>JARQTG010000168.1:2260788-2860788 GCA_030142615.1 Syrista parreyssii | reverse complement strand
CAGACTCCTTCGATATTAGGCATGTCACACGCATGATTTATGGAGAGCGGAGCGGAGGATTCTTTTTATTGGGATTGACAGTCTCACTTTTTTGGCACAATTAAAATTTAATTGGCACAATTTTATTAATTGGTACGAGATCAAGGTTGCTGCAGCCGATGAAATCACGGATCATTCGATTCTGTGTGTTCTCGTTGTGCTTAACTCTGCATGCTCGATCGTATCTTCTATCGTGAATTTTTAATGAGGATTTTTGTTTTTCTTCCAATTGTCATTTTATTTTTAATATTTCTTATTCTTTCCAACTGTTTCTTCTTGTTGAACAAAAAATTTGTATTCTCTGGTTGAATGATCGTCTCACGAATTTCTATAGTTTAGCGATGTTGCTCCTGGCTGCTGATTACTGGCTACTCACTGTCAATACGAGGAATATCTTCCGAGTCATCCTTCTTTTTCTTCTTCTTCTCCTCGTTACTCTTTATTTCTTGTGGTCTTCGTATTCTTCTTTCTATGGATTCGAATTGATGTTTTAGACAAAAGACACATTGACTCTCTGTGAGTCTCTTCTCTTTAGTTCCTCTCTTCTTATTTCAGTCACACCGCCAGCCCAGAGGGTCCAGTTCATCCTTGGCGAGGAAGTCGGGGACGATGCACACGAGTCTCATCCTCTCTTCTCCGAGATGGAAGAGCTCGTCAAAGATGGCGACGAGATGGAATGGAAGGAGACAGCCAGGTAGGATTTATGTCAAAAAGAAAAAATATCCATTTTTTTTTTTTATATATAAAATCACAAAAATCACGTGCGATTTAGGTGGATAAAATTTGAGGAAGACGTCGAGGAGGGTGGGAATCGATGGAGCAAACCCCACGTGGCTACCTTATCCTTACATTCTCTCTTTGAACTGAGAAGTCTCTTGCTCAATGGCACCGTGATGCTAGACATGGAGGCGTCTAGTCTGGAGCAGGTTGCTGATCTCGTCTTGGACAACATCATCAGCAAGGGTGTCTTGCCAATCGAGTCGAGAGACAAGGTAAGGAAATCATTGACTTTCTGAACAACATCAAGGAATGACACCTGAATTATTCCTGAACTCATTTCTGAACCACGTTGCGATCGTTGATCCTAATGACTCGCAGGTCAGGGAAGCTCTTCTTGTGAGACATAGACATCAGCACGAGAGACGCAAGGACAACAACATGTCAAGACTTCCCATAATTAGATCTCTGGCTGAGATCGGACGAAATCATTCATCCTCGAAGAGTAAGTTCTTTTCCCATCGATTACGGACAAATGATAAACGTATAGGATTTGCACGGAAGTGAATCGCATTTCCGGCGAAAGGCAACATGGATGCGAAATGAGGCTAAAATGGAAAAATGGCAATTGACGGAAATGAATCGATAGGCTAGTAGCTGGCTGGCGCCATTCAGCGGGTATCGGATGGATCGAATGAGAAACAGGATGAACTCTGATTGGTAGAAGACGAAATTGAGGGAATATCGACGACTCGACGTCACTAACTGGAACAGAGAAAATGTCGACCTTTGACCTCGTTATTTTATTTATTTCACGTTACTTTCTTTACCGTGTCTTAAGTTGTACTTTTTTTCCTTATGATTTCTTTTATTCATTTATGTTTTTCTTTATTTAAGTCCGCCGAACCCTGGTGGCGTGATTCGCAAGAATTGGTCCAGCGTTACGGGTATATTAAAGACGTACGATGCATCGCATTTTACAGATTGTGACTGTTCATGTGGCATGCATGCCTTGTTGACATCAGATTTGCAGGAGCGTCGCAACGCCGGCGACGCGTACGTGCCGGCCGCGTCCAACGTCGCTCGCAGCACCAGCTGCCCTAATTCCAACACGGCCCTTCTCTCTAAAGAGGCCGCAGACCAAAAAGGCCCTTATCTTCTGGTTCCAGGTACAATTTAGGCCAGCTGCCGCTGCCTGGGTCGCTTGAGGTTAACGTGCTCTACCAATTTGCCAATTGATCAGTTTAACAAATCGCCCTATGACCAATTAACCACTTTCCTCAACAGCTCACTTGACCATCAATACCTCAAATACAGCAGCTCGTCGTTGATGGAAACGTATCCATAATTAATTAGCCGCCATCTTTGTTCGCCCATACGCTTCGCCTCATCGGCTATTCAATCAAATATTCGACGACTTATCGATCTCTGCCAACCACTATTGATCTTTGATCATCATGTAATTTAATCGAATTCCCGTACCTCGCTTTCACTAATAACACCATTCAGGCGACTGTCATTGCCGACATATCTCAGCTGTGCTACCGCTACTAATTACATTGACAGTGACGAATCGAGTTCTCAAAGTTTCAATTAGCGTCTCTTTCCTCGCCATTCGTCGAATCGCCATCATCAAACTTACATAGAAATTGTTATGCGTGATCGATACGTGATTGATTTCTATTTTTATTTTTGTCAGCTGAATTCGGCATACCCCATGTAGTCGGATTCACGACATGGTTCGCCATGTGTCAGTTCAAAGGTCAGAGCGCCACAATCATCCCTCTCGATGGACTTTGATAATTCACCACGTTTTTTGATCGATGTATTGTCTTCCTTTAGAATTTACCTATCTACGGATATAATACACTACCCGTCACTGACGCCTTTATGACAATTTCAATTTTTTTTTTCTCCCATCTACGTCAACTGATCAGTTTCGGATCGATAGCTGACCGAATCGCAAACCGATATGCGTATTGAATATAGCGATATTATACCTGTAGCTACGTTCAAGTGATTCAATCAAGACGAACAAAGTCACTTCCCATTTGAATGTAGCACTAGATATTTTGTTTATATATATATATATTTTTTTTTTTATTAGAATAGGATCGAATACATGTCATAGATTTCAGTTAAAAAAATTAAAAAAAATATATGAGTAGTCTGAAGCTCGATGTCGGTCGAAAGAATGTACAGGCACCAGAAATCGCTTACCGCCAGGTCGATCGTAATCGCTTCCGAGATGCATGGGAACTTACAGAGTCAAATGGCAGCAGTGTCTGCAATCAAAAATCGATGAATAAGGAGTTTTCGAACCTTCTGTTCCGCAGTTATAGAAACATAGTGACAAAACAAGTATAGTAAAATATGAATTTATACAATGTTAATTATTAATAAATAGTCACTCCGGACGATAGGAAGCTAGCAGGCAGTATATTGATAACTAAAAAATATATTTACAATATACGAATGAGTCAAATGTATAGTAAATAATATTCCACTAATCGCTCTACTAACGCCGACAGTAAACACGACCGAGTGCCGAACATTGACGACAATTCCCGAAGGCAGCGCTCGGCGGTCAGTGCCAGTAGGTGGGGGGGGACTGCCTGGTAGACAGGGAATGTATCGGCCCGGAGTTTTCATTCTTCCCTGACCCATCCACCTAGTCGTACGGCCTCTCTTTACCTGCTCGAACTGTCTCTTACCTCTCTCTCGCTCTTGCGCGACCTCCCTCTCTCCTTCTCTCTTTGTCTTACCTATTTTCCCCATTTCTTCCGCTGGGCTATTGTTTCTTCGTGATATCACAGTCAACTCCGTAGTAAATATGCCAAGACGGTCTAAGCAGTGGGGAGTCATGGGCTAGCGTCGGCACACCTTTCTGCTCTCTTTACGGGAGCGGTCACGTCAGTCTGCGTTCGCTTGTGCTACTCCACTTGGCGTATAAGTGTACTTTAAGTCACCTGGTAACTTGTAATCACCCTCTGTTACTAACCTAACCTAACCCAACTAGTTGATCTCCGTTACGCTGAAAATACGCGTGTTCATCCAGTCAAATAAAATAGAGATACGTATATGACTGACTATGATTTTCAGGTGGAGACAACAAGCGGAAATGTCGAGGGTTCTTGTACCATAAATAAGTGAAGCTGGAAATTCACTTGTAAGCAGCGATCTATAATACAATCAAGAAATAAGGTGTTTTCAAGGTCTGAGATTATCGATCACAGACCCTGTTTATGTTCAGCCTTGTAAATTCTTTGACTTAATATCACTATATTCAATAGGCAAATCGGTTTGTCTTTCGATCTGAAACTAATCAGTTTACACGAATAGGGAAAAATAATATTGAAACTGTCAAGAAGCCACGAATGACGGGCAATGTGTATTCATTGACTCTTCGTCACTCTACTACGCTCTCTATATACTGTAGTCCTCCTTAACGTTTCTCTAGCACGTTGATTCGACTACAAAACGTATAGTCACTTGATGATTTCTAACTCTTGAAATTTATCTTGAATCGACTGTCTACAAGTAGTCTCGATGTTTAGAGTAACTCACCGAATCTCCCAATAGTTGCTCCGACTGTTTCTTTAGCCATTTGTCATTACATTTATTCGTTGGTTTAATCAAAATCGAAATATCCGACGACCTTAAATTTATCCTATAAAAAAAAACTTAACCTCGATGCTCAAAAGTCTTGCGCAACGTCTTTGTTTTCGAAACCAAATAAAAAAAGTTTCCGCATCAAAAGCGAGTCTTATCGAAAAGTTACAACCTTAAGGTTTCATCTGGTCGATATTCCGAGAATACGTTTGGCTATGTTGGATACGTCTGGGGTAGTCACCCTCATATCTTACTTACTACTGAAATACGCATACGTCCCACACACTCCCCATCTCCCTCAATTCTAACTAATTAAGTCGCAGCCCTTTATTTCGTGCTTCTCTCGTAATTTATAGAGAACCCAGAGTCTCTGACTTTTCATTTATCGGAATGTCTGAGGACCAAGCAAGGAAATAATGGGGGACACTCAGGGTCTATGTTCAAGGTAATACGACGTAATATAGTAAGGAAATACGAGCTCGAATCTCTCATCAGGTTCTAATGTCATTTCTCTCTGATCTTCAAGCGTCTTCGTTCCATCGTACATTGACTCATTCATAACCGTGACTAACCAAGAAATTATTAGCTTGGCCATTGTTGCATATTAATTGAGACTCGCTCATCATCTTAACTACGGTATAACGTGACTGTTAAAAGCATGGACTTCTGTCGTTCTTCGTACTTCAATGTCTATTTACGTGTCTCACTGTGTCTCCCGTATCGTTAACGTCTCTTCGTTTCGAATCATTTATTTCTCCACCTATACCGACCAAGTAACGACTCTGCCTTTACTCTCTAACGACCTTGTTTGTCGCGTTGCCCGTCACGACGATAACGGCAGCGTCAATCATGGAACGAAAAGTCTCTCTGTGACTGTAGCTACTGTGCACATGGTATATCGTAATGGCATTTGAGCCACAGAGTATTCGGACTTTTGTATCTGGAATGTTACTTCTTTGTGTCATAAGTTAACTTATCGTGTTGCCGATGGTGAATGTGCCGTTGCGTTTGCTCGGAACGACGGCTGACTTGATCTTCGACTTTTATTCCGTGCAAACGCAAACGCAATCCAAACGCACGCAAATTCTCTCCTTTGTAAATAACCAATACCCGTATCGTGTATTTCGTGCTTTGTAGTGGAGGAATCGAATTCCGCCCCTGCGATCGCCGGATCGGCAAGTCAGGGCGCTGCTGCAGGACTGAACTCCGGCGGCCGCTTCCTTGCTATTCCTGGCAACCTTGGTAAAACCGCTTTCTAAGCTTGACACTACACACACACATATATATATATATATATATTTTAGTGGAATCCAGTAGATTGAAATCCAAGGTAGATGAGAAAAATTTATACGTAATTTGTCTTGTGTCTGTAAAAGGGATTTATGGTTTGTCGATTTTTTCAAAATTTTGACAACTATCAGTCAGTGGTGACTGTTTGGATTGATGATTATTAATTAGGGTATTTAATGTTCCTTTGAAATCTTGTGACGCGTAGTCGTCAGTCTCGTGGTAAACTTTACAATTTACATTCGCCATCTTGCTTTATTCGTCACGGTTCAACCACTCTTGAGTTTCTCTCTTGGTTACCGAAAACTTGGTCAGAGTTAACGCGAGAACGTTGCAAAGTTGCTTGAGGAAAATTTACGGGGACAGACTTCACGTTAATTCTCATTTGGGTCGCAATACCCTACCCGCGTTCTTCTTCTCGTTCTTCCCTACGTTTTACAGGCACAAGGCAAGGCTGTCGAATATCAAGTATATGAAGTATCAAGGTTATCCAGCTTAGACGTACCAATCGGATTTGACGACTGTCACGGGATCACTTTGTTTAATTACCAATAATGGATTTTGCGTGACAATCGTCGAACTTGGCTTTGGTACCTTTGCTTGGGATGGATAGGACAGGGGCGGAGGACCTTGGGTCTCCTAGGACGACCTCAGGTGTCCCTGGGTGGTTGGATAACCAGCTTTAAGCTTCTCTTGCTTTTCTATTGCTGATCAAGATACGCGGTGTATAAGAAAGTAGGGCAGTAAGCAGTAAGCCAGATTGACTTTCAGGCCAGGAACCATCGAATGGAATGGACCGTAGCCCCAGCAGCATCTCCATCAGCAGGAATCATAGCTCAACTGGATTGGAGAATGGCGACATCAATCATAAAGTTAGTCGAGACTTTATCCTTGAAATTTTGTAAAAATATTCGATGATTTTTCTTCTTTAAATTTGCATTACAATCTTAGGGCAATACACACTTCATGCGAAAAATACCACCTGGGGCGGAAGCCAGCAATATCCTGGTGGGTGAGGTCGATTTTCTAGACAAGACGTTGTCCGCCTTCATCCGCTTAAGCCAAGCTGGTATTATGGGGGATTTGACGGAGGTCCCAGTGCCAACGAGATTTATCTTTGTGCTTCTTGGACCAACGGTGAGAAATTTACTCTTCTTTACGAGCAGACAAATATTTGGACGAATTGCTGGCTGGACAAAAGATCCACTTTAGTGATTGATACATTTTTCATTGAGCTTCTCTCGTGTCAATTGTAGCTTAGAAGCCACTGGAATGTTCTATCGGTTAATGACTCTGTGACATTCAGTTATATGATATTTGCAATGAGTTTCTTTGATCTCAGGGTGGCATCTCGGGATTTCATGAGATTGGACGTGCCATGGCGACTTTGATGTCTGATGAGGTATTTCATGATGTGGCCTACAAGGCCAAGAACAGGAACCATCTTTTGGCGGGTGTTGACGAATTCTTGGATGCAGTCACCGTGCTGCCACCTGGCGAGTGGGATCCAACCATTAGAATAGAACCTCCAGCAGCCATACCTTCTCAGGTATGTGTGGTTTGAAAAAATAAAATACAATATACAATCGGAGACTCAGTCAAGTTTGATGTTGTTATGACAGGATACAAGAAAGAGGCCAAAGGAAGAGAAGCCAAAGGAGGAAATCGACGAGGAAGCCGACGAACAAAAACTCCGGGAGGAGTCTGGACTCTCGAGAACCGGAAAGCTCTTTGGTGGACTGATCAATGACATTAAGAGGAAAGCTCCATTTTATGTGTCGGATTTCAAAGATGCTCTGGCACTTCAATGCGTAGCCTCCTTCATATTCCTCTATTTCGCGTGCCTTTCGCCCATCATCACCTTCGGAGGACTTCTGAGCGAAGCCACTGGAAAGAACATGGCGGCCATGGAGTCCTTGGTCTCTGGATTTGTCTGCGGAATCGGTTACGGATTCTTCTCCGGACAGCCTCTCACCATTCTGGGCTCGACTGGACCCGTTTTGGTCTTCGAGACGATAGTCTACGAGTTCTGCAAGTAGGTCACCCATACTGGACCTAATGTATTTTTGCTTTCCCTAGTCTGTCTGACCCTTTACGAGAACCTTTGTTGCTTTCCGCAGGAGCACCGATTGGAACTACATGTCGTTTCGCTTTTGGATCGGCACGTGGATCGCTGTGATCCTGATGCTTCTCGTTGCGATCGACGCCAGTGCATTTGTTTGCTACATAACGCGTTTTACAGAGGAAAATTTTGCTACCCTTATCGCCTTTATATTCATTTACAAGGTACGCCTGGGAGATGTTAATTTTTTTTAAGTCTTTTTTGGATATGCAACTTGCAAGCTCTGCCATTGAATTTTGCTACTGGCAGCTCTGTTACGTAACAGTCATCGATGCTGATCGTGAGCTGACGAGCTCCTGGTTCAATTAGAAAGCTTTAAAGTGTGAGCTTGATATAAGCTGCATCGTCAGCAGAAGCTGCATTGAACCCTCTCGTAGGCCAGCTGAACGTGTTGCAGGCTTCCAGGAGAGCTTGCGAATAATTATCAGCTTATAAATACGTTTAATTTGAAATGCCATGCAATTTGCATTTCTATCTGACACTCGTGGCTAATCCTAAGGGTGGATGTGCAGGGAGTTAATTGATCTTTTTTCAGGCTGTGGAGAATGTCCTCTCCATTGGAAAGAAGTATCCCATAAATACTCATGGGAACGAAATCTTGAATTATGATTGCTGGTGTAAACCACCGAATCAGACGTTTTCATCGAACTACGAAAACATTAATTGGACGTCCTTGGATCAAATTGGTTGCCAGAATTACAACGGTACTCTGGAGGGTGTAGGCTGCGGTACGCCCCACTATGTACCCGATGTGTTCCTCATGTCAATTATTTTATTCATGGGCACCTTCCTACTCTCCGTCGAACTCAAGGACTTCAAGAACGCCCTCTTTTTCCCGTCTAAGGTAACAATTTTTCTAGTGTTTCTACTACGTCTATTTGGTGTAGCCGATTAAAAGTGGTTAAGAGAAAAAATAAACGAGCGATTATTCTAGGTGCGTCAGATAGTGAGCGACTTTGCAGTTATAATCGCCATTTTTTCCATGACCATTTTGGACAATGTCGTGGGCATCTCTACCCCAAAATTGGAAGTTCCTGTAGAGTTCAAACCTACGCTTGAAGGTCGCGGATGGATGATCTGGCCATTCCAGGAGAATCCATGGTGGAGCGCGATAGTAGCCTGTTTACCAGCTTTACTCGGCACCATATTGATTTTTATGGATCAACAAATCACAGCAGTGATCGTCAACAGGAAGGAAAACAAATTAAAAGTATACATTCGTATTGATCAAATTCTTTAAATTGCCTTATTACTAAAGCCAGCACAAGGCAGTTAATTAATTTGTACAATTTGTTCATCAGAAAGGATGTGGTTACCATTTGGATCTATTCGTCCTGGCCATCTTGATCGAAGTGTGTTCAGTGATGGGTCTACCGTGGTTTGTGGCAGCGACTGTCCTCTCAATTAATCATGTAAATTCATTGAAACTGGAGTCGGAGTGCGCGGCTCCTGGAGAGAAGCCGCAGTTCCTTGGAGTCCGTGAGCAGCGAGTCACCCACATTCTAATATTCCTAATGATCGGCTGTTCTGTGCTTCTAACGCCCATGCTAAAGCACATACCGATGCCGGTCCTCTTTGGTGTCTTCCTTTACATGGGCGTGGCGTCGCTCAAGGGACTTCAGTTCTTCGACAGAATTCTTATAATGTTAATGCCAGTCAAGTACCAACCGGATTACATGTTCCTGCGACAAGTGAGAAAGATTTTACCTAAATTTATAAAATTATCACAACGTCGTCCACTTGTTTAATGATTATTTTCTATGCCCTCAGGTTCCCCTCAAGCGTGTTCACATGTTCACAATAATACAACTGACCTGCCTCGCGTGCCTCTGGTTAATCAAGTCCTTCAGCACCACGTCAATCCTCTTCCCCTTAATGGTAGGCTGAACCACTTTTGGATTTATTTGACTCGATTGACTGTACATTGATTCTAACCGATGATGAACTTTGCAGCTGGTGGTGATGATCGCCATTCGCAAATCCTTGGATCTCGTGTTCACTCAACGAGAACTTAAAATTCTGGACGACGTGATGCCGGAGCCCAGCAAGAAGCATGCGGATGACCTTCGCCAGCTGGAGAGTGGCGAGGTTAGCACCGTGACTCGAATTCTAAGGGCCATTACCTGTCGTAAATAGCCCACGGGTAGTGACCATGGGTCTGCGAGACCCGTGATCACTATAGCCCTCTCCGATTACGATAAAATCAGTCTCTACAACGGCTGATGCTCTCGTGAAATGTTTTTCTACTTGAGAGGGATGGAGAGAAAGAGGAAAAGACGATTATAGAAAAGATTCACAAGTATTAGGAAGGGAGGAGAATAATTAATATAAAACGGAATAAGCGTAGTAAATGTGATAAATATCTGTGCCAAAGGGCTGAGCGACTTTAATTAATATTTGCCCAATCAAAGGCTCTCGTTTGAGACCAGCTAGCCTAAGCAGTTCTAATCAGTATTACAGACACGACAATGACTACATTGAATTATCAAATGATTGAACTAACTCTAAGCCGACCTAAAACTTTGTACTGTATCATTCGTAATCATTAGTAATTAATAACAATTTAAGAAGGTACGATACCTTGTAGACACTTTGATAACCGCTACACCACATAGCCTCTATCTGTATTCGTATATCGTTTGGCGCTTTTCGATAGATTGAAACTCGAAATAACTACAAGAAGATGGAACGAAGAGATCGATGGGTTCGCCTCACGAAAATTTTTATTAAAAGTTGCCAATAGTCGAGTATATATCTGTATTACGTCGTGACGCGGACCCGTTATTCGATTTCAAAAATTTAGAGAATTTTCATTTAATGCGAAAACCAAGGACGAGAAGCTCGTTCCTTTTTTTAATACTGATAACGAATCTGCAGATTTTACAGTTAGATGGAATTTCGCATCTGTGTGTTTCGTTGTCGTTTAACTGTTTATCGTTTATTGTTATTATCCACAATCTCCTGTAAATATATTATGATTTTAATCACCGAATATTATGTTCGTACTGAGTGTGCATATTCGCCGGCTCTCGCACCTCATTGGCTGTTATGATCACACAATCTCTCACTGTAGCACCGCTCCTCTAATACCATTCTATTCTGTCTATGTCCCCGTCTTGATCTCCTTACATGTTCTTTTCACTGAACTTGCAACTGGACTCGACTTTCGTTATACAAAGATATTCCAGTAGATGAATATAGACCTGCGACTAGACTAGAATTATTTTTCTTTTCTTTTTCATACGTCCTCAATTTTTCTCCTCGTTCCTTCTTTTCCAATTTTTCATTTCATTTTTCACTCCTCCATCCTCCAACCTCTGAGCCCTTTAGCGCTAATTGAGACTATCGAAACTTATGACTCATGACTCCATGATCCACAGAGCTGGAAGCGAGTCGTTCGATTCTCTCGAGTAAGTATGTCTGAAAACTCGAGGGATTTTAATGAGAACTAGAAAAATAGAAAAATCAATCGATCCTTCGCCAATCATCGGTACGTTACACTTGCATAGATCATAGTTCAGTCATTTCTTACATCATTTCATACATTTATATACATATATTATGTGTGCATAAATCAGTTGAAACGCATGGCTGAGCTGCTTTCGTAGCTGTTGACAATCTAGACCCGACGAAAGTTCAGTCGATTCCTTGATTGGTCCCTCAGGATCCAAACGAATCCCTTGGCTTCGGACCCTCGGGTAATCTACAGATACCTCTGGCCAATGGCAACATCATGAAGATACCTCTGACCAGTATCAACATTAGCGAGGAGGTCAACAAGACTGGAATATGGCAGCAGGTCAACGAGGGCAACAGCGCCGAGAAGTCAAACCAACCTAAAATGATTAAGTAAGTTTTTTTCCGGTCTCCATGACATCCACTTCCCTAATTATACGTGTCAGGTTACCAATGACGTCATTCAATTTCTCCAATTATTTGCTATTACAGTGTTGGCAAACCAAAGAAGCATCCAAAGAAGGAGGGTTCGTTGTTGGCCGACGAGATGACGAGGCTCACTACGATGACCGAGGAAGACGAGGATGACGGTGGAATCTCTATTAAGGTGAAAAGTGTAACTGACTCTAAATTCTAATCATCAACACCACCACCACCACCAAATCACAAGGCAAGACACACACGGCCAGAGCACCATACACCGGCATGCAACACACCCCATGTATCTCTGCTGTGAGTAAAATTTTAGAAAAAAAAAAGAGATTCTAATATCGCCACATTGTGCTTTTGTAGAATCCATATTTATATATATATATATATATATATATATATATATATGTATAAACACAAAAACGAAATCATTCATCGATTTCATCGATCAATACCTTCATCCGTTCATGCACCCATGCATATAAATGCAGTGACATTGCTAACCCTGTTAAATCTGGTATATCTAGTAAAGTCGCATGGCTTCCGGTAGCCGAGTTCGGGCCACGCGGCCACTGCATGAGCCAATAGGAGGCTATTATACTGGGAGGAATGGTCAGTTCGGTCCAATGAAATCGTAGCGTTGAGAAGAAATGTTGATTGGAAGGATCTCACCCCCCTTCCACCCGCTTCAGCTAACAATGCCACATGGAAATGTTTCTAGGTTGACTTAATTCGATCGAAGGAGACTTCTAGCTCGCTCAAGGTGAATGGCACTACTTCCGCCGAGACTTCCGTCTAACGAGCGACGTCCAACGAGCCTTAGGCAGACTTAGGCGTGTAGGTCTACGAACGCTTAGGTCTACTATAATTATTAGAATAGAAATCGCCAGGGAGTTTTGTACCACATATATTTCATTGTTACCTCGAAATTCGTGTGAGCGTTCGCGTCCGGCAATTCGGTATTTTGTTAAGCGCCGTAGTAACGTTGTCCTGCGTACATCCGTGGGTGCATGGATGCGTGGATGGGGAAGAATTGAAGAAATACAAAAATGGAAAAGCAAAATTTGAAAACAGATAAATTAATCTAATCGTAACAGTGCGTCGAATCTAATTGTCATTGATAACGTTTTAATGATAACAGAACAATATATTTTGGTGTCTATATTATATATAGTGGCTTTGCTATTAAAGTCTTTTTAAGACAGTCGACCGCGTGGAGTTTTAATGAAATTTCGAGGCTTATGATATTAGGGAGCTGGAGAGAGAGAGAGAGAGAGAGAGAGAGAGAGAGAGAGAGAGAGAGAGGGAGAAGCAGAGAGAAAGAGAGAGAAATGAGCCGAATTTTGGTAAACGTTTTACACAAATTTGCTTACTGTCGAGCAGAAAGATTATTAGGAATCGTCGTATTAGGTAAATCGTGGCAGACATATTTAATGACTGTTTAATGGAAGAATCGTTAGCTGAAATGAAATTAGTAATTGCGTCTGGTAATTGACTTGATCGACCGATGTCGCATTATTTGGGTAAGCGAATCGATCTTCTTTATCGACCGTTGGAAAAACGCACACAAGACTCGACAACGTTGAAATGAGTTATTTTCACGTAAAGAAGATTTGGGTCGGTAACGTTAACCAAGAACGAGACTAACAATCGGTGCACCAACATTGAATTGACTGTTTGTCCTGCCGGGCCAATAGCTTAGCTTGTATTATGATAGTCAAGTAGATTGAAGAAAAAGATGCCAAAGGAACCCCGTTTTGAGAATTTTGAGTCTCGTGATCATTTTGCAAGACCACGCCCACTTCCATTTTTTCATGAGCTTTGCGAACACATGGATACTTGGTCCTTCCGATATTGACGAGCCTGTGTGTTTTTCAGCGTGCGTGTCTACATTTACGAACGCGTGGGTGTGTTTGTTTACGAATGTTATAAACGTACATGGAATATATATAGTTGAAATGTATAGTTGAAATCAATTCGTTCTTAGCCAATTGTTAATTAAGATGTTCGTCACTGTCAGGAGGTATGTCGGGTGATCAGAAGCAAAAGGGCGTATGAGCTTAGGATTTTCAGCAAGCATAAATCCTTTTGCTTTTGGCCGCGCGAAACTAATCGAAAAGAAATTTTCATTGACGGTGATAATAAAAAATGCTTTAGAAAATTGCGGCAGGAAGTGGCTACTCGTTTGAGAGTTTTTCTGACAATGGAAAGTAATTGCTGTGCGTTAAGTGTAAGTAATATTTTAAAAGTAATAAATGCCGCTCACCACTCGGGTCGAAGGTCGCTGATATTGAAATGCAGCTGCCGATGCACTTTTTTTCGTGATGCAATTACTCGAGGATATTTTACACGCGTGTAATCTGACGCAATCACGCGCGCTTACGATTGTCTGTTAAAGATGTTAAAGATGTTGATTGTTCGTGTAGATAAGAGGAATTTGCCAAGAGAGCGAACAGCGCTGCTGGACGAGATGCTGTAGTCTGGATGCTGCAGACGTCGTAGTATTACTTGGTTGTGATTAGTTGGCTAATCGGTCGAAATCATTGTGGATAAGAAAAGAATGGAAATAAGATTTAGGAACAAATGGGAGAAACTCGAAGGCAACTTCAGGGTGAACCTTCGAGGAAACGTAATCGAGCCTATTACCTAGCTAATGTCTATGTAATTTTGAACGTGGCTGTACCTCAGCTAGATTTGTATTATTTTATTTTTCAAACTGCTTAACATTGAAATTTGTAATTTTTTTTTTTATAAAAAAACAACTGTGGGTCAGCTGCGATATAATCACGTTCCAACGCATTACTCTGTACCACTGTAAATACATAAGTCAGTGTGTAGATTAGACCGAGTATGTTATTAATAAATGACTATTAATATTAAAGGAAATATCCTGTTGTCAAATAAATTTTGAAAAACCTGTATATTGTTATTTTTTAAAATTACATCAATTTATTTGAATTTGTCAATTTTCTAAATCTATCCATTCAAGACTCGTGACTTTCGGACTGCTAAGCTTCGCTCATTTGGAACTGAAGAAGAATTATGAGATAAGTGGCCGTCGCGCTGAGTATCTGGAACAGTCGTGAATTTTATCGAAAAAGTGAATAAGTTGTCGTCCACTCGTTTATTCTTACCGAATGAAGCAGCGTGAAGTCGAGAGTGAAGAATTCGAAAGCAGAGAAGGAAACGTTCTTGTGAAGAAGTTGCAGAGAAAAATGTTTAAGCTGAAACGACAGATTCCAGATATTTAATGAAATTCGTACAAACGTAAATTTAACTGAATTTTTCAATATTTTCAAAAATCCAAAAATCCATTCGAGCAACACAAATTTACCTCAATTTTAGCTTCCCGGTTCAGCGCACTGTCTAACAACTTGTGAACAACAGCACTGGTTCGTTTCGCCTGAAAGTCAGATTTAAAGAAGCCAAAGTTCACAGATGTCACTTTTTGGACTTTCAAGTCACACATTCGTCCGTTACCTCACTCGCAGTCTTAGTTACGCTCCAGGCAAGAACAGCAATAGGAAATACAAGGATGACAACCCAGGATACAGAATCTAATACAATTAGTAAATTCATCTTCTCCCTGGACATAATGAACGGACCCAAAATATAATAAGCGTTGTAGACCAACGAATAAAAATAATAAGTAATTGCCATTAAGACAGGAACTCCGTAATATTCGGAGACCTCAAGGCAGGCCTCGCAAAGGGTCATATAAACCAGTTCCAGCTTCCTTATACTTCCGGTTGCTAAATTATTAGCAAAAACGTATCCAGCCAAGTTCAGAGGGATTCCTGGATAAAAATCAGCTCCAACGTTGCTCCTCGGGATGAGCTCAAGAAGAGCGCGATTGGTAGCCTTGAACCTGCGTTCGATCAGGTTCACTACGAAGGTGTACTGGATCATCATCCAGTAGATGATGAAGGTGGGAATTGTCACAGCAAACAAAGATATCATGTTCTCATCGAAGGCTATAACCTCCAAGATCAAATGATTTACCCAGAGTGCAATGCTTCCCAGAAAATAAAAAAGAAAAAGCCAGATGCTGAGGTGCTCGCGAAATGCTTCATCCATCTTCACCAAGATGCCATCCATCTGAATGATCCTACCAGCAATACGCACTGCGGTCTTCTGCTTCACAGTGTAGACCAAGATTGCTGTGGTCACCACAACGATACTGCAAACTGCCTGCGTCGCTTCGATGATTTGAACGAACGACGTTTTGTTGGGATACGACATGGAGTAGATGAACGGAATCCCCAAGTAGTTCATCCCAAACAAGAAACAAGCTAGCAACACGTTATACATGCTGCTGAATCTCGAATAAACGAATTTCGTTGAAATATCAAAAGACTTGACATTCTTAGTTTCATTGGGGTTTCCGGTTTCCATGGATACCTTAGAGTCTTTCAAGATCTTGGAGCTTTCGGATCGGACCGAGAAGGTGGCGAGTCCGATAGCTTTGTAGCTGAATGTCAAAACTCGCAGAAGTATCAGACTTATTTTTTCTCGTTGCATTTTAAATTTTATTATTATTATTATTATTATTATTATTATTATTTCACACCAATAACACATTCATGTAATACGTTGCACTTTTAATCGACTCGTACAGTCTTAGGTTATCTAAACCGCTATAGTCTACACTTCAGCAGGACTCAGGGTTGGTTCCCTGGTATCGCTGACACTCGAACTTCCTCGAGAGCAACTGCCGAGAATTTGTTCAGGTGTCGAGAGACTCGTTCGTGTATCGCGTGCAGCCAGTAGCGCCGAGAACGGAACCACGTTAAATATTCAATAGAGCAAAGAATAGTGACTGTCACGTTCGTAGGCAGTAGGAGCTTTCAAGGTTATCGAGAATCGATCCTACGTCGATACGAATCGATTAATCGAGATCGGCAAAAATTTATGTTCGTACGAATTAATAGTTAAGCTTCTTTGCAGTTTTAGGTTAGAATCTTCCAGTCCGGTAGAAATACGGGGAACGAAGTTTTGATCTCGATAGTGTGTTAAATTAATTTACCTATTTTCTTCTTGCTCTTAATTATACAAAATTCAGTCACCAATTTCTATTTTGACGATTATACATCGAAACGAACGTATGTTTGGGTTTATCGTTTCTTAGAGATTTACCTGGAATTTCAATATTTTGCATATTACTTTTTTGTATTTATCATTCATTTGTTTCGTTCGTTTTATTATGCTGGGTATTATGGAGTCAAGCGTGCTTCTTTCTGTTGACTGCAATTGCAGTTGCAGCTTTTTCGTTACTATGGTTTCCCATGGTGCAACGTGCAATATATGTCTTATTAATTTGCAAAGTGCATCCTGCCGTGTGATAAACATTGATCGATTTATCGTCATGGTAACTGCGTTGCTAACAAACGATCGGACACGTCCAGTCAGTCTTAGCTTAGCACTTGTGGTCTAAGAAACGTATATATTTGAATCGATAAACAATTTAAGCAACAAATTAGATAGGATAGATAGAGAAAAAAAAATATTAAAAAATATGTTCAAAAAGTCTAAGCTTTTTCGAGCTGTGGACTTTGCGTCTCTGATGGGTCCGTGTTTTCTGCTGTGTCGTTTCTACGGGTTTTTTCCATACAAGTCGAACGATCGAGAAATTGTATATTCGAAGTGCAGATTCATTTATTCCTTAACAGCAATGCTTACGTACATTCTGATTATAACGAGCATGTGGTATCAAGCTGATCTGGACGAAATCTTAAAATACATGAGCGTCCCTGGATTATTGCAAGCGAATTGTTATCTGTCACTAACTTCCCTTATCGGTATTTTTTCCTTGTTCTATACAAAAAGCAAACTGAAATTACTTCAGCAACTCAGTGTCATATCTTCGACATTTACTGAAAAAACTTTCATCCAAATGTCCCGGGTGGTTCACGCGAAGGACATTATAGGATTTTTCTTTCTGTTCGGACAAGCGCCAAATATTTATTCAGATACCAAAATCTACGTTCTGGGCAAATTTCTCTCGTTGTACTCAACAATAATGGTGTACACGCTCGACATGTTTTATGTCAATTGCGTCTACGTGCTTTGCGTCGGATTCAAAAATGTCAATGAGAATCTTCACGGACTTCGGCATTACGTAATAACGGAGAAACCGCATCTGCTTCGAAGAGTCTACCACCAGTACCACAACCCAATAATTCTACTGGAGTTAAAAGCACTCAAGGAAAAGCATCACGCCTTGAGCGAAGCCGTACAACAACTGAATAATGGTTTTGGTTTTCATATTGGCACCACTGTAGTACTAACCTTTACCGAAGTCACGTTTAGTCTGTACTTTTATATATTTTCGCAACTCGGCAACATGGAACCTAATCTCAACGGACAAATTTGGTATTCGTACTACATCACGTCCGTGACTTATTATATGGTTAAAATGCTTGTAATAATATGGACGTGCGAGGTAACGAAAAACGAAGCATTGCGGACAGGAAATCTTGTCCACGAGATGCTCATTCGCATTACTGACTTTGACGTTAAGCATGAGGTAGGTTAACTGTATTTCTTTTGCAATCAGTTAATCACGTAACTACTGGTATACCGTTATGATAGCTGAGTGTCCTTGCAGCTGCAACTTTTCTCGCTGCAACTGCTGCACAGAAGCAATACTTTCGACGCCAGAGGAATCGTTATTGACGCTACGCTTCTTAAGGGTGTAAGTATTTTTATAGTGTGACTGTTAGTCAGCTGGATAACTTTTGTATGCTGATATTGTTGGGTGGTAGAAATAATAATAATTTTTACTCTAGATCGTCGGGGGAATCGCAACTTATCTTCTTATACTGATTCAGTTTCTTCTATCGTCGAGAAAGTAAAAGAAAAACAATATTAATCCAGTCGTAAGTCTGTTGTCGTCGAGTGCGTTGAACTCGGAGTTGAGCGCCTGAGGAATGGCAACACTGTGTCTGGACTGTGTAACCGGTTAACCGTCTTCAGGCGCACGATACTTTAACGGTGGGAACAATAAGAAATATATTTAATTATAAGAATGTTGGTACTGTATTGATTGGTAGGTTAGTACGAATAAAAGATTTTACACGAGGTGTAAAAAATTGGCAAATATTTGACTGTTGAAATAATGGTTATATTTCTGCTGTAGAATCTATGTCAGGTAATTGCTTATACGAGCTTTCAATATGGAATGATTTAGTTCGCGCAGTTTGTATTGTATTGTATTAATTTAACTGTCGCGTGGTTGCTCTAAACCTTCCGATGAAATGATCCAGAAAATTCAGTCGATTTATCGACCGTATCGCACAGTATATATACACGATAGTTGAGCAATATGATATTTTTATCTCATTATGTCGGAAAGCGTTATCACGTTCGTCCCACGATGATAACGATGTAACGAGATACATTTTAACAAATACATTGTTTTAGCAAAACATCAGTTGACTTAAATTTACTTCTACCATTCCCATTTCCCATACTTCTTTATCAGTTTCTTTTTTTTCTGTACTCTGTCTGTCGTTCAATATGATTAAATACCGGAGACTCGACGTTGTTAATTCGTAATTACCTGTGATTGATATTGATCATTTGTCCAATTTTGTTATCACTTCCGTGCACGGTCTGAGAACCTGGCAACAGGAACGAAACAATCGAAAACGTCACGGATCGTGAATAATGGTCAATCCTGAAGTCTGACGTGCTACTGGTAAAAATGCAATGCTTGGAAAGGGAATGTAATAATCAGATTTCCATACCAGCGTGTAATTCTTAGTGTGCAGGGCAGCGCAGCCAGCACGGACGATAGCGACTGTACGTACGCATGAGTCTGCCGGGGGGAACGTCTCTTGCAGAGGAGAAGACAAGCCAAGCAAAGCGTCGATTCAGTCAAGCGCCAACCGTCGAACGCTCAGTGTGTTGTGACCCTGAACTCTCCTCCTTCATCCTCCTCAGTGTCTACTTTAATGTCTCATCGCTCTAATCGACACCGCAAATCACAAAACAAATTTAACAACCAGTATCCTAGTCACTCGCCAGATTTTGCGTATGCGTGATCTTCCGCGGCACGTATTTATGAATGGACGACAGTGCAGTGCACGCGACACTCGAGTGCCGCGTCTCTTCGATCGCTAAAGAGAATGAAAGGGAGAGAGAGAGAGAGAGAGAGAGAGAGAGAGAGAGAGAGAGAGAGAGAGAGAGAGAGAGAGAGAGAGGACAGAGATAGGATGTATACTGTGAAGTTGGTTCCTGACTGCTCTCAAGTTTTTATCAGTTTACTTCAATGTAGTGAAGTACACAGCAAACCGTCCAATGACAGTTGGTGCTGAGTTAATAGTGAATCGATAAAAGATAATTTACTTTGTAGCAAACTAGTGAACGTCATTCTTTTGATTATTCCGATCTGTGTCAGCTTTTAATGGCTGAGCAAAATCGTATTGAATTAATGGAGTATCGCGGCAGGACAAAGTCAATCGCTTACGCGTGCCTCGACGTTTCTGTGATAACTTGGATAATACGTTACAATTGCATCGAGATTCTGTCAGTCTCAACGGTATGAATGCGACTGGTGATTTGCGAGGGAGAACGAGGAACGTGCTTGCACGTAAATCAAGGCAAAGGAAGAAGCAGCAGCTCGGGTTTGAATATCAGGTGAGTCAAGTATCGTATTATCGACTATCTGAAAACGAAAATTTGACATTCCGATAACTTAACGAAGGCTTATCTCGGCAAAGTGGGTAAAACATGAAAACTTGAGTGTTACAAGATGTCACGCAATACAAGACTGTCGCATGTGCAAATTTGAAAACAACTGTGTAAACGGTCGTGACTTGATAATCAGTACTATCAGAAAATATTCTACTCGATTTAAATTTATTAAAATTCCTAATGAATAAAGAAAGAGAAATATCAGAAAATACACGCCCTCTCGTACAGAAGCAGGAAGAAGGCCGAAGCTTCAGTTTTACTATAGTCATTGTGACAACGACAACAGCTTCTGCATTAAATATAAAAACTTGTTTGTACGAGTCGATTACTTGACTATGTGATCTATAGTCGTACACGCGTCCTTGCCGATTGGTCATACATTTTTTCTTTGCGTTCCGCCGGTAATGCCTACTAGGTGCTTCTGAACCAGTGGAGAAACTGCTGGAGAGTAATAAATGACATTTGTACAAAGAAAGTTGATATATTAAATTCCACAGTAAATATAATCACGCAACGAGTGATTCTGTGATTCTCGTATTTTCCCTTGGGACTTTACCGAGTCACAAGCGTGCGTTTTCATGATGATAAAATCGGATCTAGGCTGCGCCGGTTGTATCACCATGTAGTCTGTCTGACTCAGCTACTATATATGCTAGATCTCTCGGTACTCTGTAGTAAACAAAATAATTTACACGCTTAGACATCATAAAGCCAAAAAACAACATTGATTTGCCTATGTCTGTTCCACATAATTATTTTCATCGCCAAAAAGACCTCGTGTTCTGAAAATTGTTATAATCATTATATGTAAGTAAACATCAAAAATTCCAATTTTTCGTTAAACATCGTTAAATTTCTGCTGCGATTAACAAAGTTGACTAATTATCGTTCTACATTCCCATGAACGTTACTTGCATACATATTATATTAATCTCCTCTACATATATATATATATATATATATATATATATATATATATATATATAAATGCTATGCTAGCCTACTGGATCGATACGGTCGATCGACTATATGGATTAATTCTTGGATCTCGACGCTGGTGCAATGACTCAATGACGACATCAGGTTCGAATGACTATAACAGAGTCAAGCCAAGGAGGATCGAGATCATGCCGGAAGTAGACTCGAAGGTGCTGTCTCTCCTTCTGTCTTGTTCGACTTGTTTACCAGACTTGCAGAGACACAATGCACGTCGCCAATTGAATTAGCATAACCTTTCGTTGCGTCAGAGGTGCAGCGTGCTTTGACGTGCAGGGCTCGCGTTAACCAAATATACATACATACATAGAATCCCTAATGAAAACAAGAAAATGACACGTGCGACCTCTGGAATAGACAAAAAAAATAATGGCAACGACTGTAGCTTCGTAGAAACATAGAATCAGTGACTGTTGACAAAGAAGCGATTTTCTAGAACAGTAAAAAGATACAGCATACCAAGGAAGACAAGGCCAGCATCCAAGCAGTGGTGCAACTTATTGGCCGGTAGTTCATTGGAAATGACAGGTTGATTTGTACAAAGGCATCATGTTGGCACCTCCGAGGCAACACGTGCTCGCTATTCAAAGTCGTAGACTTTCCTCGGTATTTTAGTTCCACGAGATTCCGCATTGTCGGACGTCGCTGCGCAATAAACCGGACCTCAGTTACAACCATCCGCCCCCCGGGTGCTCTCGACTGTGCTGTGCTGGGCTGCAATCCAGCAAGGCCATTGCCTCCTCCGCCCACTGGACCCTTTGCCAATTCCTACGTTAGACCTCGCAAGCTCAGTACCATCTACGTAACGCATTCCTTAGTCCCTCTGACCTTTGAACTTTCTTTCCTTCTCCCTCTCCGTCCATGAATTACCCGTCGCTTCTACGCTTCCGTGCGAACTAACGAGAAGCCGCAATTAACTCAGTCTTGGCTAAGCTATTCTCAGCCAAATAAATCGCATTGCCAATACGTGCTTCGTGCGTGGACGTTAAACTTGTTTACGCATTGTGCGACATCGTCAGCGTCATGCGCCGTAACCAGAGTAAGTCGGAACCTTGACTCTTTTAAGAATTAGTGTTCCACTAGAATAGCCGCTCGTAGCTCAACGTACAGTAACGAATGCATGCGGCGATCTGATACGGAAATCCTATACTAACGGCGCATCGTCAGGTTTACCTGTTCCGTAGATCCAACTGTGTAGCGCACTGTGTTACTACCTATTCTTTCTACGGTAGTCACTTTTCAACTCTTGCAAGCGTGTTTTTACGTTGGCACATGTGGGAATAACCGACACACTTGCGCTTACCACAACAAGCATAGGAAGTAACACACTTCGCACGCACTTGGATTTGCTATGTAAACGCGTACTTTTTGATCAGCCCAGTTGTTCAAACTCTCATATATTTCATTACCACTTGATCCATATCCATCACTAATGTGACTTATCGCGCACACACGAAATCTCGAGGTCGTTACTTGCAGCTTGATAAATTGCACGTGAACTCGGCCGTTTACCGGAATTTATTAATAGACTAGGAACACGTAGTCTGTTGCGCCTTGATTGCTTTGCTTTCGCGAGATCGCTGACCATAGTTGTTCACTTATGGAGCGGAGTGTATCGACCTGCTTGGATATATTATTCATGGTTTTAATGTTGAATAATCCATTCATCCATGGAGGAGGTTCAAATGAAATATATTTTCCTAGCAGATGACTCAGTGATTCAACGTCAATGCATTTTTTGTATATTTCTCCAAGTCGCAAACGGTAAACCTCGCCGTGTGGGACGTCGCTGGGCATTGGATACGTGAATGGCTGAGTGTCTCGGACTCGGTCTGAGCGTGTGTTTATAATTATTCTACGAATGCTCGTAAAGTTGTTTGCGCGCATCAAGAGGGAAAGTATGGTGCGGCACGTGCAAATGGAATGTCCATAAGAAGTTTGAGAGGAAGTCTACCGGGAGGAATTTCAGGACGAAAAAGTTTAGTTCACGCGAATATATGACCACTCGAGTACAACTAATTTGCACGCGTCCTTCGTGCTTGCGGTTCTTGCGTGTCGACTAGGGAGGAATATCGCGTTGGTTTTTTAAAAATATTTTTGAATCGACAAAAAATCAGCATTTGTTCCAGATTCTAAATATTTTGTATTTCCATTCACACTCCCACAGTACATATCAGGCACTTGCAGTTACATAATTCCTTGCTACGTATGTACACATCGACCGATAAGATTACACACGTAATAAGTCTTTCCGATAGACTTGAAAATATGTTTCGTTGACTCGGGAGATAGAAGGATTGTTGACGCACGAGCTGTTAAACGTTGATATTTTTTTACAAAAGAAATGATATCTCGCAAATTTCGGGAATATTTTTCATTCGTCGCTGAATCTGTTTCCTGGATTGGTAGCTGGACTTTGAATTACTCAGCCGTTGTTATTAAGCCTGTTTACACGTGGGAAAGGCACGCGACGCTCGGCGCCGCGATTGGTAGTTTGGCGACAAAATGTCGTCTTTCTAGCGCTTAGCTATTATTAAAGTAACTGAGTCTTTCGTATAAATAAAGCTCGGTCGTTGGCTGTTGCGTGGGTTTTGTTTTCCTATATAATCTGGAACTACTTTACAAAATCCAGACTGTACTATTCGACAGCTCAAGTATTTTTGACAATGACTGTACTGCTCGAACTGTACCTTTCGTACCAAAATTAATAATCACTTACGAATTTACCGTAATTGAAAAATGTAAAAAAAAAGTAAATATAAAAAAAAATATAAAGGAAATATTAAAAGATTTAGACGAATCGCGTGAATATGTGGAATTTGTTAAATTTAATCGATTGGAGGCACGAGATGTTTGTGTTACAAATTCTCAGGTTTTTTTTTTACATTACATTGCATAAGGTACTCGCATAATGAAATGTCTTGAGCGAATTACGTAAATTATGAATTAATTCGAATCTGATATCAGCTACCGAGAGATGACCTTTTACTTTCTTCGCTAGAAGCAGACGCCGACGGAATAACGTAATTATAATAGCGACGATCAATTTTCTCCCTTATCCCAACCAGCATATAAACCTGCCACGCACATATTCTCATACAGCCTATTAATCGTTATCGATCGAGATAAAAGTATCAAGGCAAACAAATGACGTAAAACAGTTTCAACTGATACATCAGCAGCATTTTTTTCTTTTCATTTCCCAACAACGTGACTTTCTTCCTCAGTCGATAAAACAGTATCGGTACGATCGGTGATTGTAGATTGTCAAAGTATTTATCGAACGTCCACCATCGACTAATTATTACCTATCGATAACTTCAGATTATAATAAATCCCCGCGTTGATTTTCTACTAACCCATATCGAAATCAGAGCGATAAAAATGGAAAATAAAAAAAATAAAGGAAATTCCCACGGTTGCGAGTGCATGCATTCGCGTTATCTCTATGGGACTACAATAGAATATAGTATGTCTATATATACACTGTTAATAGTACGCAAAGTCGCATTATCCAATTGTCGCTGTAATTGATTCGCAAAAAACGTGCGTCTACTCGTAACGGCCTTACGTCGTGTCTTTCCCGGCCTGACGTTATCACGGATCCAGCGTGCAGTCGAGGTTATCGCCCGTAACGACTTGGAGTTATTATGCCTGGTTAAGGTTGCACCACGTGCATCTCGCGCATGCGCACACGCGTACGTTATGCCGGAAGGATGAAGTCGTCTCAAGAGAACTGATTTACGGGAGACCCGTGGTCGTCCGATACAACGGCGCTCGACGCGACGCCTTACGGCGGCGGTGTCGGCGGCGACGTTAAAAATAATTTGTCTCCCTCGTGCCTCGAGTGAATTTACTTCTGGCGGGTCAAACGCCGAGGATCACTGTTTTCGTGAGCGTCGAGGCGTTGCCCGAGCTACGTCCAAATATTATGATATCATGGCAGAGCCACGTGTTTAGATTGACGTTTCGAATTTCGAGAATAAAATAAATTCCAATTCCAAGTGAGTTACATATCAAACAGTAATCGATTTAATTTCGAGCGAAGCCATTAAGACATTATTTACGTATTACGCATTGTACGGTATCACGCGTGGCGCATGTTGGCAGGGATAAACGTAATTCGAAACGGACATCGATGCCGCGCATGTTTTATTCATCGGTGATAACGAAGTTCATAGGTCGAGCCACTTTAACGCCTCGGCGAATGGACTGACGACTCGATGCTACTAAATTGCTAGTATTTATTCGTGTAACCAGCTCCCTTGCGTCAATAAAGCCCACTTGCGAAAGTGCCTCGTCGATACTGTATTGTCCCTTTTGTTTTCGCCAGCCAAGCGCCAATTGAGCGCCGCTCATTAACTGCCAGTCAGGGTTACCGGTGTTGTTCATGCAGCTTTTTTACCTGGCCTGTAATTATATTTTCGTACTGAGGATTATTCAGCAGACAAAAATATATTTTGCAAACTTCTCGATTCTTCTTTTGACATTCGACTACCAGTCGCACGCTTCCTCTTTCGTCCTGGGGGAGGGGGACAGCTGTCGCGAGTCAAGGCACCGGCGGCTTACGACGGCTCGAGTCGTTCCGACGGACGCCAAGCGACACTCCTCTTAATTCCCTCGTCACTCTCGACGCTCTTGAGGGGCTGTTGCAAGATCTCTAAAAATATCGTTCAATCGTATGTCGCGTGGAAACTCCGTCAGAGATTGTATCTCTTTCTCTCTCACTTTTCCTCCCCTCCACTCTTTCTTACTCTCTCTCTCTCTCTCTCTCGTTTTCTTTTCTCTTTTTTCTCTCTCAACTTGCTGCTTCGTAAAAACAACATCGCGTGCGCCTTTCCAGTTCCTGGCAAAGTTTCGCGATGTTCTGCAGCCGTTGTTATCGCTGCCATCGCTGTCAATGCTATCAGCGACTGTGTTTTCATTCTTTTTCACCCGACTAAACTTCCTTGACTGTTGACGAGTGAGGAGAAACGTAATCCTGTTTCCTTGACTATTGTGAAAACGGCGTGTGACAATAGAGACGCGCGTGACTTTGGAATTTCAACCTTCGTCATCGCCCACGTGCTGTTTCCGAAGGTTGTGATTCTTGTTGAAGTTTGAAGCCGCGTTCGCACGCGTCTGGTTCAATCGTATTTAGGAACGCATGTCGATTTCTATTTGCCGTATGAAAAATATTTGCGCACGGTTACACGAAATAACAAATATTGTTGGTTTTGTCGGTTTATGCAAATGGGACTTACTGTTTTCTCGTTCCTCGCATACCTTTTGAATATTAAACGGTAAAATGATTTTGGATTTTCTAGGCCTTAGACTAGGCCTTAGAAATGGCTCGTATTTCAAAGAATAAATTAGTCAGTAAATTTCGACAGTAGATCCAATCTTCAAGTAGTAAATATTTCGTGGATTCGTTTTACGGGCATATTTATTCATTTCGATCTTTGAACAATCTCGAATTATATACACGTAGAATTATCGAAATACAGGAGCAATAATTTCTCCGAGTTTATTAAACACGTCAACAATTTGAAATGTCACCAGGGATTGGGCCAGTGAGGCAAAAGGAAATTCAAAATTAACTGGTCTGTGTCCTTTAGATATGAGAGTTAGAGGGACGCATCGCCAGAATAACAAAACGACTGACGCGACGTTTTGGCCCTGACAGTGATACTTGCTATCCATGGCTCTCCTATGGATATATAAAGCCGCAAGCATCGCCGCCGGTAAGGAAGACGGTGATGTTACCGACGGTAGAATTCATCAAAATTGAAGAACTGCTCAACGGAATTCTTATTCAAAGACCAATTAATAACCACGGCATCCGATTCTGCATATTCATGCGCTCGTACTAAACGCCGTAAATACCCAACTATAACATATTAACATACGGTTATTGAGTAAATTTGAAAATCGCGTCAGACGAATTGACTGGGCTTCATTATTTTCTTAAACGTGTCGTATCTCATTTCGTTACCATATAAATTTATATCGACTTCACTCGTCATAAAATCCACGTGGATCCTTCGCACCACTTTTTCCAATCAGACTCGAAATAGAATCGTTTTAGAGGATGACGAGGTCGACAACTCGCTCGTAAAATTTGCTGCTGGTCGTTCCTTCCAATTTGATTTGTCGATTAGAACGACGAATTGCTATAGTTGGACTTTACGACTGCTCTCAATGCTTGTCTCCTACGCTTTCCCATACGAACGACGTAAACGACGGCAGGCGTCGTTGAATTAACCACCCATTGAGAAATAGTGTAGATTCACTAATTTAATACTTGACCCTGTCACGACCAAAGACCTAAACCTTTTCTTCGATACTTCATTCGTCAACCGATTTCATTAGTCGGCCACGTTTTATGTTCTTGACCCCTGACAATTACAATGGTCCAGATCGTTAATCCTAATTAGAGTGTCCGGCGGCCATCTTGAAAAAATCAATAGTGAATTCCATTTAAAAACAATCAGCTCTCGGGTCCCTTCGATTCTTCGAATTCGCCTGCTACACTACAGCTTATTTTTCGAGGGTCGTAGGCACCGCGTATTATTGAACGTGAAATATCCCGGGAAAAGGGAAGATCGAAATAAACCAGCGACGTCTTTTAATAAAATCAAACGACACACTTTCCTCGTGCCAATTTAACATAAGTTTCACGAGCCAATATTTGTGCAACGTTTCTATCCCGTCTCTTCCTTTCTTCATCCTCTTTTTCTGCTCTTCGCTTTTACTTCTTTTTCCTCCGTCATCAGGCATTTCCCTTCGGGCACTCAGCCATTTTTTTTCCAAACTTTCTTTCGTAACCAACGCAAAAATTTTACCTTTTCTGGACGAAAGACTTTTTTTTTAGCTCCTAAGAAGGAATCTTCAAAAATCGAACGAAACTTGTCACATGCTTAGAGTCGAAATGTATTTGGATTCGTTTGAATTCAATAAATGCCTGACGCACTAGTTACTTTGTTGCTGTTGCTAATGATGATCTAAAATTGGATCTGGAATAATTGCACACGTGTACTGACAAGTGCGTGTGCATAGGCGTGTACGCGTGATGTATTAATTGGATAGCTGGACACAGGTTAATTGGTAAATGTATAAACAGCTGCGTGAAATTGGTCGATTAACGAGAGGCGCCTTTTTTCTTGTTGTTGTTATGACCGAGAGTATTATAATATTTGTCCCTCCGTCGGTCGCCATCGCTTTGAAATGGCCCAGCAGAGCCGCTCGAGGCAGCAGGAGAGAATAACAGACTGGAGGTAGAGAAAAGAAAAATTCATTATCGCGAAATAAGAAGCAGCAGTTGCATTGATGTTTACTCGTCTGGCTCTTTTCTTTATTTGTTTTCATCCTTCGCCGCTGCTTCTGCTTGTCGTGTGTTCGCAATCACCTCTTAACGATGTGCAGCCTAACGTCCTTCGGTCTTCACTCGGCATTGGAAATATCCTTTGTTCGTATTCGTTCCAGGGGGAGGCGCAGAGCTCGAAAAATGTCGAGACCCGGATCCATCCTTGGCCTTTTGCTTATCCTGGCCGTTTTTAAACTCTCGGAACCGAATAAATGTCTCACGATGCGCGAAGGTAACTTGGCTTCGATTAAATAAGACAAGCATAACGATTATCGACGACCCTTTCGATTGTCTGTCTTGTGTTCTGATGCAGAGGTCAACCCCAAGCGGGTTATCCATCTCAACGGGGAATCCTTGAACATCCACTTTGAACTCTCGCGAAGGATCACCCAGAGGCTGGCCTCTTGGATAATGAAAATATTCCTCGAGGAAGTTCTGGGTTATCCGGGAATCGCGTTCATTGAGAAGGACGACAAGTTCAATGTCTCCGAGACCTTCGCCAGGTTATCAGATCGCGTTAAGAATGTCCAGCGGAGCATGTAAGTATATATATACCTGGAGTAGTGAATTCCTCATTTAGACTTGGGTCCAGTTGATCTGACCCTCAGGACTCTTCTTACAAAGAATTCCAGAGACTATGGTGAATATGGAAGTCTGGATACCACCGCACGAGGACACGACACCCCTGCTGAAACAGTACGACGTGAAGCTCTGCGGCTGGGTCACGGTACCAGGTCACTTCGGATGGTTCATTCCTAAGAAATTGGCCAACGGCGAGGATACCTGGTTGACCTTCACCAGGCAGGAAAGTTCATCGCGCTTTGACGTGACCGACAAGGCACTTCTAAATACCATAAGGAACTTCAGTATGAATCAGGTGAATGGTTCCTACTACTGCGAGGAATCATTTTGCCAGGGTGGAATGTACATTCCTAGTCGGTGTCAATCTCTCGGTGGTGAAGATCAGCCTTGTGCTTTGCTATTGGCTGCCTATGCCGATGTCACCAGGTTCGCCAAGGATCACATAGACCGACTGAACCTATTCGTTAAGGTCGTCTGGGTCGGACCTAATCTTGCTCACTTGATGAAGTATCTAACGAAGGAATATCTAGTACGTGGACATGCTGGGAAATCGATAATGATCTTGCACTGGACCCCCAGTTCGATAATTCCAAACGAGAGGGAATTTACGAGCGTTCTTTTTCCCGGGTCACTGAATGGACACAGGGACTATACCTATGAATCAAACAGATTAGTCAAATTAACCTGGGCCAAACTCGAGTCAGTCGCGAAGTTTGCCTACGAGGCTATAAATCGCGCCAACTTTACTCAGGGTATGTATGAGGACTTGATCGACCGGTACAACAGGTTCCCGAATAGGAGGCTGCTCCCTATTGAGAATGATCATGATTGGGATCGAGAAACGGAAGAAAGCATTGCCTGCGATTGGCTCAAGGAGAACCTAAATTATACTCTACGTTATTGGATGCCTGATGACGAGGATAAAAACACTTTATACATCGGTGGGATCTTTCCCATGACTGGTACAGCCTATACTGCCAAGTCCATCATGGTCGCGGCCAATTTGGCGAAGAAAGCTATCAACGCTAACGATACGGTCCTACGAGATTACAACTTGATGTTGCACGCGAAAGACGGGCAATGCAAAACGGATATGGTCATGAAGTCCTTCATCGATTACCTCGTGAACGTCGACTACGAGAAGCTCATCGGTGTCCTGGGACCTGCCTGTTCCGAAACCGTTGAACCTCTCGTTGGAGTCTCGAAGCTTTACAAGACTGTCATCATCAGTTATGGGGCCGAAGGATCCACTTTCAATGACAGGACCAAGTATCCATACTTCTTTAGGACAATCGGCGAGAACAAACAGTACAAGCATGTTTACCTTCGACTGCTCCAACAACTTGGCTGGCATCGAGTTGCTGCTCTCACCGAAGATGGTCAGAGATACACCGAATACATATCCTCCATGCAGGATATGCTTCAGGAAAATGGCATCAACTTCATTGCCAATTTCAAATTTCCCAGAGAACACGAGAGCGAGGATATGTCCAGGGTAAGTTGCGATTACTTAAGAAATCAACTAATTATTCAAATTATACAAATTATTCCTCAAAGACGTTTCTTATATTCTGATTGCAGTACTTGCAGCAGCTCAAGGAAAATAGGGCCAAAATTATTATTGCTGATGTCTATGATCAAGTAGCTCGACAGGTCATGTGCGAAGCATACAGACTGGGTATGACGGCTTTGCAGGTGAGTCTTTTTATTTTCTTGTATTTCTTTTAATAAATTAAATTCGTTATACATTTTTTTTTTCGCTTAGGGATACGTGTGGTTTTTACCACTGTGGCTCCTGCCCCGATGGTACGACACGGATTATTATAACCAAAGAGGAGAACAAGTGGCTTGTACCACTGTGGAGATGATGAATGCCACTAATGGGTACTTTGGACTGACCCATGCGTACTTTGCCTCTGATGAAGATGTCATGCAGGAAGGTATAACGGTGCGTCAATGGAGAGACAAGTACGAGCAGATTTGTGAAAAGAACAAAGAGCTTCCATCGAATTACGCAGGATATGTCTATGACGCAATGTGGACTTACGCTTACGCAATGGATCAGTTAATTAAGGAGAATCAAAGCTACGTTTTTGATCTGCATTCTGATCATACAGTGAATCGATTAACGGACATCATCAGCAGGACCGACTTTCATGGGGTTTGTAATGTTAACTTTAATAAATACAATTTGAACAGGTATGACTTTAATAATTATATTAATGCAGGTTTCCGGCTGGATCAAATTTCTTGGCGGCCCCTCTAGGTTCTCTGAGATCTCGATCATTCAACACGTTGATAACGAGACCAGAGTCGTAGGCAACTTCCGTCCCAACATCTCCGAGGAGATGAATGAGATCGTAGGTGGCGAACTTGATCTGAACATGTCAGCTATCGTTTGGCTGTCGAAGGAAATTCCAGACGATGGTTCAGAACCACCGCAGAAATGCGTTCTGTCAGGTTTGGCAGAACTCTTTGATGTCTCCTGCGAGGTAGCTATAGTGGTAGCGAACGTCATCGGTTTTGGAGTCCTTGGTGCCATCCTGATCGTTGGCTTCATCATCGTTAAGAGGAAGTAAGAGAAATATTTGAATATGAGAACAAAGCATTTATTTCGAGGAATTTACTTTTCATAAGTTACCTTCTTTTTATCAGATACGATGAAAAGTTTCGTCTTCATGAAAAGTACATGAAGTCTCTGGGTCTCGATTTCCTTCCGTCGGACACCTCAGGACTGGACAAGTGGGAGATCCCACGAGACCGGGTCGTCATTAATCGAAAACTTGGCGAAGGTGCTTTTGGTACGGTCTATGGCGGGGAGGCCTTCTTCCCCGAGAAGGGCTGGCTGGCCGTTGCCGTGAAGACTCTTAAGGTCGGCAGTACGACTGATGAGAAACTCGACTTCCTCAGCGAGGTAGAAGTGATGAAGAGATTCGAGCATAAGAACATCATAAAACTACTTGCCGTCTGTATAAAGTGCGAGCCGGTTCTCACCGTAATGGAGTTCATGCTTTATGGAGACCTTAAGACTTACCTCTTAGCTCGAAGACATCTTGTTAATGATCAGAATTACGAGGAGTCAGATGAGATTTCGAATAAGAAGCTGACAGCGATGGCTCTGGACGTAGCCAGAGCTCTTAGTTACCTGGCTCAACTGAAATACGTTCACAGGTAAGGAATAAATGATGAAATCTCCAATAAAGCTTCGATGGACCATTTCAAATTGATTGTTAACTCGACAGAGATGTAGCCTCGCGAAATTGCCTTGTCAATGCTCAGAGAGTCGTCAAGCTTGGAGACTTTGGAATGACTCGGCCAATGTACGAGAATGACTATTATAAATTTAATCGTAAGGGTAAGTCAATCTAAGGAAATTGTGTCTGACGATGAAGGTTCGGGGCAAGACGAGCCAATCTGACCAATTTGAAATTCTCCTTTACAACTCTATTCTTAAAATATTTTTGAGAAAAACGGACGTTCGAAATTTTGTACAATCTTTTCTTGCTCGTGAGAAATCTTAAAATATCAAAATGAAAGACGTTTCGCACGGTCTTCCCTCATGGAGCCTTCGTTCGTGTCCCCCAGTCGATCACTTGATCACCTGATCAATACGTTTCTCTATAAGGTGAACGAGACCGGATGTTGCGTCTTTCCAAGATTTTCAAGATTCCAAGCCTCTGCCATGCATCCCCTTCTAAACTGTCTCGTCCTAAAGAAAATACGAGAAGAGGTGAGATTATTTATCGAATCAAATTTTTTCAAAGGAAGAGTCAGCTTCACTATCAGAATTGAGGAACGCCACTTCCGGTCCGTATTCATCTTTGATCTCGTCTTGCCCGACTCGTCTTCTCCAGACCATCCGTGTATCTGAAGTGACTTCACTTGAATCTAAATTCTTTTTATAGGAATGTTGCCCGTCAGGTGGATGGCACCGGAGTCTTTAGGATTGGGTATCTTCACCCCGGCCTCTGATGTCTGGTCGTACGGTGTTCTTCTCTATGAAATTATCACCTTTGGTAGTTTTCCTTTCCAAGGAATGAGTAACAATCAAGTACTCAGTCACGTGAAGGCTGGGAATTCTCTGACAGTGCCCAAGGGAATAAAACCTCATTTGTAAGTCGCTCCTGGAAAATTTAATTATACGGTTTTCTTAATACGCTTCTTACATTTCTGTTTAAATCCACACTTCCGGTACCAACATATACATTTTTCTACAGAGAGGGCTTGATAAGATCCTGCTGGACAGTGGACCACACAAAGAGGCCAACTGCACCGGAAATTGTCGATTTCCTAGCAACATATCCGCGGATCCTCGCTCCGTGTCTCGACGTTCCTCTGGCCAGTGTCCAATTGGAGCACACGGACCAAATCAATATTCAACTTCCGGAGAATTTACGGAAATTCTCCATCTCTTTGTCAAGGTTCAAACAACAGTCCTCAGGAGTGATGCCATTCGAGATGCTGAATCCTCCTCTTCTGGATATAGATCACAGCGAGGAAAATGGTAACATCAGTCATCTACTAGGAGGACGTACCACCTCTGAACCAGAAAGCTCCAGACCGCTACTTCCGGTTACGGAAACTCCAGTGAGATACGTCGAGCTTCAACAAAACCAAAATTCACAGCCGTACGTTCCGAGATATGTTAACCTCCATCCTGGAATGGCCAATGCGATAAGCACTTCCGATGGAAATATAACTGCCGGAAACACTCTACAACTTGAAGAGAGAAGATCCATTGTAGCGGACGAACCAGAACCACACGACGCGTCTATGCACATTCTCTAATAATTAAAATATGTGGACTGATTAATTGAATAGAAACGTAAATATTAATTATGTTCTTTTGATTTGAGGAAGGATCTGCATATTTTTCTTCATGATATTATTCTTCGAACTGATAATGAGATTGATGTTGTAAATAAGGATGAGCTGCCTGTTGCGATCATAAAGCGTATCGTACTATGGTCAATACAATATCGAGACTGTCATTATAGTAAGATTAGGAAGTCGCAATTAGGTGCTTCAAATCAATAGCAGATAAAGTGGTTAAGGAATTTTTTAAAGCGGCCATAACAGGATCTCCGGAGAATGATGGTCGGCGCAAAATAGATTCTTTCAAACCATGACATTTGTGAAATGCGTATACTAATTACAATTAGAAAGTTCGAAGATTCTTTTGTACAAACCTAGTTACCCGGGACACAAGGACGATGCATATGCACATAAAAAAGATTCTTGATCGAGCTGATGATCGAGTTCTAATTTTAGATCGACGTATCTTTGAGCATTTTTAATGAATTGTTCAGTAGATATTATTCTAGACTTTATGATTAATGACTTATGAAAGTGATTGTCAATAAGACAAAACCGCCTCCGTCTCCCTAGCCTCGCTACACTTATTATAGCTGTTCTTAAACGAGTATAAGTAAAGTTCAATCAATCCATATACTTATCTATTTACAACCTCCGTACAAACAATCTAATCCTTTAATTAATTTGAAAAGACTTTTTATTAGTATTAGAAATGTTCAAGTATACAGCTTGTACATAAACTCTAAGCAGCCAGAATCTCAAGGTGGATACATTTATTGATGTGTCTGATCGCAAACGATGTTTCAAGCGGCACGTCGCAGCTGAAATTCCATTCGAATATTGAATAATAATTTATTGTACACATATTTTTATTTATTTTAACGTTATTCTTACTGTATTCTTAATACCGTTAAATTGATTCTCTCCGTAAAAGAGAAATTAATCGAGCGTCGCGATTTACGGAATATAGAATAGAATTGCGCAGAAAGCTGCCTGTTCAACCGAAATGCGAACGATTAAGCTTTAAAAGTACGTAGAATCATAATTATAAAATCGATATGATACTATATTTGCCTAAGAAATGATTCTCCATGGATAGTATAATGACAATTTATCATAAGAATTTTACTTTGATAGTAAGCAGTACTCTAAGTGCCGTTCGTCATTCGTTTTACGCTATGATTCATGTGTATATATGGTAATTTTAAACCGGTAAAACACGAAAAACTAAGATTTTCACCTTGATACGTTATTATTAATACTATAATAATTAGCAAATCTAAGGACCTGCTTATTGTGGTTTTTAAATAAAATATTCTTTACTTCGATTGCTCGACATCTCTGTTACATCGTATTGCAAATTACATAGCTACACTAGACCAACATGTGTTTTTTCATAAGCGACACTTATCCTCTTGGTTGTCAAATCATCAAAAAATGAATTTTCGAACGCTGCGAATATAATTTATAACTCACTTTGTAATTTCGTCGTTCGTTGTTACTTCGTGTAACAGTCGGTAACATCTTTCGGTGCTTTCGTAACGTTATTTCAGTCGGTAACTCGATCTACCGGGTATCCGCGTCAAATGACACAAAATTCTTCAAGATGGATGTCAAGGATTCTTCGTTCAATGACAAACCGAAATTATTTTCATATTCAAATATGTATAAAATCATTTTCAAGCTTGTGCCAGTGTGGTTAGCAATTAATGGTGTACATATACAGCTGTTGCATTGTGGGTTCCCGCGTTGTACGACAGATGTCGCTCGTTGTAGCCTCGATCTAGAGCTAAAACAAGCCAACGATACATTCATTTAGGATACAATATGTGCTCAAAGAAACACACAAACTGATGATCCAATCCTACAAACTCTGCTAGATTCTTCGTTTTTCGTGAATGTAAGTAATAACTATAACGCAGACATTTCATTCGATCTAGTCGTCTTCAAGTCGTTTTACGGACAAACGTACTGCGTTCTTAAAAAGTGATACAAACAAATTCAAAGTGTCATCGAAAGTCAGATCGCGAAGCGTCGTTAAAAAGTAAGACTGAAATATCGTAATAAGGAAAGTTAAGGGATTAACACGAGGCTAATTTCGTCGAGTTCAAAACATTTAACGTCCAAGTTTACGCTGATAGGTTGCTCTCCGGTAGATAGATAAAGATAAAGATAACATCTGAGCTACATTGAGGACTACGAGAGTGACTGCGGGGGGTCTCCTTACTAGAGTTCCTCTAGAAACTTTTTAAAGCTTCGTCATTACGTATAACGTTACGCCATTGAAGAAATCTCCTTCCGAAGTTCCATCATCATCATCATCATCATCATCATCATCATCATCATCATCATCATCATCATCATCATCATCATCATCATCATCATGCCACAAGCCATTTTGCCAGAAGAGATCAATATGCGTCGTGCTATATATCAGGTGTAATGCATGCTTAACATAACACAACATAACATAACAGCCAAGATAACAAAAAGCATTGTGCTCAAAGGGCTTTGGCCTTTATTTATTATTTTTATTTTCTCTCTTATTTTCGGCAGTGAACTTTATACAACAAAAAATGAACGAGACACTCTTCGCGGACAATCTCGTGCAGTGATCTGGCAGCACTAATGGCCGAGATCCCTTTCTTTGGCAAGGAGAAGTGTTTTGTTACGTGCACCGTATAACCAAGTATTTCTCGTACGGCTACGGCGTAACACGTAACACGGACTGTTATGTAAGAACGCGCGCGGGCGTTTATGCTTATCTGATTGTTCTGCGGAGCTGTTAGAGTCATTTCTAAAGTTATGCACCCATCGAACCTGATCTTGCATCCGTTAAAAAGTTCTTTCAGAAGCCAGCCGAACTCTTTCGCCTGGAAGTAGACATTTTGGAATCGTCAATTGGACCTGTTGAGTGGACGAAGACGAGAGTGCCGAGGGCCAGGGAGAATAATAAGAAATAATAGGAAGGAAGAGGTGGGATCGAGAGTGTGGAGTTCATGTCGACGTTGCGTGTTTCCATTTAGTTCGCGCTCGTGTCTAGACGCTGTCGAGATAGCTGGAAAGCTGGGACGGTAACTCCTAATAGAAATAGCAACAAGCGACGCTATTAAATGGCGGACTGGAGTGCAGCGCGAGCAGATAGGAAACGGTGTCCTTTTGCAGTTGCTCTTTGGATTCTTCGCGGAAAGACTGGACGCTGTATTCAACACGAGGACGAATACGGGGAAGGTTCTTAACCTGGGAGTAGACGTGTGGGGCGTCTGAGAAACTTGAACTCTGTGCTTTTCAAGCGGAGAAGAAAATCGGGCGACCATTCCTGGGTTACGGCGGCCATGTTTATTTTGTTATTTGTCAAGGATGGACGTGATTTTATGTGATTTTTATTTTATTCAGGATCCTCTGGGAGGAAGGAAAATAATTGGATTTCGACTGCGACTGACTTGGTAGTTCGGAATACGCTTGGGTTAACGACTGATGTGAATGGGAGACAAAACTAATTAGGTAGGATTATTAGAGACAATATGGCAAATTGCGCTTACTCACTGGTACAGCATGATCGTGCTCGCTGATAGACACTCGGAGCGTCAGCACGATTCGGTTCATTAATTATACCGACTTACGATTACAAGATTGCTTTAATTACAATTACACAATCGGCGACTAGATCGATATTACCGAGTGACCGTGTTTCGCGTTTACGGCCTACCTAGGTCTACCAGCCGATCCGAGTAATTTAACCAATTTAGCCAATTCGACCAATCTCCAGTATATCTTTTGTTTTTAGGGGGAAATAAAATATTTATTACAGTACAGAGGATCAGGAGGAAGATTGCAATTCTTTGGCTGTTCGATAAATGCCTTCGCTCTGAAGTTGCCAACGGAACAGAATATCGAAGCACGCTGATGACACGTGCGACCGAATAAATAAATGCAGTAGAGTTATCAGAGCTTCGAATTCACAGCTGATCGTAAATATCTGACTGATATTTATTCTTTAGTGAAGTGGGCGTGCTATTGGGTGTCCCTAAATGATTTCGAGTAGTCCAAATTAAATAAGCGATCCCATTATAGATACGTCTGATATGGTCGTGGATGATAAAGAGTGGGGGATGCTTAAGAGTACATGGTAAGAGAGTATAGAAGGCGGAGGGTTTCTTAAAATTATTATTCAGTGCTAACGGCCTGTGGATAAGAAGGATATTGTTTACGATCGCTCTAACTTAGCCATTGTTTGTTCAAGAGAATATTGTCTCTATCGTTTACTTTATGGTCTCCGGGTTATCCGGCGTTGCTGTTACGCGTGTAAGAGTGAGAGGGGCTGAGCCGCTAGGACACGGGAGGACGAGAGAGAGAGACGAAGACACCCGTAGCTACGTATATACATACGTGAACTGCGACTGGGCCGACTGCAATTATCCGGAGACTCAACTCGCTCGACTGACTCGACTCGCGCGCCAAGTACTTTTTGAATTTTTAACAAGGACGCCTTCCAGCAACTCCAGTTCCTCCGTTCTCCGCCAGATGTCCTTTTGCTCGCATCCAAACTCCCCTAGCTGCCTCTTCGTATCTTTTACCTCGCAATATGCAATATCGCGTGACCGCTGCGATCTGCTCGACTCACGATAACTTTTTTCCAGGCACCTTCTGCCATTAAAACAGTCGCATCTTTACCGTGCGATATATCGAAAAACGTAGCGTGTGCCAATTTCATGTATTTTAATAAAATTACCTTTACTCGTCACGTCACGCTCCACTTTACCTTGTCCTTCCTTACTGGGCTTTTTAACATTAGAATTACCAATCATTTCTATACTGCGAAGAATAGGACGCTCGGATTTCTCTTGGTCGATCCAATCGATCTGTACCTACCTTCGGGCTCTTCGGAGCGAATAATGAATATGCTTTGTTTATGTTAAATATGTAAACACTACGGTGCTTGGAACCGTACGACGTATCTGATTATTCCGACGGAGTGTCGTAGCTGTCATGTCAATCGAATCTAAAGGGTGATGTGTCAGGATTGACAGCTACCGGGGATCACGAGCTGTACAAATTGCTGGCATTCTTTATGAAGTTTCTTTACAGCCACAAAGAAGCAGCTACCGGGCTGCTAGCTGTTCCTGCATTGTGTGCAAATGCATATTAGCCTTTGGATGCATAATCGTCGTTGGAGCGTGTCCACGTGGTTCTCATTAGCCTTTATAATTGAGAAAGTGGTTACAGGAGGAAACGAGGAAAGTGATTGGCTGGTTACGTGATATGAAAGAGAAAGAAGAAATGAAGATATATATATATATATAATAGTAAAAATAAAATACAATCTTTTCGTAACAGACCATGTGAAATTGGAGTCTCCCGGTGAGCAAGCTCAGAAATCGGGGAAGCCCAGTGGGCCGAGATGCGTTGAGTCTCTTCTTGAAAAAGCGAGTGAAAAATTAAGACACTCCTTCGAAGTAACATTAACGGTCCATTGTCTCATCTCGGGAAGGTTGTTAAGTGGCTGTTTAGCAAGCAGACTCCTGTCCCCGATCCCCGATCTCCGCCACCGGTTGACATATTATATTTCTACGGTAGACTCCGAGGGCTTGGCGGCGCCAGGGTAGAAGGGCTTTCTGGTTCCGTTAAGACTTTTAGACACGCCAGTGGCACCTCCCTGTCTGACGCACCCCACGCGTACTCGCTACGCACCGTTACGCAAGCTCCTTCGATTTTCCTTGGCTGACCCGATGCAATCGACTCGCGAGTCGTGCTGCAATCATTCAGGGAGCCTGCATGTCGTCTGGGTTAAATATAGAAAAAAAGCACCGAACACGTAATTCCCATAGGGAGAATGGGAGGCGAGGAAGAATCGCGTTGCGTTTGGTGGCGATAAGTTTTTATCATCCTGAACAAATTCGAGCGACTCGCTTAACATAATCGGATACAATGGACTCGCCAACAAGAAGAGCGATAATGCAATGCGCACGGAGGTGGTGGCTTGAAACGTGAAGTAATGACGCGTGGTCGAATGAGTCACGACTGGCAATATTGTGAACGATTGTAAATGAGATGTGGGTAGGTGGGATCTTATAGAATGTTGATGCGTCTTCCGGTTAGTATCGAGGAAACGCGTGTTAAAGGTGTCCAGGTTAAAAGACACTGACGCGAGGCTAATAGCGAGCGGCTTTATTAAACCACTTTGCTGCTGACCATGCGTGGGCGTCGCATTAAGATTACCGATCTTGGTTACGATTCTGCGACAAGTGCCTCGTGGACCCCATTTAAGTCAATTAGTTGGTCTCTCGATGAGATGCGAATTAAACGTCCGTGCAACTTGACCCAGATTACATTGTACCTTGTGTCTCGTGCTGCCCTGTAATTGTGCCACTGAGAGACACAGGGGACCCCTTTTACTTTGGGTAGGGCCCATATCGGGGATCGTAATCGTAATCACACTCGTACACTCATATGCTGAGACACGCATGGGCACTGCTCCGGAACGTTGCAAGTGGTCCAGCCCTGAAGACAACTTCCGGGTTTACTAGGTGCCCCTGACGACACGCGAGATACGGTTGTGGCTTCTTGGCAATTTTTCAATATAATTTTATTCCTTTTTGCGGAACTTCAAAAGTCGCCAATTTTTTTTTAATCTCTTCCTCTCACTGGCTTCTCGGGTTTTGAATAACGGGCGACACTAAGATTTCTTTCAGCCGCACGTCGGCTGCGTTTCGGATTAGCATATTGTGATCAAGGCACGTGGGCCTGGACCATAATGAGTCGCAGTTATGCATACGAGCAGTGACACCTTCTCGCTGTCGAGTGTGAATCATCGTGTCGGGAGATAAGCATTCTCTTTTCTCCGCAACAATGCATGTGCATCGGCGGCCGCTACGACTCACCGGTAACACCCAGTTATTATAAAACGAAATTATAGGTGGTTCGTGTGTGGAGACGCGAGGATGAGACCTTTTTCTTTCATCCATACTATTAATCTCTCTTTCCTCTTCCCCCCCACCCTCGACCCTTGCCACCTTCGGCCAGATCTCATCTCGTGCCAGTCTCGCTCTTACGCAATTCTCTCAGATGAGACTTTCGCAACCGCGATTGGCCGAGGCCATCGGTCCACCTGCCGAGTGGACCTGCTCGATAATCGATCGCGAGGGGTCGATGATATTTCGAAATCTGGCGAAAGGTTAACCGTGTCGAAGATCGTCGACATTCGATAAGGACCACCGGTGGCTGGTGACTTAGGGAATATCCGATAGCATATCGATCGTTATACTCGCAGACTTCAGACCATTGAGTAGCTTGAAGTTGCTTCTGAACCCCAAATGCACCAAAGTGCAATTTCAGTAGAATCAGCATGCATCCAGAAGTCTAATCGAAATTGCGCAAGGGTGGACCGGTCGTGTCTCGAGGAGCAGAGTATAGAGACTAGGGGTGAGAGAGAGAGAGAGAGGGGGAGAGGAGAGTAAAAGAAGAGAACCGAGGGCACGGCGTTCCGCGCGTATGAATGAATGTGGCGCCAAGTGAATGGACTGCGTCTGATCGCGAACCTACGCGCTTGCTCCTGGTGGTGCTGCTGCTGCCGTTGCGACTGCTGCTCCTCCGTGTCTTGCGTGTGGATACGAACCGTACAAACAGCACGGGAGCGCTGAGTGATGACTAATTTGTGCACACTTACTTCAGCATTGTTCTCGATTTGTCACGGATCAAGCGGAGCCACGCAAGTCTAGATCACTTGCAAGCTCAGAGATCAGAATTTCAAGTGGGTGAAGCCCCGAGGCAAACCAGACCAAAAAATAGACCAGCATCGGTTTCAAGGAAGGCTTAGTTGTATATAGTAGTGGACTTAACAAAATAGCGAGGCTCTTACGTCGGATTGGCACGCTTATTGTTAACGGTCCTAAACTCCTTAATCACAGTGACAGTCGATCGTTTAACGAACGCGGAGCCCTGAGCGTTGCGGTGTCTGGCTGCTTGGCGCAACATGCCAACCGAGCAGCCGATATCGTTAAGCGGTCAAGCAACTTTGATGTGACGTCCAAATAGATTCATGGGTTATTGTCACGCACGGTCGAAGCGATATTGCTGGCTAATTATCTGCGACGGCTCATTCTCCATTTTCTACTTTACCACTTTTCCACTTTGACTCGCCCTCAGCCTCCTTTCCTCAGTCTGTACCAATACGGTATCGAATCACGAATCTCGCAGCACGACTCTCCCCTTGCAGCTGAAATCATTCGAACGATTGAAATCGTTCGAGTGACTGAAGTCACCAGATCGACGCCCGAGCGTCTGGACTGGATACGTGCACGTATCTAGGTACGCGATTTCGTTCCGTTGGGTAGTCAACTCTTGCTTGGTCTTTCAGTCGCCTGATGAACGAGAGAGACGCCTCCTCATTCGATACGGATGGACTCGGAACAACGAGAACTCGTAGGTCACAATGCGGATAACATGATGGTTTTCCGCTTCCAGGCTAAATGGACCATCCATCTGTAAAGGCGAGTTCAACTCGTTTAATAGCATCGAGACGTCTTTGATCTGCGGAAAGGACATTTTTGGATTGGGGTGAGCGTCGGCGTCGTCGTTGCCAAGGGAGGACATCGTAATAGATTTGAGGAGGGACGATGTCTCGTAGACGAATTCTATTCCGTTCACTCGCTCTTGCATTGGGATCGAAAGGGGTCCATGAAGCTGGGACAATGCTCGATGTGAACTGGGAATTTCGATAGTCGATACTCTCTTGAGATATCATAGAGATTTCTCGAGAAGGCTTCTTTGTCCGTTTCGAGAAACAGAAGTAGCCTTCGCCTCTCACTACCTGCCCTGACTATCGTGTGGCTCACCAAATAAGAGAGCCTTTAGAAATTGGACGTGATACACTTACCGATAGGCCGACTCCCGCATCGGATTCGAACCGATCCGATCCTGATCGGATCATCGTATCGAGCCGGCGATCCTATCGCCGATGGACCGTGTCCGAATGACGAGCAGGAATTAGGCAATTACTTGGCCCTTAATTGCTAATTACTTAAGGGTGTAGTCGCCCGGCACTAATTAGCGTCTTAGCGAGTCCTTTGTTTGGATTTAACCGCGACGATGATCCTGGGTCCGACCAGCGGCTGGTACACTTTGGACCTTGTTTTCAGGAAGCAAGATCATCGCAGGAGATGGGTAGGTCGTACCTGATGAGATCAATGATTCCGTATACCTACGAGTCTTGGACGATAAAGAGTCTCGGATAAGGCGTGAATAAAATCTGCGTGGTTGGTACAGTGATGCTGTGACGTGGAGATGTGGAGATGCTGCAGAGGGTCAGCGGCGAGAGTACGTGGCTACGAGCCCGGGGCGTAATACTCGTAAAGGCAAGAACGCCGAGTCCGAGAACTGGAGAAGAGCGCGATGCAATTATAACAGGTTAAAGTCGTCCGGGCAATTAGAGAAGAGGTCGGAAATTGAACCGCCCACGCGATATTAGCACGAGCGTACGAGCGCACTCTGAACCTCCGTATTCCATTATGATACCACACGAGCTCTCCTCTCTCCTAGCTACGTTGGTACGTACTGTTGCGCTCTGTTATTTATGTGACGTTCCATTACAAACTCTTAATTGTTTGACTAATGTGCGGCTAAGTGCGCGACTGGTCGAGGTCCGGTTCAAGGGTTCCGCTCGCATTGCCCCAAGTCAGACCAAGTCCAGGTCTCCGTGATCTCCTTGCATCCTCGTCCGCATCCTCGTAATCGACATCAGGAGACCCCAAGAGGCGCGCGACTTTATCTCCTGAGAATTTCCGAAATGCTAATGTTTTGACCGCACGTTTAGCAGAGGCGTGAAGATCAGAGCAGCGATACAAGGGGCAATTATGAGCAGCCATTATCTGCGATCGTTATCGACAGAAGGTCCTAAACGCTCCGAGACCATGGGGCCCCACTTTAAATCACCGCAGGCCCCGAACTGGGCCCGCGGTACCATGGGCCCGTTCTCTGAGACAATGCCCATGTTTTCGCACCTGCCGCCGGACCCGTCGATGCGTTTAAATATTGATTTTTCCGAAGAGTTACGAGGTTGGGTCCTTCGGCTATGGCGAAACCTTTAAACACGCACCTGCCAATTTTCTTCAGATCTACGTCTACATATACACCAAGCCTCTATTTCACTTGTATGAATAATTTTTTCCAGCTTCCATTGGAATCATGTTCGCCTGTCTGTTTATTCCTTCGTTCGTATGTCGCACCGAGTTGCCTGCCGACAGGTGGGGTCGCGTAGGACGTTCTTGCTTTACAGCAATAGATGGCGAGCCTCACCCATTACGCGCCATGATGCATTCATAGTCGACGTCGGATGAAATTCGTTTTGCATAAAGGGCGAACGTGTCTGGTAAAGTCTGAAGTCTGGCAGAGAAGCGTGGCTGGTGGATGACGTGTGATGCGCCATGCGTGGAAGTAACAGTCGGAAGTGATGGTGTCGTCATGAGGATCAGAATGACGATGTTCCCGTGTCAGTCCCTTCGATCCGTAGCCGCAGGCGGTAAGAGAAATTGCGTAGGTATCACAGGAAGGTCTCACGAGTCATGATCAGTGGGGCCGGTCGAGGGGATAAGAGGGAGGCTACACTACCCAATTCTCGAACCAGCTGCAATTTAATTTCCTTCCGTTCCATTGTTTTCATGCGAAGCCTCGAACTTTGGACCGAGTCGATCCTCTTCCCTAAAACAGAGATCCACGTGGATCGTCCACAGGTCGAACGTTAACGAGCGCGAGTTCCTTAGATCTTTAGATCTTTAGATCCTCCTCCGGATAGGAAGGACGGACACCCGTGAAATTCTTTCAGCGCGTCCTGCGCCCTCTGACGATAACTGATTTCAGGCTTCGTTAGGCAAGACAGGATCCACGGGGAGCCCGTGGAGAACGCGGAGAACTTTGGATCCATCGAGTCAAATGATCAAGCGAAAATTTTCCACTTGGTCCCAACTGGAATCCTAGTCAGCGGAAATTTTTCAAAGAGACCATCGAGTTTTACCTGCAGCCGGTGTATTCTAATTGCGTACAGCACGCATTCAGCTAAGGTGTCAGCCTTGACTTCATTGCGATAAGCTACCAAAACAGGAAGGAACCGGAGCCGTATGATCAGTGTAGCCTTTCTTGACCGAGACCTCGATCCCATACTTGTGTCGTTATATCCTAACCTACCCTACTCCACTCTATTCTCTATCCTACACAGGATGATCCCATCGTATCGTATCATATCGTTCGGTATCGCCCGCAGTGGCGTCGTGCATGTTGAGGATAGAGAATGATGCGCGCGTCATACGACCTGATATGGCATCGCATGACGTACCCAACAGCCTAACCGGTGTTTACACGGACGACACATCGTCGCCCTGGTGCCTTGAAGTCGAGTATCGGGTTTCGCGTGCGCGCGTGCTCTTCAGGAATCGTTTGCGACACGTGCAGATTACTGATCTGGCCTGAGTTCGTGTCTGGCGGCTTGCGCTTCCACGGCCTCACAGATTGGATCGAATGTCCCCGTTGAAGCATTCCTGGAGAACGAGGAGTTCTCTATCTGTCTTTGTCTATTTCTCTACCTGCCACTTCAATTCCACATCTTCCCCTCCTTCTCATCCTCATCTGCCGATTATCTCTATTTCCAATTCCCATCCACAGCCACTCTTACAGTTACGGACGTTCTTCTCTCGTTCGATCACCTTGACGTCGACGCGGAGCGTGACGACGCCTGACGTCGCGTTACCTGACTCTGGCATCTCCGTCGCTTCTCTCTTTTATAGATTAGATTCCACTCGGAAGGTCTTGGACGTTAGTCACGAGTCTTCGTCACGGTCTGCCTTGTGCCTTCTTGCCTTTCCTGATGAGAGCACGATTTGCGTCATCCAGACCCGCAGATGAAGATCATCCCCTGGAATTCCACGATCCATAGACATTTACTTGGTTATCTGTAATTTCGTTATAGATGTCTGAAGTGGAATTCGGAAGTGGAGGTTGTAGGGTAGAATCGAGTGGATCCAGTAGGTTGGACTTGGACTAGGGTCGACAGTGGGACCTCAGGATCGCTGACCCAGTCGAGAGTTAATCAGGGCCTCTTCAACTAGAATAGATATAGAAGCACCTTTCGACTCTGGCAGCGGTGCCAACCATCAGAAATGATAGCGAGCACCTGCCACGGGATGAAACGAGCCAGGAGAGGCGTCGAGGAGCGTCGAGAGGAGTCGAAAGGATCGAAGAGAATACAATGGCAACGTGAGTTGCCAGATCGAGCATCGATTGTGCAGGACGCGTGGGCGCGGCTAACGGTACGTGGCGCACGAAAAGGTGAAAAAAATTAAAAGAAAGGAAAGGAAGAATCGCTGATTTGAATATTGACGCTGAAGAATGGAGATGAATTTCGAGGCGTGGGCCTCTCGTAACTGCACCTTGCAGCCACCCTGACCTGCCAAGATTAATCCTGACTGCGTCTTGTTCACGTAACGACTTCACGGGACACCCCGTAGACATATGGAATTTTTTTAAAAAACCCTTTACTTGCTCTATACAGTCAACAGTCCCTTCTGAGAACCGAGAATTTCTATGGAGCGCACAATAGACTGATAAGAGGCTTTTTTTATTTTTATGACACGACATGCTTCTCTCCATTGATAAAAGGATCAGCGTCGCGGTAGCCAAGAGCTGTGACTAACCGCATAGGATTCCGCAGCGGAATCTAATCTCCTAAACGGCCGAGTAAGCTGCGACGTAAGCTCATCGTCTCGATTTCAAGCTGTCCTGCGTTCTTCGCTCTCGAGCGTCGTCGTCGTATCGACGCGACGTCTCGTTCCTTACAGTCAGCAGTTCGAAGGCTAAGAAGTCGGAAGAATAGTGGAAGGTTTGCGTACTGGCAAACCAATAGCCGAGTATCCGGTGCGCAAATCCATTCACTCGACTTTGCGTGGCGCAAGGGTTCATTCAAGTCGGTACTCGGTGCCGCCCACGTGTCTCACTATTTGCATAGATCCACACATGCCCGGCGAGAGAGGGAGAGAGAGAGAGAGAGAGAGAGAGAGCTGCGTATTCAGAGACACGCGCATATAGAAAGAGGCACAGCCGAGCACAACCGAGCTGGAGATATTTACATACTAGATTCCCTATCGACAAGGCGTTATGCGAGCCCAGGCACGGATCGTCCGATTATACAACTGCGCAACGCAGGCGACTCCTGCCTGGTGGTTTATCGTATGACCAGACTAAGATAACGCATGAAAAATTTTCAATTTTCAAATCTGACATTTTGCTTATGGTAGATTTGCCAAAGATTTGCCTTTTTAGGAGGCTGGATCCTTGGAAGTGAATTCTCGATCGGAGTCCTTGGATCGAGCTGAAGTGATCTCGAGATCCTGAAATTCTACGGGACAGGGATCTCTTCGTCCCTGAACTTGCTAGAGGGTGGAGGGTGGAGGGGGGGTGCACTTCCTATTTACCATGGCAAAGTTATCGGGACATCTCGATACAAATCAGCCTTGGTTCGCTCCCTCTGGCTCTTACGGAGTCTTATGGTGAGGCAGGTCGCGGTTGACTCGCGTATACCTGGAAATCGATTCGCACGTGAGCTAATAAAAAAATGGCGTGGCTCGCGCGTGTCTCTCGCTCGCGATTTATGCGCGAGCGCGAATGACGTGTCGCGAGGCGGCTGCGACTGCGACGGCGTCTCTGGCGTCCGTAGGCGGAGCTACCGTCTCCTATGTCAGCGATGATTGGCTCAAAGGTGAACCGGGAGACACTCCGTAATTATGCCGAAGCAATAAATTAGCCAGCTGTCACCTCGTGAAACCTGTCTCCGACGTCTGGATTTCAGGCTAGAAGCCTTAGGGCTGGCTCGCGTTCGACATTCCCAAACAATCGGGATCAATCGCGACCAAACCTACACACGGGCTGGCAACCTTTTATGTACCAGCAGGAAATGTAGCCGAGAGTATAAAATTTCCCGACTACGCCAAGGCGCTGCTGTATTTTGAATTGCAAAATAAATTTCAGAAGCATCGAATCCCATTGTCGCGACACAAAGAGCTGAATTCATCGAAGCTGGTTATTGATCAGGGAAAGAAGGGCTAACGGTCCTCTTAACTGTCTGCATCCTGCACAGTGGCTGCACCCGAAACCGGAAGTCCCTTGGTATATTAATTTTTTTCTCCCTCTGACCCATTTCCATCAAGATACCTCATCGGATAGGAAAAGCATCACCAGCCAGGATAAAAAGCTTAACTAGGTCGACCGTTTCCGTTAACCAAGGTGTATACGCATATAGGTTGCCCGAACAAGACTTCCGGTTGATTCAATTAAATATGACCGTCACAATAATTCTATAATCCTGAATTACCTTGCATATCATCAAACCCTTGTCCACCATGGGATCAGTCTAGGCTGCTGCTCTTTTATAGGGTTCAATGAGTTCCACAGATTCCATGGGTTCTTCTACAAGAAGCTGTACTCCCTATGGGCTAGAAACGACTCTGGAGACGACCTGGCGTAGGAAGGATGAACGGCGAACGATCGAGAGCGAACGGCAACCCCTTGGGATGAGTAATGAGACCGTAACACGGCGTGTAGCTCTCGACAAAGGGGCCAACAAGTGTAACGCGTCTTGAATGCCGGGGCTGCCAGTGAATGACTCTTCGAAATAGTTCCACCGCGAGCATAATAGTCGGTTAATGATCTCCGCTGAATACACAGAGTGAATACCGTGTGATCACCTCCTCGCGGTGTAAACTCCAAGGAGAATGCGATGCTTCGCGCTCGCCTCTTAAACTCTCTGATTTATTATTTATCCTGGCAGCGAGATTGGACAGGTGAACCATTTCTTTCTCGATAGAGAGACGGGGCTATCAGCATCCATAGAGGGTACGAGGGAGAGAGGGAGCGGAATGGAAGATCAGTGATCATTGTCAGAATCCAAGAGTAGTCGGTAACAGTAACAAGGAGATATACAGTATTCTCTTGTGTTATGGATTAACGAGCCTTACTGCCATTAACGAGTGTGGCCAGTCACGTTCCGAGGAGACTGAGCGCGAAATTCTGAACTCGTTAGACAGCCTGATACAAGGATCTTACGATCCAAGGATCTGAGGATCCAAAGAATCGGTAACACTTTAAATGGATTTTTTTTTATATGTATGTATATGTATATATGAATCTTAGGGGTTTTTATCCATTCGTACAATTTTATTGGTCCAACCAGGTACGACCGAAAAGTTTATCCAGTTGTTGCGCTAAGTAATGGGTTAATTACGGGCACATACACGCGTTCTATTTAATGCAAGGAAAGGTGGTTCCCCGTAATGAGAGGCATTTCTTACGTGGCCGCCGCACGCTTTGTTCGAGCCGCGCACGACACTGGCATGTTGGCACGTTGGCATGTTGGCATGCTGGAGCGGAGATAATTATTACAAAGTTGAAGAAAATGGTCAAGAGTGCGAGGCTCGAGGTCTTCTCGTTTGGTCAGGCCGCTAGTTTTCAGATTGAGACATTAGTCAGATGTCAAGTGAACGCCAGGGTGCGGGACAACACTATGCCGGGCAGAAGAAGCGCTCGCTATGGAGCCGGGATTCCATCGCCTGGATTCCATCTTGATATCACGAAGTGAGGATTCACTAAAATTTGTCAAATTAGGAATTCCGGATGGAATTGATTTTGATTACCGAGAGATCAGGGTGCCGCGAGGCATGTCAGTACCAAAGTACAGGGTGCTTCAATCGATTCCCAACTGATCAATGGGCCTTTTTGGCATCATTAGGATAATTCCTGACCCAAGGCGTGGGTGGCAGATGGGTCTGCCATGTTTACGAGATGGGAGATTGAAATTACGCAAGGCTTGTTATGTCATAAAATCAAGATTCAATTCTCACTTTAGTAAGGATGACCTAGTCAGATATGCACAAATTGGTTCTAAGCTGTTTCAGCCTCCCGGCGACTACGGATCGTCGCCTCCCCCGTTCTTCGATCTTTCCTCAAACTTCAATCTGTATGCTTGGTCTCGTTCGACTCTACGTACAGTTGCGATCTCGTAGCGCTATTCATCTTTCCAGGTCGACCTCGGAGATCTTCGAGATCACGAAGTCATTACCGCTGACGCGCGTCATTAGCCGCACTCCTATTCCGACTGTTCCCTTGCTAAACTCCTAGGAAGTAGGAAGCGGAGGATCGCCTCTGGAATTAATCCTTTTCTCGAGCATCGTTCGCTGATAAATAATTAGTCTGCCGCAGGCCGATCCGCCTCTGAGTGAACTCAAGACTCATTGTACCCAATCAGTTATCGGATCGTGGTCCATGTACAAGCTTAGAGATTTCAAGCACGAGAGAAGATGAAACTACCAAGGCTCGAGGAGTGGTGGGTCTCTGACTGAAATAGAAATAATAAGGAAAACGTAAATCGCTAGGATCGATAAAGGAAATCTATCAGGAACGATATAAAATCAAACGATCCTTTGATCCTGAACATTTGGATCGAGGTGCGGGTTGTCGCGATCTACGATTTCTCGAGAGGAACGTTATTGCTCCTTTGCGACCGTCAAGATTTCGATCTCAGAGCCAATCTCCAATTTCCCCGAGTGCACTGACAGTAAAATCAGATCTACGAGCAGTTTCAATGACTTTAAGTATCCGACTCTTGCGACTCGATCCTCTCAAGTCTTTTCTTTACCAGCCGAGTCGGATCTATCGGACTGTTGACTCGCAGCATCCCTCTAGTGTCTCCTGGGGGACAATTGACTTGGACCGAACACACCAGAGCATCCTGCTCACTGGGAAGCTTGTACGTGCAAATAAATAACTACTTGGTAATAATCGTCTCGGTCAATATCTAAGGCTATCGCGAATACTGGTATTCGCAATGGCGATAACCATTGCACGTCAAGTGGAGCGTGCAAGTTGGAGGACGCAGTGATCAGAGTGCAGGAGGACGTTCACAGTATGGAGGAGAGAGAGAGAGAGAGAGAGAGAGGTGGAGAGTGGGAGGGAGGGAATGATTTTTGAGGGCAAAGAGTAGCTAGGAGCATCATGACCACCAGGAGCCTGGAAGCGCCCTCGGCTAATGATAGGCTGAAGCTGCCAAGGTCGTATATAAAGATCGAACCAGGTAATGATTTTGGGCGCGTGTTAGGTCGGCTATAAATCCTGGGCTATTACGAGACAGATGCGGCGCTAGCGAAGACGGCAACCCCTTCGTTCAAGCTGGACCAGCCTATTGGTCCAGGATGGGCAGAACCAATTATTAGCTTAACCGGCAGTTAACGGCGTCTCTTAAAGAGACTGGTTGGACTCTTGAAGAGAGGAAAGTTGACCCGCTTGAAATAATAAGAAACTTTTGCTTTTTCGACGCTGTACGATCGACGCCTCGAGCGAACTGCTCGCCGCCGACGCCTCGTGCGTCGTTCGTACGAGAATTCTCTCGGGTCTGATCTTCTTCTCTCGCAGCCTCCGATCCCTCTGGTTTCCTAGTACAGCTCTCTCTTGAATTTTTCCCGACTTCGTACTAGATTAACCTGTCCATCCCAGAAGGGAACACCTGCTCGGAACTCCCACGATGCTGATAATCGTCCGAGTGAAATCCCAGCAAAAGGCTGAGGTCTCGCAAGAATACATCCACGGCATTGGTGCATCGTTGCACCGTGGATGCATCGGTGCATCGGTGGATCAACGCATAGGCTAACTTGGAAAAGGAACACGTGTATCGATCCCACAGTTTTAATTACGCTTTTAGCCAGGGCACCCCGGCGCGCACGGTCTGGCATATTAAGATATTCTAATTATTGTTTCGTAATTAAATATCATTGTTAATGATCACCGTGTCATTGGAAAACTAATGATAGCGGCGACTGCAGGGTTCGCCGCTAATGAAGACGTGCCTCGGTTAAAGGTGTTGTGTTTATTAATGATTTTTTGTTTGTTCCAAGATGGAGTCCTCGCTGTCCGCCATAGCCGTATTTTGCCAGGGTGTCCGCGTTACGTAAGTCACTGAATTTATAGGGAGCTGAGGATTTTCAAAAATAAGAAATGAGAGCTGGCTGCTGAGAATCGAGAAATGAGAAGCAGAAGGAGGTTGCGTGCGCCGCGGATCTGGCGAAGCTAATGGGAGGAGAAGACGCGCGCAGACAATCAACCTCCTCTTGGCAAACACGCAATTACCGAGAGACTCGGTTGGCGCGAGCTGCGCTACCACGTTACGAGGCGACGAAATCTCATTCGACCCTGATAGCCTCCTGGCCGTGTTGACCTTTGCCCTCGGAGCGACTCCTCCAAAGGGGATGCACGCCTTCATCTCCACCTCGACCCCTTCTGAGCCATGTTATTAGATGCCTGCAAGCTCAGCGGAGTGAGTCTCTATGGTTTTGCGCCAAGGCGACCTTTAGTCTAGCCAGCTTGGGGTCATCGATGCTATTGCATAAGGTGCAGGTGACATCAAGGTACCCGCCCCCAGTATGCATTTAATACGCGCTCTTCTCACGTGCGTGTATGTCACGTCATTACCATGCGAGTGGAGCTCACGCTCGCCGATAGACACTGCGTGGGATAAAGTATCTGCATTAAATGCCGCATAATTGAGTGTGAACTCGCAGCCTCGAGTCTGGTGCAGTGTAAATATCGAAGATCGAGAGATATCGGAAGGATCGATAAGATGGATCGAAGAATCGGAAGATTCGCCAGTGCGAAAGAGACTTTGCTCGCGAGTTCCCGTGGTGCGGTGGTCCTGAACTCCTAGAGTCCTGAAGTCCTGGTTAACTCTCAGGCACTTAGAGTCGATAAATTCTGAAAGCCTGCGGAATAAACAAGGCTCGTAATACATATTATGGCTTTCTCGAGATCCGCGTGCAGTTAGACCGCAAGCGCCGACACCGTGTAGGCGACCCGAGGATTAAATTATGGGAGACCTTGCTACGTGGTGCAACCCCACATCCTTTCCAATAGATCGTTACTTTCTGCCGACTGTCGTTAACCAACTTGGAACTGTCGATCGCAGCTGGATAACTGTCAGAAGTTCAACTGAAATTGCGTTTCCATGGGAGCCCGATGAGAAACGGGTGGAACGGGTGGAACATAAAGGAACCGGGACGCCGAAGACGAGAGGAAACAAGCAGCGCAGCCTGCCGCCTTGAAAAGTTCTAGTTCCCTGGCGCCACCGGGGGTGGCTGGCTGACTTGCTGACTGGCAGACTGGCTTACTGGGTCATTGGCTGACTCGTTCGCTGGATGACTGTGAGCCTAGCCGACTAGCTGGGTGGGCGCCCGCCTTTACTCTCGAAACAGGCTTGCGTGAATGCGCATTCGAATACATTAGTCCAATACCAAAGAGTTTGCACTATGGCAATCTAATCCAAGAGCGATATCTTGTACTACGCCGTACGGCAACGGAGACAAGAGTGCATAGTCAACATAGTCAACATAGTCAGAATAGTCAGAATAGTCCTCGTCTGACACAAGAGCACTCGCGCCTTTTTCTTCTGCATCCAACGCAGTACGCTGGCGTCCCAAGAGCGTATTGCGCTTGGTCGACATCAACATAAGCGTGTAGGACGTCCTGGATCTGCCCAGTCGTTCACAGATAGTATCGCTTTATTTGCTCGGCTTTACGATTCGAACCAGGAACGTCACGAAATGCCACTGGATTATACGCGTGCGAGCTTCGCCGTGATACGTCCGCTCCTTATTTACGAGGGGATTAACGTCCGTTGCGCGTGGCACCGCCATCGCCAGTCCCATCGGACCAGCATTACCGCTCACCTTCCGCCTTCCCGTGCTCCATTACGGAATTCTCGTACTCTGGCTGCCCGACTGGCTGAGTACCTCGCTGTGGCCATCGACTGGTCCCGGGATCCAGGGACTCAGGCAGCTACAGCCGCAGCAAGCTCAGCGGCCTTTGGGGGACATAGGAAGTAATAAGTTGCATATCTCGGGCGTGTATCTCGGCTGGTCCCGAAATGCCCTACAGTCCTTAACCTTCGTTGCTCTGTTATGAGATTGCTGGCAATGCGGTAATGAGAGCAAAGCGCAACGGACACGCTGCTGGCTTCGAGTTCGAGTTCCTCTCTTTAAGAAGCCCCGCTCGTTCCTCTCTCGAGCAGGAGAGTCGCGCGCGCGGATGATAGATGACGCCGTGGCACGATAAATCACTAAATCACTCGGGGATCGCGGAGATCTAGCGATCTCGCTTCGGCTGTCGATCAGCAGCGATCGCAGATACGATCGACACTCAAAGTATTAATTATTGCTCACTGGGTTTAATGTATTCACCAGTCAATCTCAACGGGGGGATTTCGTGATGCAACGTCAATGGCTCCTGCTGGACCATTTCTGTTGCTGCCGCGACAGTCACGCAACCCACTAAATTCATGTCGGGCTATATGGATATAACCAGCAACGAAGGCTTCTCCTAATTGGCATGGGGCTTCCATTGCAGCTGTCCATTGCTTTAATGTTTCGCGTCGCGTCTAACTTGAAATTCTCCTAAATGCACTATCATTTCCTTAATCGCTTTGTCTCGGTTTTACGACTCAATCGTCTCGTGCGAGAGACGCTCGCGGCATTGAAAGGTGTTAAAAATCATCTCTCTCCTCCCTTCTCCTTCATCATCCTTCTCTTCCTCTTCTTTGAGAGCGATCGCTTCGCGCACGGGCGAATCCCTTAATTACAAGCTAAACTCGACTTTAACGACATAATCGTCCGTGTAATAACATGCTGCAGCCGAGGCGTAGGGGTAAACCTGTCACCGCTATGGTCTTTATTGAATTAGTTAATTACACTCCCGACAGGCACCAAAGTGGCGCTGAGGTCTCTCGCGCTTAGGCCACCGCGAATGCGATCTTCGTATTCACCGACGCATCCTTAAAAAGTGCACGAGACCTTCGACCTCAGAAAACCATCCGAGCCAGACGACATCCGATCCAATAATTTCTAATGATTCCTCAATGGTTTTTCATCACCGACCCAGTTTCGCAATTGGCACGAGGCTAATTATTGTCATTGGCAATTGTATTGCGCGCAATCTAATTCCTGAGCGGGTGTGGTTGCCCGTTGCCGTTCGGAGATCTAACAGTAAGTATGGTGCCGGGTGCCTGCATCGAGTCGATTGCCCTGGAAGCCAAGAGTGCTTATCAAGTTATTAAAGCCCGATTATAGACGTAGCGTAGTGTTTGCTTAACCGGGTTCGAGAGTTTCGCAGCGAAGGATTCGAGAGAAAAAGAATTCACGGTTGAGATTTGGGTCGTGACCGTCCTCAAAAAAGGAGGAGGTAAAAGTGAACGGGTTACATGTATATATATATATATATACATATATAGGTTGACCCATCGTGAAAATGGCAGCCACCTCCTCAGCTTGGATATCACACTGTCCAAGTTGATTCCGATTAGGTCGAGGCGTCGCGACGACCCCGCTCTATTTGCCAGGACGGAAAACCAAGCGAATCGAAGCCAAGTGTCACGAGTGTCCGGAGTAAAGCAAATTGTTTTTACGATACATCGACTACACGAGTGTACCGGAGAACGAGATAGATAACACGTGGGGGAGGGGGTGGGGGCAGGAGACAAAAGCACATAAAGCCAAAGAGATCGCGGCTGATAGCGTCTGTAGATTTATGTAAACTGGTCTAGAGAAGCCAGCCGTTACTGTATATGTATATATGTATATATGTACAACTACATCGTCTACAGGGTACGCAGCCTCCTTCAGCTAATTCAATTAGTTTTGCACTCGGTGACTCGATAAATAACACGGCCTACGCATCCTTCCGGCATTATCAATTTTACCGTAACTACGTATCCAGGGAATCGATCCTGATCCTGATCTAATATCCTTAGGCCGTCCCTACGTTATCCGCTGGTTCCAGCCTTCCTTCCTCCCAATCCTTCCTTGGAATGATTCGAGGAATGAAAATAACGAGGAAGGGAGCCATCGAATGAGCGAGCTATCTGATCTCATCCGACTTGATCCCGACTGTCTTCCGTATGAAGACTGCTGTCCTGCTGTCTGGATGCTCTCTGGATGTCTGAATGTCTGGATACCAGCGAGTACAGGATCACAGGCACAGACACCTAACGTTTGGTGGAGAACGCACGTGTGTAACCGCGTGTAGGAACGCGATTCGAAATTATTGCTGTATCTTATAAATATTCATGAGTTACGATAAATATCTCGAAGCGTAGCTACACGCAGCAGCAAGACAGCAGTTCACGCCTGGTCGTAAGACGTTTTTGTCTTTTGTTTCTGACTGCTAAAATTCCAGCCGAGAAAATTTCTTAGGAAAAGCGTAAAAAAATTATGTCGAATGTTATAATGGCTTCTGATGCTGCAATTACTGGGGCTGTAATGCAATTCTAATGCGGCGCCTTTTGCAAGGGCGTGCGGGAGGTGGCTGGAGGTTTACGCGTATGAAAGTCCTCCTCCGTGGCTACTCGGTTGAACGCGTACAGTGTAAGACGCCTGGAGGTTCCTATTGTATAAGCTCCTAATCTAGATCGGAATTACTTTTATCATTTCGCATTATGCCTTCGTTATGAGGCACGTAATGACGGGCTTTATGCGCCGTGAAAATATCGAGCACGTAACCTAACCTAAGGTAAGGTAACGTAAGGCTATTTAAAAGCTAGGCCAGATCGCGTCTCCTCCCTGTGGATCAAATACAAAAGCAACTCGTGCCTGATGAATATTCGGAGGCAATTACGAAGGCCGAAAAAAGGAGCATTGGGTGTCGTGTTGAAATTGTATCAGGAGTGTCAAGACTGTATCGAGAATTAGGAGGATTACTATGGTAACGAGGAGACAAGATAGGGCTGGCGTGACTATCGCCAGGTCCGTTAGTGGCTCGAGTGTGAATGTTACGTCAGCACGATCACCCGATCGCCGTTTAATCGAAGTTAGATCGAAGCACGATCGGGAGAACAAAATGGCCGCGGGCGGTGGCCCGATTTAAATGAAAACATGCTAAGTAATTATTATTCTAATCACATTATAGGGCCATTTGTCGAGAACTCTAGCGTCTCGTGTGTTACGGGCCGCCGACAGAGGATTACGTAAACCACGTCGATCGGTACGATCGAGTAAAGTTTGCCTGTGAGATTTATGGCTGGTCGCTCGACGAGTATCGGGAGAACCTGGCGCCCCTTTCTAAAGGGTATTCCGTGTTCCTTGTTCCTTATTCCCTATTCCGTGAGTATCGACAGCAGCGTGAGCTCGAATCCACTGTGTAACAATGGGTAGACAGAGGCAATTCCGCCATGCGGATAAAGTGCGGCAACGCAACCGCACGCAGGGAAACGCAACGCGGAACAAGCATCGCACGTAATATTTTCTCCCTCAGTACCGAAGTAATAGTGTAGGTTTGATAGCGGCCATTACTCTTCCTCCCCTTGCAACCAGGGACCTCTGGACCTTCTGCTCCTTCAGCCACTTGCTCGTCTTACGTCACGTTGCGTTTACGTTGGGGCAAAGAAAACGCGAGAGTTTCATTAGCCAGACGTAACCAACATTCCCATCGCCCCAGACGCTCTTGGCCCGCGTGCGAGGATACTTGGGGCCTTTTCATTGACTCACCCGTCAATCCCAACCGGAAGTTGGAATCTGTGGAAAGCGAAGGATTTATTAGCAGCTGGCGTTTATCGTGTCGTTGATTAACCTAGTAAGGATAACGTGTAACGAGTGTGCATGGGTGAGTACGGTATAGGTTTGTAAGAGTATCGCGTATTAGAGAGAACTCCTGCTGAGCGAATTGGGCCCATTCAGAGGTCCTCGGGGTCCAGTGAATCATTCGGGGCCCACAATAACACAACGGACTTCTAGAATCAAAGCCCATAATGTTTTGCCTGAATGGCTCTCGCGTTCTATGCCACCACGCCAGGCTGTACGTAAGCACCGTATAATGAGGCCAGTCAACGAAATAAAAGGCGATAATCGCTTGGAATATCTCAAGACCCGAGAGATTATCAGAAAATTAATACGTAATGTCGGTCGATTAGGTTGAGCCAGAGGAATCCGTGTCTTCCTTGTTCCTTGGCCCGTAGGATTCTAGGCCTCCTCCCAATCCGGTGCCTGGTCCCGATTGCCACGGATGAGAATTTAAGAGGAAAGTTGAAATTGGCAAACCTACCGGAATCGAGGATCGGCCTCGCTTGCTTCTCTCGGGAGGATCGGTAATCAGCAACTGGACTTGCCGGGACGGACAAAATAATATCACCGCGACCGGACCTGTAAATCTCGGCAGGCTGACAGTCGCAATTAACCAATAAGATAGCGTGATACCGCGTTACGGACTCGGCTCGGCTCACAGTCTGCTCCCCTTTCCCACTCACCTCCCCTCGTCCCGCCACTCCTGGAAGAAAGCTCGACCGTGTCTACGTTCACGGCGCTATGGCCAATTGGCCAGCTTCCCCGGCAGGAAGCGCGTCTTCCCTCGCCTCATCTCGGCTCCACTTCGCTAACGCACGTATCTACGGCTCCACCGCACCTCCGCGTGTTTATGCATCTCTGACAGGCAACCGATTGCTCGATGATTCAAGACTCGATCGGCCGAGAAGTCGATCGTCCATTTTTCATCTGATCTCTGTAGACTCGGAGTAAGTCCCGATCGGTCGGGATTTGCTTTCTTCCCTAATTGAGATTTCAAAACAAAAAGGTAGTCCGACCATCGAAACTCGAAATAGAGATAAATCGATGAGTTTGTAAATCGAATATAACGACGTGAGATCCGCTACCGCGGTGCTCCTGAATTCCTGCGCTCGGCAGCTACGTTGCTGAGTTGGAAACAAAACGGTGATCCATCGTCGGTGCGCAACCGATTGGTCGGCCCGTGAGGTTGCTCTTGCCGGGCGTGTTACCTGTCAGGAATTCCGATCGAAATACAATCGCGCCTCTCCTCCTGTCAATCGCAGATCCCTTCTATCTCTTTTTTCTCTCTCTCGATCTCTCACTCATCAACTATTCTCTTCTTCTCCGCACCCGACCCCTCATCCACCCCTTGACTTATCGTTACTCCCGCGACATATTTCGACATTACAGCATCCCCGCTAATGACTAACGACACACGGGATCTCTTGGTCTCCATCGTCCTCCACGTTGAATCCCAGCAGTGACACCTGGTCTACACCAATTACCATGGCAACCGATCTTGGCCCGATACAGCACACGTGTAGACCTATGTGTACGTATCTGCCTCCGTCTCAACGGCAGCGTACCTACCGACTCCACGCGAAGTAATTTGACGGGAGAAAAGGTCAAAGGGTACTGGGCATATCGATAGGAGATTCAGAGGTACTATCTTCCGGTGGTCCAGGAGTCAGAGCGAATGGCGAACGAGGCAGGTAGCCAATGAATGTCAGAAACGCGAAGACTTTGAGGAGATTAAAGCGGGCGCCCCCTTGTGGATTTATAGGGTGTTTCCTCAGATCCATTTATCAAGGAAATCGCAGCAGCTGGCCGAACCTGGTCCGAGCACGTAGTACCAATGCCGTGCAATACAAATTGATAAATCTCAGCGCGCTCAACGTCAGAAATTATCAAAGCCTCAGTTATATAGCCGGTAAGCCATAAGCATGCGCAGCAAATCACAATGGTTTAGCGGTGCAGTTACGCCGGTACGCTTAATAGATTGTGTCAAATTGATCTTACTTGTTCGTACGTTGCTAGGTTCGTTCGGTCATTGGTACGTTGACTGGCTCTGGCTCGCTATAGCTCATTCGTTGGGTGAGTAGGTTTCGAGAGCGAAGCGAGTGAGCTATCGAGTAACTCGCATTCGTCGAGTCTCTCACCCGCTATCAGAAAAGTCGATCGGTAATTGAATAAATTACCAGGCTCGCGGATAATGGGACAGAGTGTAGGGAAACCTTTCTTCGACATGGTTACGCAGGTTCTCCGTGTCCATTGTTAGATCATTAAAGTCCGGCCTCGTGCCTCGTACCGATAATAACAATAACCAGTGGCATGATCGGCAATAATAGGCATAAGGAAATCCTTTCGGTGAAAATCGAACCGGTTCGTTTCGGTTTCCTGGCAATGAGCCAGTGGGGAGGCTGATGGACTCCTGGAGGATCGGAGGATCGGAGGAACTGCTGGATGGTGGTAACGGATGGTATAATGGAAGGTAACGAGGGACTGTAGATGGGACCAGGTCTGGTGCTACTCCCGGATGTCTGTCTTGGCTACTCGTTACTCTTAGAGTCTGAGGTAAGAGAGAGGCCGGTTATTACATGGGCTTAAAGTGGAGTTACAGGTTGCCGTGGGTCCACCCGCGCAGCGGGTATGCTAACGGTAGTGCATTCAACTTGATTGAATTATGCCACGCCTGGTGAGGCCCCGGCGATGCTGATGGGACGACCTGGCCCGCGAGGAAACAAAAAGAAAACGGGAGCACGGGATGTGAATGCCAGATAATATGGTAGCCGTTCACTTATTCGCGTGTCCCGCAGGATCCGCGGGGTCCGCATCCGCGCAGACTCGCGGCTTTTGTTCAGGCTGAGCGTCTGTGACGGGGAATGATTATTGATTGCATTTTAATTGCCGTTTAGAAGCCGCCTGAGCCTCCTTCTTGGTCTCTTTCGCAATTGATCCGAGAAATTGCGGCGCCCAGCAGTTACGGACGCAACTCGAGCAGAGTCCAAACGGGCTGGTTCCAGTTGAATTGCCCCGTAGGCCCTTCGAGGACGTTTCCGTAAGTTTGAGCACCTTTAAATGGCCGCCGTTTCTTTCCAGCCGCTGTCGGGCGCAGGAAGAAACTCGAACAGGTTGAGTTTAATGTTTGCCGGCAACATCATCCGGCTGAATCGAATGAAATGCCGTTTGGGCTTGGCGTTCGCCGAGCACTGAATCTTCCCGACGCCCACCACGTGTCGTCGGTAAGGGTCCCTCTCCCATCTATCGGCGCGAGTACTTGCCGCGTCTTATAAGTCATTTTAACTCGTTTCTTACGTCGTTCCGGTCAAGCGGAGCGGAGTTCGAGACCCCGGGAGGCCAGTCGTTTTCGGAATAGCTTTGATGGGCCGAATTCCAGCGGCGCGCCAAGCCCTTCTGCTCCGGCCACTTCATCTCCGGTTCCCTGCTCCAGTACCGAACACAGCCCTTTCTAGGACTTGAACGTCGGTTGGTACCAACTGAACCGGCTGGACCAATTGGACCAACCGAACCAACCCCCATCGTTCCCCTCGACTTCAGCATCAACCATCACCCATTACGAAAGCCTAAGAAAGCGGCAGGCCCGGCTCGTAGCGCCGTTTACAGACTCGAGTCTTAAGAGACTCCGGCCGGATCGGATCAACCTGCGTGTGTCGGCACCGGGATACGGATCTGAAACACACATTGCTCGCTTATCGCGTCAGCCGGCCGCAGACCGACACTCGCGACCGGCAAGATAATGCTCCGCGATATACACACGTACGGACGCTGACACATTCACAAAGAGCCACACACACACACTCTCCCATCGTAACCTAACCAGCGCGTAACCCAACCTCCGTGCGTGAGTCCCAGGGTGCGTCGTGTGCGTCGTGTCCGTCTTTTCTTCGTACACGTAACTTGCTGGCTCTAGCGCTATCCGAGCGGCATCTAGTGCGCTATTATGTATCGCATGATACGCTCGAAAGACGAAGGAGCAAGACGCGAGCGGACGCCTCGAGTCGAACTACGAGCTGGACGGGTGGACGGATGGACGGATGAGCAGCGGCTGGACGGGATCTCTTGATGCGCTCAGAAATAGCAGCTCTAATGGAGAAGGAACCCGATCGGCTCTGCCGTCCGTCAACCTGCTGCTCCTATTGTAAATCAATTAAATACTCAGAGAGAGGGAACAGCGATTGGTTCGTATTAATTAAATACCGTAAAACCTGTCCGTTGGCTCCATCTTAAATTCGGCTGACTGGCCCTCGGGTCAGCAAATAAATAACCGGATCGCCATTATCTAATGCCATCTAATACACATCCTATATTCGGATTAGAGTTTATTATCTGTGACACCGATCGACTTTCCTCCATCCCCTCCCCTACCCTCAACCCCCACTACAGGCTCTTACTCACATTCCACCGGTTCTTCCTCTCCAAACAGTTGACAGTTGGCAGTTGGCAGTCGACACTCACTCACTCATTCACTTATTCCACGCGTTCACACTTCGCCTTACGATTATGCGGCTCTCAATCTCTTTCGCTTCACTTCCGCCATTTCACTTCAACTTCCTCCCAAACGGCAGTAGCAACGTCGGCGTCTCGTTACGTCGATGGAAAGGAAATAGTCAGGAGCGGGAATAGTCAAACGTTACGCGACACCGTTATTACCGTTAAGCCTATTATGGATTCGAACACGGGGACTCGGGAATCGATAGCCTATTAATCGAATCGGTTTATTGGCTTTAGACATGTATGTTATTTCTCTAATCCACCTGTAGCCAATCTGATAGGTGCTGCCGTACCCGGCACCACTGGATCTCTCACCCCCCCCCCCTCCCTCCCCACTACTGTACATTGTATACACAGTGTCAAACACATCTTCCACTCGGAGTCGACACGTCGATCATTTCTTCGAGACGGGGAGGCTGCGTCGCGACGTCAAGTCATTCCCATTACCCAGGATAAAGTCCGTTCTATAGCCTGTAAGTCGCATTACGACCTGGCAGTTATTATGACTCCTAAACACCGAGTTGGCTGGCTGAACTCGTTTTGTGTCTTACGTTCCTACGTGCTTCCATATACTTTGCTTCCATACCGATCAATCACGAAACTCTTGCGAAATTAATGCACGCTACTCACAATGACTAAAATGACTTCGCACGATCGCTCGAATACGGACGTGCTAATGCTCATTATATTCAAATAATCCGGGCGGACGGTTATTCGAGACGTTTTTAAAATTTCTCCGTCACGAAGCATCAAAAACGGCGGCGCGCTCGTCGTTGCTCCTAAGTCCCAGCGAAATGCTCCGTTTTAAATAGAATCTCGTAAGCCCCTCGCAGGCCTCCAGCGTTACTCCGGAATACCTCAGAGCTCCCCGTGGCTCCAGACTGAGATACCAGAGAGAGAGAGAGAGAGAGAGAGAGAGACTCGACGCTCGATAAGTTGTTTTGCTCCTCCAGGCTCTCCGCTGGCTTCTACCACCGCAAGAAAATACATTTCGTAACGGATAGCCCGCATTAACCGTTGTTTAAACGATAGCCGCCTCGATTTTGTCCGGGCTCTCCCCGATGATGGATTACAATTAATTACATTTTGCGATCCTATCTCCGTCTCTCTTCTCCTTCCCCGTACCCAGAACACTCTTACAGCCTCCTGAACGCCTCCGACGCCTCCAGCATCAACGTCCTCTTGCGATCCTTTCACGAGATTCTGCCAAGGAGCAAAGCGTGCGCGCCATCGGTAAACACTGCTAATGATACGCTGCGGGCTGTCGAGCGTCCGGGCGTCCAGGCGTCTCATTCTTGTCCGCTAAACACTGAATATCGAATGATCCAATGATGAGCTACTGCGAGGAGATGTAACGTGAGACGTGCAACCTCAGGATCGATCTGGACCTCCCCCGCAATCCAATTCGTCTCGGTAGCATCGGCAGCGTCACGTTATTCATATATCCTGTACCGTCTGGCATGGAACGATGTGAACTTTGGCCTGCTGCTGACACTGACGAATTAAACACATGCTACGCTCTCTGTTGGTAACACTGCTTCGATAGAGAACGCCCGAGATGCGTGTGAAGTGCCCGACATGCGGAGCATTCATTAGGAGCCTCCTCTACAATAGTTGATCCGATACTCACGGACTCTGCCGTATGTAATTTTTATACCTAGGCAGCCTGCCAGATCGCCAGGTGAACATTTGCACGCTCACTCCTATGCTCCGTTATCGTCAAAAAGTGAAACGCACGAATTTTTGTCAAGTCTTACAATTTTTCCTACATTTCGTCCATCCATTCAGCGTCCTCAGACCAGCTCGACGTTGGCTTTCAGCATGAAAATGATTAATCGTCTCGTTCGACGCGAATCTAGATACGCACATGGGCACAGTATAAATATATATATATATATATATTTATATATATATTTATACGCCAATTGACCCGAATCATTCACGCATCGTTAGAGCAGTAGGTTGCTCCTGCTAATTAATTATCCAATAACACGATCGCTCTCGCTTATCAGCATCCATATGCCTGAAAATTAAAAATGAGGGATGGTGTATTTCGTGGAATTCCTTTTAAATCATGTAAATGACGTAAATCGTGTCTCCCGCATGAGCCCAATGTATTTCACCTATATCGAGTCCTTTCAGCCAATTTCGTCCAATGAAACGATACGGGTCCACCTTGATGACTATCAGCATCAGGATCCTGTCCAGGGAGTAAAATTGAACCTCGTCCAGAGCCGAAACTCCACCTGGACCCATGCGGGTCGCTTTAATTTGGATATCGTTTCTGTGCTTGGTTCGAATTAATTTATTTATCGGTGACTTCCGCCCCGCGGAGTGCAGCATGCAGGTATTTCTTTCACTACCGGCATCGTATCAGCCGTCGTCGTATATATCTGAGAATTCTCAGCTCACTGCTCAGGATTCCACGTAACGTAATACCTCGAGATTTTCCCATGTCCAGAGCCGAACGATAATTCATGCGGACGTTCTGTGCAAACTCCCGCCGAGCCGTAACAACCATCGGCCTGGAAAGATCGACTGGTTACCCGTCGCCAATGGCAATAGCAGTTCACCCCGAGGGTTGCAATATGCCTCGTGCCAATATTACCAACCCCCCAGCGCACAGTTCATCACTCGTCTGCCGCCACCAGTCCCACGCTCCAGAATCAGACACGTGCTATACCAAACGAACCTGCCCCTTTTGTAGCAGCCCCACCACCCACCCGTAATTTTTCAAAAAGTTCCCTGCTAATAGAGAGAACGCGGACAGAGGAGCGTGAAGTGAAGTTGCTGCAAGTGATGCTGGAGACGCGAGTACCAAGTGAACTGGGCTAGATGAGATAATGTTGAATCTGGGAGCGTGACGAGTTACTCGGGGTGCAGAACAACCAGCTTCCGATTGGAACGAGTGGCTAGTAGGAATCTACGCTCGCCCGAGAGCCCGTCTGATTCATGACCGGATGTGCGTCATAGAGGATTTCTAGACGATTGAACTAAGTGGCGCAGAGTGCAGCCTGTCCTCCTCAATGACAAGTCTTTTTTCGTCGCTGATTTATCCGGAAGCCAATCGCACGTAAATTGGGAGCAGCGGCTGCCGAGCTCGACCGAGAGATCGTTTCAATCTACGAATTAAGATGCAAGCCAAGGGCGTCAAAGTCCCTAGGGACCTGGTTAGTCCCTTCATTTGGGGTAGTGCTTAATGGCGGCAGCCACCACTGTGGTGGCCACGTCGATGACTATCGACCAGTGTCCCATAACATATGCCCGTGCGTTGTTATCCACATGGGTCTTGTAATAATATCGAGAGCGAGAGCGAGAGAGAGAGAAAGAAGGGGTCGTGTGTGGGAAAGACATACACGGCCCGTTAAGCACACACGCATACCGCTTGCGGCCCTTTTATCTACTGCCAAACATTATTAGTCTGAAATCCCTTGGATTAATAGCGTCTCTTGTTTTATTACGAACTAAGGTCTATGGCAGCTTCTCCCTTTGCTCGAAAGGGTCTCGAGTCGTCTGCAGGGTCTGTGACGGATACGAACGGAAAAGCACGAGGTGCGGATCTCCGCATGCGGAACGCGTGCACGCACGCACCTACGGCTATCTCCTCGATTATTCCGCACGGCACGCGTGACGCAGATAAAAGCAAACAATGCCCACCACGAGATATCGTTCGACTCGCAATCTCGAGCGGTGTGGATTGAATTATCCGAATCCAGCCACTCCAGGACACGTGCCGTCACGCTCGTCGTGGATTCCCGCCATTGGCTATCGGCAAACAATGCTGGTCCGATAGCGCGAAAAGTAGCCTCGGCCGAGAGAACGTGAGCTCTCGTGAGTGCTCGATCATCGTACCAATAAGAGTGATTCTACACTCACGATCAGCACATTCAGTGCCATTCGATCCACCGCTCCAAGTAGCACATAGTTCAATCCAGTGAGATTCCCACGATCTGCGAGATGCTGTGGCGAATTTTCTGGCAGCGACAATGAGATTTACTCTGTGCTCAAGTTCACTGGTTCAATCGAGGCAGTCGGAGCGGTCAGGAGCGGTCAGGAGCGGTCAGGAGTGTTCGAGAACATGATCGTAGCCTATGAGCAAATTTGTCGAGTGACCTGCTGGCGATTTCGGAACGAATCTGAAATCAGGGTCGAGCGACGTCTCGTCTGTCTCGATCAGACCTGCCTGATTCCGGGGTCACCGGTCACCGATCGCTTTAACCTGCTTCTCTCTGACCTCCTGGTGCACGACATGAACCTTCTTCCTAGATGGAGAGAGTATCGGTTCGCGACGAGGAGCCTAGAGATGAGCCAACTAGATCTAGTTTCTAAATTCTCATCATCCCGAATGAAATTAGAACTTTGCATGTGACCAGGTAGCAAGTGGTCCAGCAACAGCATCCCTTGATCCATCCAAAGTTCACACGCGAAATCACTAAATTTCTCTCGTCTATACCCATTGTCCCTTCCAGCAGCCCTTTTAATTTGCTCTCACCACCCCCTCACCCTTGACTGCGTGGTGCCCCATTACAATTACATAATGCGATGCACCCCTATCCCAGACCTGCGGCACACGACCGTCAGGCTCCACGATGCGGACCCATGGGAACCGGTAATGAGATGGTGGTCATGCTTTCCCACCCTACGAGGGTGGAATCGGAGATGATACGGGTTCGATACACCATCAAATACCCAGCTACCCTCTACAGAGAATCCCCCCCCCCCCCCCATCCAGCTTTTGTCAACAGGGACAATATGCTACCTCTCCTGAAGGAACAGAGTGGACCTGTGGGAACTGCTAGTAAACTTCGATTCCCGAGTCGTACATCCCCCTACCCCCTAATTCAGAGTCTAAATCATCCGAGCAACCTGAAGCATCAGCAGCCACAAGAGACGCTCTTGGCTACTGCACCCCCTCCAGACTACTGTGCTTTCCCGTAACTGATCTTCCAGACAGCATATTAACAATTGCCAGGAAGTCCAAAGAATCGAAGCGCTGCGTCAAGTACTCGGAATGCCCGCGGAGCCATTATGACTCGTCGAAAAGCGGTTCTGCCAGAGCACAATTCAATGAGTATAAATTAATTCAGCTCGTTAGCGTGGTGTAGCGCGTGATGTAGTCTTGCTGTAGTCTGCTGTAACGCTGTGTAGTCCGGTGACTGTGTCGCTGCCACAAGTCGCTGCCAAGTCGCCTCGGAGGCACCGGACTTTACACACTTTACAGACGTTGACACACGTTTACACGCGTCCACAGAATCCCCTACGTTCCTCCACGCAGACTCTCGTGCGCATGCGCACATGCACGCTGTGCTTCAGCACAGTTCTAAACTAGCTATTAGAGTCTCTGTGGCGGCGACTGTACGCCGCACACTCACTCCTAGCGCCATGCACTAACTGGGTCATATTATCGGATTAATTAGCCCCGCTACGTGTGTACAAGCGATCGTAACGATCGGCTAATGACGTATCGGTACTGTATCAACAGTGGACACCATTAGGCGGGATCTCGCGCGACACGCGTGCGGCGCTACTGTCACTGGATATCTCCACTAATGAAGTCGTATTAATTAAAAATTAATGCTCAACCGCATGTTGACATTTCGCCATACGTCTCGGGCGAATAAATCGCGCGGGAAGTCGTATTGTACGTACATTTGTATTTCTATCGTTTCCTGCAAAATTATTGGCTTAGGTTAAAATGATAAGATTGATAAAGATCATAGAGATTGTTGCATCGTTGACAATCAGGTTTTTCGGTTCATCCTCTTGCAATACTACGAGGAGTTGCAGGATGAGGAGATTGACGATGGATGATTGACATGGAATAATATTGTCCATGGATAACACGATGAGCGACTGCGAAATCGGGACAATAAATTTGCAAGGGTTTATTGGTAGTTGAACAATGGCCACGTGGCTATGAACTGCGGATGACAGTTGACTGTCGCCACGTGACTATTGGGGTGGACAGAGAGAGACGGGGGAGAGTGGAAGATATCGCATCAAGGTTCAGAGAATCGTGAATCGTTAGGATGATTTGTGAAGCGATGGCGTCCATTTCCGATAGGGCGTCGCGACGGAAGGCGACGTCATGGGAAAAAGATAGAAAAGTGAAAATATAAAAAGAACACGACGCTGCCGAAAGGCAGACTGGAGTCGGCGCCATTAGTCACTGAGCCAATCGAAGTATCTTCTTCGAACGATTGGATATCGCTTTGCTGATAAGCTGATAACGATAACGATTGGACATCTCGAGGTAAGGGATAAAAAAAAGGGGGCCGAGTATAGTAAGTAAGAAAAAGGGCGGGAGTCCCTGCTTCGACTTGCTGCTCACGTCCCACGTGTCTTCTCTTTCACCAGACACATCGACCTGTCAATTCGAAACTAATGGAGACATCGACATCGCCGAGTATCTACTGGAATCCGCGCGTCTCATTAGGCTCAATCACGGTCAGTATATTCAGTACCAGAAACCGAATTTTCGAGTAGAAGATAGAGGTACTTCAAAAAAAAAAAAAAAAAAAAAATCTTTTAATTTACGAAAGGTTTAGTATCTCCGTAATGGCTACAGTCGGACACTTCGCTTAATTAGTTAAATAGGATTTCAATATGTAAATGAAATACTCGATTTACAGTGGGCATAGCAGTTGTAAGGAAAATGGAGTCATCGACACTCTGTAAATAGGCAGTTCGGCCAGTGCGCATGCGCAATGAAGATGAAGCGCACTGTATACACGAAACCGAACACCAGCCACACGATAGCCCCACGTGTGTGCACACACGGCTCGCACAGCTTGTATACACTTTAGAATTAAAGTCGTCGATTTACGAGGGGGTCCCGCGCTGCCATGAATGCCAAGCCGACATATGCTCTGGTCCATGGGGTAGATTCGTGGGGAGATCCATGGGTTCACCTGTGGGAAACTGACTGGTGGGAAACTGTGTCACACTCTCATTCCTCCTATAGTTTTCCCACCCTTGACCTTCTCCAGGAAGCCATCCACCTTGCCAGAAGGTGAGGAAGGAGGATCAGCATCCATTGGTCCAGGAGGGATCCATAGTCTTGTTCCTTCCGAAGGATATTGTCCCGGTCGGACAAGTAATCATTGTAACAGCCAAACAGCCTGACGACCTGGCAAAGGTGGGGACGCGGGTCGAAACGGGTGTGACCTTTGACACGTCCTCGGCATCGCCACTTGGCGTCGCCGTAAATGCTCGAGGAAGAGGAGACCGTGAGAGCGCGTGATGGATGCCGTCGCGAAGACAGACGCATAACGCGGCGGCGTTAGCGTCAGCGTTTGCGAGACCCATGATGCATTGCCGGTGCGTTTCTTACGCGCTACCCACTCCTGCCCACCTCTGTCCACCTTACTACCCACTTAGCGAGGCAATTTGTTTTTGCTGTTTGCTGCTTGAGCGGCTGCGCAAGTATTTAAATGCACGAGCGGCGATCGTCTTACCTGGCGCGGAGCGACGATTATCTCTTGAGAGAGAGAGAGAGAGAGAGAGATAGAAAGAAATTCGCAATGCTCACCAGCCTCTTGAACGTCGTGCCGTACGTCACGCTCGCCACAATGGACCTATACGTTAAATCGCAGCCAAGCTATATGAACTGTACGAGGTACGGGTCAGCTTAGAAGTTTTCCAGGAGTCCATAGCGCCGAGCACTTCCGACGCTTGAATTATACGTCGCTCCTCGCAGACGCACAAATCTCAAAATCCTTCCAGGATCGCCTGACTATTCCAGCGACTAATCTCACCGCGAACTGGCAATTACCGTGGAATGAATCATTCGTCTAGCTCGAAGCAGCGCCAACCGACAGCCAGCGTCCCGCCAGCGTCCCGCCAGCGTCCCGCCAGCGTTCAGCCGGCGGAAGGCACTGGTCGTCGTACCGCCTATCACTAAATCAGGCCTCAGCATGCTCGTAACGAATATACAGCCCCCTAACGGTTATCTTCATTGGTTTTTAAGCCACTGATATAATCGACATTGGTTCATCGTCATCTTGGCAACGTCGGTAAGGCGAGCATTTGAAATCATTGAAATTACTTAAATACAATACTGAACTAGTCGGGATCTGTTCGCAGCACTCGTACCTAGGAGGAGATCTTTCCTCTTGCGTAATCGAGTATTCCGATATATCGATATACGAGCACGTGATGCAGTTACGTAGTAGGCAGGCAAGCAAGCAGCGCGAACTTGCTGTAGGAGTAGACGGTAGGTAGGTATTGCTATTTGTCGAGATCCTATCTGGATGGGTGTAGCGAGTTATTACAGGCAGAAGAGCCGTTTCTGTTCAGCCAAGTCCCTGAACTCTGATTCTCCTTAGTCGTGAGGTCGACAAAGAGATAGAGAAAACATCGAGCGTCTGTCGTCACGATGGTCGTCATCGTTATATCGTCACCGTCGACGAGCACGAGGATGAGAAAATATGGGCGTGGTCATATCGACCAGGTAAAACGTTAGCCATTGGCTCTTTCATACGATAAATATATAAAACACGTCAAGAGAAACGCAATAAACACGAGCTCGTGTTTGCTCGCTGCTGGCGCCACCGCTCGAGCGCCCGGGAAACTGATAATTTACAGTTGACGGCTGTCGGTTGGCGGAGCGCAGTTCTAATACATGGAATAATATTGCATAGGCAATATTATGCGCACTGCACAGCCATTGTCTATGCCAACGACAGAAAACCCGCTGACAGCCGCAGGACGTTTCTCAATCGATTCGCAGCATTCGACCTGGACCATATTTCGTAATTCCATCCTTCCGTCTTCTTGCAGCTGCGTCATCGATCCGTATGAAACGGCAAGAACGTCAAATTTTGTCTCTCGAATCTTCTTCAGTCGACACTCGGCCAAGCCGAGGGATCGCCGTTCCGCCCACGTTTTGAGCCGATCGATGACTAAGGCCGCATGCGGCGGCCAGTGCGGTTCTGCTCGACAGTAACCTATGCCAATGGACCGTGGCGCGGGCCACTGCTGATTAAATCGAATTTATCAAGCCCCTAAAGTGCCTTTACGAGTGAGGAGTCTCCGGGCTCCGTTTCACCTGACGTTTACGATCAAGTGCTGTTCACGAGGTCGTAGTTCACTCAGCCCAGTCGGTTGGCTCATTGACTTTTGCCATTACGTCAGTGCTCCAGTCATGTCGTTTGTCTCGATCAGGTCTCACGCGCTATGCTTTGCATAAATAGTTTCCCGTGAACGACCTACAGTAGAATAGTGGCCCGCGATGACTTCTTGTTCCCTGGATCTCTGGCTGTCGAGCGTCCCTGGGTGTGTTCGTTCTGTGTGTCTGCGCCCGTACGTTCAGGTACGCGGGTGCGCACGTAAGTGCTCAGCTACGCGAGTAGGGCGCATGGATCGAGCGCACCGCCGATTACCGATACCGTGTAATTTATTGCTCCGTATTCGTGAAACGTGACGCTGGGGCCCCTCGTAAAATGCTTCCAGTTCTGACTCAGCCGATTTTTACCAATCGAGAATGTTGATAGCTCCGGCCCCGCGCTCGCTCGAGCGAGTGGCTATACGTTGCTCTCGTAGATCGTCAAAGATAACGACACAATAACTTTAATATCTCACAGTAATTACGCACACTTGATGAATATCGCGTTACAGGTTCGGTTACGGGATAGACGATTTTTCAGCTGGTTGGCTATACGGCTGGAATTACGCCGTTTGGAAAAGAATATGCGTCTTCTGGACCAGACAGGGACACGACAAGGACACGACAGGAATGATCTTAGATACGAGAGATGTGACAGTCGCGAAAAAGAAAAAAAAAAAGTATTGTGTACGTAGGCTGAGAGAAATTGACATCTCGAAGTACCCAGGATCGGAAATGGGGAGGAGCGAGGGCGGCAGGATCGAAGTGCGGATAGCGTGGAGTCTCGGACAGCTTAGCAAAGTCGGTGCAAGAAACAAAATAGAATAGGGCAGCAGCAAGCAGCAGCAAGCAGCAGCAGCAACCAGCAGCAGCAACGGCAGCAACGCCGCGAGTAACTTATGGTGGCGTGCACGGAACTTGCCAGTGCGCCCGACCGCCTAACGAACTAGATTTAGTAATTGTTTTGTTCTATTCCGTTCGGTCGGTAATGTGCCATTACTGGTTCTACATTGTAAAACACTTCTCATTGATAGCATGAGCCTTTAGTCGGAGGATATGGGAGTGTATATACGTATTCATATGTATATTACAGAGCAGACTTTGTGTATATGGGCCCCATGTAGGCCCATTGTTTGCAATCGGCGACCAGCGGCCAGCGACCAGTTCGCTGAATTTATAATGCTATTAATTGGAAACATTTCCGCCCTTATATTTCAATCGATTTCCCCGTCCACGTCATTGATCGCTGATCGTCGAGCGCCGATCGTCCGGCTGACGCAACCGTCGCTCTAGACTTTCGATTCTTCGAGAGATAATAAATGGCGAGAAACGACGCCCGGAACTTTGTCGTCGAGCTTGGAGCTCGAAATCCCCCTGCGTCGCGACGCCCGATCAAGTTAGACTTTAACTCCAGCTATTGCCGCGGGGAGCGCTAATTATCATGCGCTAACAAGGACCACGGTAACGGCATTGTAATTAGACGCTTCAGTGTCGACTGCATTTCTCTGGACGATCGGCAAAATTCTGTCCACGCTTCGGGAAGTTTCCGACGGATGTAGATGGCACTGCGCTCCGGTGGGAGAAGAGTTGGAGAGCATGTAGAGCGTGCTGGAGACAAGTTCCTAACGGCCTATTCAAGATGGCGAGGTATCTGTCGCCCGCGGCGACGTCCATTCGTTACTGTCGCCCGGTCGTGAGTCCGCCGACTGTCAACTGTTTCACCGGCGGCACGTGCGCGCTGCGGGCTCGCTCGCGGGATTAACACGTCCCTATCTTGGCGCAGGAGTGGCATATTTTTTACTCGAGCAATGGCGCCTGACTAGCCCGTAATTGGAATATAATTACCGACGTTACCGATCGCGCGATATCGATTTACTTGTTCTTGGCTGTAACGACGCAGGGAGTAGAGGAGGGACGTGTCGGGCGATAGGGACGACGACAGGACGACGGGAAACTGGTGAACCTTCGATCGGCAACAGAAGATCCGGTGTTCCAGCGGTCTCCGTAAGGCAATAAGACGTGGATATAGGAGTTGCGCCTCGGGCGGCGTGGGCTCAAACAAAATGCGTGAGAGAAAGTGTTGCCGCCAATTGTGAACGTTCTTTACTCTTCCCTTACGCGCTCTCCCTCCCCCTCCTCCGCCCCTGCTAGACCAGCCGGAACGATCTGGCCTCTTATTGTTTGGTAGCTGACAATGAGATCTACATGTAGCTTCTTAGGCAGGGAACCCGAGCGATACTCGGAACCTCAGAGTCCGAGCGGCTCTAGTGGGTGGACGAGATGGCCTGAATACGCCGTGAGGCCTCGTAATTAATTATAATAATTAGAGTCGAGTCGAGTCGAGAGCGTGCCGGACTGCCGGTATCCAATGTGTCCGTACAGGCGGCGTAACCGAGAGAACTCTAATTGGAGATTTCTATTGTTAGCCCACTGGCGAGCCTTCGTAAACGGCACTTTGCACCACTTTCCAACACTTTGCTCCGTAGCTCCCTTGGCCCGTCAACCTGGCACCTCGTCAACCCCGTCAACCCTCCTCAACCCTAGCCAATGCAAAAGACCGCTATAACATTCCTTCTACATTCTGCTATATTCAGAGCCGTGACCACGAGGAATCGAATAAATTCCTCTTAAAGACATTAATGTACGTCCGGCTCGTAGAAAAATGGCGATATCCGAGAGAGCGCGAGCCTCGCCGTATCTCGTAGCGTCGTACACGAAGAGCAACTGAACAGCGGCAGCTGCTGGCTAACTTATGAGTGTTCGAAGATCCCACAGTCGACTACTAATGGGACTAGTACCGGCAATACTAGCAATACTAGCAGTAACTATGCTACGTCGCACGCCGCTCGTTCACTCGCCTCCTATCGCTCTGTTACACTCCATAGGATAACACAGTGACACGTGTGTAATCTTACATACGGGAAAAGCTCTCGCTCGTGCTCCTATATGTATACGCATAACGCAGTTAACGCAAACGCGGCGAGACTCGAGATGGGACACACCCGCGCCTCAGGCACGCGCTCTCCCTACCTCCACCTTCCACCTCCAGCACCTCCACGGCTCATACGTGGCTGCCCGTGAAACAGGGAAATTCGACATTCCACGAGGACGTTCGAGTATGAAACAAGATAGGGAGACTGGACGTCATTCAAGGAGATAGACACGTGCTCGAGAGATACGTATAAGGAATCCAGTGCACATAGGTGCGTCAGGGCGACAGGTTCATACAGCATCCGGAGTCGACTTGGACCTTGACTTCTGGCAGCTAGTACATTTACCAGCTGTGTCTTATCTGCCTCGAGGCTTCTATGGTAGAACCCGGACGGATTCTTCCTTCCTAGTAAATGCGAAACCTGACGTTCCCCTTTATCTTACTGTCCCGTGCATACTTATGCTCGATTCCCAATACGCGACCATTCCTCACGTGGACGTAGAGTACGAGATGCGTTCGTTCGAAGAAGCTGTTCCCATTGTGGCTTTGCTTCTGCTTTCGAGAAGGATCAAGGATAAAGACCTTTGCTCGCAAGTGAAGAGAGCATAAGGAAACCCAACGACGGGTAAAAGCTCAGATGGAAATTAGCCCTGAATGAGAAGCCGTAACTCGAAGGCTAATCCTGAGCGATGTTCATGCGAGTGTTTATAAATCAAAGCTACACCGTTCGAGATATCGAATCGCATTAGGAGCCAGTTGTTTCGTTCGAGACACGCGATAATCGATCTCGATATTTATGACCAGGAGACTCATCGCTAAGAATTTAGCTGGCAATCAAAAGATAATCGTTATATGTCGTTTAGGAAAGCTCCTCGACTCGCTCTCCAGCTCTATCAAGAAATGGTAGCAGGATCTGCCAGTCTGCCGGGGGACTGAGACTCTCCTCTCTCGGGATGGCTGCTATCGCTGGACACTTCCAGAGAGAGAGAGAAAAGGAAAGAAGAGAGCAAGTCCGGCTGGATAGGTAGACTGGCTATCGGAATACGCACGGTTCTCCGCATTGTTCGATAATACGAACCGTTTAAATCGTAATGCCGATTTCATAGAACATTCCCAGACGGTCGCAGTTGGCGCCCGCCTATCGCACCGGCCAGCAAACCGTGGATAGTAACTTAGCGAACTGCCGTTTGCTTGTCAGCGAACTTGCCTCACCTTAGTCACCAGCCAAAGTCGCGCGCGACGCTCACTCTGGTCGCCGCTATGAGAACGATACGTGCGCGATATGCGATACGCCTTTATCGTTCAGCAGCACGAGTCCTCGCGAGCACTGCAATGGACTTACAATGGACTGTCTTGGCTTCCGAGTGCAAAGTACTTCTAAGGAGCCTAATGCACTGAGACCAACCTAACCTAATCTAATGTCTGGGAGCAAGTCCCATGCTTTGCAGGAATAACTAGGGAAATTGTTGAGTAATTGACAGTTGCTTGTCCGCATAGTCGCTGCCAATTGGTTGACAGTGGTTTTACAGTGACTGCTGCTCGTGCATTGTCGCTCTAATGCGATTATGCCTTGCGAGATCGCCTCTTCTGCTGGATCGCTCCTACCTTCGCTTCCTTCACGATCCGCGAATCAGCTTATTCGAACGACCGGTTTGTCGATCGGTGACGCAATTTCAAAGACCCTGAACTTTTCTCTCGGTTGCTCCTTCCTTTTCCACCCTTTTGCCTGGCATAAAAAGGGACGGCAATCCCGTGAGATTCTGGCTGGACTTTGTCGCTCCGTTTCACTCCCTCTCGGTCTCCTTCTTTCTCTACTTACAATTAATCCTGCTCCCTATCTATTCGTTCCTCTTTTCTCATCGGCCTACTCGGTCACAGCAAACTCGGCCGCTCTTGCGTCACGCGGCACGCACAATGCCTTGCAACACGATCCTGCCGCGTGGATACATTTCCCGCATTAATTTATTCATCCCGCCATCTATCGGGGGCGGCGAGAGGCGCGATGAGCGAAAAACACGACGCCAATACAATGGACCATTGACGCGGAGAGTCTGGGAGAAACGAGAGAAAGAGTTTGCAGAGTTCGAAAGACGTCGCAAGCATTACTCAACGTGGTCAGGATCATTAAGGTTTCCGTCTGAATGACTTGTAATGATTTCGAGGAGCAATACGTCACGACAGTGTCACTGCGGGAGACAAGTACAAGGAAGACCAGTAGAAGGGATTCCTGACGAAAGATTGATACCAGCGTTAAATGCCAGCGACAGGCATTGTCAGTCGACGTTTGTCTCCGAACGATCCTCCCGGCCTATGAATCACCGTGGAAAATGGCGAAAGGCTGAGCCCTCCGCCCGTTACCGGCACGCGGTAATAAACTCCAGTATTTATACACCACGCGTACACTATAATTGGCGATATAAGCAAAGTCAGTAGGCGATGCCTACAAGTGTAATCCATTAAGATGCGCCCACTTTGTTTCCTGTCGGTGAATGAGCATGTCCCACAAATACTTAGTGTTGCAGCCTGGCTGGCTGGTTGACTGGCTGCCTGCGAGTACCGAGCCTGCTACCAGCACTACTTATCCCATACAAATAACACTTTGTACCCGAGAGCGAGAGACTCCGTCTAGAGTCACGAGTGGGCCACTGCACCCATCCAGCAATCCTGCTATTCTCTTGTGCAGGCATGTGTGCCCATGTGCACACGTATGTACGTGTGGATAGACATGATGAGAGCTCGCGTGTGGTAGCTTATGTGTCACCGCGTCCAGCTAAGCCTGGAGTTTCGCAAGCAACGTGTCTAGCGTGGACGCCGGGTGGCTGGATGGCTGGGTGACTGGTTGACCAGGTTGATCGAGCATCACCGGGTGGGGGGGGGGGGGGCTGCTGCCTTCCTCCCGTAGGATCCTCCCGCAGGATCCTGGAATCTGTCGGTGGGTGCTGGGGGATGAGGCGGGGGAAGCATCGAAATAATTAGAGCACTTGTCGTGTATCTTGCTGACGTATGGCACAAGAGGGATTAGGTACAAGATGCAGTCTACGGTGAGGCTACGCCCAATGAATGGTGGCCGTATGCATGTACGACATGTACGATGTGTAGCGTATGTACCCATAGGTATGTACATACCATACGTAACCGTCGGCACATGTAAGACACCGCGTCGCCGGCAGTGGCCCATTTTCGTCCCTGTTACACGGCCGTTATTACCATTATTACCTGGGACATTACCATAACGGAGATGTTATTTAAATAAGTAGCGGAGATGGACCTGGACTAGGCTCGCTTCCCTGAAATAAAGTAGTTACTTGGGGAAGGGTATTTTACAAGGCTCGATGGGACTGCGGGTTCAGGGATCTTTTTAAGATGGGACGACTCACGGGGCAGGGGACGAGGGTAGGAGGCAGAACTCTAACCCGATAAGCACGTAGTATTCCAATCCGAGTAGTCCGAGTAGTCCGAGTAGTCCGAGTAGTCAGGGTATCCGGAGCTGCAGCAGCACGAGTAACTTAATGCAGCCAGGCTTAACGTTTATGGTGAGTCGACGGCGTTGGGCTTTTCTTTGGTTTTCGAAGCGGCTAGAGCAGTGCCAGGGTCGGTAGAGTCGGTAGAGTCGGGTTGAGTGCCTTAAACGAAGCACCTTCCTTGCAACAAGTTTGTGTACGTGTACTAGCGAGCAAGATATATCGTTCGTCGAGTGGTGTACATTGGGTCGGACGCCCCCGCGAGATGCCAGATTGTGAACACGAGCTGCCCTGGCGTGGATGCTGCACTCCTTCCTTGGACTCTCTCTCTATTATACCAGGCCGACCCCGAGTCCGAGTCTGACTCTATTAGATCGTCCATGGAACGCCCGGATGTCGACATCCTAATCGAGATGCATTTGGAATGGCCGCTGGCTGCGGCTACCCGGCTGACCAGGTCGCTCGCATTGGCAGCTGCTGTAACCTCCTTCTGGTATTATCCAATCCAAGTTTTTGGTCAGAGATCGGGGCAACCAGGACCCATTGGTATCGTGAGGTCGAGAGGTCAAGTCGAAAATTATCATTACTGTAGACACAGAGGAGCGGGTGAGTTCCTACGAGAGCGACATTATTTACGAATGCATTGGTAAAGCCAGCAGATAAGGGGAGCTATAAGCTATTCCATTCGTTCCATTCATTCCGGATGGTCGGGTTACGTTAAGTCCGTTAAGATCGCGTCGATGCATAAGCAATTTATTTAAATTAATGAGCTCACCTCGCGAGCCTCCAAATAGGCTTCGGCTGAAAGTCAACGATCCGATCTATCTGTCCGAGCGAGCGTGTTTCGTAGTTGTCGGAACAGGCTGGACCAGGAGAAGGAGTCTGTTCAATAGGTGTATGTAGTATCTCTAGTTCATTCTTATGGCGTTATGGCCTTTCCACAGACTTTCTTTATCTTTTCTCAATCCCTCCTCCACAATGCTATGACGTATCCTAGATGCTTTTTTTGTTAGCGGGGAAAATCTTATGACGTAGCAGTCAGGCGCCACGATTTCGAATCACGAAGTAAATGAGATTTTTTAATGCTGGCTCCAATTAACGTTGTTACTCTTATCTCCTGCGCCAATAAAGTCAATTTACCAGTTGGCTTAGCTTGGCGAAATACCTCGTGAAAAATCGCAGCGATTATGGCCGCGTGCGCGAGCACAGCCACTGACTCCAGAAATCGAAAGATCTCATCTCGGCGCAAAACCTGCTCACCGATTCTTGCGACACGAGCCATATTATTTCAGCGACCTTGTTTTAACAGTGAAACAGTATGCTAAATAAAGCGGGTCGGGTCAAGTGGAGAAATTACCCAGTGTTTAGAGTGTCGGTGGGCGCCATTCCAATTTCAAATATATTTCCCTCCTTTCTAGATGGATCAGCATTGCGCAACCGGCTGCCGCCTCGACGTGGACCACCCTCACGATTTCATCTCGTCGAACCCAAAGGCGTCCAAAGTGACTTCAAACGACGGATGATTCGATAGAAAGCGCGACTGGCAAAATCGCGAAAGCTTGGTAACTTGGTAGCATTTCACTTTCGACGCCCACCGTCGGGACAGCGTCGCAAGAGCAGGTTCTGTTGTGTTTTGTGGATTCGGCTCCCAGCCGGAGCAGGTTTATGGTTTATGCGCCAACATATATTAAGCGTCTCGCGGCCGATATGGTCGCGCTGAACTTTCGTCCGCCCACGCGGCGCTTGCGTGAAATCGTTAAAGCCTTTTCGTTTCCGAAAGAATCGCAGCCGTAAATGCCGCGAGACGTTCCCAGAATCGTCAGGGTGGTCGCTCGCTTGAAAACAGGCTGCAAGTCCGAACTGCTGAAAAAGACGTCCTAGGCTAGAAGAGCCACGCGGCGATTAGTAAACTCGGCAATAGAAATAATGCCTGGCGCCGATCGATCAGTAATTATTGAATTATTTCGACACTCGTTGTTATGATCGCGCGGCGCTCAATCCGACGCTCCATCCAGCCCGTACAAAGGCGCCGATAGATCGATAGACCGACGCGATGAGCAGAGAGGATCATTACCGAGAGACGATCCGGTTGTAATTGGGCCGCGCGCGCACCGTTCCTTCATTGCTTGATTGGGCAATGACGAACAATCCACCATTCTTAAGAGCCGTAATGAGCCTGCACGAGTTTCATCAGCTCGTATATTTCGATCTGCCCTCCTACCACACTTCCACCGAGTGAGCCCAAAGCGTCGCGACGCTCTGGTCCGGTAAGAAGGCTCCTGTCTCAACTCCGTCTCCTTTCACGTTTGTACCTTTCAGATTTCACCGAGGACGTGGGACTCGCGGGGAGACGATTGAAATTCATGAATTTCTACAAAATACGGAATCGCGGTGACGTCGCGGCGTCGGGACGTCGCATGGCCTCGGGCGCCAAGACTCGAGGAACACACGGGCAAGCAGATACATCGAGCAATGTGTCGTACGTGGGGGAGTCAATGGCGGTCAATGGCACGAGCGAGCCCGATCAGGTCCACCAGGAGCAACATCTCACCGCGCGGCATAGCAGGCGGCACCTGGACTGGACTTAACCCGACTCAGCGAATGCTGTCCACAGTTAACTGGCATCCACACCGAAAATCTAATTTTACTACTGAAATGTTACCTGCCTGAATTTTCATCCATGGGTTTTATTTTATTTTTACTATAATCTTTCGACCGTCCCAACACTTGATTCCTATCGGAATGACCTGATCACATGCAGGTACTTGTGATCCTGTCTCGTGTGTGTGGTACCTGAATTTCTTCTAGGCTCCAGGAAGTCTGGTACCAACTATCATTACCGGCCATGACCTCCTTCAGCTGGTCGAAGGAAGGATTAAACGATTTGAGTGCACTCAGTGTGAAGGCTCCCTAATGCTTCAGCACCGAGCCAGAAGCCTCGCCGCTTCATGCTTCCGAGAACATTACCGGCCGTGATAATCGGCGCATTCATCTCTACTCTCGGGAGATCCTGGCTGTGTTTTGGTCAGACCTCCGCCGCTCTCCTTGGCTCCTTGGCTCCTTGGCTCCTCCGCTTCTTCGCTCGTCCACACGTCCGCTTGTCGTTTCTCCGATAATTTCGAGCGACTCCTTTTCTGGCTTATTGTCAAGCTCGAATTCGATCCCGACTGTTACAGTAGGTAGGCAGGTAGGCAGGTAGGCAGTGAGACCTTTCACTGGAGATCGGCTCGTGCCAGATCAGCGAAATTCAAGCAGATTGTCGCAGCGATGCGTTGGAAATTTGCGAGCGAATGATTTCCGGTAGAAAAGTAGAGACGGAGAGAGAAAGAAAAGGCAAGGAGAACGAGAGACAAAGAGAAACTAAATCGTCGTTCATCATTTTTCACGCGAGAGATAATAGAATTTTGTGTCGGGGTCTCCACGTTGGCAGATCAGCTCAGCGTAATCGATTCATCTCGAACTTATGTTGAAACCCGAAGAAGGGGGTGCAGGGGGAAGGGACAGTGCGGCCTGAAAGAGGCCCAACTCCGTCGTAGATTAGAGATGTTATCATGGGCCCGCTACGCCCTACGCAGACAAACTTTTGACCGTCGTCATAAGGAATCGGATATGAACTAGATGAGGAACTCGCTGCTCCAGTGTCCCTGACGTCGGTCAATTGCACTGCCATTGCTACTCGCGAGTATTAATGGAGGCTACCGAGGTGCCGCGGGCCTCGCGCGTGCTTCTGCTCCTGCTTTGCCTTCGAATTATTCTTATGCCGACGCCGACGACGCCCTTTACCCTTTTTCAGAGGAGTTTCGTGACCCGACTCTCTTCGCTCCTTGGTTTTCGTTCGATTCCAGGACAAGATTTTCTTCCTCAAAATGATTACACGGGCTGTTCTCATCCTTTTGATTCTCACGGTGTACTTTTTATTTATTCTTTTCTTCTTCTTCTTGTTTTCTCAGAGACTTAAGAGACTTTGAGACTCCTTGTTTCCCTAGTGGTCCCAGACCGCAGCTCCTCAGGAGTCACCCTGAACGGAACACTGGCCTATAGTGGAGAAGGGAGAGAGAGGACGATCGTAAAAGTAACACCATAAATTGTACACGGGTTATAAAATCTATCCAGAACTGGCTCTATGGGAATTTCTGTTGAGAGTCGCCATAAAAAAGATCACAGCGGCTCGCACTGTTAAACGATTGATCGTTCTGGTCCCCTCAGGTTGCGCACACCTCTTTCTCAAAATTGCCTGTATCAATCAGGTGTCTTTGCGAAATCATAAAACACTTCAAGATACTCGTCATAATTTTATTGGCGGACAAGCGATATAGATATAGCTAGAAGATGCATATAAAACTTTTGGCATATACCTGGACCATCCTCAGCCGCCATACTGATCCGGCAGCTGATCCGGCTGATGCCTATTGCCCGACGGCACGCTCCCCATTCTGGACTAGGGTCAGAGGGGGAGAGCGAAGGGAAGCTTTATGTGCCAAAAGCATTGTTGTGCGACCGTGCGATGCGAAGGGGAGAAGAAATGCACGACATGTGATTCCTGCACCTGAAACGGCGGCCCTGCGCTCGCGACTCTCCAACTTCCCAAAGGCGCAGGGAGCAACTTATTGGCAGTTCGCAAGAAGCTTGATCCTCAACCACCACGGTATTCCCAAGGTACAGAAGGTTCAGTCTCTCTCGGTGCGACGACCTTGCGACGACCAAATCTCAGAAGGGATATTCCGGCCTCCCTTGTTCGTTTAAACTTTTAAAGCAACCGTGGCTCAGGCTCCCCGTGAAAGACGCAACCTCGTGGGCTCTCCATTCAGAATCATTCCTCGTGTAGGTATTCTGTGTCCTGGGTACAATGCTTCCAAGCCAAGCCGAAAGGTACCTGCCACTCTGTACCGTCTTGGACACCTGCGCCAGGAGACTTTTGATTTTTCTGCCAGTGTTCGCCGAGACAGACCTTGGCCAATTCCTTTTGCTCCTGTTCTGACTGCGTCGGTCGCTGGTTCATCCGAACTTTCAGAGTTGCATCATCAAAAAGATATTTTAAAAAATTTCGACTGTAGCCAAGGTACATACGTGCAGTCTGAGTGACATGAGCGCGTGACGTACATACCTGCCTGTCGGGCTGCCTGACTGTCTAATCCTTTGAAGGCATAATCGAGTGAATGGCGGACGACCACGTGACAAAAAAAGTCCCGAGCCGGAAACCCGTATGTACTCGTCGAATCCAGTGCGCCATAAATCTATCCCATACGAGGTCCATGACGAAGGTAAAACGCCATATAGCTCTAACATTAACCAAATCTGAACAAACACACGAGCCCCTACCAGCTGGGCGACCCAAACGGGCTCCCCAAAGGTTAGGCCAGGCTCCAAACTCGAAAAGGTGCTGCCCGTCTCTAAAATAAAAAAGCAAAAAAGGTTCGAAACGGTATAGGAGGGTTGAATGGAACTCGTGCTGCACGTAGTCAGAAAACCTGATCAAGAACGAACCTGATATCCGCTGAGAATAGGTCTCTGCCTACATAGGGGATCAAGGGGGATTCCACCTATCGCAGTACGCAGTTACGCACTACCGGTCTACCTATGAGACCAGGAAGGGAAAATCTCGAGGTACAGTTAGACATTTCCAGGGCTCCTTCTTCGTGCCTCCTTGGCTCGAATGGTTTCGTATTACGCGCCAGGATCATATAATCCGTTATTCGCGTGTGGAGTTGCGGTCCATTAAGAAATCGGCGAGTCGACAACCCGACCTTCCGTTTCACGGAGTCAGCATCCACACCGGAAGGGAACAGCGTGATCTTAGGAATGCTCGCAGACAATTCCTTGAATGATTTCCGCAATCGATTCGCCTCGACAAGATAATTATGCAATGATCGCGCGTGTCCGATCTGCATAATAGGAGTAATGCCGAGAAGAATGCAGGTCAACCCTGAACTCCAGAGATCAAGGTGTTCGAGAACGGGCGTCGTCGCCAGCAGGATTGCCGCGTGTGAGCGCCCTCGCTCGTGATCCTTTTGCGTTTTCACGGTTACGCAATTTGATCGAACTCGAAAACACTCGAGCCAGTGGAGCCAGTGGAGCCTCGGTTAATCCTGATGGACGTTGCGATAGTATTAGCGTCACGGCGCTTGCCACTCCTGCCAGGCAGACGTCACCACGAAGACGTCGCGACGTGTCGTACCGCACTGACTGCACCAGCTGCAATCCGACACCTCGTATTCCGGCGGACTCTCATTCCAATGTCCCCGTAATCTCTCATTCTCTCCGAAGGTTCTCGCAATACTTTGAAATATCATCGCGCAGCATCCGAAAGACGCTTTCAAGTGCGTAGAACCAGGTGGTACGACAGGGCGCGTGTCCAGGTTGGGGTAGGGGGCAGGTGGGCCCCCTGCATTGTCAATCTCTGCCTTTCTGTACCTACCGCGTGCCTGGTTGACTGGCTGGCTGGTTGGCTGACTGGATGACTGGCTGAGCGTGTGTGTTCCATTGCGAATTCGTGTGAGTCTGAGCTACCTAGGAGAGTTGCCAGCTCGAGGGGTGCCTACGTATAATGAGGACGTATGTGCGCAAAGAGGGGTGGCACATGGGGATGGGATAGGATTCCAAAGGGAAGGTAGTAGTGTATGGTGGCTGTGGGGAAACCAGCCTGGCTCACCTAGTGGATCGCACCCCATTGTACCTAACCAAGGCAGGTGATGAGGACGGTTGAACCACGCGACTCCGGTAGATGATTCTCATTGCAGGAGGAAGAACATGCAGCGAGGCTGTTTATTGATTTCGATACCGGAAGCGTCGTACTACGCGTGTCTGAACGTTCGAGCGTCCCGACGTCCGTCTCGTTCGAGGTGTGGCCTTACCGGACTTCGATCCCGGAACGTGTTCGCTACACGAGATACTCTAGCTGGAGAGCTGAGCTGCTCGAATGGCTGCCCCCTACGAATACGCATCGGCGCTACTTTCTCCGTCTCTCTCTTAAGCTCTCCTCAGCCCGAGCTCCTATCTTTCTTCTACGTCTTCCACTGCACGTCTGCACAATAACGAATTGAGAACCCTTGTTGGTCTCTGCTTTGGTACGGTACGGTACAGTACGGTGTTCTAGCATATTGCGCCACTGGATGCTGCGTGCAATCCCTCCCCCCCAACTTCCTCCTCCACCCCATCGATACTCGACAGGGCACGTGCCATCGGTTGTCCGTACGTCCGTCCGTGGGTCCATGCCGAAGCAGTACGGCTGTGTGGGTGCAGCGTAACGAGCGAGAGAGAGAGGGGGAGTAGAGAGAGAAGCTGGGAGAGCAGCAAGAGATGCTGCGCGTAGCTGCTAGTAGATAAAAAAAAGAGTACAGAGCGCGAACCGATTTGGAGCGACCACCCGCGCCCAAACGGACGAATAAAATACAGTGCGCGGAATAATACCGCATGCTGGACAAAGCCCGTGAAATACAAAGAAGTTCCCTTTGCGGCGAGAACGCCTGGAATTACGATCCGCGGCGGCGGACGCGCTCGAAAATCGTAAATCCAAGAAAAGGCAGTAAATCTGCGCGCGTGGACAATGTGGCCAAGTCGGAAGCCCCGCGATCAACGCACGGATCAGTGAGGCCGCCGTCCTGGCGTCTCGAGCGTCCCGGCGTGGCTAATGAGATTACTTCGACTCCGCAACCAACCTCCGTGAGTTCTATCTCCTCCCAACCCTTCGCACCTCCACCGGCTGACTACGCTCTGATTTGCTTTGTGCCCAACCTGACTTTCTTTCTAACAATCAGAGTGAAAAGCTACTTTCGCGCTTACGAACGGACGTTCCTGCGTCTAGTCTGTGTCTGTAAAATTGAGAGAGACAGATGCGTCTTACTTCGTTCAAACGATCCCTGATTTCCCTTAAAAAGTAGAGGGCGACACAGGCGCGTGCCTGTCGTCAAGGGTGGCTATGGCATCCAGAGGTCCTTGGGTGAAGGAGCGATCAGGAGGAGCACAGGCTGCTCTAATGGCGTCTTGGAGTACCGCGTGTGTATATCAGGCCTAACGTCATGAGCGTCATGAGCGTCATGATCGTGAGCACAAGCAAAGGAGCAAAGTGACTGGGCCACATTGCAACATTGCTTTCTCCGTCTGGTTGTCCCGAGTTGGCAGACAGTGGTTGCCGGGACTGGCGGCTTGGGTGCTACCAGGCTACCATGGTAGCGCGCGCGCTGACCTAATATGCTTCACGGCTATCAATCATACATCGAGCCGAGATATCGACTTTCTTGCATAACAATGGAGAGAGGTGTTCCCTTAGCTTGGCAGCAGTGCTGCACTAGGAGGAGTTTCGAGGAGCCACGATAGTCCACCTACCTACCTAGCTTCGTCTATAGCTTCGCAGACAGCCTGGATAATTCAATTAGTTTCTCTCTACGTAACTGATCTGTCTGGGTCTTTCGCGCCTTGGATTTCCGAGACGAGAACAATTGACTTGGCGAGATTAAACGATCGACGCTCAACGGAAATCTTGATTTCCTTCCGGCTCTGACTTGGACGTCGGAATAAAAGTACCTTCGGGCAGGGTAATTGCAAATCTTGGCCTTCTCGAGTGCCCAGGTGCGCTACGAATAATAACTGCCTCTGCACCGATCTAGATACTTAGTTCCGTGCGATACGGTCGAGTTTCGTTGAACGCTTTTTCCTGTCGACGCTCTGAGAACTCAAAGGCGAATTAAATAGCAGCTCCGAGCCACTTGGGCCAATCTCCCGCTAATGCAAACCCTTGGAAATTCGTTACCTGCCGCTCGCTCGTTCATTCGTTCATTCGTTCATTCATTCATTCAATAATTCCATCATTCTCTCACTCTTTCAGGACTCGAGAGGCTGAGCTACTCAAATTCACTTCTCACGTGCCACTCGAGATTTTTCCCGCGGGAATCGCGAGACCGTGAGAAGTCTGAAAGACTCGGAAGTCTGAAGAATCCAGCTGAAGTCGGACGCTGATTTATCAAATGATCTGTTCGTTACTTGGAAATGAAGATCGTATGGCAGCCCTTTAAATGGTACAGGATCTTTGTAACTCTGGGTAGGCTGCGGATTGAGTCCCGATATCAGGTCAACTAGGGGAGGCTGGTTTTGGTGACTGGTTGGGTGACTGGCAAACTGCTGCACGTCGTATGTAACCCAGAGACAGATGCCTTTACAGCACCTTTGGTCCATCCACCCCGAATGGCAACCCTCGACACCCTCGGTGCGCTTCGCACAAACACATGGGTTCGTAATACGTGTGTGAACTGCCTTGGTGCATAGATGCGTGCATGGGTAGGTGCGCGCGCGCGCGCCACAATGCCAATAATAACCTCGACAGACCCTGCCGGCATCCCTCGCAGATTCCAGCAGATGCTGCCGTTACTGAGACTAGCGGCTCTAGTTTTGTCTAGGAGGGTGCACGTTGGGGACCTAGTCGGGGACCCACAATGAGTAGGGGGCAGGTGTGGGATCCCCTTTGGACAGGCGCGTGCCCCACACGAGCGGGGGCGGAGTCCTTTTATTTTTCGCCAAGAGGGTCTCCAAGAGAGAATCAGAATCAGATGCCGGAGCACAAGCAGAACATGGACCAAAGCCAAACCCATCGTCTCGGATGTCTTATAGTTTTTCTTATTCATCTAAGAGTCCTTTTTCGATTCTCCCTTTACGACTAACGGTAATGGCTCTAATGCTGTATACATATATACATATATGTATACATGTCAGCTTCGGGTTTGCATCGTTTTTTATCCGCTGCGATACCGAACTCTATAATTGGACTTGGGTCGCTCTAGACCCTATATGATCCCTTGAGTATCGAAGAGCGGAAACCACCACTAATTTTGTAAAAGAGGAAAAATGGAGGTAGCTATTAATAAGTCGGTTTTGTTTGTTCAAGAAGGAAAGAAAAATAAGAGATGCCCACTTCCTGCGGTCAAGTGCAGCCGCTGGTCAGCTTGAAGTACTTTGCTAATAAGCCGGTGCCAGGAAAAGAAGCTAGAAGAAGCCAATCCGGTAAAAGGTGGAACAGCCGGTGATCGGGATCGTTTTTCAGGGTTTCTGGTAAGTTTGGACTCTTCGCCCTCAGCCCCCTTATCCCTACTTCACATTCGTCTCCTTTGGAAGAAGAAATTGCTGGAGCCAGCATCGCGATTTATTTAGATCTCCTTGATCTGGTAAAATTGAAAAAGCGTTTGCTAACAGATGCAGTTTTATTGACGGGAGTTTTCATTGGAAGCATCGCCAGCGATTGCTCCTTCTGGACCAGGAGACAGAGATCTGCATCACAATCCGCACAAGAACAAAGACGAAGCATTTTCGTTGGGACGGGCCTTCGCGGATGTCTGCATCCGGTTGGTCACTTCCGGCACGCGTAGACACGTGTCTCGAGCGTGCTCACCCCTCCTACCATTTCTCTCTTGAGAACTCAAAATTAGCAACCATCGACATTTCCGCGTCCCTTAAAACTCACCCCTCCGATTTTCTTCCTCCGCAGCCACCACTTCCATCCCCCACTTACATCATCTGCTGAGGAGCAGCAGGAAACTGCGTTCACGGTTATCCAAAATATTTTTAATAATTGCGGAGGATCCGTTTAAAGGCCCAAGGAATTCGTAGGGGTCGACGTACAAGTGCAAGTCTCCTGGTCGCTTGGTCGTTTACGCAAGGCATTCCGCACTTGCTGCGCCCCGAGCGCGCCGCATGAATGGCGTCCTCAATAGAGTGGATTCTACAAAGCAAAGAACCGGACAAGGAAACCGACAAAGAGCCGGGACTTCTTTTGTCAGGGTGCCCTGTCGAGTCTAGGTGACACAGGAACGGAGTCGAACCTCGCGATGAACTTTCTTGGTCCTACTGCTGCTCCTTCTGATCATTTTGATCCTTTTGATCCCTCGGATCCACCTAGTGGTGCAGCCCTGTTCTTTTTCTCCGAGACGCAAAAAGTGTGTGGACAGGTGAGGTTGCCTCCATTGATTCTTCTTAGATGCTGTGATTTTTGCATCTGTCCCTGGGGAGAAGAGGGATGATCTTGGACCTATTTTCCGAGAAGCGTGCCAGATCCCGCACTGGCACAGCTTTGAATCTCTTTTTCATCCGTTGCACGAACCAAAAGAGTCTCTTCTTAATAATACAAGATGGCGCAGAGCACACGTAGGCGCAGTCTGAGATTCCACGTGATCCGATAACACCCATGAGAGAACTTCCGGCAGAGAGACTCATTGACGTTTACAGCAATGCAAATTTTCTAAAGGGTTGCAATTAGAGTCTAGAGCTATGCATCTGCTCAGCATCTGCGGACAGATGTAGCCCTGCCGCTTTTAGAAAAGCACTGGAGCGCTGGCTCGCATGCCCGGAAATGAAATTCTAAACACCCGCCGCACGAACAATACCGGACTGACTGTGCAAGCGACGTGTGCCGGGAATCAGGGGCGGATCGTCCGATGGTTGTCGCTCTCTCCTTCCTAGGGATGCTCACCCCACGACCCCCCAAGAAACACCTTGAAGACGCCGGACGACGTCTTCCTAGATCAGAGGACCCGAAGGTAGTCCATTTGCTGGCGACCCCCAAGATCTCATCATCCACGTGCGTAGAGATCTCATCATCCAAGAGCCATGATAGAATCATTACGCTAAACTTTAAGGGTGGTTCAGGAAATCCTTAGACCGAAGCACGCAGAGTCGGTTCTTATTAAAAGGCGTGAAAATGAAGGATCCCCCGAGCGAAAGTCAGATGGCCAACTAATTAAGGAGAACACGAATAATACATCAGGACGCTAAGTGGATGAGCGCCGAGAAATATCGTTTTTTAAGTACAGCCTTTGCTCGAACCTTTATTTTTTTTTTCTAAAACCGACGTCGACTTCAGTCGAAGACGTGCTGAGCCAGTCGATTTCCTTAACGATCTACGTGGACCGGGGTTAGGGTTCCCATTGGGTGGCAAGATCAGGAAGAAATAATGCGCATCGACAGCCCCCCATACTTTCTCACCTCTATTACGTATCCGTATAAATCGGTTATCCCACTCACCCCTCGCTGCGTCTCGATGCGGATATTTAGTCAAAAATTCTATTTTTAAAATCCATTTATTGTTTCACGATATTTCTGGAAGAGTTATCCATGCCCGTGACTCCTCCTCAACGTGGGCCTCCGCGCACGCGACAGAGGGTGTCACGCTCCAACTTCCTAAGAGTTGGAAAATTTTAGCAAAACATCAACAGCATCCCATTTTTCCGTAAGCTTTGAAGCGCCGACACTTAGAAAGCACGTAACGCGCTTCCAGAAATAGATACATTTCGAGGGAAACAATTCCATCCCGGCTGCTTCCTTGTTCCTAGGGGAGACCTCGCTCCTCCCCCTCCCTCCCACAGCATCCCATGTCAAAGAGTAACGAAGTCGTTCTATTTACTTAAAATCTTTAAGGGATGAAGCGACCCGAGTTTCCCGCATACCAAAATTTATTTCCTCCCCGTCACGCCTATAGCATTTTAATTACGTCCTCGCGACCCGTCCGACCTCCGACCTCTGCATTTGAGCTTAACTCTGACTCGATTCGATTTCCCTGCTGAAGGATCCATGACGACGCCTCAAGCCAACCGGAGGCAGCGCCGTGTGCTTTATCGACGGTGCCACACCTATCGGTCCAAGTCCTGAGCAGATGGCACAAAGTACCTACTCACCCGGAAAACACATGCTCTTTGCCACGTGGGTCCCTCCTATGACGTATGTACAACCTATAACCTATTGCAGAGAACACGTACGCCTTCTTCCTCTTTCTCAGGATTATCCTATCGTTCCGTCTTCTCGGCAAACTATACCCACAGGCGGATATATCTATAGCTATACGTAGCTATAGACCATTTCAATCCTACTAATGGTATCTATCGTGTTTATTGCCACAGGCTAATATGATGTATCATGCAACCTAATGGGGTAATGGACTCATCCTTGATTATTTTGGATACGCGATACATGGCTTGGCAGGTGATTTCATGATAAAATATATATCTCCCATGGTCATAACAGGCGAATGTGCTTATTAAAATATTTTAATAACCACAGCGGCTTCGATTACGTCATACGATGCTATTTTGACGTCACTAAGAAATTTACTCCAGATGATAGCTGTATTGTGTAACGAGTCCGAGGAATCGGTATAACCTCTACATTTCGTGCGCGACTTGAAAACCATCGATAAATCAAGCCGTGACAGCTGTTTAGGGGGCAGGTGATGTGTGGAGGCACCTCCCGCTTTGAAAGTTATCATCATTGAACGGGGCGACATGTGCACGAAGACACGAGTCATCACGCGATACGATTACGAATACGACTGATACCTTTCAGATTGACTTTTTCTTGTTCTCACTTGGACATAAGACTTTGGATACTTATTCCTCGTAGGTTATAGGACGACCGTATATTTATATAGATATGTAGTTACATGGGTATGGACCCTTAGAAAAAGGTGGTTCTCATTCTCAGTGGGATTGTCGATTTTTTAATTTTATGGTATCCCGTAAAGTAGCCTCGGGCATCGATAGAATCGATCGACCAACAAGGATCCAACCTTCGACCTAAACATTAGCTTCTCGTGTGCAATCAGAGCAGCCATGTTGGCTGCCCTTAGGGCAGGTTTTCATCTCTATTTTTTTCCCTTCCTCTGATTCGTTTGATTTGTTGACTTGGAAGTTCTAAGCGATATGGCTTTGAAACGATACTAGAAGTATCAGCTGCCAGGATTCTCATGTGTCAACCTGAATCTGATATAAAAAGTTGTTCAGTACGTCGTTGTTACACATATGAGAAATAGGGAGACGGTGAATGAAATTGAATTTGACGATCTTCCAGTGGTTGTTTTATAACGCGATCGAAAGGACAATCAGAAAAGGTGTTCGCAGTCGAAATATTGTTTCTTCGTGAAAAAGAATTGTCAAAGCTCCAGACCCATTTCTGACCTGCAGATTAAAACTATAGTATAGAGACCCAAATAGATTTCCTGCATATCGTCTCCAAATAGACTAATCCGTAGGCACGACAAACGATATGGTCTTACGGTACCAAAGCTGATAACTCTCATTCGTGCTTCGTGGAATGCAGCTCCGTCCTAAGGGTGAAAAGTGATAAGGGTCAAACAAAATAACGTGATAACTGACTTGCGACAGGTCGGGACCTTCGGTAAACAGTCCCTTTTTTCCCTCAAATCCACTACCATCGGTATTGCAGGAAACTTCAGTGATTATAGAATTCTTGGAGTCTCGTTACGCAGATGGATGATTGGTAGAAATTAATAAAATTATTGAATCCGAATTAGATTGACTATGAGTGACAGCTAGTAATCCAATTGAAATACGGACGAGACGTTTCATGAGAATACGAGATCAGTGTTATCGGAGGGATCAAGAGGGATCAGTGGGACGAGAAGAGCAAGAGATAGGAAACGGAACTCTGTCCGTGTGCATCCACTATCTCCATTTTCCCGTCTTTCTTGTAAAGATAATGAAAGGACCACCACGAGGACTATCTGTCCAAGATAATCCCAGACAGGTATTTCGTATTCCATATTTCGTAAATAATTACACTGTGACGCTGGCTGCGTCGCTTGCATCGATACCGCAGCCGGAAGATCCGTGACGTAGGTGGTGAAGAGAAAAAAAGGTATAAGAGAAAGGAAGCAGAGCTCATGAGATATTTGAAGAATGTTATGACCCGCGGTGCTGGCGCTGCTACTTCTACCAATTTGCATCTGCTTTGGAATTGTGAAACGAGATGAAACTCCCGGGAGGCCAGAGCTCGTGGGAATTCTCGGAATCTTGAGAATCCTCGACGTATCAGATGCATTCGATTAGATTTAGCTCGCGGGCCCATTTTAATCGTCACAAATCGATTTACAGTAACACCAAACTCGTGGTGGATTAAATCGAAAATTATTGCGGCGAGTTAATAACAGTGTGGCGGGAAGCGACGAATTTTGAAATTCAAAGTGAGAAATGAGAAAGTTGTGGAAGATGGAATTTCCCAGGTAAAGGGACCGACGTTGCGCTCGAGTGTGTGAGCATTCGATTTATCGATATCTCCCAGGACTGAACTGAATGGGACTTTTATCGAGAGGCATGTGTCACGGGGTACAAAAATACTACTGTTCTGCAGCCCCATGCACGTTGAGCATAAAGACTGCTCTGTGATAAGCCACGCGCAACGAAATGCGACACGAGATGAACCTCCGCTTCATCCTCCTCATCCTCCGGCTCCTCTTTTACTTTTATCGGCGTGTGAGTCGTCGCTCTTTATTTACGCAATTTTATTGGTTTACGATGGCCCAATTTCTCCAGGCCTCATATTTTCACAGGCTTTGTCGATTGTCCGAGCAGTGCGTTCACTCCTGCGTTCGACAGGGGACTTGCACGTGTAGCTTACTTTGGATGACATCTGCATCTTCAGAGGAGACCTGGAAGGAGAAGAAGTGGCAGCTACGTGCGATTCGCCTCTTTCAATCCGGATCAGCAATCAGCAATCAGCAATGGACTGAACAAGCGAACTTGGTACGTGCGAGTTAATTTGAGTAATCAAATAGAAACCGGTATCACATAAAGGAGAGTTTGAATATAGTCGATGTATCCGGGAGGTGTGATAGGTGTGATAGGTGTGATAGGTGTGATAGCTCACACGGTGCAGCCCAGCACTAAGCGTTGGGCACGGAATACTAAGCGACTGTCTACGTGTTAGAACGTCGATTAGCATTTCGAGTCGTCTCGCCAAGATCTAATCCTTTGTCGCAGGGAGGAAGAGCCAACTCGACGAGATCTCTAGGAAGAGAAGAAGAGGAGAACGAGAACTGGTCGAGAACCCGATCGTCAAGGGATGACGGGGAGGCATTAGGGTTGTTCCTTACAATGGGCTGAAGTGTTTTCGTCGATACAGGTGACTGTGGGAATGACCGTTGGTAAGGACAGGTTAAGCAGAGTCGAGTTCAGTGCGAGGGCACTTGGTTAAGGGACAGTTGTCCTACGTGTGAACGTGAATCTTCAGGGAGGAGGGAAGGAAGGATCGTAGGCGACGCGCTGAGAACGGAAGGAAAGCAAGATGGCGACGGGGAGAACGATGCCAGTGGTGGTCTGCTGATCCGATGATTCAAGGAGGGTCGCATCTGCTTGGGTGGACTGCGGGGGTCGAACGTGCGGCCAGGTGGTTCAGACTTTTTTAAACGATCCTGCAGGATCGTGTAGGATCACATAGGATCGCGCCGGCGGCGCCCGACTTGGATCAATACCTTACTAATTGATCGGACGCGCCGCCCGGAGGGAGGAAGATGCACGGCGCCTATGATCGATCGACGAGGGTGAGCGTTGCTGCAGTGCACCGATTGCAGGAGCGGAGGATTGGATGATCGGTGTAGGGTCCGGATGTGAGTCGCTGGATCCTAGGGAACCACGCCAAGAAGGGATTAGTTCAGGCTCGTTGGCAGGACGCTGCGGCGTCTTCTTGGAAGACGCTGTACCGAATTCTCATTGGGGGACAAGGAGGATTGGAAAGTCCACGTGTGATTGGGTGAAGGTGAGGAGGGCGAAGTGGAAGTCTGGAGGCCTCAGGCTGATTCTCGCTCTCGATCGATTGCGATAGCTCCGCCTATGGCGCTGATCGATTCTACCCGATTAGAAGTTTAGCGACTCGCTTCAATGAGGTGGAACCGAGCGGTGGAATGATTGCTCGGTCACATTGTTGCTTATAAATTATAATATTTTCTTACAAGAGGCCAGGCGCCACCACGACCAGAACTGCCCACTCGATCACCTTTGCCACCTATGGCACCTATGGCACCTGACGACGCCCCACCTGGGCGCCAGAAATGCAGATCTCACCGCTTCGACAACTCAGTCCCAGCTCCGAAACAATAGAAGTAGCATAAATCTCGCGTCGGTAATGATGGCGTCACCAATGGCGACGATGAGGATGTCTCTCAGGTCTAAGCAATACATTTACAGCATGCACGAGAAACCAGTAGGAGATGTAGATGTCGCCTGGGCGATCGAGGATTTGTCTGAACCACGGATTAGTCCTTATCGGACGTCCAGTAATTTATCATAGGTCCGGCACTGCCAGAGCCTACTTGACTTGGCAGCAATGGCAGCAATGGCGACCGACGAAACCTCCGTCGCTCCTTCGCTCGTGTGCTCGACTGAATGAAAAAAATAGGTCTCGACGTCATTCCTCAAAAATCGTGGGTGTGTCGTGCGGCGCCACGATCCGGTCACTCGCGCTGCTCCTCCGATGGAGATCGGTCGCCATTACCTCTCTTTCTCGCTCCGGTTCATCTGCTCCCGAAGAAGTGCGAAGCATGAGAAGCGCGGTGCGCGGTCGGTCGGCTGGCGTGCGGCAGCCGCCAGACGCAGACAGAGACACGGACACAATTTTCTCTGATGCAACTCCGGCACGTAGTAATCGCGCGCGATTTATCTCACGGCAACGAGTCAATATTCGAGAGCAGGAGCGATCGCTAACGAGATCGGCTCGAACAAGTATTAATACGCGGCGATAATTGTACGGCTGCATTTCGATCTAGGAGAGTGCGCAGTGGCGCGGCGCGGCAGGCGCGTTCGATCCTATGAGCGCCGATCGATCGATCAGGGCACGCGATCGATCACGTGCTTGCAGATCACGCGTGACTCAACTGGACCGAGTCACCACCGGCTCCACTTGGAACTCGTGAACTCGAGAGCCGCCCGAGCGTGTTTTCTTTTTAGATCGACGCGACGTGGACGCCGACGGCTCGGGCGTTCTACTCCTACCTCATAGAATCCTAGATCATAAACAGATGATAGGAAAGTGTGCCACGAAAGAGTCGCCCCTCCTGGCCCTGCCGATGATCCAGCATCAGGAATGCTTTGGCATCACTGACCTAGGGAAGATGATCGCCCAGGTTGTTTATGTGTCTTCTTGATCACGAACTTGCACAATTAATGAAGAGTCATAAACTGTGACCAAGCAACAAATAAACCCTTGTACTCATTATGAACGCATTCCGCAGCGTCTCCCAGCATCCTCAGCATCTCGAATCTCTCCTGGTCCTTATCTAGACCGAACCACTTACTTACAGCATCGGAGAACAACCCATCGGAATGAGAAGGGGTACACCTCCCCCCTGCTCAGTGACACCCACGCGTCTAGAAAAGCAGCAACCATCGAACAACCAGCGAGCATTCAGCGAGCAACGAGCAGCAACCATCAGATCAGCCTGATCGGTAGGATTAGGTAAGCTCTGGAGTCAGATCCTATTCATTGTTTCCACGTTATTACGGTCACCACGGGGGTTCCTCGACGACGACTTCCTCCGAGTGATCTCGGGACTAGTTCATCCGATATAAGATCTTCGCTGGACCACCTTAATATATTAATATTTATCAAAGTTACTTATGGTCAACTCGAATGAAAGCGCCAGCACGTTTCGCTACCCTCGATAAAATCGCCGCTACGATTCCTTCGGTTCCTTCGCATGGCAAGCGAATTGTCAGATTGTATAGATGGAAGGCGAACCCGAGGTAGACCAACGCTCGGACGGTCCGGTATATCGGGTACGATTTTCGCAAGAATAATTTCACCCGTTGACGCATACGCAACACGCACTCGCTTGATCGCACGAGCTATTGTCTCGTGGGGGAGAAAGTGTGACCCTAATAGCCGAGAATGATTAGAGAATCGCGCTCCAATCAGCATTCGCCGTCGCACCCACGACACCTCGACTTAGCAGCGCATGTTGCTGCTGCTTTGAACACTCAACATCGCATCTTAGAGGTTTCGCTTTCTCGAGTCGGGCTTCCATACGAGATCTTTGTGCAACCGTTCTAATTATCCCAATGGTGCGTGCTCGCCCTCCCCCCCCCCCCACTTCACCCCACCACCCGCGCTCCTTCTACGCCATCTTTTCGCATCCCAAGACCGCAGCAACGTATTATTTATTTAGCGGGTGCCTCCTTAGCAGCGCACGACCACCGTGGCGACCAGCGGGGAGCAACGAAGCCACCCGTGAGCTTGCGAGCTACGGACTAATTTCATTTTCGTTCGGCAATGATTTATCCGGGAGCCTGAAGAGACACTCTGGACCGACCCTCTTGACGACGAGGATGCCGACGCTTTTAATTTCGAAAGGACGCGACGTGCCTCGTCGTGCTCTTCTCCTCGGTCTACTGAGCGACCGACGACCCGACGTACGTAGCAGTTGGAATTCTCGTTTGATTTACTGCGGTTATCTCGGTACATTAGTCTTTGGTCCATAGCGGCCGATATCATCTGCGTTAAAAAATGCTCCCGTCAACGCATGCCTGCACTACCGTGCTACCCTTCTCCTCCGAGTCTACTCTTTGCCGCTCTCTCTTCTTCTTCTTCTTCTTCCTCTTCTTCTCCTTCGGCTCCTCCGGCCAGAGATGATCGCTCGCCAGGGATCGCCTTACTGCCGGATAATCTGTATGCGCTGCAGCATAATGTGCTGCGCAGCAACAGGTAGCTCGAGCTACGTCATCTCGAGATATTAGTTTCCATGGTTACCCGAGGAATCTCGGTGCTCCTCGTCGTTCTGGTTAACCGCAATCGAGGGACGATGGCGTCGGCACTGACGTCGGCGTCCTCAAAGCTTCCTCGTGCGCTATAACCAACCCGGCCTACCTCGCTCTCTATTTTGATCCTCTTTGAGAAAAGCACCAATCTGTTTTCCCTACAAACAATCGCACAATGAAAAGAGAAGCTCCTTTACGCCCGCCGCAGCCTCTTTCTTCTTGTCAGTGAGCTCAGCCATGTGCCTCTCTAACCGTGTACTTATGTTATGATAGTCGAGAGGGATGCCAACCTTTATCTCCCGCTCATGCCGGGATGCTGGACCACTGAGATCCCAAGATGTAACGAAGCGGGGATTGAAGGATGAGGAAGGTGGCAGGAGGTGGGATGAGGTGAGATGAGGTGAGGCAAGGTACCTTCGCTGAGGTGCACCCCAGAGCGCAATACCTGGGACGTGCTCATCCGCTCACAGATCGTCTTAGAGGGATGCTGTGAGAATACGCAGGACATGTCCACGAAATAGAACGGAAGACGACATCTCCTGTGGGAATCTGTTAATGGCATTACAGCTTCGTCTGAATCAGGAGCAGGTCCGGTTTGCTGGTGTTTAAGAACGTCTCTCCTTCTGGGGGTTTCTTTTTCAGTTTAACGATCCTGAATGTCCTGTCGGAGTCTGTACGACGCCATGAATCCTTTCCTCTGATCTCATCTTATGCTTATCCTAGCATAGACGCGTGTACTCCTCTGTCCACGCTGATTATCAAGGAACGGTAAGCTCCGGTCGCAGCATCCCGACACGAGATCTCGAGATGCGTTTTTTTCTTCTTTCAGTCGGTACAACATATTATACCGTGTGTAATATTGCAATACATAATAGCTGCTGTAATCCCGATTCAGTTGATCCTCCTCCTCCTCCTCCTCCTCTGTTTTTCTCTCGCTTTCTCATCTGGCTGACGCGAGCTGCTCTCAATAAATTATTGAAATTTCGCAGGACGACGTGTAATAGGTCGCGTTCTTAATGGCTCGCTCTTGGCTGACCGATTGACTAAATCGGTTACCCACACACAAGCACACCCACGTAGCCCGAGGTCTCCTAACATTGTTATCAAGCCATACCCAGCGCTATCGGATTGAGATAGCCGATCCAGGGACTGTCGCAACGGTGAAAGGCCCTCAGCTATACAGCAGCCCAATTGAAATTAATTAAATTAAGCAAGCTTTGATATCGTAAACGACAGTAAAGCACCCGCTGATTCGCCTTCTTGTATTTGTATTTGTTATTACCACGTATTTTAATCGAATAATCGTTCGGACGTTTCGTAAGGTAAAATCGATCCTGTCCTCGATCCGAATCTCGCGCTGTTTACGTCTCCTCAGCCAATCGTGAACGGCCCTGTCGACACTCCTCTGCTAGAATGCTCGACGGACCGGAAGCAGCCTGTCTCTTGGCACTGGATCGATCGATCGATTTTCAACGCGTCGCTAGTTTCGCGACGGAAATAACATTTCTTTCCTCGCATCTTATAGACTCGCAACCGCGAGATCCCATTATGGCCGATCCAGCGAGATGACATCAGAGGAGCATCGTCAGATAAGATCGGAGTGTCTGTGAGGTCTCTTCTTGGGACGAATAAAAAAATCTAGGTCAGCTAGGAAGACGCCTTAATAATCTGGAATTTCTCTAATTTCCAATACAATGCCGAGTGAGGAGGTTTTCAAATAAAAGTCAAGAAAGGTGATGCATTGGTTTCGGTTTGTGCTTCCCTGTAATGGCCGATCAGATAAAACCCTCTTGTCCGGTGGTCTCTTCAGATCCTATCGCGTTCACACGCACTCTGAGAACGCACCCTGATGTCATTATAGACTATAGGCCGAGACTGCGTGGCACTTCGTGATGATTTTATAAACAGACCGCCTGTCCGTCTGTCTGAGCTGTCTGAGTCGTCCGAGCTGCCTGAATGTCGTTTGGCTCCCTGTTCCTTGTTTCCCTGCTTACCTACCTTTCTCCGTGCTAACCGATTACTTCTACGAATTTACACGAAGACCTCGAAATATACTTGTTGCCGTCGTCCTGCTGTCTGTCGTCCACCTTTCAACGTGCCTAAGTTCCTTTCGAGAAAAGTTCGCATATGTGGCCCAGTTCGATGAGCAGCGGTTCTCTTGCGAATGGCTGGCCAGGTAGTTGATCCCTGCTTGTTCCATGGTACCGAATTCATCGGATCACCTGGTCTTCCAAAGACCCAACTAGTGAGTCCCCCAAACAGACCCCCGATGGGCACACGCGTTTTCTCGATCGGTCAGAAAATCCCCAACGAACTGACCATATGCTTCATTCCGCTCGTTCCTGGAAAACGGATCTACGGATTTATCTTTGGCAGACTGACAAGATGTTCGCTGAATCCCTTGCGGTTTTTTGAAAAACCTGGTAAGATGCAAAGATCGATAGGAAGGATCCGAGTCCAAGGAAATTCGAGAAGAATCGGTAAGAGCGCTCTGTAGCACGTGCACGAGATTGTATGAGCTTTTAGGAGAAGCTGATAAAAAGAAAATAGCAAATTTCACTTGACCGGGTCTCTCGGAAGACAAGCGTCATCCCCTTCGCTCCAAGAGTGTGTGTGTGTGTGTGTGGGGGGGGGGGGGGGGTAGGTGGAGCGAAAAACGGTTGTTCAAAATTGAAAAATGGCACACGCCACCAGGGGTCGCTGCTCATCAGCTGTTTTCAGTTTAGGGTCAGGGGGGATGCAGATGTCGCAGATGATGCCAACTTGGTAACGCCCTGCATCCCTTACGGTGCAATTCCAACCCCCTCCCGAGACTGTCATGTCTTCCAGGATGCATCTATCGTCTACGCAGGTGAATGATTCGCTGCTCCGAGCTTCGAAGCAGATTTGAGCTTGCATAGAAATAATTTCAGTTCTTCAATTTCAATAATTTCACAGAGTTCAGAAATACCGGTTAGGGCGGATCTATTGATCTGTCACTTATTAGTTTACTCGATTGCCTAGGAAGCCATAATTCTCAACTTGCTCGCAGTCGACGTAATTTCCAGTCGCGAATGTCTGCCAAGTAACAGAAAGATGGCGCGAGCATCTTTCCTATCTAAAAGATAGTTAGCGAGATATCTTGTAGAAATGACAACAGGTCCTTCGACTCACAAAGCCAGTCGGTCTTATATTCCTGACCGAGCGAGTACTAAGAAGCAGTTATTCTTTGAGTTTCCTGACAAAGAATTCAGGCCTTACGCTACAGCGTCTATTCATCGAAAAACTCCGGTGCTCCGGTACTCCGGTGCACCATTCATTCGAGATCGACAAAATATCGCTCATTGTAAGCAGGACCAGTGGTGCTCGTGCCGGTTTGTTCCTGGCTCTGCTGTATCTGGTTGCTGCCATCATGACTACGTACGAAGACTAAGGACCCGATACAGCTGACCTATTCTATTATGTCCCAAGACTCCTTAAAATGAGAAATCCTGAACCGTTTTATTCTTACTCCCTTATTCGCTCCCTTTACCTTTTCCAACCAAGTTTGGGTACAGTCCCTTTATAATTCTGTATTAAAAGCCATACGCAGGAATCAGGCAAGCATTTGCCGGTACAATAAAATCGGAAAAAATCATCCAGAGTCTTCGACGAATCTCATGTAGGGTCTTTGGCACGTCTTTCGTGAAGATACGCCTTTGGCTATGCAACCCTTTGCAAAATTCAAAAGAAGCCAAACAGAATGTCAATATTTGACATCGACTGTATCTTCAATCTTATCAAATTATATATTTTTTCTATCAATCCATCAGAAAAATCATTACCCGTGTTAGTAATTTCTCGTTACGAGATGTAATAATAAAATTTGTTCATTTCTCTTGAGAATAGGGGTTGACTCTATGAAAGGACTGCACCCCAGGGTAGCAGGTACCTAGGCACTTCCAGCATTACCAGTACCACCAGCACCTCGGGCGAATAAAAAAAATGTCAAAAAACCGGTACGCGAACGCTCGAAAACACTTCGTGAAATGTACGCGGTACAAAAGGATTCGTAGGCCAGGTAGGTAACTAAGGACAATGAGAAGGGGAGAGGGGAGGGGAGGGGTAACCCGAAGAGCCTCGGGAAGATTCCTGCTGGGTTATTCAGGTAAGCTGTTTGCAACCTGATTATCCAAGTTTTTAATAACCGTGTAAACAGTCGTGCCAAAACAAAGAAGTGAAATCCTCTGTAAGAGCTGGAGATAAAAATAGTTGTTCACTCGTTGACAGATTGTTACGTTGTTTATCGTTAACCAATACATTCGAGTACAAAAGTTGTTAAAGGTTTTGGAAGAGGGTGGGGGGTGTTTGCGATAATAATAATAGCAACGGTGCACGTTCAAGGCTTTCCTTTATTACGTACGACATTATTTGTCATACGTGTCCTGCTTACGCGTGTTTATGTTGGCAGTGAACGGTAAACAGATTTTCTGGCGTGACGGAACCTTTGGAAATTCTTAACGCTACGCGCGATAAGCTAGGGTCAACAAAATGGTCCAAAGTGTCGAGGATGACACATGGACGTAATGAGTATAACGGTACGAAGATAAGAGAGGTTTGAGGGAAATCGATGACAATAGGAAAAACTGAAGGACCTGAAACTCGATGCTTCCTTCGAGTCGCTGATTGAATCGAAGGCTGTGTTAGTCACGATATAACAAAGGTACCAAAAATAGAAAAATATAGCTACCCTCTAGTTATTCATCGATCCCGTTTCTAACGTCGAAAATCGAATTCCTAACTGCCTGTTGACGACCTCAGCGAGAGACTTGAAGTGTCCGGAGTGCAGGTCTGGTAGTTTAATTTTTCAAATTTATGAACGCTTGACTCACTGTAAACCCTTCGAATTAGTAAGACAGTAAAGGGATTGGAAAATGCACGTAGGTAAAGAAAATGAATGATTATGTCAAAGTGGTGACAGTCACTCGTTTGGATGAAAACAAAGTAAGTGTATGGGTCGATGCGTCAGACCCGAGCAACGTGCTGAGCCAGAATAACGAGTCTGAATTTCGGAGATTTTAATGCGCGTCCCTGATGGATATCAATGCGGTTACGTCTTATGCACTAATGCACGATTCTATCAATATTCGACCTGTAGAGTTGGCTAAGCTGGTAGGTCGGTGAATCGTTGAGAAGAGACAGAGGCAGAGCAAGAGGCATGGGAAGTGTATGGTACAAGTATGGGAAGTATAGGAAGTATGAGGACCGTTGCCACCGAGTGGCACCTTGACACCGGTAGAAGGTTCCCCCGGGACTTCGCACATGTCTAGGGATCCCCGAGGGCCCGAAAATGGGTCCAACTAGTCTCGGTGGGGCCTGCTCGCATATGCTGGCATAAAACATCCAGTGGTAATAGCCAGGTGTTTCAAAGGTGAGGCGGCGATGGGCCCCTCGCCTCTTCACGACGTACAAAAAAAAAACCAGCTTCCTTCCGATGGGGCTGCCGTCAGGGGGCCCCATGCCCAGTGTTCCCGCTACCCCCCCCCCTCCCCCCACCAAGCTACATAATTATACAGATTTATTCAACTGTCTTGAATTACATAGAGCAAATCCAAACTCGTTAGTCACCGAGTCCACGTGAATCGCCCAAAGTCCCTCAATCCTTTTGCAACTTTCAAATTTTCATTTTCCCCATAAATATTACTTTCGAATTTTAAAAATTTTATTTCACACGCTACTTTTTCAAAATAACCCTCGTATCTCACTCTGTCACCCGTAAACATGGAAAACTCCCTGATTCTTCAGCATCCAACAAATACGCATTGAGCTACGCATATTTCCCAAACGAGAATGCAGACCTATGGATATAAATAAAGGCGTGCATCCAGGATTTAGCATATTTTAAGGGAGCCACTGCTGCTGTATATCATATACATGCTTAAACGCTATAAAAAAAAAAAAAAAATGATGAGCCGGTAGGTCCAAGTTCTTACCGGAAAAACCGGATGCAAGGGTCAGGTCTCGGTTGACGCAAGAAATTCTACCGAGACAGATAGATCATTGCTGATCGCTGATCACGGATGTCTGTTGTGTATATATATATATATATATAGGTTGATAAAAGTAAAGACAATCCATTAATGACAGATTGAATAAATAAAAAATGTAAAAAGATCAACGTGCACGAACGCGGCTGACAATGAAAGACCATCTAACCTGATCTAAGCGCTGTGTCACTCCCGTTATGAAAGTGCCGCGGCGGAACATGATTAGGAAGTGTTGAGACGGCGCTCAAACTATGGCGAACGTGAAACGTATAGAAGGTATAGACTCTATAGATCTATAGATCGCAGAATGGCTACTAATACAATTACATTACATAAAGACGCGGTTTGCAACAAGAGTCGCGAGTCCATGTCGGCCTCCAAGGTTACCGTAACAAAAATCTTTTATTCTCCCTTCTCCGACGGTGAGTCGCGTGGCTCTCCCCCCTCCGATCGCTCGGCAATTCTGCCGGCATTTGACAAAATTCAAATAATCAAAAGCGCTGATCGTTCGAGTATGAGAAAAAGGATGATTGAAGGTTTTATTAGAACAGTGGTGTGACGTCACGAAACGAATAGTCAATTTTACAACCGTACCTGAACTTTACGATTAGTCGTACGAATTTAATTTATCGATAGGTACACGAGAATTCTATTCAATTGGTTTATTACTGTTTACCTGTCTTATTGCTATTATTGTTATGGCAGTTCGATAAATTGAATAAATAGTTATTTAAAATTTGTAAAAGGTCAATTAATATTGTCGTGAATATTTTGAAAATTTTAGTCACGTGACTTTACGCGTAGCATGGGGTGTTTATGAATTTTTTTACATATACCAAAAATTGTACGTCACTGGATTTTTTTTCATTACCGTTACGCTCGGTGGTTATAGAAAAAAATTTTTTTTTTTTTGAAAAATCTAAAAACTCTCCCTCCCTTCCTAATACGAGAAAGACGTCGCGCACCGGCCTTGTAGCTGTTAAGGGAGATTCACAGCATCCCGATATGTAGGGAAGCGTGTGTGAGTGTATTGACGTGTGTGCACATATCCCTGTGGGTTCCAGCACTTCCAGCACGCGTGGGCGATGCTGCGGCACGCGACACGACCGTTACGCTCGGAACTGGCAGGGGGGGCGGGGGGGTGAAATTCAGAAGGGGAACAAGGCGGATTGCAACGTGTCTGCACACATGCTCACATACACGAATTCATTGGTGTACGTGTAGACACAGTCGTACCCCTCGATACGAGTTGCCCATACGGTCCTATAGACGCATTGACGCACACGCAGATAAATTTGTATTGAAAAATGCAAACGGGACCCTGGACTGGTAGAGACGGTGAAGTGGAGTGAAGTGGTGTGAGTGCGTGGAGAGAAACACACAATGCACACAAGGAGGTATATGGTTGGGCCCCAATGGTGGTTACATACTCTGGGCCCGAGGGTGTGTGCTGTCAGGTCGTAGTGGGTCGCGGTGGGTCGAGTTGGGCCCGAAAGGTGGTGGGGAATCCGGGGTCCAGCATCTGCCGTAGGAGAGCCATACAGCCGTAGTCACATAGTCGTACACGTATGCACACACACGATCTTGGCAGTACACACACTCTGGTAAATGTCGAGGGGGACCTACGGAACAGATGCCCGGGATCCGATTGGTCGACGGCCCGCGACTGCCCGTCCCCCATTGGCGAGCAGCGCGGGGCCCGCAGGCCTGCATTGGTTCGGCAGCACGTGCGGGCCACCTGCACTCCGGTAGTGGGGTAGCTGCTTATAAAAGGCCCGAGAACACCCCCTGCCAGCAGAGACGGCTTGCAGCCGAACCGAGTCTAGTTCTTCTGTGGTCGTTGCCGTCGTCGTTGCCCATATAGTTGTTCCTCCTGGAGTTTCCTGTTTTAGCTCTTTGGACAGTTTTGCGAAAATCTGAAATAGATATATTATTGGAAAAATCGTAAACACGAGGACGAGTGGATACGCTGACTTTTCGATGTGTGACACAGTGCAGTGAAAATTACTGGCGGATATTAGTGTGTTAGTGTTACACGACGCCTATTTTGGATTACCGGAAGTCCTGCGACGGATCCAAGATGCTGGTCGACGAGATGCCTCGTAGCTTCGTCAAGAAGAACAACAGTTATAGTCACTGTCCGCTCAAGAAGCGGCCGGTGCACGTCATGATCTCCGAGGAAGTTCCGGAGAATGTAAAAGGTGAGGTTTCGAGCTTTTACGGAGAGAGAGAGAGAGAAGAAGAGTGAAAGTGTTAAAGGTCCCTTGATTGTCAGAAATTCATTGGTTGACGTACAGTCTCGTTGTAAAGAGGTTAGATTTTCCGTGACAGCTCGACTTCGATGCTATCGTGATCCTTGGATGAGTCGATAGTTGGAATATTCATAGATGATTATAACAACGGTAGCGCGCTCTTATCGAGACCCCCGTGTGAATCCAAATAAGCTAGGTTCCCATCACGCCCAACGTACAGATAACAAATTCAAACAATTTGCCGTGAATCAACATGACAGATAACTGATCGAATTGTTCCGTTTTGCGATTACAGATGAAATAATCGAAGTGGTCGTCGATGACGTAGCCGAGCCCGAGAACCTCAGCACGAAGCCGGAGGACTTGAGTAGAACCGCGGAGAAGATGCGTCTGCAATCCTCAAGGACGCCTTCGCCATCGCTCTCATCCTCCTCCTCGCCTTCGCCTCTTCAGCCTCCGAGGATTTCCTCACCGACTATTCCACGATCTCCACCGTCCACGAGTCATCTTCTTGGACACCATACTCAACATTCCTACCAGCCACAACATCCGCACTATCCTCATCATCATCATCAGCAGCAGCACCAGCACCAACATCAACAGCAGCAGCAGCAGCCGCAACATCAGCATCAACATCATCATTTCGAACAGCAGTCTCAGACGCAACAATCCCAGCCACAGAGTCATCATTATCCTGCAAAAACAATTACGCCACCAGTCGGAATTGCTCCGATTCATCCAGTGGCGAAGAAAGCACGGGTTGAGGTCATCCAGCACGACAAGGCCCAGGCACCGCTGCACTTCATGGCGAGTAAGCCTCCATTGGAGCCCCTCAATCTGAACACACCTGTGGAACCATTGGCCCCGTACGCGGCGTCCAGTTGGGCCAGAGGAGCACCGCTCTACCCACCTCATTACCTCCCTTATCCACCAGCGGCGTATCGGTACCCCGCGAGTGCCGCAGCCGCAGCCGCAGCCGCAGCAGCGGCCGCAGAGCTTTACGGCTCAAGCTACAGCCTACCGGCAGCAGCAGCAGCGGCCGCCGCTGCCGTCGCCTATCCGCACTCGTCACCGGAACATCCGCCTGCCCTCTCACCACCTTTGGCGCCTCACGCGTCGCACCCTCACGCCGCCCTGACCTGCCCCACTATCCAAAGACCCATCGCCTCCAGGAGCTACGCACCCTGGGCCAGTCCCGATCACTGCGGACTCTCGCCCACTAGCTCCCTTGGCTCCGGATCACTGAGGTCGCCACCGCCAGTCACCCCGGAAGATCTATCCTCACCAGGAAGCGACAGCGGTCGCTCTTCCGCTGGAAGCACTTCGGCCGGGTCCGTCCTCAACCAGAAGAGTACCGAGAAAAACGGTAGTGGAAGTGGTAGTGGAGGTGGCAGTGGCAATGGTAGTAGCAGTGGTTCCACTTCGCCGCGTTATCAGTGCCCTGATTGTGGGAAGTCCTATTCGACGTACTCGGGCCTCTCGAAGCACCAGCAATTCCACTGCGCAGCTGCCGAGGGTCAGACCAAGAAGTCCTTCTCGTGTAAGTACTGCGAGAAGGTCTACGTAAGTCTAGGCGCCCTGAAGATGCACATCAGGACCCACACGTTACCCTGCAAGTGTCATCTGTGCGGCAAGGCCTTCTCGAGACCCTGGCTCCTCCAGGGGCACATCCGCACCCACACCGGCGAGAAACCCTTCAGCTGTCAACATTGCAATCGCGCCTTCGCTGACAGAAGCAATCTCCGCGCCCACCTCCAGACCCACAGTGACGTCAAGAAGTACTCCTGCACCTCCTGCAGTAAAACCTTCAGCCGCATGTCCCTCCTGACCAAGCACCAGGAGGGCGGCTGTCCAGGCGTCACCGTAGCCATGGGTTACGCCTGCTAGAATTATCAATTTGAACCTGCAACACCATCTTCAGGATCAATTGCCTGTCTGCCTGCCTGCCTGCCTGCCTGCCTGCCTGCCATTGTTCGTGCAGTTTCACGAAAGTGCCTTAAGAAGCCTCGCATGCAACAAGACTGTCCGGAGTACAAACGAGAGGAGAAGACGATTAGCTTTCAGTGTAAATAGTGCGTAGGAGGAGGGAAAGGGTGAAGTTGAGAAAATCGAGGTACTTTTATCTCAACGAAAATCGCGGCAGTGTGCGCTTACGATTGCGTCTTCTGATTCGAACGTGAATACCAATAAGAAAGAAAATGGCGTAACGTGCCTTAAGAATCGTAATTGATATAGAATATAATAATAATGATTAAGGTAAATTCGCGTTCGAATCAGACACGCGCGTTGTACCTCGAAAAGTCTTAAACGTAAAACAGTTGCCGCTTGTCGCGGTTCCGTGAAACTCTCGTGCCATTTTGTTTCACTTTTTGTCTTTATCTATTTTCTATCCTATTTTTCGTTCTCTCCGTATATCCGTCTGTGTTCGTGTTTCCCAAGAGACGGATAACCGATCCATCCAGGATCCTCGGGTACTCCTGCCTTAATTTTGATTTCCTTTATTTTCGTCTTATTTCAGCCTCATATATTTGTCTCGTTTTCGTGTATGATTTTTTTTTCCCAACATCATTCATTATCTCTTAGTAATTTATATTTTAGGTTTAAGTGGTTGTGCACCGCGCACCAAAGTGCCATTGTCGTCTGTATATGCGTACTCTGAGAAACACATGCGTTACACTGGTAAACATATATATATATATATATATATACACATACATACATATATTCATATAAATTGCACGCACGTACGCACGCACACACACACTCAGGCGCACGCAGATCAATACATATTATATGATTTGTCAACCAATTTGTAAATAGCCAATCCGTAGTACGTAAGAGCGCATAGTATTATCTCCATGACGACATCAGAGGTTAAAAATGAAATGTTTTTTTAGCTTCCTTCTTTTGCGTTATAATCTGTAAGTTACTCGAAGAAACTAGTCATTGTATGATAAAAAAAAATGAAAATCGCAAAACAGATGAAAAGATACGAATAAGAGGAGTAGGGCTCGCCACGCGTCCGTTTCCATATCCTGTAGAAATTTTAAAGAGGGGGTGCATCGTTATTTTTTATTGTACATGTAACGTGCGACTCAGGGCGAGAATCCACTATTCTCTAGATGCCTAAAGAAGAGAAATAACTACTATGAGACACAGATATCGCCTATACAATATATAGAGATATTTTATACGAAATAAATAACTCAAATCAAACCTTAAACGAAACGTCTTATCTAACGATTAATTACCACCCCACCATTATTCCTAATAACAAAAAAATATGTAAAAAAAAATTGTTTTTCAATACTTTGAAAAATTCGTTAATCCTTCAGCTCAGGATGCTGTTAAAAATTGCAGCCGTTTCCCTCTGGGTCTCCCTGTCGGTTCTTCTGTCGACTCGTTTCAACGGTCGCTACTTAGAATCAGAGCCACCCTTAAGGTATTCTCGTACCCAGGAGGGTTCATGGGTCCTTGTTACTTTTCTCCGCATGATCACCTGCGTGGGAACCAATAGGGAAGGTCGGGCATATTGCAATTTACTGCAAGGGCTCGGAGTTCCCACTTTGCGTGAACTCACTGCCAAGAGTAGCCAAGATTGCTGCCGCCATTGCCACCTCCAGCAGGACAAGCAGCATGCAGTCTCACTATTCCCTTCTTAGGTCCAAGTTGCATTTCAATTGGTCTCGACGGCAGCGGATGCTTTGTTCGTCTATTCACGGAGGTCCGAGTGCGACTTCATTGAATCTGGCCGACAGGTGTTGCCCACTTTTAAGTGTCCCCATATAGCCCGGGTCTATTTCGGAGGAAGTACTGGAAGCAGGATGAAGAGCAGCGAGTCCTTTTCCTCGAGAGGTTTTATATTTCCATGATCGAACAGGTGCTTGAGTGAGACTGGATATCTTTATTGAGACTCCGGTCGTTACCAGGAGGATGAATTACAGATATGACTAGGAGATACCGATGTAGGCTAGGATCCCTTTGGATCGGAGCAAGAGAATCCGTAGGCCTAAAACTCTGTCGCGCGAGTCACTCGGCAGTCGCTGAATGAAGTAGGAGCCGCCGGGAAATACGCAATCGCTACCGGGAGGTCAATAGGCGGATATAAGGATTGCCGGATTGCTTGGTTGGTCGGCTGGCCGATTGGTAGCGATCGAAGGCGGCGAAGAAGGCGGAGAAGTTGGTCGAAGCAGAAGCGATAAAGTTGGTATCGAAGTGAAGCTGCAAAGTGACGGCATACTGAGTGCCGATGCTTTTGCGAGAGAAGAAAGGATAAGGTCGCGTGAGGTCACGAACGCGTAACGAACCTCGTAGCCTGCAATTTCTTTCTTCTGGAGAGAAAGGGTGACTCTCGCTTTCGCAAAAAGATTATATCGATGAGAAGTCGTCACTGTTGGTCGAGATTCGTACGGGAGAAAGAGAGAGGGGAGAGACGTCCGCAAGGTTGGTAGCGTCTCGGCGTCTCGACGTCACGGCGTCCCACGGCCCGTTTGCCCTCCAACTGCAAAAGTCACTTGCCACTGCAATTGCGCGACCACCTGATCATCCTGATTTTCCTGATCGTCCTGCATCATCCTGATTGGCCTGAACGTTTCTGTACCCTCAGCAATGCTTTCATCGCTTCCCGGAAGATCCTCTTCTTCTGTCCATTTATGGCGTGGTACTACGTGATCCATTGTTGCTGAGATCACTGATCTCAGCTTCGCTCTGGTCCCTTCTGGTACCTGTATCTTTAAGCGAGCCAATGAACCACTTCGAGATTGGTGATCCTGTCACTCCGTTATCCTGCGATCCTGTAATCCCGAGTGGGCGCAGTTTATTGGTCGACTGGTTGGCTGACCGACCGGTTGGCTCATTAGCTTTGTCGACGTTTAGACAAAACAATCTCTGCCTGGCAGAAGCAACCTGTTACCCAGTCGGATCGGTCTTTAAGGTGGCGTGCACAACAGATGGTTCGCGGGCCACACGATCCACCTGCCACGACGGCCCGATTGCAGCTCGCTGATTCGAGAGATTCAGGTTAGCCGAAAGGCAGTTTAGAGTCGGTCGAGAAGTCGTTACAACCTCAGCCAGCCTGTGACGTCAGGGATACAGTATTTTGAATTGCGAAAAGTGAAATCACGATGATGGACGTGAGCCTTGGAATTAGCTTGGTATTTTTGCAGTATCTTCGAAATTGGCCAAGTTGGAATTTGCTCGCGCATAAAAAGGCCCCGTTAATGTCTCGCTTTTTTCACGCGCCGCGAGTTAACGATCGCTTAACGGTGCCGAGCGTCGCGATCGTATCGCAATCGAGAGGTTAAATCGTGCAACACCTCCTTATCGTTTCGTTCTTCTTGAGAAAAGATATACGCGTCTCTTCATCAGAGACAAAAAATCTCGCTACACTCACCGGCCCTGGACGCCAGTAGGTACTACAGGCTGCTGCGGCATCTTCTGTCCTTCTATAGTTTTGTGAGCGAGGTACTGAAAAATGTTAAAAATTCGTCGGAGTAGGCGGCAGGGTTAACGACACCCTTTCCCCTTACAAATGCACGGGCATCCATCTTGAAAGAAAACGGCCCGTGCTGGGCCGACCCGAAACTAATTAATTCCGACGCTGATTAATCCCCAGAAATTGTGGGTTCTCCCTTTCCAAAATTGAACAAGGGACAGGGGTAAGGCCCTCTTTTGAGCGGGTAACCAACTTCTCACCTACTTCAACAACAAGATCTATTTCACCCGAGTCCCTGAAGTCCTCCGCAGGGAACAATTCAGCTAATTTCACGGAATCCATTTCCTTGTTGCCATATGTCTTGAAACCCGACAGACCTTTTTGCTTTTCACGAGTCATGCAGACTCGGTTTACATTCGGAGCCACTGCTGGGAGAGACCTTAAACAATACGGAGGATTCGTGGCTCGTGGCTCCCATGGTCGATGCAAGTTTTTAAGGAAACCCAAAGAATCTTTCGCGACCGGAAGTGAGTGACCTCTTAGAGCGAAGGGCAATTTGAAGAGGGGCCAGATGGTGCCCGAGGCCGAGAAAAGGGTTGGAACCTTTAAAGTAAAGAGTTGCTGGTACCTTTGATATTCTTTCGCCACGGTCCCAAAAGGTCCCAAGGTACCCAAGAGCGTGGAATTGAAGATCTCTTCATTTTCTGGCCCGTGCCTCGCCAAATTGCTATACACCTTTCGAATAATCACTGACATCGAAGCGTGCTTCACACGTGCTGGGTTAAGACGAGACCACCTACGCGTTTGAGCAGTGCCACACCTCGTATAATGACTCTGGTCAAATGACGCGCAGCGAATCGCTCGCGTTCGCTAATTCCCTGCTGAAGGGCTAGAGGCCTTCGAATCGCTGCTAAGTCGCTAAGCTGCTAACCGAGGCGAGACTTCGTAGGTTGGCTTGGACTTGGAAGACCTGGAGGACCTGGAAGACCTGGAACTTGTGACTCTGAGTAGATCCTGGACGCTGGATAATTTTCTTCTCACGTTTTCCCTTCCTCGATGAGCGAGGCACGCGCCGCATGGCTGCGAACTCTTGCGCCGTTTCATTCCGTCACTTGCCTGTCTCTCGGTCTCACTCTTTTCTTCCATCCCACCGCTGACGGGACAAGGATGAGATCAGGGATAGGTAAGCAAAAGGCTGCGAGAACTTGCTCCCATCCTTCCTTACTGTCGATCTCGCCATTGCCGCCCGTGCTGAGGATCTGCTTCAATCTTCCACCAGTGTATGGTTGCACCGGATGTCTAACCTTAAAAAAACAAAAAAGCAACCTCGACCAAACGTGACAACCCTTGGAGGCAATCGCGAGCTGATAGACGTCTCGGAAAGTTAATTGGATTTTGGACACTTACAGTCTGAACGTAGCTGGACAGAAAGAGGTCAGAGGAAATTAATAAGGAGTGGAGTAGTACACGCGTTGAAGGTACCAAGGCGCAGCCTAGGATCGATTAATAGTTTCCAGAGCGAGGTTCATTCCCACTATCAGTCAGGTATAAATGCGCTGGAAATGAACTGCCGAAAAAAAATCCAAGAGCAGGTATGAATATTAGAACGCGTAGTCGGAGATTGCGTGAGCGATGGGCGGCAGGGGGGTAAGGAAAGGGGTAAGGAAAGGAATGAAGGTAGTCGCGAAGAAGACTAATGCCCGAGAGTGCCGTGAAAGCAGAGGTCGGAGGAGCGCTTATCCGGTCGATCGTGTCACCCATTACGAAGGATTTTGTCTGTTAACGAGCCGGCATCAATATGGCAGAGGTCGGGCACAGCGCATAGCTGGGACATAGCAGGAATACTGTCCGGCTGGTGGTCCTGGGCAGCTCGTTCCCCGACATTGGTAATTAAAGCCAGTCATGGTGATTGTTTGTGCGTGTTGTCATCGATCGAATAAAGGAATGGTCTCTTTGGACAGCAATTAAGATAATGGTTTCGTAATCTTCGATCTCGATCGGTTCCACGAGCGTGGACGGCGCTCACGCGCGGACCTTGGCTCGCCAGAATCAGAGAAAAATCAGAGAGTGGCCGCCGATGCCGTGACATCCGGTTCCACCAGGCACTCCTTTCGACCGCCTTCCCCAGCGCCAGGAAGATCTACGATCTGCGATCCTTGTACCATCTTCCTACCCCTCCTGCCCCTCCACCCCCACCCACCTCCCGCGTCTTTCCCAGGTGGAAAGTCTTTTTTTCCTACCGGTAGCCAGACCAAATATTGACTCGCACTTGACCAAGTGGCTGTTGCGTCGGGCTTCAACCACTACAGAGCATAACTAGCCACTGTCTCACGTGACTACGTGGCTTCGCGGCATCTGTTTGCCGAAGCCGATATCCCGGGTACTGTACTCCGGATGCACCTGTTTGACCGGCTCTATAAAAATAATCCGCAAAGGATTTACGAGGGAGTCCCCCACCCTACCCCTGGCATTCGTTTCTCTCTTTTTTTTCAAGACCCGCTCATACCAAGGGTGTAAGGCGAAGGGGGAACTTTGATAGAAAAATAAGGACGAGACGATGCAGAAACGAACGAGATGAATGACGAAGGAATTTCGTCTTTTAGCCCGGTAGCCTTTTTTAGTGCTGTCGACCATCGCTCTCCTGCGGCAGAGTTCGCTGATTGGTCTCTTCGTTCTCGTAAAGGCGCGTGCGTGAGTTTCGCCGACGCATGCTACGCATGTGCAAGAGACGCCCAAGTGGGTTAATGCCGACAATTACGCTGCTCGAGCGCCTCCGCCCCTACGCGCAAATCCCATTTAATTCCGTTAGTCGCTGTCTCGGGCATCCGAGGATCCGAGTGACCTTTAGCCCTCACGCACACACGCACGCCTGCAGCAACACGCACACTTCGACGGCCAGGAGAGGGAACGAGGTTCTTGGGAATTACTTGGATATAACGACGTGCATTGTGTGGCTTCCACGCGTGGCGAGAGACGGACTGCGCTCGTTGTTCCTGGACGTCGCAACGACGTCCCGATGTCATCCGATGCCTCGCAGCGCTCCGGAGCATCTGTAATTCATTAATAATAAGCTTTGATATGGTTGGACTATCGGGAAGGATCTTTGTTAAGATCGGGGGACGGGGTGGGAGGTGGTGGAGGGGAGCCGGTTAAGAATTGGGAACGGTGGATACGCTTTGAAAAATGGAGGAACCAGTTCTATAGTCTCTCTGGAGGATCTAGACAGTCGCGCCCGGAGACTCTAAGCTCGACTCCTCGAACGCGTGTCACACGCTCTCCTAGAGACCGTTTCATTGATTTATGAAAGTCCCTCCATTGTCAAAACGTCCCACTTATCCGAACGTTAACGTCTACTGAAAAGATCCAGCGGCCACCTTCGGCGCCCCATAGTCAGCGCGTGCGACAGTGATTGGCCGGCCTGTCCATGGGAGAATTATGGCGATCTAAATATATTTATGTCTTCGATAGCGCCCGGCAACCGCTTCTAATGATTCATTGCCGTGACAAAGTAGAACCACCAGGGCTGCACCTACGGGTTCCGCTACCGTCCTATCTGTGCGCATGCGCAGCCACATTTACGTCACGAACCTAGCGTCAATTATTTATCTATAATTTCCCGTCTTTTTCATCCACTCGATTCCCAAGAACCTGAGGGACCAACAAGATAGGCAGGGGCCTGGTATGACGTCGATCGACGTTGCACGCCGGTCAGAGGTCGATTTCGATACTCTGGATTCCGATTGGTCACGCTGGCCCTTCGGAGACCTGTTGCTCCGGAATACTTGCACGTCTGGCCTCAAACTCGTGATTTCCTCCTGGTCAAAGACCCCGCGGACGGAGTATAGAGTCTCTCCTTGCTCTCTCTCTCTTTATCGTTCTCTCGCTCTCTCGCACACCTCGACAAGAGCCACGAATTTTCTACGCGTCTCTTCATCACTTTTCACTCGTCCTTTATTCACTTTTTTTACTCTCCCACACGACGAAATTCTTGGCATACCAACTGTACCACTTAAAATCACTTGATGCTTCCTTATGCAGCTGACCTAGAATCTTCAGGAGGAAGCACAAAGTCCCACTTCTTTGCTGGAATATTCACGTGACTTATACCTTTGTCTACAGGAACGACGTCGACATCGGCGGCGTCCCAACGCCGGAGCGGCGCTGCGCGGACGCCGTCCGCGCCTCCTCAAAGCACCGAGAGATTCGCCCTCGCTTTTACGACGGCCAAACTTTACAGCCTGAGCAACCGCAGCGACGAATTAGCAATTGTAATGTTATAAGGCCCAGTAACGTAGGAGGAAAAGAGCGAGAGGGTCACGCGAAAGGGTGGAGCGAAGGAGGCCACGAAAGGAGGAGGACAGGAGAGAAAGAGAAAGAGCGGAGGATGAACAGGACACGCGTGAAGAACTTGCCAAAAGGCGATATCGACTCCTTTCACAATTTCAAACTCCCGAGTGAATCTCTGTGGTCTGAGCTAAATTGAAAATCAATGCCAGTAAGTGATTCTCGCGCGGGTCGCTCTGCGGCTTGGATAAAAGATGGCGGCAGAGCACATTTGTTCGACGCGAACGGCGACAAATTTTCTAGCAATGCTAGAACGTCGCGCGGCATTGTGCTCGGTCCGCGGGACGCCGCTAGACGCCCGCGGGACGCCCGGCGTCTTTCGAATACTCGCCCAAAACATATCGTAATTTTATTCAGTAGCTCTTTCCTTCTCTGGCGCCCCCTGTGCTTTATGTTCGCCATTGTGTCACTAGATTCATGTGGCTGTGTCTTACATGCTTCCGCTGTGTTCTCTCGCAACTAAATTATCCCACTTAGAGGACGGCGGCCTCCTAAGTGGCGAACGTCGAGTGCGACATTTGAAAAACTGAGAAAGAAAGGACAAAAAATGGACAAGTAGAGAAAAAGAAGAGGAAGCCTCGAGAGGGAAAAGAGATTGAGTGAAGTTTTGTCTGGTGAGGGAGAAATATATATATATATATATGTATACATATATTTTAGTAGCCAAAAGCAGAAGTGGTTTCCGAGAATAGTTGGCATTGATCTACTCGTTAGCCAATGGCGCCTTGCGTATATATTTACCATTTAATACTCATTCACAGGACGGATGAGCAAATGGAAACTGATTTGCGCGACTTGAATTTTTAGACCGATTGTCAGTCGTAGTCGCTGACCTCCTCGTTGCTCCTTGTAAATCAGCCTTTAGCCGTTTGCATACTAATTCTTTATTGATGACTGTCATTTATTACTATCGGCCAGTTGCTTATTTATTCGTTGCTCTCTCGACTTGCAGAAAAATTCACCGGTGCACGAGCTAATTGTTGCTCGAGGGGAGTCATTTTTCGAAATTGAAGATCCACTCGGGACGCCAGATTGGCAGTCAACACGTGCGAGAGAGTCTTCTGCTACGACGATGAGGACTTCTTTCTCCTTCTTAAAGATTGCTATTCCGGATGATCGCACTTCTGCCCAAGAGCCAATCACGATTTATCTAGGTTATAGGGAGATCGGTATAGATCACTACCGTTGTAGATCATAGATCCCAGCGGTCTGATCTCTAGCGATCGTACATCTCATCGGGGGTTACTTTGAACAGGCACATTGGCTTTCGAATAAGTACGAGTTCTGATATTACGATAAAATAATTTGGACACGTCGATGACGCAGTTCAATGTCGTTCGATGATCGATAATCAATAATCGATAGTCACCGATACATACTAAATGTGTAATAGCGTCATTCAATCCTCCCTAAACGTACCTATTTTACGTGCTTCAGAGCCTCAGCTTCATCCCTTCCCCATGTCGATGATGTTTTTCCTGAAGAGGGAAAAAGGAACCAGGCGCCGCGACGCCACGGAGGTGGCGAACGTCTCGCCAAAACACGTCTAGACGGCCGATCCTCGCAAGGATGTGCGACTAGACGATATCCTCGGCATCCTGATCCTGACTGTTAACGTCAATACGTGTTTTCAGGATATTCCCCCCACCCAGACTTCCTCATCCGAAACGCTCAGTACCAGGAGAGAGTTTCAGAGTAAAATAATAGATTGTTCAGATTACACTAGATTAGCCACGCGTCATCTTTTCCAGGTTTGTATCTCCTCCCCCCGCCGACCCCCTCTCAAGCTCGTCACGGGGCATTCCTAAGATTCTGATTAATCAGCTAGCTGACTAAAGGCAATTAACAATTCAGGCATGCGGCCGGCCGGCAGTACAGCGGAACGTTCGCGTGTGCCGGATTTATAATGTCATTATTCGGAGTCCGGTCGGTATTTGAATAATTCGTAGATATCTCAGAGTGGCGGCAGGCAAGCATCCAGCCAGGCATGGAGTCAGGCATTCAGGCAGTCGGCTATTCAGGCAATTGGTATATGTGTCTATGAGGCTGCGCCTTCACCCTGCTGTCCCCACCCAGCATCCGGCGTTTCTATTTTAATCGGACCACGGGGGGCCGAGCGTGTCGTCAATATCATTTCTCCGTTGCGAGATTACATCGTTCGGAACATCGAATTGATTGGAGTTCAGGCAGGATCGGAGGTCGGCGTACGGCTGGTCAAGGAGGCAAGTAGTGTGTGGGAGCGGCGTGCCATTGGCTGACGTGGCTGCTCTGTGCGACTGATAAAAGCTGAGCCGAGGGACAAAACGGGGCGTAAATCAGCCCGTTTAAATGGATAATTTGGCAGACGAAAGCAGCCGCGGCGTCGTAGCTCGCGTATTGCTTTTCGAGCGCGAGTATTACGGGCAGAAAATCGCGAACATAAATATCCGCGAAACGTCCTGCACCCACAACGGGTCCTGCGGAGTTTATACTGCAGCCAAATTACAGTGTGGCCACCCATAATGCGTCCGGTATAAGCGGTAATAATGTTGGTATTAACAGCGTGGAACGTCGTACTGGGTCCTATGGCTAAATTATAGGTGTTAGAGGCGTGTTAATTTTTATGATTATTGATTTTCATATTTTACCACCTACGGCGCTTTTACTGCGCTCGGTGGTTAGCGTGTCTCGTATCTTGGACGGACTAAAGGACCTTGATCGGAGCCTCCTAGAAGCTAGATAAGACCAGGTGAACTGGTCCATCATCCGAGAGTTTAATCTCGATTCTAACGATTTCTCATTTCTTCGAGAATTCCAGGCGTCCGGTGATATTTAATATTCGACGCCGAGGCAGGCTTTCATCGTGAAGCGAACCAGAGCCTGGTATACCCAGTGCAGCAGAGGGTGCAGGGAGAAAAGACTCGACCGAAGGAACAGCAAGAGGACACCCTGAGAGTTACGGGCCATCCACGTCACGCTCAAATATTTTGGCAAATTTATGTCCAATAAAAATTAACCAGACCCCTTCGCGCGGCGCTGCGGTCGCGCGGCCCTCGCGACGTTTAACGACAAGGTGGCCTCAGTCCCTCAGTTCCTCAGTTCCTCACGCCTTTCTTTCGTCTGTTGGCCAGCAGCACCAGCAGCACCAGGAGGCAAGGGAGCAAAGGAGCAAAGGGGCTAAGCGCAAGACGCAAGACGCGCCCGCTTACGTCCACTAGCGTCTCTACCTTTTGCCTGTGCAACAGTGCCAGTGATTTACCGCTGAATTTCGTTTTTGCTTTTTCTTTAAAAGGCCGGATCGCTCTTTCCAGTACTCATTCGGTCTTTCGCGCACCTTCGCCCCCCCCTCGGCCCGAGGACTTTTTTCATTCTTCCGCGCATACGGGAATATGTCGCCGCGGCCGGCGTAAATCAATCAACGTCTTCGAGGATTAGAGTTTACGGTTAACCCCAATGATATCTCCGCGTCCCAGGGACGCTACCTGCAGCTTCAATCAGATTCGATCCTCCCCGACACTTTGGACCACGACGATGTTTCACCTTTGATATTCATGAGTTATCCAGGACCCACTGCCAGTCTACGTCATTATTGGATGATCTCGCCCTACACGTGGGTAGTCTCTTCCACCGATCGCTTTACTCCCGTCTAGTAAAATTACTAACTTGATGCACCAGCTGGAACTGCAATTGGAATTGGTACGACAGAAATTCGCTAGAAGCGGCCCTGGTTAAGCGGCTCCGCCCGTTAAGGTGGTTAGGGCTAACAACTGTGACGCAGTGCGAGCTCAGACGCAGCCACGCAAACGCAACTGCCAGAAGACGCAGATCGAGCGCGTCGACTCTCCTCGATTTCACGCTCGCTAATTAGTCCACGCATTTGCCGCGCTCCTCTAATCGACGATTTATAAGCAACGCTCAGTGCGATTCGAGGAAGCACTTTGCCCTTTTGCCCTTTTGTCCCTTTCACGAGACAACGGACGCCCACAGTCAAAGGGCCTGTCCACCTGCTGGGAATTCCGTGGTAACGACTGGACTATCAACAATGGGCCAAAACTATGAAAAATCGATTCGTGTCACCTGCTTTCCATAAATACGACGCAACGGCGATTCCCATACTGCACGCACTCGTATCACTAGCGTCGTAATTCGGAATCGCATTGTGTGGTTACATGTATATCCACACTGCTGTTTCGTGTTAATAACACGTAGGCCGGCGCACGAGCGACCCCCGCAACTGTTTCCTGCTTCCTACGCAAAGTACTTTTTTTCCCCCCCCGCCGGAATTTTCTCTCTCTTTCTCTCTTTCTCTATATATATGACTCTTACCTCATAACTCTCTGATTGTGAGACTGACTGTGACAGCGCCATTACTGCCAGCGGCTATTGCCGTGTACATGCTCGATTGCGATACGCTGCCAACCCTTGTCTATATACACGGGGTGCCCTGTCGTACAATGGAAATAAAACGTAAGACTGAAAAAGAGTGACACGAGCAATAGAGAAATGCCGGAAGACTAGATTCGAGGCTCCGACAGAATGGAAAATTTGTACATTGGCGAGCAAGGACTTTCCTACTGTTCGTCTTAAAGCAGCAACGGGCAATGTTCGCCTCGTGGGCTATAAAATTCCGTGTTATTTACTATGTTAATTGCCACCCACGTCAAACACAAATTTATGCTAAAAGCTACGATGGTATCGAAGCGCCGAGCGTTGCGCCGAGCGTTGCGCCGCTGACAGCACTTCCAGCCTTCCAATCTCCACTGGACCGGACAGTCATGCCGAGAAGCTGTACGATGCAGCCAGCGAGGAAGAACTAGGTAGACACGTCCGATATCGATCTTCGTCGATACTGCCAATTTCGAAGAATTGACTTTTCAAGGAACCCACTTGCCACTTCTATCATCTGGGATCCTGCGTGAAATGTCTGACACGAAGGATCGTATAGAAGAGAACGGTGTGACCTTCGCAATTCGCGGGCCACAAGCACCGACCAGCCCAACCCGGGGCTCGCAGCACGTTTCCTCGCTTTTATTTGGATGGTTTACGAGCGAGAGACACGTGCTCTCCAGATACCTACTAAAATAATGGGACTTACGTGCAATTTCACCGAAGCACCGAATTCTCAAGTAGGTGCAGCGTCTTGAATGCGTCGTCCTCCGAGTGTTCAACATACGGAGCACATGGGCCGGGGGCTTTCCCCTTCTTTCAAAATATCTCCTAGCTCCACAGCACCGCACAGCACCTACGGTTCTTCCTGTGAGTTGACAGGTGATTTACACGTGAGGATTTACTGCAGCCGCTCGCAGGATTTTACTAATCCGCTACGGTCGAACGGTCCCCTTCCACATTCCTTGCGAAATCATTGCTCTCCCTCGAGTTGCCTTCGACTCGTAAATCCGCTGCCGGGAAAGTGGCAGGCGGTTTCAAATTTGTATAATCATTAGAAAATCGTTGGAGGCTTATTAAGCGAAGGGATTTGTCGCAGGGTGCTCGGAGCACGTAGTCCGTTTCTCCGTGTAGGGCGTGGGCGTTTATGCGTCACTTTTATTACTTTGATGGGCGCCATGCCTCGACGATGAGCCCCATTCGTGTTACAAGCAAGATCATTCTCTTTTATGGCTGAATTTTAATCCTTCTCAGGATTCTGGAATCGTGGCTCGGAGTACGCGATAAACGTAAACCTGGTCCATTCGTAGATGGCTTCGTTGGCACGGACAGCCACCCACCCCTCCGATCTGGAATTTCTCCGAGGTCGACTTCGAATTCGAATTCGAAAACGTTCCAAGGCGAACTGGCCGAGGAGCGGGAAGAGAGAGGACTGGGTGAGAAAGAGAGAGAGAGAGAGAGGGAGATACGGACCACGAGGGGGAAAGACAAGGAAGAGAGCGTAGGTGAGAAAGTCTTCTACCCACAGTGCCAAAGGAAATCCCTCGATTCTCTCAGAGAATCCGACTCCACGTTTACTCGGCGAGGAAGGGAGGGAGGCAGGGGGCAACCACGGGGTTGCCACTTTTTGCTGTTATTTATGTCCGATAATGAATCCGTACGCAGTCCGTAGATAGCGTAGGGTCAGGTGTTAATGTCGATGCGTGTGTGGTGCACATGTGATGCCTGCGTGGGACTTGCATTGGGCCCACCCGCGTCCACTACATATCCTCCTCTCCTACGCTCGCTCGATTCGACGTAACCAGCACGCAGGCAGCACGCAACGATCCACGCAGGTGGATTTTCACTGCAGCAGACCTCCGGAACGTGCAGTGAGATTGTCACAGCCATGCTGGATGCGTTTGTTACGCTGGAGACTGTAGTGAAATTCATAGTCGATCGAGGGTGCATGGAAAGTGCATTCGGTGAAGTGACGTGGGGAAGCGATTGAGAACCCTTTCCGATAGGATGTCAGTTTCTAAACAATGTCTACATTAAGCTTAGTTAGTCAACAAGCGAGCGGTACACGCGTGTCCACGAGAAGGGGTCCATGTTTGCTGCGTCGTTAGACTTAATGCTATGCGTGCGCCTCGGTGCATCGGTGCATCGGTACGTCGGTGCACCCCGTGGAAAGACGCAGCCTGCAACATTCTCGACTCTCGCTTCTATCGACATAAAGACGCACGTGACTCGTATAGATATAGCTAAAGGATCACGTTATGTATCCTACAATAAGCATCGATGGCTACGAACAAACCAGGCGACGTAAGCTATTAAGATATTTGAATAATATTAAGAGGACTCGCACTCGTGCGGCCCGAGACTCGAATGGCTCGGGGCCCTTGTCGATAAGCAGCCTAGAGTAAACACTTTACAGTGATCTTACCGGAATCTTAGTGCTTACGGTGTGGATGAACCGTTTGAACTGCCTTGGAGCTCGGACGGCCAACGTCGTCGCATCCTCGTGATCGTCGTTTGGTTTGAATGACGCTGTCGATTTTGTTGTCGTTCGACTTGGCGACTGATTCGCTGAGTCTCTCACTTCCGTGAAGTCGCTCGATGAACTCATGGTCCTGGGTCGGTCGGCAGGATTTTGCCTTCGATCGTAAAGAGCTGTAGTGCTGCACTGGAATCATCAGAACCAACGTCATTTACTGGAATGACCTCCAGACAGCATGGTGGCCGTCGCTTCTTAGAAAGCTGCGGCTGCGAATCTCGTAGGTATAAGCGGGACGTGCTTCTTGGTGTAAACTCGCGAGCACATGCGCGACCTATGCTTCGCTCATTAATGCAGGTGCAGACATCGCGCAGGGTATTTTCGGTAGCCATGTGTGTCGCAGGTTACGAACAGGTAAGACTGAGAACATGTGACGGGCAGACTCCTGCAGGTTTATGTTCAGGCACGTAGTGCTGTGCCCAGCCAGAGACAGCCCGGACCCACGGAAGGACGTGGACATGGACAGGAACACGAAAGGTGTCTACGGAGCACATGTCGAACATACCTCTCGGACATGTTTCTCAAAGACACTGCAGATTGTACGATTTTAGGTCCCAAGCGGGAGTCATAAAGCCTCTGAACGTGGGAAGGCAGAAAATATTGTACGGTTCAAGTATTGGGTAAGAAATGGCGAAATGGCGGTGGGAAGGGTGGCGGAGCAAGGGATAAATTAGGTACCGATTAGCAATTAAAATTAACAGACCGTCCGAAAGAAGCAACACCGAGATGCTCGATTCGTCTTCATCTCCGTGCGTGCATCGTCTTCACATTCATGCATCATCAATTTATGCAGAACAATTCAAGAACGGGGCATTACGACGGCCTCGGTTCAAAGACCTGCGCCGCGCCGGTTCTCTCAGACTCTCGAACGTCCCTTCCTCTCCTTCCTTCCATTCTCATTTGTGTTTTGGCCGGCAATTAGCATACGATTGACCCCGCTCGGGTCGGTCCGGACCTTCGCATAACGTTGCGATTAAATTAAAATGTCCCTGCGGTTTTAACGTCCCGAACGATACGAGAGACCCATTTGCCTGAGTACTTTTGCACACGTGCGTATCTCCACTTCCAGCTCCTCGACCTCCTGGGCCTTATAGGGCCGTTGCCACCATCGAGTCTTTAAATGTCGTAAACTGTGCGGAAGCACAAAGGTCCGTACGGCTGTTGGCCTAGCGGGTAAAACCCCATCACGAGGCGATTCGGGTTTTCCAATTGACATAAAAGCGTTAGATTGCCGCTTAGGGAGAGTCGAGCCTGAACGTGATGAATTGACCCTGCGAGAAAGTGAAAGACAATATGGCCACCAGCAATACCCTTGTTGGCTCTAGAGCGTCTATAGGCTAATTCACAAGAAACAGTATAGTATACCGGAGGGTTGAATGCGCCACCAGTAAGGCCCAGCCACATGTTGAACCCAAACGTGCTTCGGGCCATGATTCACACCTTACTTTAAGACCCTAATGATGATAGCCTGGAACCTAGGTGTTTCCCAAAGCTGGCATTGTTTTTCACTATAGGAGGTACTGGTGGCCGTTTTCGGACCCTTTTAGGGCCCGTCCATTGTCAAGCATGTCCTCGACAGGTCTCTTTTGAAATCACCAGTTCACAGTTAAAACAAGTGCCTTGATTCCTTAACAGCTTCGTCCTCAGCCAATGACCTCATTTCCTTCGCGACGAAGTCACGTGACCGAAACTATGCATTATTATCACAGTCACATACGTACTGTGACTAGAGTGCTCAGCTCTAGAAGGGACATTCCAACAAGTGGTTAATGCCAAATGTCGACAGTCGTGACTACGTAAATAGCTGACCCATTCAAGTAGTTTGCGTGCTAATCGATTGACATAAAGCGGCCCGGCAGGCGGTCGGCCGGGAACTATAAACTGAAATTACCTTGATTTACTTTCAGGAACCTTAGCGGACGGCCACGTACAGGCTACTATGTAGAAAAGTATTACCGGCTTACTTATTTTTCCAAAAATTCTCAGGTAGCCGCTAATCAGAATCGAAGGAGCACAGAAGAAGAATATTCGCGAAGGGATCGCTAAGATTTATTGAGAATATGTATGTATATTGTATGTATATTCTACGACAGTTCGCTTATTAAAAAGCAGGTATCATTCTAGTATACCGGTCCTTAAATCGGCGATTCATATGTTTGGTAAATAGGACCCTGCCGTGAGACCCCACCAGGCCCCGTCCTGGATGCATAGGTATTTAGGTGGATAGATAAATAGGCGACCAGTAGGTACGGTCGACGCTCACATTCCTGGGAAAGCTGGATTATGACAGCATATGGTGACAGCCTGAGCAGACTGGTAGCAGGTGAGTTTGCAAGCGGATGGGAACATGACGGATTACAGGTAGGTAGGTAGGTAGGTACTGGTAGTAGGTAGTATAAATAGTAGCCACCATATACAGACCTGCCATGTTCTTTTCCATATTATTCACCTTTGATTACCTAACCTCACCAGGAAACAAGTAAGAATATTTTATTGTTAACCAAAAGAATTTTTGAAAAGGGCTCGATTGCGTAGGAGATACGGACATCCGTTCCCGTGGATCCTATACGGGCAAAGTAGTCCTTGGATCCGATAGTGATTTCACCGAATTTCAAGGCGGGCGTCCCGACGCATAAATCTCGAGGGACGCTGGCGCCATGGACATCACAGATCAGAGAACGATCGTGTAACGTAACTCGTGTAACGTCTCGCGCATTCGTTTCCACATGGAGTCTCATAAAAATCCGTACTGGCCGACACTGACACCGACACCAGCACCAGTACCAGCACCAGAACCAGAACCAGCGCCAGCGTTAACGGCACCAGCCGCGACCTTCCGATCTCAGCCGATCGAACCCGCATCGCCAGAATACCGGTAGTTCTCCACGAGGAAGCCTGATATTCATCGGCCGAGTACGAGTCCACTATATTACATTAATATATTGTGTTATTATTCGGGTCGCGAACTCAGATCCTAAGATTAGCGAACCTTCTCACCCTTCCTCCCCTCTCTCTTACCCTGAAATGGGTCTCTTATCTCGTTTTCTCTTTCTCGATGCCAAGATCCGATCGTATTGGATCGGATCGGATCGGATCGGATCGGATCGGATCGGATCGGTAAAGCGCGTCGTGCTATGCTATTCTTTCGTTCGCTTTGCTTCATCGGAGTCTCCACCCATTGTTATAAATCGCTGCCTCGCGATATCATTGCTTCCCGTAGTGCCTCTTGTATATCTATAGTGGATATAAACATATACACTTAATGCCTTTAGATACTTAGATACTTAGACAGCGGAAGTTACGGAGAAAGCTACTTTCATTCTCTTATTTCATCTCCTTGATTTCAAGCGTCTCTCGAGACTCCTTTTCTTCCTTCTTCCAAATTCAGTTGGTATCGCGTCGTGCTTCTCTGAGAATCGGGGAGGCTGAGGATCGGTTGGAGTTTCGAAGGAAACGCTGTACAAACAAAGAGCGCCCACGCGGCCGATCGAGCGGCGCGCGCCTGGCGCCACTGTCGAAAGAAAGTTTGACTCGACACTGCCGAGGTCGAAAGTCAAATCTCTAAATGACTCCGAGTGGACGGAGTCTGGCGTCGACTTCACTTTTATCGGCTTTCCTTAAGCCAGTCCTTGGCGATCGATAAATAAAGAATCATTTGAAATATCCCTGAAGAAAGCACACGATATATTATATACATTGACAAATTGCGTAAATCTGAAGGAAAAAAAAAAAAAAAAAAAATGGAATTTCTGTCTGATTAATACGTCTTGTAATCCTCAAAGATATTCCAAAGCGATCGGCAAACATGAAATTCCTCCTTCTTAACGAATTCTCCAGCTCACCTGGTGCTGAACAAGGAAGTCCACCCGAGGGTCATGACTGGGGGCACTCAGATAAGACACCCCTCGAACACCACCCGGAAAAGGGTGCCTGCCGAGGAAGTGCAAGTATAGCAGAGGTGGAAGTAGCTATCGGGTCACAGGTGACAGCCGTGGGGCCCCGTGCTGGTCGTGAGTGCAAGGAACGAAGAGCTACTTTAGCGTTGGGCCTCCCCTGGCCCGAAAAGGAAGCGAGTTCAGCGGAGCTTGGCGAACCTGGCAACGACAGGACGGCAGGTGCAGCACCACCATCGCGCTACGCAGGGACACCCCAGTGTATCATTGACCAAGTCAGCACTTTCCTTCATGGTCATGAACCATGAACCAGTGGTACCAAAAGGGTTGCCACGTAAGCCAGAAAAAGTAAAGCCGGATAGCAAAGACGAACAGATGCACCTGCTGCACCCGATGCACCTGATACACCTGATGCAGTTTCCAACGTCTCTATCAACTGGTTATGTCGCTCTCGCAAGGACGAGGTATTAGCAAGTTTTTTCCTCGCTCCAGTCCGAGCGTAATGCAGTAATGACGTTGATGATATAATCACGCGTACTTCAAGAACGTGTTACGTTGCACGATGCTGGCTCCCTTCGTTCATACGTCAGCCATGCGAGTGTGCCGAAGAGTGCGTGACACGACTCGCGCGTGCTGCGACTCTCGAATGAGCTGCTGCTGCTGCTACCGACTCACGACTCAAGACTCCCGACTTGCCAGTACCGACTCCTCCCTGTTTTTTCTACGGATCGACACTCAGGCACCCATCGCATCACCCCAGCATCCGACTGCCCAACCGCGTTTCGACAGTTCAGCCAGATGCGAACGAGGCAGGCAGCCAAATCGGAGGACTAGACACAAGAGCAACGGTACATGGATGGACGAGGTGGCAGTCGGCAATAAAGTAGCCTTGCGAGTCGCGAGAAAGTTTCTGACAATAAGAAAGAAATAAAATGGAGGGAGAAGATCGCTCGATTCGCCTTTAACATGCCGCCCACTAGCTCACGTCTGTTTACACGCGATCTTACAAAATGCTTGTAGTAACCAACATCCAGAAGAAAGACTCCTGCTCGTGTGCCATCTTTGGTAGGGTGACGCCAAGTGGCCGCCATCATCTTCAGGCGCGTATCCACCAGTGGTATTGCTGCCGTTGCTGCTGCTGCTGCTGCTGCTGCTGCTGCTGCTGCTGCTGCTCCTACCACCGCCACCTCCACCATCTTCAGCAACGTCCTTCCTCACAAATCAGAAGTTAATCGCCAGAGTAAACATAAGTCATGCGACTGCAACCGAAAATCCCCTGCCATATTTTACGGTTATCCTCTTAAAATCCTCTGTTTCTCGGAGCTACGTCAGCAATTATTTCGTTATAGAGCCAGTCTTTAAGGAGAGAATTTATCAGGCAGCCCAGCCAGCCCTTTCCAGGTGACCATAGGTACGCGCGGCTGCAAAGCCCAGTGGCATTTGTCGCTACCCATCGGATTTCTCGCTTCATAATTCGTCGTTAACCAACTAGAGAAGAAGCAGTCGTCGTCCTCTGGCTCGCGCCAAGAGCCATCTATATTATTTTGCATTTAATTACTATAAATTCTAAGACGGTCCAATCATAACGCCATAGGCTTACAGTACTGTCTTAGCCACTGCCTCTGTCAAACTCCAGCTTTCTCATCTTCAATGGAATAGCTCCATCATCGAAACTGAACAAGCAACACGCCGAACTTGACTCGAAGATCCAAGAGATCGGCCACGCCTCAGCACTTTGCTTGCTACCTCAGGACGTCGATGGCAATGCTGGATAGTAGCGGCTACTCGCTACTCGCTACTCGTCACTCTCGGTACTCTCTACCGTTATCTCTAGATCCTACTAGTACTCCGACTGGAAGGTGTTCATCCACTCCCCCACTCTGGCCGTTCAACAGGACTCTCCTTGACGCTCAACAACCTCCGTCGACCTGGATCATCTCCTTGGCCTCCATTAGAAATCGACAATCATCCTGCCACCCACATCGGAAGCTGATGACATTCCCCAAAGCGATTCGCCAACATAATGGAGGACGGAGAAGGCAGAAGCAACAAAAAAAGAATCAAACTAATTTCCGATGGTAAAGTGGTTCTTCGACTTGGACTGCGTAACAGCAGTGCAAACGACGAGCCAGTCGCCATATCCGAATCCGTTGGCACGATCGAATTCACTCGAATCATCCTGCCATCTTGCTCCAACCCATCGAGTGCATTTTCGAAGAAGATGCAGAGTCACCCCGCAGACAATAAGCACGCGCCCCATCTTCGCTTTTGTATTAACAGTATTTCATTACGAATGCCCATTGCCCACGTTGCCACGAGGTTGCTGCTTCCTGAATGCTCCTGCTGCTCCCGTCTCTCCTTGCTATTGATGTTGCTTGGCTATACTTTTACCATCGCGTCAACTACGTTACCGCCAAACAGGGAGTTCAGGGAAAGAGTCGCTCGGCAAAGTTCGAAGAGCGGAATTCTTGCGCCAATGGGGGATCGTGAGTGAGCCAACCCCAAATTAGAGGGGCACTTGGCTTATACAGTGGTATTATCATTAAAATTGCAAGAATCTCTTATTACCGCTAGGTGGTTTCATCGTAACGCTGGAACATGCTTTTTTTCAACGTTAGACCACCGCTGCCCACCAACTACTTAGAGCAACTTCTAAAACCGAGAGTTAGACAGGTATTGGACGTAATCGCAATGTCGATTCTGCCCGTCGGTTGCTTGTTTTTCGGAGACTGTTGCGCGAGTCCGTGAGGAAAGAGAAGTGACTGGACGAGGAGGGGAGGATGAGGGGAGGATGAGGGGAGGTCAGGGGGGCAGGCGAGATGTGCTTACGTCAGATCAATCGTGACTGGCTCCACCCTGCGTTACCGAGCGAAGCGGCACACTCTTCCATTATTAGCCTATTATGTCTTGCATAAGAGTAAGAGTAACGAAGAAGTGAGGCGAATTACGAGTTGCGATCGGAACGGGCGGCCATCTAAAATTCTCCTGAATCCTCGTGGGCCGGAGTAGCTCCTGGTGCTACGGCCGTAAAGAGGCCGGAGCACTTTGTATGTACTTACGAGAAATGGTATGGAATAAAACAAAAAAGAAAAGAAAAAAAAAAAAAAGTAACTCGTCAACCAATGGTATTCCGCTTGCATTATAATGGACCATTTAACGCCCAAAGGTTATACCTCGGTATAGATAGGAGAGAAATAGAAGAGATTCTTCGAATGAGGATGGAATATCGTATCTTTAGGAATGCTACGAATTCGAGGCGCTACATAGAAATTCCAAGGAGATTCGAAATTGGTGCCAGTTGACGCGGCCATCTCCGTTCGACGTCGCGACCGGAGGAACTGGACCTCGATCACGATATATCACGGGATCGGGGCATCACGGGAACGCACAGATAATCGATTTATATCGACTATATCGACTCTTCGTAGAAACGCTACTCGATCCTCTGTGCACGGCACAAGATACATCACGCCTGAGCGAGCGGGACCTCCCTCTATTATTTTCTCATGGCTCGATGTTTGGAGATGGTTTTTTGTTTTCCACATTCAGAGCAGCTCTTACCGCTCGCGGTTCGAGAAATTCTCACGTAAAACTGCTGCCGTCGGCACAATGGGACCTGTCACTGCATTCGGGACGCCTGTTGAGTCTGTCCTTTCACAACGCTTCGTGGCCATTATTTTTCTCTCAGCGATTCGGGAAGAATGGCCAACGAGCTTAGGAAAAAAACTAGTCCTCGGATCCCTCGAAGATCCTCCTCTCCTAGATCCTTCCTCTAAACTCTACATTCTAAGCAGCTCCGGGCTAAACTCCTCCACCTTCTTGATCTCCCATCCTGTCCTGTCCATCTCCGTGCTCGTGGACAGATATCGTAGCAGTGCCGGATCCATCTTTTTAGCTCTACCTGTACCAGCGCGTATCGAGCTACGTTCAAGGAAGATCTTGACGATGATCAATCTCGTGGAGAGGGATGCACATCCTGTACCACCCACGGTACCCCAGGGATTAAGATCGCGTCACCTGACCTATCAGAAGACCGGAAGAGGAAGCTGCGCTTAGGGTCCCAGCTATGCCATACGTATATTAGTCTTTCCTCCTCCTCCACCGTCTCCTTGCATCCTTCCAACTTTCTCTCTCGTATTAACCGGGAACACGTGTTACTCTATAAAGTGTAGAGAACACGTGCGCCCAATATGAATGCAACAGAATCTCGTGCGTCTTGTCGTCTGAGTCTCAGCTGACGGACGAGGGGACCATGTCAGAATGCATCTCTGGGATTTAAATGGCAGATTTATGGAGTTGAGATTCGGATTAGCCCGAGAACGTATATGTGAATATCAATGACCGATGCTCTTTCTAATTAATATCTCAGTTCATCTCGGTCCGGAATGCACGACACTAGGACAAGTCAGGCAAGATTAATATTATCAGCTATCAATTATTCTCTGACTTGAGTGTCCATTTACGATGATAGATAACAAGTAATAAGAAGTAAGAATGACGAAAGGTGAATATGACTAACCCTTTTGCGCGTGTATTGAGTATCGACTGAGAATCCCACTCGGATCCCACTCAGAGCCCACACGTAATCTACTAGGAACTTACGAGGAAAATGGCAGGAACTAGCCGCAGCCTCTTCCTCGAGAGGATCCTCCCACTCTCTCTCGCCCTCTTCTCCTGGCTCAACATGGGTCGCAACGTGCGATTCAGCAGGTGGTGTCTGACTATGAGTATAGACCGTGGCTGAATGTGCCTGACTGTGCCTGACTATGCCATCCCAATTTCCAACTCACGTGAGAGTGACTGTGTAGCGCACACCGGCACAGTCTCTCCGTGTAGGAAGTACTCTGACCCCTCATCCGCTCTCCGAACTCTCCATATGTGGCTCAACGTGATCTCCGAACTCTCCTTCCATCTCAGACTTATCTGGAGAGATGAGAAAATGGCAGGGAACAAAGTGGCAAAGTCTGAGGTCCCCTCTGAGCTCATCCATCGATCCGGAGGCTCCAGAGGAGAGAATGTGGACCGAGAGTTTCTCAATGATTTTACTGCGGGTCGTGAGTTTGGTGTAAAGCGACACCCACACCGGAGCACCTGCCATCCGATGTACCAGTGATGAGGCATCCAGCCAGCCAGCCAGCCAGTCAGCCACTCGTGTTGCCTAACATCCGCTCGGCCTCAAGGTGGATTTACATAGAGGCGCATACGCGTACGCGCGCCGGCAGCTCGCAGCCAACGAGCAGAGGAGATTCTCATCGAATTTACATATTGCATGGGTGAACCTCCTGGCTCTTTTAGGTCTTATTTTTAGTTCCATCGATTTTAGCCAGAGGGCAGCGTAGGAGGTTGCCATGTCAATATTATAAATTTGCTGGCCGTCGTTTGCGCGCCGATCGCGGGAAGTGCGTTATTAAAATGTAGCTGCGATTTATTGTAATTGAAAGGAATTGGGAGACACTGCGGCTCCTTGTTAAACCTGAGTTACAACGCGCTCGCTAAAACCCGATCGGAATCGACTCGGGTCGTTTCTCTCGATTGTCACAATCGTAATAATTATCAGCCGGAGGCGAAATCCTACGGATTTTCCTATACCTCATGGACTACTTTTTCTCCGCTTAGGTTTGGATTATGATAAAACCATCTTCCTGATTAGGTGTAATCTAAAGTAGTCAATGCTTAGAATGGATAAATCTGTAAAGACCTAAATGACTAAGGAAATCGCTATAGGCGCCCATAGCACCGAGCACAAAAATTAAAAGTTGCCGCGTAATCAGACTCGGAAAGGGCATTCGGGGGAGCCATTAGCCGCGTGGGTCGAGTTAATTCCATGATTATGTATGAGCTCATGGGATATGCGCCGCCGACATGCGATCCACCTTCTTCGAACAAAGACCGTGGCTCAAATCTTTCGCTTCCCGATACCAGACTCCTTGGCTCAGCCGTTGCCGCGACGCCGGCGTCTCTTCGCCGCGAGCTTAAGGACAGTTTGATAGACGGTAATCTAGGCAGGTAGAACGAAAGAGGAGGAGGAGGAGGAGGAGGTAAACGAAGTCGAGCTCGGAGGTGGGCACAATCGTTTGCCCTGGTGCGCGTGGATGTGCGTGAGTGAAGAGGAGCCTATTTTTTGTTTTCTTTTTTTTTTTTTTTGGACATTTGTCTTATTAGGGGAAATATATTAATGTCCAAATACATTAGAGGTTACGTCTGTATCAAGCAGCAGAGGTCGCCGGCTCGACTCCTACGTAACGAGCGTCGCGGATCTTGCATGCCTACAACGTACGAAAACCGCAGGCACCTCCTAACAAGCATTTTCAATAATATTCAAATTTAATGAGTCCCTCGTAAAGAACATTAATGAACGGTGAATCGGGAGGACCTCTGCCCTGGCTAATTAAAATATAATGAGACACGTAATTATTGGAGATCGTAAAGCATCGTCGAGAATGGATAAGCTGCTGCTTCCTACGAGCGCCAAGATCGATGGCAGTCATACGTCACGCGACGCCACTAAGCGGTGACACTTGGACGGGAAACCGATATCCTTAGGTGGACGCCTAGACGTCCCGACGACCCGACGTCCTACCGGTAGACATAAATGAACGGGGACGTAAATGGGTCGATGATGAGAAGGGCAGAAGAACTGGGTCGCAAATCGAAGGGCAAGGTCATGGCTAGACCCCAAATCGTAATGACGTCTCAGAACTGAGGTTCAGGACGCTGGAACGACGGAGGTCGCGTGGTGACTGAATGGCCGGAGAAAGAATGAAGTGTGATCTGAAGTCCAAGTCCCTTGAAAGAAGTGGAATGGCTGGCTGATGCCGACGGAGGCGTGGGCGCGGCGAACTGGCTGGCTGACTGGATGACTGGCTGACTAGGTGCAGCAACCTGCTGCTGATTGTGAACTCGTGGCGAGAAACTGCCCTTACGACCGTCTACCTCGAAGGTTGAAGGACGGCCCTACCTACACGGTACCCAGCGACTATACGTGTCTTTTTTTCTGGCTACTATAGTGGCCATATAAACCAGGATTACGCAGGACACCCAGAGCTCTAACTCATCGTCAGGGCTGCGCAGCCTCCAGCCTGAGTGAAACCGTCTGTCCTCTTTGTCTTTGGGATCATCTTCCTTTATTCTAAATTTAAGGACCAGCTGATCGAGTCCTCCGCAGGTCACTGGGTCACGCTTTCTCGCGCCTCGCAACTCTTGATACCTTCTGCTTTCTGGATCCAGTACTTGGGCAGAAACGGACCCGCTGCACGGGACGAATCCATGCGTGGGAGAGAGAGGAGATAAGAGAATAGAGGAGAGCAGGAAAAAGTGTCGGTTAAGAGATTTGAAACGAATTTGATTCGGCCCGTTCGATATTACTTTCGTAAGAACTTGTTGACACGCAGCGCCGTAGCGCCGCAACACTGCTTAGCATATCTAATGAACGGTCACTTATACCGAAATTTATGATAATTTATGCGGCTCGTAGTGAAATTAACGGCAATTTACTAAGGTGACGCGGGTGGAATGCGCGGGCGTTTCCGCCGTGTACCACGTAGGTACACAGATCGCTTGTGCATCTTTCTCGTTTGGTCTTCGTAATCTGTGCCAGCAACCCAGTTGCAGCTGCAGAATTTGATGTTTGCGAAAAATTGGCAATTATCATGTAAATTCATTAAATTCGTCCCCCTTTCTTCTCCGTGCGACAGTTCCACTGGCTGTGCGACAGCTAATTGAGAAATCCACTCGAGAAGCCTCGTTCATCGCGTTCGCCGATAACCCGAAGGAACCTCGATAAACCTGTCAAAAATCACTCTCGACAAATTGCCAATAAAGTTGCTCGCTCCCTGCGTTTTACCTTACTGCATTCAGAGAGTAACTCACCTGTTGCTACGCGTATCGGCCGAAATTTTAATTTATGCCAACCATTATCCCACCCACCGCTCGGAACCACAGTGTAAAACCATTGGTCCAAAGTTGTTTGGAATACACGTCAATGGGTGGACATAACTTTTTCAGTCTCGAAAGCATCGGCCATTGCTGGACCAGGACGACGCCAGCTTGGAACTTGTGAAGAGGCTAAAGATCAATTTTAAAAGGGTTGCGAGTTTCCCCCTCCCTCAAATACCTTCTCCTAGGCGATAACGTTTACGTGCCAGGCGCCTGGCTGACACGCAACGTGCGACGTCGTCGACGCCTACGCCCGAGTACAGGTGCGCTGGACGACGCTGCGATTATAGTTCTTTGCCTCCGAAAAACGTATCTTTTCATGAATTTTGTCAAAATCAAATGGAATTCCGTTCGAACCGTAGAATAAAGACTAAACGGCTGTTGGGACGAATTTCTCAAGGCAGGGATTAGGAATAGGAAGTTTAGGAAGTTGCTCTTTCTGTGCCCGAGCACGCGTGGATGTGCGTGTGCGTGAAAGATAACGAGTGTGTCCGGTGGGGGCTGATGGGGCTGGTGGGGCTGGTGGGGCTGGTGCCTAACGTGATTAAGTAACTATAGTCGTAAACCCGTGGCGGGATAATCCATGTAAACGCATAAATTGGTGGTTATTTAAGATAGCGTGCATTATTCGGATAGTTCTGGTGATGGGCGAGCATAAGTTACTGCTGGGCCACCTAGGCGGGCTTCGACTTCTACGACGGCCACGAGCGCCACGCCTCGAGCCTTCAGGATTTTTTTTTATAGAGGAAGCGGCAAACTCCTTCGTGGGCTCAAGCGATTCGTTTTATAGGATGGGTCGAGGATATGATAACGTCTATTGCGAGGCGGATGGAGCTTCGGCTGGTAGATGCCTATTTTTGGTACCAGGATACAGCGGTGGAGTCGAATGGGGCAACTGCGCTATATATATATATAATATTTTGGACTCCAACCATAAGTAATTCGAATGCTGGTATAAGGCCATAAAAAATAGTAGTTGCAAATATGCAATGGTTTTTGATTTATTTGATGATCTTTGGAGACCAGGGATACTTTTATGCTGGCATCCGAGGTAGAATTTCGAAGCGGAGAACGAAGACCAGTCGGTAGTTATAAAGTGAGTCGGCCACGCCGGAGAGGCAGTAATTTACATGACAACAAAATCCTCGTCCGTAACCCGTTCTGACCCCTTATCGAGATCTTCCAATTCTTCCATATTTAAAGGAGCTTCGGCCACTGACCCGCAACACCAACAACTCCAGCGCCTCCTCCACCTCCCGCACTTCCTCGACCTTCCCGAGCTTAGTTCGTTTCTCCAGGTTCATCTGTGCCATCGGGTGAATCGAGTCGCTCGGTCCCATCGACGCCGACGCCAGCAGCAGCGTCCAACTGCCTTAGGTGCAGCAAAGAGACCTAGTGCACAGGTGCTTGACTCCTTTGGCTGGATGGCTGGCTGGCTGGCTGGCTGGCTGGCTGGCTGGCTGGCCGGTTGGGTGGCTGGCTAGATGCCTGGTTGGCTGGCTGCCTACCTACCTTCTAGCCGATCGTATCGTCTCCACCGATCATTGTATCGAGTGTCGCCCAAACGAATTTCCATACGCGCCCGTGAAGATATACCGTTGCACGTTTCTTCGGCCGGAATCAAGATCGAAATGCATATACATAAATAATGGTTCCGTGGTCGAAAGAGCGCGTGAATCGAGAATCGGGAATCGAGTGTTCTTCGCTCTTTCTCTCCTTCATTGTCAGTGAGTCGCTGCGACTCCGAGGTCTTTGTAAATTACCCACAAAGCACCCGGAGACACGCACGTAGCTCCGAGCTTGAGCGAAAGAAGTGGAGGATGCGGGCGGGGGGGGGGGGAGGCGGAGGAGGAGAGAAAAATGTTAAAAGACTGGCAGAGAAGTTGAAAGGTGGATGGGAAGGCAAAAGGTAGGCAAAAGGTAGGCAAAAGGGTAGGCAAAGGGTAGGCAAAGGGTAGGAAGGCAACCTGTCCCATGCATCTTGTGGGCAGGGGCGCTTCCGTCAGCATCTACGGATTCATTAGAGAACAATAGGATGATGAGTGCAGTCCGCGCGTTGTAACAGGCTCCTCGTTGTAGAGGAACAGTAGGACGAGGCACTCCGGAGGATGTTCCTTACACAAGGTGGATGCCCCGATGTAGGTGATGCACATACGCATCCACCTTCTCGTTCCTCTGCACTCCATGCTGAAATGCACTAGCAGCGCTCGGACTGCATAGGAGTATGTAGATGCAGGACAATGCGGTCCTATTAACGAGATCAAACGATACACGAGGACAACCGCCATGCTCCGGTACTGCGCTGCTGCAGCCTCCCACCCAGGGATGCATATCATCCCCGAATCAGTTTTTGCACCAGTAGTGCACAGCTCACCTTCTCCCGTCCACCCCGCTGGCTGAATCCCCGCAGTCGTAGGACGGACCTCTGACTTCAGGATGAGCGTCCCGGTGCGTCCGTTGGACGAGGACCAATTGTTTTTTGCAGATTCCTGGAATGTGGATAGCGGACTGCGGCCCTGACGTTGATAAGACCAAAGCACGACGGTGGCGGCGCCGTTACCGGCCTCCAGGATTTACGGAGGCGACAGCCCGATACTGCACTCACCACCACGTCTACTCTGCCTACTCTTGGCTCTTGCGCTCCCTCGCACCGTGTCTCCTTTACTTTACTTCGCTCTCCATTTTTTTCCTCCGCCACGTTGGCTGTCTTGTCGCCGGTGCTGTATGCGGCTCGGTCGAAGAGACAATGTACGGGAAACTAGGACGTGTGTATGTCGCGTCTCACTGCTGAACGATCAAGAGCCGATCGAGGATGCTCGAGAGTTCATGATCAATCCTGAATAATATGTTTTTCAAAGTGGTAGCAATGCACAGGAATAAGATGCATTTACAACGCACTGTAGCAAAATGCAAAGAGAACAGTAGCGCGACGTCCTGACCTTAAGAGTCGGCGAACGAACCAGATTGCCTTAATTTGTTGGGCAGTCAAGAAAAATGTTAATGCTCGTCGGCCGATCGTAATTCAGCCTGCAGCCTCCTGGCTGCCCGTTCGCCTCTTATCTCTGATTTTATGTTCGGCTTTGCGTTTTAGTTACGGGGATTTTTGCTCCGAATACGCAGTGCCGGTTTCCATAACACCCAGCGACTGCTTTAGGACGACCAAGGATGACCGACTATCTGCCCAGGCAGCCACTCACAATCAGCGATGCTTTTATTGCGCGTCTTTGCTGGGTCGCTGCACGAGTTGCAAGAGCTCAGCTGCGGAGCTTTTTTGGTTAAGAAAATTTTGTTGGATTTATACTACTGGGTCTCCTGGGACTCGAAGAGGATCTGCAGTCTGGACTTTGCACTTGTCGCACAGCATCGAATTTCACGGAAAGGTTCGGCTCTTTCACACGAGGATACGGTGGGAACTAGTTGCCGGGTATTGCGGCCATTTTACATTAGAAACGACACCCCACAAAAAACTACCCTCCACAAACACCTTGGAAAGCTATATTCCTTAGTGTCTGGCAACCCGTAAAAATGATTACGAAAGGGATGGAGAATAATAAGATCGGATTACATTGGCGATCGTTTAAAATAAACGAAGATTCGATTGCGATTAGATAGACGCGGGAACGCGAGTCACTCGACTTCCTTCCCAGTCCAGCCAGCCACGTAGTGTTTGTCTTAAATATTATTTTACGATGGGACCTATCCCAACGTATCTCAACATATCCCAACGTATCCCAAGCCGTCCCGATCCCCATTCATAAAGTCAACCAAATATTGTCCCAAGACAATCGTTCAACAGCCGCCATCTAGAAGAAGGAGCCACTGCCGAGTTCACTCTCCCTCTCATCTTGCGCGCCCTGGCTTCTTTTATATCTGTATATTTGGCCAACGGTAGTTTTATGCCCTGTTGACACTAGGTATACCTAGCTACCCTTTTAGAGGGGTGACGTGCTGGAAGACAGAGTGAATCGGCTGGTGAATCTGGTGAATGGGTAGCCGACGTAGTGGCCTATCGCGTGGAGTAAGATCGCATCTGTCACTACGGAAACGGCTGCACCGCGACTTCCGTTTCGGGGTGTCGAGTTACCCCGTTGGGGTTAATACACTCCGGGTCATCGGTACTCCTCAAGAGTCTCCCCAGTCCTATTCCCATTCCCACTCCTCCATTTACATTTACATTCTCACCCCTCCCGACCTCCCCATATCCGACGCTCGTAACTTCTCCCTCGTCGTAAGTAGATCGAGGCAAGTGCAGACCTTACACCGGATGCATTCCGAGGACGCTGTGACCTCGACTTCCTCCAGGAATACGATTGCACGATTGAAGGAGGTTAGGAACAGCCGAGAACTGCAGAGCGCAGTTATTGACGGGTGTTATGCAACCAGTCAGGTCGAGACAGAACGTCTTGTCGAGGGAAGAGAATTGTAACACAATGGAGTGTGGAATAGACGAGCCGTCAAGGCCCGAAGAGGCCAAAAGGTCAACCTTGCTGTCGGTGGGAGTCGAAAACGTGCTTCCCTTGCGCTGCTGGTGGTCCCGATCGAAGGCGCCTGGCATACGGAGCGTTGCGACGCCTTGGCGTCGTTACTTTTCTTTATTCTCATCTGCTAAAATTCGTCCGTTCGTCTCTCAAGTTATTGCCATATGTTAACGTGGTCCCAGGCTGATCTCTCTGGAACAGCTTCGACCTCATATATTGATTCTATTAGGTTCAATCTCGGCTCTGTATTTTGAATTATGTAATTTTCTATTGAAACGCAGTTCAGATTATGTTAAAGCAACGTACGATGCTGTAGCTTCGCTCAATCCTAAACCGCTGGATCAGCTGAGCCAGGTCACTTTTGAGCTACTTGGATGTGATCTTTTATGCATGCCATCGTAGGCTGTGCATTCTGAGCGATGCTTCTCAATCCGCATGGACCTGATTTCGAGATCAGAATGCACCGTTGGTGATACGGATGACCAAACGTTGACAAAACGTTGATCCTATCGGGTATCGGTTTACCTCGCGGATCACCGCATACCGAATCCGTCGCATAAATGCATCTGTTAACCTCTGAGGGTTGAGAGAGCTCAGATATTCCAGCGTGGCGATAGGTGAGCTGGTGCGCGCGTGTACGTGAGTGTGAAATATCTCGATATCTCCAGGATGCAATCAATGACAAAGAACGAGAGAGAGAGAGAGAGAAAGCCATTGCCAATCGGATCGGAGCACAGGGGTTGATGAGGAATGCAGATTTCACTGATCTTAAGAAGGGCGCAGCATCTCTTGCACTCGAGAGGAAAGCGTCGCGTGCGACGGCGCGTCGCCTCACGGTCTGTGTTCCTTGTCCCAACTTTTGTAAATATTTCCAGGTGGATGATGAACGCCGAATTAAATGAGCATTAATTATCGGGCGGGCGCGCGTCGCGTGGGCGTGATTCATGGGCCGGAAAGCCTCTGGCTTCTCTCTCCAGGCTCACTCAGCAACCTTACAGACCTCAGCAACCTCAGCAACCTCACCTACCTCTGCACCTACGAGTGGGTTGGGAGAACCCGGAGGCTCGAGGATTCGGTCCTCGACGATTTATGGCGGCGAGGTTTTTAGGTTGGCGCCGGCCAGTTTTCGAGTTTAACCTTCTTCGGGCCACCGCGATGCCTCCGCCCTCCCCCCGCCCACCACAACCGTCTCCAGTTCCGACTCGCAGCATCTCTCACCAACTCGTCGCTTCGTCTCTACCTTCTCTGCCGCTCTCCCGAGCGCCGTGTCTTTTCCTCTGGCCCGATTTCCGAGCACTTTGATTCTCCACCGAGTCAGCTGAGAATGAGGCACCGCGAGTGCACCTTATCGGGACGCCCGGACGCTCAGCTGCGACGCTGCTGACGCTGGCGCTCGGACTCATTCCGAGGGATGCAGGATTCGGTATGGCGGGGGGAGACGAGAGAGCGGGACAGTGAGCAAATAAGTAAGGCGCTGGTGGAGGCAGAGGCGAGCGCAAGCGCAAACGCAAATGCGTTGCGACGGATGGCGTCTCGCTGCGTGCACATTTTTCTCGGCGTCTCGGTAAGCTGGTTCTCTTGGATTGTCCCCTTGTCAGCACCGCTCTGTGTCGGCTTCTCGAGCAACGTACTAACACGAAGCAACATCTCCACACGTGACTGAGGCCCATCCCATCTCTGGGTCTTAGCTTACCTATGAGCGGGGCACCTGAATGATTTGCGTCCTAATCGGCCAGCGAACTCACGGATTGGTCCAGGTCAATCTTGATCGGAGATCCCTCGAGCCGCGTTTTCCATGTCCAAACGTGTTCCATCCTTGGACCAGATTCCCTACAATTATTAAGAGGCTGGCATTGTCTTTAAGCAAAAGCGAAAGGACGAGTGCTCGTACCTTCTTGTGCCTGCTAATAAAACCTGGAGGAATTACGTAAAGCGAAGGATGCCTCACGGACTTCCACGGGACAAACTGCAATGTCTGCAATCCGAATACGGTCGAATGCAACTGCAGGAGCTGCTCCTACGAACGCGCTCTCACACCACCCACTGACGTAACTGCTCTCTCATTTGCATCGAATATCGCTGCATTTCCCAGGGTCCGAGTATGCGAGCGACCAGGATGTCCAGGCCTTATTCACCGCTGAGCTGCTCTTTCGAATGCTCTGACGGTTCCTTTAGAAAGGTCGGCGAAGATGTTCTCGGCCGATACACCTGGCCAACAATCTCCGAGTCTGCGCCAATTTTACACGGCACGCTCCCGCGTCTTGCCGATATATGAGAAGCCTGGCAGATTCCGCAGAGTCTAATGAGACGCGTGCATAATCGCCTGCAAGAGCACTGCCGATAACGCGAGAGCCTTGCGTAAGGACCATGACGTCCATATGACTATTAGCATTCCACTGTACTCACAAGGAGAGACTGTAAGAGAGAGAGAGAGCAGGAGCGCCACTCGCACAACCTTGGCCTCTTCGACAGGTGATTGTTTTTCGGTCAACACTTTTTCTACCCCGGATACGACGTTCCTCTTTCTCCCTGGATCCTTTTTCTTCCTCTTCCAGGATCCTCCTGCCTAGTGGATTCTCGGTATTACTCATCCTCCTGTACTCCCTCCTCCGCACTCATAATAGATCTCACGTGGCCCTAAGTCCACAGAGATGATTCCGTCACGTACGTGAGAGGAGTTCAGAATCGCAGGTGGCTATTACTGAACTGTCGAAGATGCTGGAGGTGCTGAAAGTGTTGGAGATGCCAGAGGAGGGGGCACGCCGGTCTCGAGGGCAGCAGCTCGATCGCGTGAGCTCGAGCTGAGCGCGAGCCAAGCGCGGTTACACATGTAGACATCAGATAGCACGCGTGGCACTGGTCACGACAGGACTCAAGACCTTCAACGCCAGCACGTTACAAGAAAAAAGAGCTCAAGTAACGACGTCCTTGCCACGGAGATCTCGACGGAGAACGTGGCACGGCGACTGCCGGCTGGTGTTGCCATTGGCAAGGATGCCTCGGCCGAACCAGATTGCTCCTAGATCCTAGAAGCTCAGAGACACTTACGTGCTGCTATCTCGAGAATATTTCCCGAGAAGCAAAAGAATCGAGCGGGATTGTAGCTGGCGTACGGTGGATTTCGAATGAGATTTCTGGCCTTTTTTTTCCAAGGACGATTAACGACCTCTTACGAGGAGACAGGCCGACGTTGTAGGCGGTTGCGTGTGACTGGTGTGTCCTACAAGAATGCGGTGATTTACTACATTTTGATTAGATTCATTAGAGGCGTATTTTATGCCGAGCGACGACACGCTCGTGTGACCCAAGTACGGGATTAACATGAGAAAGAATGACAACGGAGGCCAAGTATGGTCTAACCAGTTAAAAGTTTCATCGGATAACAGTTGGTTCGGGCGCGTATAGCTGGACGCAGGAAATACAATGGATGCTGCGCTGAGCCACTATCAGAGACTTTTGCCGTTTCTCGTAACTCGATCATCCGGTTGCCAGTTGACTTCTACTTTCCCTCTATGACGATCAAGACGACAAGGTGTAATTCTAAAAACATCCTTTTCATTTGAATCCAGGCGTCTCGAGTGTCGCGCTTCGAGCTGAAATAATTAGCTCGAAAGGGCCGCGTGAGGTGGCGGTGGCTTCGACTTGACTTGGTTTAGATCGGAGGTGGGTTGGGCTGCCAGGCAGCCAACCGACATAATAAAGCAGTTACGGAGTTACCGGGAAGTGCTTAGCATGATAAAGGGGGAACTGGATCCGAAACTAGAAACCGATCGGAATGTTAATCCTAAATGTAAAAGTGTATCTGGTGGCAGCGACGTGTATCGCGCAGTTTCGTGTATTCTTATGTGGAGTGGTGTGTATGTCGCGGCACCGAATTAGTGGCTCGCGGCTCAGGACAACAGGAGCCGTCGCGGCGACTGATTGCTTAGGAACGTATCCAGAGAGCGGAGCGACGCGACAGAAGAGAGAAGGTAAAGGTGGGCACAGCGAGCGCGCAGCTCGAAATGCGATCCTCCTAGATAGACTCCGGTAGAAGTAATGCATGCAAAGCTCTACCGAATGGAATTACCAGGACGATAACAGACTTCTTAATCCCTGAATAAAAACAGCGAGTAAGATTTCATTATCAGAATCTTCTCTCCTCCTCTCCAATTTTATAGGATATTTTTACTTTACATTTATAAAGGCCTAATCGCTTCCGTCTTGGCCGTAGATTTCATTAGAAAAATCTAACGGGTAATCGACTACGGAACTGCGCGTATCGATATGTTCGATCGGCAGCCGTTGATCATCACGCTGATCAAGGTGCGAAGTGTTGACGAAGTTGAAGTTGGGAATCGCAGCGAGTCGGATGCGATACGCGACTGCGACATGCGATATCTCATTCTCACGTGGCGGCGCGCGTTTAATTTACAGATGAGTCCCAGCGTTCGAATGCAAATACAAGTGTGGCGAAACTGCAGGAGGCCGAACACTCCTGGGGACAAGTCTGCGACATATAAATGGACCGTCTCCGGAGGCTGGGCCGGCTACGACGCACAAAGTCTCTAAGGAGGACTTACGTCGCTCCTTTCGAGATAATGCCCGCTGAAAAATCGAATTATTATTCATTAGGCTCTTTCTGCGACGCCGAGACGGGAGCGTCTTCGCCGCCTATGAGAACGTCTCACTGTCCTGATGTCTCATGCGGAGCCTGCGGCCTCGATCATTCGGAATTCCATTACCCAGCGATTCTACTTGAGCTTGCCAAATGATCTAGAGTTGATCCGTCAGTGAACTTTATGAGAATCCACGAAGAACATCAATTTTCGTGAACAACTTCAGATCGGACCGCCGCTGCCGCTGCCGGGTTTTTCTTCTTTCACTGCTCGGTCCTACCTCCTTGTCCTCCTCCAGCCACCACCGCCACCTCCTGCCACGGCATCCCGCTGCGTCCGGCCTCGTAACATCTTCGGGAGATCATAACGAAACTTAGGAATTTGGGGTTCGGGAGTTCAACGACCATCGAACGGGAACGGGACATATTTCAATCCATTGAGGACGTCGGTTCGATAAGCGACACGCATCCGTCAGTCGCGCGAGGTGTCTCCCTCCAAATGATCATTCTTAGCCGAATGCCCTTCGCTCCTACAGGTGATTCTTACCAAATGACGTCTAATGGGCCAGGCAGCTCAGGATCCCACTCTCGGCACGGCTCCTCCTGTCTCACACTACCACCGACGTATCCAGCAAGTTCAGTCTGCGTGTAACAGAGCTCCGACGCCATTGCCACGACTATTGCTACCCTCGCCAGTACTTGAATAACGCTGATCATCGGCTTGCCTAATCGAAGAAAAGACCAACTTTTGAACCAAGTGCCTGAAACATCTTCGTGTAGCGTTAAGATATCCGTGGGCTGCGTGGAAGGTAGGCTGGGGGATAGGGAGGGGGGGGGGGGGCAGGTTAAACTCAATCAGGCTTCGGGGCCAAACGAGCGACATCTATCACGCGGCAATGAATTATAATGGACCGAGTGACGGTAGGGGGCCTTATAGAGGGCCCAAGTAAGCGACAGCCATCCGTCATCGTGCCGCTTTTGGTCCAATCTCAATCGTAAAAGGGAAAAGAAGGAGATGCTGGATAAGAAAGACGAAGAGAAGGTGAGAAAGGACCAATGAGTCAACCAGTCTCGGATCCAAGGCTAAGCAGCCAAAAGTGCAATATCGCCGCGCGAGATGAACGTGAGCAAGATTTTCCCGGAGATCAAGTATCCGAGATGCTGATTGGCAGTAAGCATAGTAAGCCATACTAGTGGCTATAGTGGCGAGTCGCTCGATTGGCGTTGCGATAAAAGCCCCGCAGAATCGATTCAGCTCGGTTTAGCTTAATGGAGCATTCGTATTGGCTGGATAAGCAGGTTATGATTTCTCTAACTAGTATCGCGCAAAAGCAGCCAGAGGTTCCCGGCAGTGCAGCATCGCAATCAGGGTCGCTTAGAGCCCGAGATCGTATTAACGGTAATGGCACGGAATCTCCTTGCCGAAGAGACTTGAAATTGTCCAGGAAGCAGCCTGCGCTCCTCGCTCGGTGCTCTTGGACGCGTCGCGATAGATTCGCGATCCCTGCGGTTAGCGAGTCGCGGTTTGCGCTGATCAAATCCCAATCATTAGGTTTGCGGGTTTGCCTGCGATCTTATATGAATCATTTGTTGGAATAACATTTATTAAATCGTGAGGGCAATTTTGCGAGGGCGAGTCGATGCTTGAAAAATCGATCAACCAATTTGCCTGTGATTTCAATTCGATCTCGATCTCGGATCAATCTGCATCTTCGCAGAGGGTGAATCTGCGATCTGCCAATGTGGTGCAAAGCCAAAAGACACGTGGATGGTAGCGCTGGAGTTTTGAACCTCAGTGAGAGTCATCAGCTAAAAATGATGATTCGGTATTCGTAGCTGCGCGATCGTGACGTATGTGATCTCACGTGGTCGTGCGTCGGTGTGGACTGTGTATGTGTGTGGCTAGGGGGGTAGAGACTCCAGAGACGTTGCTGAGATCCGCAAAGGCTTATCTGAAATATTACGGCCGTATCTTGGAGTAACGTGCGCCATCGAATGACCCTTATCGGGAACCCGCGACCTTTCACCGCCTTTTGCCTCAGCTGAAAGGAGCTCGTAATAATTCCCAAGATAATCGGAAGAAAAATCACCGATACAAGCGATGTCCTGCGCTCAATAAATAAGACTTCAATGGCGCGGCCGAGCAAACACGAGACATCCTGGGTGGTAATAGTCTAATGCCATGTGGATACTTGTAACGATGCTCCGTTACCGTATTCCGTTACAGTCTTACCCTTGGGCGCTCAGGATCTGCAAGAAATTCTACATCCTCGAGAGGCGAGTCGATCGAACCGATCGAACAGATCGGCGAGTACCTCTTTATAATTAACTAGAACTAGCCTTTTCTCTTTCATTTACTTGTCCGCTGATATCCCCCTGGCCCTTCCCTAGCCCCCCGCCCCAACCTCTCCCTGGACCATCACGCTCATCCTCCCGCCAGATAGCCCATTATAATCTCCAGTCGAGTAAGTTGCGAGCGTCCAGCTTCCTCCAGGTTGTCCTCCATTGCCGCGCCTTGTGCACCGTAAGCCACGCGGTGAGCATATATTCCCCGAGACAGCTAATTAAAAAAGACAGTCAAGTGTCAATCGGTCGTGGAGGAGCATGGCGGCATTGTGTCGTATAGATTGCGTCACTTGGCCATCGACAGGATCGATCGATCGATCGACCCTCGTCCATCTCCTAAACAATCCTCTTGCTCTTGCGCGTGCGTTGCGCAACCGAGAGCAGCAGGACCTATTGGTACCTCCGCCGCTCCACCGCGCCGCCGCTCCTCCGCTCCATCACCACAGAGACAGACTCAGTCCAGAGCTTAGCTCGCGTTGCTTTCTTAGCTCGACTCGCCACGTACCACGCTCGTCTAAGACAATCTGTCGACACGATCTGTGAGTTCGACAATTACCTGGTGTCCGTCGAGAGAGTCGAGATGCTGTTGGATCGGGAGGAAGAGGGAGAGAGAATTCGAGAGAAGATGCGAGTGACACGAGATGGGACGAGGACGAGGAGGAGGACTCATTGTTAGATTTGATCTGTCACTCCTCTGTGACTTTCTTTTTTATTTTTTATTTATTTTATTTTTTTTTCTTCCTCGACGCGTCCTCTCACCTGTCGACGCACTCCCTGCGTTATTCTATCTCGCGTGGACACGTATTAATGGCCTCCCAATGAAGTTTTGCTTGAATGCTCCGGCGGAAGGACTCGCGCCTTCTCATCCGGCAGCAGCGGTAGCAAAGGCAGCGGCAGCAAAGTTCCGCAACTCCCACAAGACCGTATAAGATATCTGTTGCGCGTAAGAGGATAAATTTCTAAGTGAGCGGTGTGCTGCATCACCATATAGGAGAATAATGCGACATTTTTCGAGTGTTAGAGGGAGGCGGCAGGAGGGACGAGGTTGCTGCTCACCGTACGAGATATTCCGTACATGGGTCCGGGCGGTCTCCTGTGCCGCTACGGGTGCTCGCTTACGCGCGTAACTTATCTAACATACTGAGCCAGCTTCCAGAGCAGAGGAGAGCCAACTGGAGTCCAGCCGCATGCGGCGCTGCTTGTGTGCTACTTGCGCTGCTAGCCCCAGTCCCGGCTCTACTCCAACGCACCTTAGGAGTGAGCGTGGCTCTCTAGTTCACTGGCTACTGACAATCAGCCACGTCTGCCACGAATCCATAGGCCTCGGGATTACCCAGTCGCATAGCCAGTCCAATCGTCTCCATAAATAATTGGACGTTGCGGCATTGTTCGCGGGTTGTTACACAGGGAAGTAGTTTGCGAGGAGGAGCGACGAGTCAGGTCGGGTAGCGCGGGGATTCATTGGCAGTCGGAATGTTTTCTTGACCGGGTGGCCAAGTGTCGAGGATCTTGAGGATCTCGAGGATGTCAAGGATGCGCCCGGGATGGAATACGGAACTGCAGAGACCAGTCAAAAACACGTGGGCGTCGGGCACGAGCGCCGAGACGCCATTATGCGCAATTTCGCGCACATTTATTCGGATCGTTAGCCAAGCATTTTGCCTGAGTTGTGTAAATGGTCCGACGGCGGAGGAGGCACCGCGTAAGGAGGTCAGAGGTGAGGCGCACCATGAAATAAGGTTGCCGTGCCGCGAGCTCGCTTACCGTACCACAACACCACCACCAAATCGAACACGCTCGACCGCTCAACTGTTCAACTGTTCAACTGTTCAACTGTTCAACAACTGGACACAGACGAGCACGTTGCGGCGCATATTGGACACGTCGGACACATCGGCTCCAAGATGCACAAGGCTCGAGAGAATTTTGGACTTGGTCCAACTTCACCACATCACCCGCCAGCTTCACTTCTGCATCCCACACCGGCGCACTGTCCTTCTGTCGCCTCCTTACCTCCACTTGTGTCTTGGTCCATGATCCAGCATCCGTAGCTGCATCCACAGAGGAGACTCGCCTCTTCCTGACTTTTGCCGAGGACTGTATCCCTAACGATATGCGATTGTCGCCCCATTAGATGCACCTCCCGGCCACTATGGATATCTTCTCGTTCATAGTGGTACACCTTATAGCGTTGTTTATCTCTCGCAGCCTGCGAGCACCGAGTTCATATAACGAGATGAATCGAGCTTTCGAACAATGGTCGCGCTCTCTGTTCATAACTGCTGGGAGAGACAGAAGATGCAAGGTGGAAAGAAATAGGTGTAAGGTATAGAAAGTAGAAGCTGCAAGGTGGAGGAGAGAATCCAGGCGCCTGCAAGGCTCTTAACAGCGCGAGCTCAAAGATTGGCCTTGATTTATGCAACTGGGCCAGGCCGAGCAACAATCCAGCAATCCGACTATTCTCTGTCTAACTGTACATCTGGACCACCTCGTCACTCCTCCTCTCAGCATCTTCATTCGAGCTTCAGCCTACAAGACTTCGTCGTATACGTCCAAACTTCTCGAGAGACACCTCTAACGAGTTTTGTTCTCTCGAATTTTTCCCGGTGTCCCGTTGCCATACGGAACGCGTTCCACTTGTTTCTGGTGTTCGCGGACGCATATGTGTTACCTGGGACGTGCGTCCGTGTGCCTGTGTGAGGTGCACTACGGTGCAACGTGCACCAGTGCAACACACCGAGCAACAACTTTCGCCCTTGGGCCTCGCGTTGCTCTTATTTAAACAACATACCTAACTCGCTCGGCTCTCTTACTCTTGCGACTCCCCCGCCTCCCACCGGACTAGCAGCATCTTCCTTCGTCTGCGAGTCTACGGATCGACTTGCCCGGAAAGGAACTCATCGTCCCGCCCATTCCTTTTTTTTTTTTTTTTTTTTTTTTTTCAATTAACACCAGAGTTTTTCTCCCGACTGGAAAACCCACCGGGAATATCAATTTCTTCGATTATTAATTAGTAATCGTTATGCAGAAATCATGAGCCAAAATCAGAGATAACAGAGACTCAGCCGAGACCAAGTTCCGGCCATCCGGAGCAAGATCAGGATACCGTGAAAGACGAAGGTATCGAAAGGATCGATGATTCTTCTGACGTAGATACGTCCTACGTATCGAGGCGACAGAAATAGAAGAGTGGTATCTCGGGTGGAAAGAGCCGTAGCAGAGTTCTTATGTTAGCCCGGTCCAGCAGGTACCTCCGCCGTGGCACTGATCGTCCGCGATACCGGCGTAATTTAAAATCATCGGGGCACGAGACAAAACAGGCAGCCAAGAACAAGTGTGCTGTGCTGCTCAGAATCTTGATTATGCATTCCACGGATGACGACTAGCGCGTTCGCTTGCCGCGAACCAAGATAATCGATAAGAAACCAGTGGACGCATCGTCCACTCTGCCCCCCTTTCGTAAACTTTGACCTCCTCCAGCCAATCCACACTGGACTCCTTCAGGAGTGACACTTGACACTCTAAACAATCTGGATCAAAGGGAAACCTGTCGTTCCCGACTCTAGCTGACCGGCGCGAGACTGAAGTTGCTCTTGGGACTCTTCAGAAAAATATGGACCACGTGGCTCTTAATTGCATCTCGATGAGTTTTCGTTGTCAGGACTCAATCCCAAAGGTGAAACGAAAGGAGGCACCTGCAGTGGTTCCGTCGACACGGGGAGGGGATTCTCTCTCTCTCTCTCTCTCCACGTGACAAAGAGAGCAAGAGAGCGTCTCCGTCCTCCTCTCATCCGTGGCCGCTCTTGAGCGACCAAATGCACGTAAATGCGCATAACCCCATATAAACTCACATAAACCCACATAAAGCCACATAAATGCGCAGTGGGTGTTCCTTCTCGAATCCGACAGTGGTCAGTCGGTGCATTAGTCGCTGCAGTGTGTGCTTCGCTTAGCCTCGCCCCGACTCGCGTATAATTCAGCGGTTAGCGCGCTCCAGTGCATAAATCGTGAAGGGAGCAAGCCATGCCGGGCCAAGTCAGGCCAAGTCAGGCCACGGGCCACGGGTGACGGCAACGGCAATGACAACGACAACGACAACGACAACAGCAACGGCAACGAGGCTCATTGCTTCTTTTGCTCCTCCGTCGAACCAGTTCCTATTTCACGTGATATCTAGGCAGCAGCACGAGCGATCCAGTTGTCACGCGCTCCCTCGCAAGCTGATTTGTACCTGACTCGATACCGATTTACTAGAGGTGCGCCTGTCGAGCCTTGACAATAAAAGATCGAGATAGGCGCAACTTTAATTTTTTATTATTATTTATTTTTTTTTTTTTTTCTTATAATGAAAATTCTTCTTTACGTCTTCCTCTAGAGAGAGGCAGAGCTCTGAGGAATTGCGAAGCCACGTAACTTGTTAGCGGCGCTCCGAGAGCCGAGTAGACTTTCATTAGAGCAAATTAACGGATTACTGCTATTAATTGTTGTTATTAGGCAACACGGATATGATGACGTCAGGTGATGGCTGATTTATGTACGTAGGTTGGTAGGCTTGGGAGCGTGCCGACTCCTCGGGCTCGATGTAATTAGGTACATCGGGTACGATGATTAGCAACTGGAACGTCGACGAAGGAATAACCATATTCGCTTGCTTTCATTTGCATAGACGTTCTACTATCTAGTTGCGGAAAGATGGGGCAGTGAATGCGCCTTTGGGGAATAGTTATTTTTAGGAAAACCAATCTTAAATTCCAAGCGGAGTCGCCTATGGGATGATAATGCCTGCTTGGAATACACGACGATTTAGATTACAAATTGTAAATGTAAAGTTGACTTGGCTCACTTTGACTGATCTATTCTTTGGATTCAGCCGGGAGATCCGAGAGGGCGGCGTGGGTCACTGTCTCAACTCGAGAGGAGGATTCGAGAGATTAATAAGACGGCGCGGCGGTCGCTTTCGTTGCCGCGTCTCAGTTCTTTCGTTCATTCGTTCTCTCGTTGTCCCGCTCTCCCGCTCTCTCGTTCTCTCGAGATGGAGGAGGCCACGCCGGGGCATCGTCTTTCTCCATTGAGCTGCGTACGTATGACAGATAAGTTTAACCTACGGCCCATTAACATTATTAACATCTGAACACAGAGAGGCTGAGCCGCGCGCACGCAGCCACGCACGCACGACCGACACGTTCGACCCACGCATTGCGTTGCGAACTCGTAACTCTGGAATTGTGTGTAGCCCGAGCATTATGGGCTTTGAGGATGGTGAGTGAGGCGGATAATTAGGGGTATGGCACCAGGCTCGGGGCACTCGAGTTATTAATTCACTTCGGCCGATGTTCCGTTCGCTGTTTGCCGCTCCAGAGTACCTGCCTGTTCGCCAACGTAGCCAGCATAGCCAACCTCGGGAACCTCAACAGTCATCAGTAGCTTTGGCATTTTGCATTCCACTCGCTCGTCGATAAATGCGACTCTTTCTGAATTCTCTTGCGAAACAAACGACACGAGTGGCATCTTGCTACATGCTCAACTTGATGCTCATCTTCACGGACCCTTGACGGATCATCGTCCGAAAAGCGTGCCCGTCCACGCTTCACGTCCGAAAAACGTAAAAGTAACTAAGTGGGCAGAAAATTAATTTTAGGGATTTTTGTTGGCGTCCGAGACGCTTGAGGGAGCACGGACGGATCTCCCGTCTCCGGGTCTCTCCTGACTCCTCTCTTCGCTATGACAGTGTCACGTCCCCTCGAGCAAAAATCCTTATAAAACGAAACGCTCGAGAGTCGACGAGCCGCTGGAGCCGTGAGAAGCGACTAACAAGTAACAGCCCAGTGGATAAGGTGCTAACAATAAGTGTGGCCCGAGGAAGCAGCGATCGTCGGCCGCTCCTCTCATCCGTCCAATCTTCAGCTGCATATCCCAATCTGAATTCCGATCAAAGTCCCAATTATTGCTTGGGTCGAAACAGTCATCGACAATGTACTCTCCTCGTTTGTCCGTTTATCCCCCGAGATTAACGACTCGTCCGAAAGATGCTCTTCGTCATTGCGAGACGGTTTCTCCCGAAAAGCATTTATATTCCCTTCTGAGATAGCCAGCTGTTTTTAATGCATTTTAGCTGCATTTTGCATATGAAAGTACGACTCTCTCGGAACCCTCCGGACCTTCTTCAAGGCGAAAGCCGTGCGCGAGCAGCAGAGCCGAGCCCGTCTATATATATACGCACTCATTATGATTCATTATTAGGCCTTTGTGGGCAGTCCGGTTCTCCGCTATTTTTTTGCTAGGCGCGGCAGACACCTGTAGAGCGAGCGAGCAACGAAAATTAAAGAATCAAAAGGATTAAATAAAACGGCGAATGAGCGGGCGGCCAGGGGGAAGGAAGGGGCACGAGGAGAAGGGAAAGAGCCGAGGGCGCGCCGGTGTGGGTGAACGCCGGGGTCAAGCGAGTTCAACTCCGGTGGACCACTCGTTTCGCCGGGCCTTCCATACCTCGCCGTTCCTTGCCATTCCTTAGCATTCCCTGTCCGAACTTGGCTTCACTTGGCTTCACTTGGCTTCACTTGGCTTGGCCCTTCGGCCAAATCCTGCACTCGCTTTCCGACGTGGCTCGTGCGTTCCATCTCTTCGACGGATACGCTTCGGATGGATCTGACCCTCAGGAAATACTTGAGTTCGCAGGCGTCTTCCTTTTCTCCGCTGGCGCCGTAGGCCCCACGGACATTTATAAAGCGAGAGTCAAGAACCCTATCGACTTCGTATACACGCTACCAATTAATTGCCCGAGATTTATCCGTTTGGCTGATAAGCATCTGTGGTTATCCGTGCACGGCCAACTAGGATCCCCTCGGAAAGGCTCGGCGAGCTCTGGACCAGAGAACAAGTGCAGAGGACAATCTTCCCTCTTCCCGCTTTCTCCTCGTCGCACCTACTTCCCTCTATCAGCCCCCTCCCCCCCCCCCCCGCCCCGCTCCACCCTCCTAGCTGGTTCCTAAGTGCCAAAGTGCCCAAATGCCTCACTGCACTCTACTCCAGGCGCAGCTAGCTGAGCTTCGACCTCACCCTAGTCCTTATCCTCCATCCACCGTTGTTAGTGCGTGGCTACGCAGCCACTCATCTTCGGGAAGATCGATTGTCTCCCTGCGTAGCACATGAGTACACGAATGCAGAGTTCACTGGGCTGGTCTCTCGGTATGCAGCTATGTATAGGTATGCACAAACCCTCCTTAAGAGTCCTCCGTCCTTTTTCAAGAGCGCTGCTCCTGCTCGTGATCGAACGGAGAGCTTGCGTGTTTAGAGTTCGAGAGAGGCACTGAACGAGCTTAACATACCTACGACGAAACAGGTGGAGCACCTGCTGCCAACCTGGGAGCGAGCGAGCGAGCGAGCGAGCTAGCAGGTGTATTCCGCGATGTAGCCTGCGCTGTATGCTAATTGGGCCAGAGTTAACGCTCGGCTCATGCCCGGGACGGGATTTAACGAGCCTCCGAACAGGAAGCCCCGTCCTTCTTCTTGCTCTTCTTGTTCCTCTTATTCCCCTTTTTACTCTGCTTCGCAGTTTTTTCTTCTTCTTCTGCTGCTGCTGCTGCTGCTGCTGCTGCTCCTCGTGTTTCTCTCGCATCGTCTTTGAATTTGAATTCGATGCGGGGACTTGGTGATTCGTTAAGTCGGAAGTGAGCGCAATCCAAGTCGGAATACGAAATTAGCCAGAGTGCGTATATAACAAGGACACAAATCAAAAGGGAAATAATTCCGAATGTGAATCGCGTCTTCGCGTACGAGTCGCGTAAGTGGACGCAGTCCAACAAATTGGCATACATTTCGTTCCGACACTAGGAGACCTTAAGGCGGACTCTCACTCTCGCTGGGAGACCTTTTTTTATCGCTGATACGGTAACCGACCTCCATTAATCATTAATGCATTCCGAAGGAGCGAGGCTGCTATTACTTTATACATTTATTATCAGAGGTATCGCTTACGCGTTTTTAATAGCTCCTACTGCGTAACGCCACTCGGCTTGATTAAATCGCGAAACGCAAAAGTGCCACTCCAGTGAAATTTCTAACCAGCTACGGTACAACCTGGTCACAAAGTCAACGAAGCTGCCCATTCGTTGGCATTTATTTGCTCGCCGGACGAGTATGTAAATCATTGTCGGAGCATGAGGTAGTATCGTACGTTAGCATAGAGCAGCGTAGGCAGGCGGAGAACGACGCCGAGACGCCGAGACGCCGAGACGCCGGGACGCCGCAAAGGGATAGACAAAGAGGAATTGGTCTCTACGTAGTCTAATGCCGTGTCCTGGAAGGGGGTGCGAGAGGGTGCGGTAAGGATGGTATTTAAGAGAGCTGCCAACCTTAACATAGCTACCAGACTGCGCCTCTTTTACGAAAGGCTCCCAGCTTAACGTATCGGCGCGTAAAAACAGCGTGAAGTTAAAGAACTGCAAGGGCCGAGCTATAATTTTGGTCGGTCGCTCTTAAACGTCCGGCACGTACGTCCTGCCGAGGGAACGTTTATAAAATCGTTAAGGGGTCACATTCCGGCGCGACGGTAGCACGAGCCTCGATGCAATTTAGGAGTAACTTTACGAGGAAAGGAATAAAGGATGCGACGCGGCAAGGGAAATTCCCGGTAACTCGATCGGCCGATAGCTTCAAAATCGTGATCGGATGCGTGAACGCACCTTAAGCGTATTGGCTTCGGTTTACCGTGGGGACACGTAGAGGGTGTAAGGATCAAGGGGACGAGGATAACGAAGACTCCTCTCTTCCTTCTCGTCGAAAGCAAATAAAGAGCGAGGACCCAAGAGATCCTGTACCAACATAAAGTGAAGATCGTCCGCTCGAGAGGGCTTAAGAGGATTCGCTCCGCCCTAAAATCGCACTCTTAATGGCTCGGCTTCACTTTTAATTGCTTTTATTCAAGAGCCGCGAGAGTTAGCGAACCGACAGAGCAGCCTCTGACTGCGGGTAACCCGAGAGATTCAGAGGGTGACGACTCTGCACTCTATAAAATCAATTGCCTAACCGATCGGAAATCAGACACCAGGACGCAGACACAGACCGTCTGCGCATCTTTAGGGACGTCGAGAAACGTTCGAAGGATTCTTTGTGTCTGACTAGCGACGTTTTTACCTACTTATCTAAATACCCAAGCAGTTAGCCTCGCGTCCACACGTCTTCCCTCTCTCTCGCACTCAGGCGCGACTGCCTCGCTATTCCCGCTTGAGTGACTGGCTGCCTCTCCTCTTGACAATCAAAGGACAGAAAATTCAAAGCGTCGAGGATTCGAGTCTTGCTGCGCCTTGTCCACCTTCGGGATTAACTTGGCAGTGTTTTTATCGCGGAGACTCGGCAACTGCTATCGGAGACATTCATTCCGGGCCGTGAATTCTTGGCTCGTTCGGGCTGCTCGCAGATAGCGAAACTGCCGCTGCTCTCGTGGCACTCGCCCTCCTCGTCCTTCTGAAGATTGCGAAGACCAGACGAATATAGTGCCGCGAGCGATGCCCTTTCATCCGCATCCTCACCCATAGAGTCCACAGTGAAATTTCGAGCCGCGACGATACCTCGTGTATCTCCGAGAGATTTCTTCTCGCGTCTTTCGTGTTTTCGCCCTGCCAACGCGAGGCTGATTAAATCGAGAGAAAAAGCTACAGCGATTTTAACGCTCGACTACGGTAACTATGGATTTTCACATTTTCGATCCGATCCAGTCAAAATAATTTTCCTCTCCGTCGGTAGCATCGGGATCGCGTTGCCAGATGCTTTCGCAAGAGAATAGTGATTTTTCGGTACCGCGTGGCCTCCCCTTGATCCCTCATCTCTGAATCCATTAGAGCCGCGCGTCCTCCTATCAGTCGCATCAGAAAGTAATGCACGTATCGGTTGGCTCGCATTGTTAGAAGCGCACGCCCGTAAGATTCAGAGAACAACGAGACAGCGAGGCAGCCAGCCAGCCAGCCATCCTGTCAACCAACCAACCATCCACCTTGGTACGGGCAGGTACTTAAGTCGACTTATACGTAGCGTAATGACGTTGACACTTTCGAGTTGAGCGAATGCCACACACCTCGTGACGGTAACGTTAACGACCGCGCGATAGACTGCCGAGATACCGGCTGATCCAGAAACGGGCAATTATCGAGGGAGGCGAGGCATTGCTAGTCGATGCGATCCGAGGCGCCAAGTTGCCAAGTCGTGAGCTGGTTGTTAAGTGATTCCGATAACCTCTCAATCGTCCAGGGAGTCTCGAAAAAAATACAGAAACCCAATAATTAACGGGAGACCGAAGGACCGACCTGGATCGGATGAGCGAATCGCTTCCTCCTCCACCACCCCCTTGCTTCGTCACTCTTTTTCGTATTCCTCTTCAGTCACAAGAATTCGCGCACGGATCAAGTTCGAATAGTGCATCTGATTGATCCGATCTAATTTACATGGAAACACTTGATAATTGGATGAGGAGCTGGTCGGTCTTTGGAATGCTCGGGTCTGGATCCGCTCTGACGTCGAGGTGTCGAGTGTTTTTGTACAAACGACTCGCGCCGCCACTTTGGAAAGAACGAACGAACCAATCAATTGTGACACGGCTTGGTAACCGACTGTGCTGGGAATCTTCGGTATTGTTTTAAGCCAGGCGTCTTCCTTCGAGCAGCAAAAACTACGACGGTAATTCATTTACCCTGAGCGGCTCGTTGGATGTCCCCATGGTTGACCAGTCACGATTACGCCCTGAAGAATTTTTGTTGGGAAGCGCCGAGTAGCTCCGAGATGCATCTACGTAATTTCCACGTAGCGACTGGAACAGCGTAGCTCGTGGTGGAAAGCCGTACGGAATTGTTTCCGTTAGTTCGTAATGGAGTAAAATGTGGGACGTTAAATGCGAAGCAGTGTGTCGCGTAGGCAGATGGTCTCCCGAGTGGCTAGTAGGATACGGTGGGAGGAGGCGTATTGTCATAAAGCGCGAAAACAAAGTGCTAAAAAAGTCAATAACGCGAGACTCGCAGTCTCGTGAGAGGTTGGGAGAAGCCAGGAAGAAGGTAGGAAGAAGGTGGGAAGATGGCTAACTGTTGTCTCGCGCTCTTCTCGGACTTCTCGACGATCGGCTGGTCGAGTAATGAATTTAGGAACAAAATTTCCGCCGTGCAGCGTTTTAATGCGGGGATAAAGTAGCGTCGGGGTCGACGAGGTCATCCGAGCGGGTGCGCGAAGACAATGCCCCACGGTCCATATGGAGGAGTTTTATGAACAGATATGGCCGGCGAACATTGTCTCGAAAAACCATAAAATAAAGCAGCTCTGTGAGCGTAGAGTGCGCTGGCACCGAGAGCACCGAGAGTGCAGGACAGTACAGGCTACGTACTGAGAGCACCGGGACGCTCGTGTCCTTCCGCACCGACGCACTCTCGCGCGCTGCTCTGCGACGCCATCTTTAATTTATCCTATTTAGCCGAGCTCATCGGGATCGCTAGGGAGAAACCCCCGTCGAACGTAGCGTCTACGGCGACGCCCGTCAATTCCTGCCAATTTCAGGAATCGACGTAAACACTCGCAATTTATTACCCTCGATAGACGTCGCGACGATACGATCGAAAAGCCGCAGGTCGTTCGCGCCCAACAGGTGTTGTTGCTATGCGAAATTATCGCGTTACACCTTGCGCTGCGGTACCACCACTATTGCAAACTCACGTAGTCATATCCTTTCTCTCGAAGATCAACAACTGTCGGCGTGATTCAATTCAGCCAATTGTCCAATTCGATCCAGTTGGCCGATTTGGTCCAGATGAAGGAACTCTGACTCTTCCAAAGTCCAGACAGTTAGAAGAAACGGTAGAAACCAGAGACGCCATGCTGATTTTTGCCTAAACTCTTCCATCCGTCTAATCCCGATATTCTGATCTTTACGCTCCAGTAGGCAGTTCATATGTTTTTATCTGGTTCGAGTATTCGGCGTACAATGAACGAAGAATCGAGAGATAATGGAGGCGGAGGAGGAGGAGGAGGAGGAGGAGGAGGAGGATTCGACGCTCCAAGCAACGCCGCTCCTCATAACTCTACTCTAACTCTCGTATTAACTCGTATTACAACTTCGTAGTAAAGCGTCGCAGCATCCACGCTGCTATGCGCTGCGACGCGAAGAGACGCGAGGAGATGCGAGGCGATCAGAGATGAGATGAGATGCGATACGCGGCTGGAATTTTATCTGGTGAGCCCCGCGGCCCTCTCGACCCGCTTCGACCGCTCAGCATTCCTCTCTCGATAGTCTCGATCTGACCCGTCACCCGTGGCCCGCTCACTCCGCTCAATCCACTCGATCGACTGATCCTTACTTCCAGCAATTATCTTCCGCTGTTCCGCAGGCAAGTGCGTCCGCCGCAGCAATAGCGTGAGACTCCCACGGGACACCATTTCCGATGGAAAACCTTTCTGGAAATCTTCCCATAGAAGTAACAGGTAGGTATACGGTTTCTGAATGGAGCGACAGGTAGAAGGTAGAATCGGTTCTTCGACAATGCTGAAATCCTGCCGCTCAGGAGTCTCAAAGGAACCAAGAAAGGGATACCCACCAGAAATGGATTAATATATGCAAAACTGAACGGCCAAGATTTTCCCACCGGAACAAGTGAACGTGTCCCGCAGCCTCTCTGGATGCTGCGACGTCCTGGTGCATCCCATACAACGGCTTTCCTCTTTCCACTTCCAGTTTCGAATTTCACCTGTGACCTACCCTCCCCTTTTAAACCTCCATCCTCTCCCGTGCTCATGCCTCCATGTGCATCTTACACATCTCATGCACGTCCTACGGTATATTTTATTAGATGAAAATATTCCAGGTCGCAGCTCATCCCTTCCCAGGATAAAGAAGCCTTCGTCGAGGGATGATGATCGTCCCGTGAGCCCTGGTCCCCTTATGAGAATGAAAAATCGATCAGAAGGATAGAGCGGAAGATGAACTCCCATCAGGTCCATCATTTTGCTCTGCCTAGAGATCAATATCCCAGCATCCCTCTCTTACGACGCCACTTGATATTCTTCCGAGCATCCTGTCGCATCTACAAGGGTGTTAAAACACTCGATGTAAACATTAGTCTACTTGACTAGTCAGTAGAGATCAGGAATCATCGTCATCATCATTCACATCGATATGCTCCTTATGTACTCTCCGCTCTAAAATCACTTTCTCACAGTCTCGATGAGAAGCACACTCGACACATAGGACACACTCGACGTTCTAAAGTGACTAGAACGAAGACGCTAAATGATAAACACTGGAGATCACTCGCACTTCGCTCTCCAGCATCCTGGTTCAGATGCCATACATATACCACACTTACCACATATACAGCATATATGCCAGCCGACCCAGGCAAGAAACAGATTAACAATTATCTCTTGCAGGTCTACTCGCTCCCTCGTACTCACGTGGGAAAGCTTTCGCTGGAGCACAAATTAATTAATCGTCGTTTATCGAGGATCTCGAGATTTTTTCTCCCCGTTGCCCCACTGTACTTGAGAAAGTAGTTCGGGGATGCGGTAGCGACGGCAGTGATGCCAGAAGGCAGGTGCTCATTGCCATGGGGCCCCATGGGAGCCTGGATGGATCACCTTGCGGTCACTTCATGGGAAATGCAACCCCAGTGCTGTATTGTGCCATTTGGACCCTTCGACTTGGCAACTCGACTACGAATGTATCTATCCGCTCGAAGCTTAAGGTTCATTTGCATCATCAGGAGAGAGGAGCAGGGGTCGCCCGATGCTCGTTCAATTTTCCTGGGAAGTCATTTGGGCATCCGACTGCAAGGAGGCTGTGCTCTTAGCTGAGATGAATCAGAGATATTATGCAAGGACCGGGATCATTGTGAATAGCCGAGGTTCGTAGACTGCCGCCTCTTCAGTTGCCACCCTAATAAAATCTGAAGGAATTCCAGTTGATGCGAGCTGACGCGAAGACAATCGGCGGTGATTGCTGCGAACGCGCGAACCTCCACCTCCTACTTTCTACCTCAGCACCTCCACATCCACATCCAGCATCACCACTGCCACTTATTCTTTCAACCGATCCTAGAACTCCCCCTCCTTCACGATCCTTGACCGATTTGCCGCCTCGTCTCATCTCTCGATTTCCTCTGGACCTCAAACTAATGGCGCTGCGGTTTCATGCCGATCGATAAATGCGTCATATCGACGCTTCATCTTCGCTCCTCGCATCAATTTGGCTACCTGTCAATGCACGTATACGGCCACGCGAGTGTATGCGTGGGCCTTGTGTATCCAGAGACTCTCTTATCGAGGGACCGGTCTCGGGACTATTTTTTCCTCTCAGCTTCCGGCTCGGCTCGTCCCCATAACGCCGACCACCGGAAGCGTTTAGGCTTCGTCACGCTTGTTTTAATTACAACGACGAACGACCACGACTACATCTCGGTATCTGTCGAGGCTCTCTAATACTGGCTCGGGCAGACACAGACGCATCGATACACTCATGTGCTGCGAGAAGATGCCTTGGAGCGAGCGGGAGACACCTGGCACCCCAGAAGGGAATTAATTTTTCGGATTAGCTTATCGTTTGACCTGCTAGGCAGTAGCGGCCTGTAGGGATCGGGGTTAAGAGCGGCTAAGGAGCTTTGGGTTAATGAGTTCCGGGAGAGCAGTGCTAGATGATCTTTTCTTGGTCCTGGTGTCTGTGGCATGGATACGTAGGGACACGGGTGGACCTGTGTGTCATGTGGGAATGACAATGAATGGGCCCGGTATACTGGCCCAAAAACTAAAGTTCATATAGGAATTCGTGTAAGCAAGAGTAAAGAGCGACGCCACGGACGTGAAACTACCTGGTGAACATAACATAACGCCGAGGAACAGGTTAATTTCCAAGATTCTAACTATCAAAATACCATGAGCGTCCGCTGAATGGGCTCATATCGTAAGATTTATCGGTAATGGCCCTCGTAAGGTACTGAGGTTCGGAGTACGTAAATGGTCGTAATCTAGAAATACTATCTTGGCGCGAGTGGTGACCGATGGATGCTGACCGTACCAGAGTCCGTTTGCATCCTCGGCTAAGATGCCATTCTCGGAATAATTAAAAACTTTAAAGGCAATATTCTACAGTCTTTATACAGCCGATTAACCAGTTGAGATACTGCGCAGTGCCGACGCGCAGCGTCGGAGGCGTCTCGAAAAATCTTAATTCTAATGTCCCAATGTGTCGCTTGGAAAAAACCACCGGCAGCATCGGCCACTTCATATCTATTATCACATTGTCTCTGCATCCGAAAACTACTGTAGGAAGCATCCGGGAGCAGCAGTTTGGATGAAATATTTGGAAACTGAAACTTGCACCGTCCCCTTTTGTCTATGAAATCTTCCACAAGGCGGTTCCACTCAAAGCAGGAGAAAACAAGGGAAAACCAGTGTTCGAATTACCCAAGCAACCCGATAGACAATGTCGAAGGAATCGAAGCGCGAGTAACGTGGACTTAGGCGGGTTCTTCTATCAAACTCCCATGATCCGGCGGCATCCTCCCATCTCTGGCTATCCGTTTCAACTAGTATTGTCTTGCGTCCCGACGCTCCTCTCCTCCTCCCGAGGTCTTTGAAGAGGCCGCAACTGAAACCCAACCTACCGCCGCTGTTAAATTAGCCGAATAAGACTCCTTAGTCGAGAGCATCTTTGGCAACCACATGCCATTCTATCAGAGTGGCTGCAGCCACCGCATTCAATCTTCCATTTTTTAACCGGACGATTTGAGGTTTTCTTTAAAAATCTTTTAAAAATTTCTATTCGTGCTTCTCAACCTGTTAATTCCATCCTACTACGTTCAATTCTCGGTGCGCCTGGAAGTTTACTTGAATCCTGCCCTAGTCGTCTTAGCACCCGTCCCCTTCATCTCCTGGCTGTGTTCCTTGGAGGACTGGGAGTGATGATCTCGCTCCTCTCCTCACTCTCTCTCGTACCGGCGGATTGCTCCTGTGTCAGAGCCGGATAGTAGCGGCCAGAGGGCAAACACAAAAATGATCCCACGCTCCTTTCAGATCGCAGCATCCTTTATTACCAGAGTCTCGATTCAGTATCACGCCTCCCTCACGTATCTCTAGTCCTTTGGACCTTAGAGGATGCACGCTTACCATATGAAAAGTTTCCCTTGAATGGAGGTGCGAGCTTTTGTCAGAATTACTTTCTGAGAGTGACAGGTTCGCGGTATCATGTGGGTGAAGTCTTCAGACTCACAGAGGTCAAAGGAGCTGTTCCCTTTGACACTGAGCAACATATGGGTATGTGTCTAGAAATTCTTTTAAGAGCACGGGGCCAGTTTTTTCACGTCATGCATTTGATATAGTCGACTGATGATATTTTATTGGCAAAGACCGGAAGCGGAAATCGCCGCGTTGATCCACTCACTGGACTCGACCTGATCCGCGGGATAACTAGAGGATAATAAGTAACGATGAAATCTCGCTCGGATAACTCAGCAATCAGCAAAGGCGCGGTGCTGTGGATGAAAATGCGTTTCCGGGCAGGTACCGGACCTTTGACCTCTGGCAGATGAGGTGCCGTCCCGGCCTGTAATCACGTCTAAGAGGGGCCACCGAGTCCTCCGTAATCTCAACTTGGATTCCCTGAATCGACGGCAACGACGCCGCTGACGAAATGACGTTTCTCCTGGTCACTTCCTGACTGATAAACCACAAATTGATAAACTAATCAATTAGTTAGATACCACGCGAATCCTCACTTTTGCCTTAAGAGCTACCTAAGGTTTACCCTTCTTCGCTTTTCCATCCCCTGAATTACTGGTTTACTTGTTTCACAGAAATTCTCTTGGAGAAGCTCATTATGGTTACGTGAATCCTATGCAAAGCCAATACGCCAGGCGTGTCTGGGATGATTGAGCGAAGGGGGGCAACCAGTGACCTCATATTTCGTATTCATAGAATTGCCTGGGAACCGTGCTGCGTCGTAGGAGAGTGCAGCACAGTGCAGCACAGTGCAGCACAATACAACCAGTACCTCGTTCGCTTCCCACTTTTGCTAGTTTCTACCGTCTACACTCTTCACGTTCTACAACTTCATTCTGCAACCTCCCATCGCATCTGCCTTCATCCAGATGAATAATCCTACACGCGAGGCTCGGAAGAGGCTCAACTCTAAATTTTGCAGAAATGGCGGCACCTTCGAAAATTGTGTAAAATATCAGAGAGTAGCGACGTTTACTGCTGTCTTCGCACCCTTCGCGCCCTTTCGACGTTGCATTTTATTATTCCTTGTCATCATATTTTATATGGACGTCCATATTTTTCGTAAGCTATCGCATGATTGTTTAGCGTTTGGTCGATTGGTGGCTGAATGGTGGCTGGATGGTGGCTGCTCGCCAAGATTATTGATGCTCTCGATGGCAAAGGCGCGCGAGCTGGTTTTGGTTTAGGTTACCTGCGATTTGTATGAAATTCGATCGCAGCCCACGCGAAGAGGCTTCGCGCGCGCTGCTCCCGCAGTGTCGAAGACTCGTTCGACAGCTCTATTTATTTCTGCAATTTGCGTTATTTATTCCCTTGTACCATATGAGCCAAGTACCTATCTTGTCTTCTCTCTTGAGTCTCTCGTGTTTCTCGTGTTCTCTGTCGGCTTTGATAATTCCTATTGAGTGACTATCGATTCGTATTCCGTTATTTCTCAGCGCCTTCGCACCAACAATTCCGCCGAAACATCACTCCCAATTCTTATCACTTAACAATTGGACGATGCGAAAATCCATTCGAGACACCTCGTGCACTTCGAATTCCGAAGCGAGCAACTCCTCGTTCAACTTCACCGCAAAATTAACTCTAACGAAGCATGCAGTAAATTCTCCAAGCGGACAATGTTGTGAATTACAGAGGCAGCCTGGTATACAAACCCTATAAACGGACGGGTTTATGTTGTCAGCCGAGAAGCGGACTGAAGCGGAGCGAAGCGCAGTGAAGTGTGCTGCCACACAGGAGGTTCGTCCTCGCGTGAACCAGTGGGGATCGCGAGCACGACCCTTGTGTATTTCCAAACTGGATCCCGAAGCAATCAAATTCTTTTCTCGCTAGGATGACTGGACAAGAGGGCAGGCTAGTCAAACATGCTAAGGATAACGATATCATCTAGCTTGTCTTGTAGTGGGCTGTTACTCTCCCAGATCGGAGTTCACATTACAATTTATCCCGTACACCGTTGGCTTCGAAGTCGAAAGTCCAAAGTCCGAGCGCCGACAGTTTCTCCTACGCTGTACTCTCTATTCTTCGGATCTTTTTCGCTTTAACAATTGAATATAAATTGGAAACTCGAGCTGAGATCGAATCTGTCTCTCTCCCTCTCTACGTGTCTACGGTACGTGGCTACTTGCTCGATCTTCGGAACTTATAGTCGAGCATGGAGACTCGGCTGATTCCGAGTGACTTGTACTTGGGGATTCAACTTGATTAAAGTTAACTTGACGCCGTTAATATGTTAATGACGTAGAACGCGACACGCGACCAACCGTCAGTACGAGGACGCTCGCCTCCACGCGAAAGCCACTCCGATGTTTGTCCATTCTCCAACTGTTTATTTTCAAATTAACCCCAAGGCACGCGTCGCGTCCGGCAGTGCAGCAACTCGGCGCGTGTCACCTGTCTGTCACGGTTACGCGATTCGGCGGCGGCTTCACCCTCCACGGAGACATGGCCGAGTGCTCTCAGGACCTGCGAGCACCCTGTGCCTACCGGGGGTGTCCCGTGCTGGGGGCTGCCACCCTCGTCTTGGCTACCAGCGATGCTCAGAGCGACACCGATAAGCGTCATGTGCCAAGGAATCACGCACCGTTGCTCACGCAGCGACCACAGCAGCGACGACCCGGCGACCTCCATTGGCTGCAACTGCACCCCAATGACCACCGTCTTGGGGGTTGCAGGTGAAACTCTTCCCCGTCTTCGCAAGGCGGATTCATGCTTGCCTGATTACGCCGGCACGCAGGTTCTTCGGACGACGGGCACCCCTGCCGAATAACCACCCATGTCCTACCTGCCTCTAGGCCCCACCTGTGGATGCACCTTAATTCCTCCTTCGGCCACGTCTTCGTCATAGACTCCTTTCAACTTTCTAAGCGACATATGCCCAGGAATTATGCTTCGATGCCCTCGTAATCCTAGCGCTGGTGGCTCTGCTGAAGGACAGGTAGCTAGATCACGCAACGCGCTAGAAGCGTTTCGCTGAAAGTTCCTGAACTCCTGACCCCTTCGGGCAGATGCAGAGATCCGATGCAAGGTGCTTGCAGTCGGAGACTGAAGGCGCTAAAAGATCGACCATAGGCGTGCATTATGCGGACATTAAAATCATTTTGAAACCGACTGATCGATTGGTCGATTGTACGGTATGCGAGTTATTGCGATAGACCGGCATGCGTCCTCATGCGTCGTTATGCGTCGCTGTCGAAACAGGCAGGCAGGTGCCTTCTAGCGTCGCTCACTGCAGAACGCTACCCGCACGATTCCTAAGATAACGCTCAAGGCATTTTTAACTATTGTACACTAAAGCAATATATACTCCTTGACGCACAGCCTGATTGTGAGTGACGCGTTGCTTCCGGAAGGTGAAAGGGCGCACAAACTTCTCGTGGGGTTACGAAGAATAAAAAACATGGAGCAACAAACATCATTAGCGTGGTGACGTTTCATTCAATGGTTGGCATTGATCGTGCAATTAGGTGTGGCGTAATCATCCTATTAAGCTCTATTTACCGTGCTAACGAGTTTTCCTCTTAGAACTATGGTAAAGGTAAAACGGTCGGGTGAGGCAGTCGCGTGGCTGGCACGCGTTCTGTCGATGACAACTTCCGGTTGCGGGCCGGAAACGAGGTTCTCCTCTATGGAGGGAACGGCTGCTCTAGCTGCTTCGATTAACTACGCTAGCAATTCAACTGAAGTCATCGGACTCAGTTCTGCACCTTAAAGCAATGACTGTTTATCGTTTTGTTTTATGTTTTTCTTAAAAATTGTCAACGGTAATTATTTTCATGATTACTTATAATGTTTTACGGATAAATTTTATCGTAGTCTTAATTCGAGCAGCACGTTGACCGATTGGCTAGTTAGCTGGTTAGTGTGCTAGTTGGCTAGATGGAAGCTCGGTAAGTGGGAGCGTCTCGACGTCGTTCCTCGATCGAAGCGATTCCCAAACAAGTCGACGAGATGATCTCCCAGGCGTCCTCTTCGAAGTGGCAATGAAGTGGACCGTGAAGAAATAAAAAAAAAATTGAAGCAGAGTCCAGAGTCACGGAATTGAAGAATAACAAGGACAGATAAAATTTACCGAGTTTATAACGCGACCATCGACGTCCATATTGCAGATTTCATACTTGAAGAGAAGAGTATGTGGCTCGTTGGCTACTCGCAGCATCCTTGAGGATCTTTTCGAATTGATCTCGAGCTCAAAGGCTCGAGCGACGAGGACGCTCCTGATCAGTCCGAAGGACGCAACACTAGTCAAATCTGATACGAGTCTGTCTTAGACTAGATTGATCTCATCCTCCTCGTCCTTTAAACTCAAAAATATACCTTGATGAGATGATCGATCGATCCGCAGATTATTTTTAGCTATCATCCCTTCCGGCATTCCGAGGTACCAAAAGTCTTCGCCCTTGAAGATGATCTCCTCAGCACATTTTCCATTTCCTTGGTGAACCCTAACCTGTGTCAGTTACTCTGCGTCTCTCCCCTTCTCTTATTTCCTTTCCTTTCTCTTACTCTATTCAGACTTTTCCCTATTCCCTTCCACTCGAAGCTCCATCTTACCTTGAAGTCCATGTGATCCACTGTGCTCTTGATAGCCGGAAGACGTTGCTCGGTCCAACTGACGTCGCTTTCTGATACATTCACAAAATTTCTAATAGGACCAAGGATCCTAAAGAACGATGCTCGGACCATTCCTAGACAGCCAACCTGATAGGACAAAATCAATCAATCTATACACCCTGTTGGACTCTACTGCCTGCGCACTCGCCTACCTACCTCCTTTACATATTTCACAAAAATATGACCAATCTTGTAGGCGCTCGCGTCCAGAAGATACGGAATCGGAATATAATCCTCTCCAGCGACTTCCTGGGCAACGATAGATCGCACTGCTCTCCAGCCCTGAACAACGCTCAATTTCTCGCCTACGCCAAGGAGACCTCCAACACCTCCGAACCTCCTCCTCCTCCTCCTCCTTTCGATTACAAGCGTGCGGGTTTCCATGACGCATCCTAAGGAACCTTTTCTTCGGAGGTTAACTTTCTTCGTCTAGGCGATCGCGCTCGGTGACTGAATCAATCAAGAACATTCATTCCCATTGTTGGGTTATAAGTCTACGAAATATACACGGCAATCAAAGTCAAAGACACCGATCAATTTTGACAGCTGTCACACGATGGCTTGCAGTTGTCAAATATACAGATATCCGTGCACCGAAGAATACGGTTGTTTACAGGATAGCCTGTTGTTGTTTTGAGATGTCGGATCGTAGGTGGCGTGCAGCGCGGGGTGCAGCACGCAGCACGCAGCACACGAAGCACGTATGTGATTAATAGGATGATCTTTCGGAGAGCGAGAGGGGCAAGAGGAGACCAAGGATGCTGGAGCGCAGTACCTTCAGCCATTTGTAATCATTAGCGCCATGGGCCGTGGTACTGTTGGCACCGTCGGCCGACTCATTATGTCATTCACGTTGGTACGCACGTTCGCGCCGTGAGTGCACATCCTCGTATGCACGCGTATTATCCTCCTATTATGAATACCATTAAGGGTCACTCTGTGGCGAATGGAGAACCGACGGATATTAACCGATTCCCCTTCGCCAACTTTTCAGCTCACCTTTACCATGGAATTTCGACAATTTTCATACAGCGAGCCAATTTCGATTTTCTCGCGAACCTATTGACAGTACAGTGCTCGAGTGACATGGCTGGTGGTGAAGATTTCCGGCGGCTCCTCCAGCGCTCCTTCTTGAGTCCCTTAAATATCCTGGCTGGCAAATTGAAACGCCTGGGCACATCGCGATGTTGCTTATGGTACAAATTTAATAAGGCGCCCGCTGGGCCCCCAGTTACCATGCTAATATCACGGAGCAGGGGGCACGAAGCACGGAACGGGCAGCACTGCTTCACCTGACTCGCGATGGATGCCAGGCTGAGGGTACGAGGAGACTCGTAACCAGTAATGTTATGGCACTGCCCACCGCGAGCCTTAAAGGCCCTCGCCGGGCTCTTTAGTGCCAAATTGGTTATGCGGAGGCTTTACGACACGGCGCGCAATATTAGCCGAATGAATTACATAAATTATTTTTAGGGTTACTTCGAACGAGGAAAAAAGTCAGTCTCGGAAATCAACTGCTGATAGACTGCGACTCGCAGCGCAGCCAGTCCTACCGATCTACCCCAGCTGCAAGCTTAAGCTGCCTGTACGGGTGTTTATATGGGAAAGAATATCGCCGACATTTCAACGGAAACGGAGAATCGAAGAAACAGAAAAATGCTGGAAGAAACATTTTTATCAGGCCTGTTTCAGTCACCGCGGGAGACCCTGCGTGTCTGCCAGTCGAATTATCGAATACTGTCGTAAATCGAGGCTGCTTCGGAGAAGAGATCTCGTGTGAGAAGACATAAAATATAAATACATCTACTTAGATGTCGGACGATGAGCGACAACGTTGTACGAATAAATGGAAGAGGGTTGATGGCCGATGGTGGTGTTGGTCACGGTAATAATTAATATCAATAAGTGTAGGTGCGCATGATGGTGAAACGATGGAATGCTGAAACGGCGGAGTGGTGGAGTGGCGGGATGGTGGAACGGTGGAATGATAAAGTGGTAGAAGCTGGCAGGTAGTACCCGAGGGAAAACATGCGGGCGAGACAGGAGGCAAGGTGTTTCTCTGTGACATTCTCGGTGGGCAAGGTGCTACAAATGCGATCCTTCCGCGCAATGGCAACCGTTGCAACGACGCGTCAACTTAAAGTGTTGAATGTTAAATGTTGAAGAACCACGGGGATGGAGTGGGGATAGAGTCAAGAGCGTCAAGAGATTCGAGAGCGTCGAAAGCGTGAAGAAGATCGCAAGTGCACGAGAGTCGAGTGCATATAGGGGCGATGAATATAGAGTGCTCGAAGAAAATCTCTCTTATTCCAGTCGTTACTCGTAGCAGTCGTAGCAGTCGTAGCAGTCGTAGCACGCTCTCCCACAGACCGGCTGCCTCGTCGAAATTAGCATACGACTGGAATCGAACGAGGTACCAGGTACGACCCCGATGTCTCCATCGCTCGTGAAATGGATACCGGGTGCGTCGCGGTGCATCGCGTCTTCTCCTTTCACGATTGGTTTATGCTTCGTGAAAACGTATGGACGCTGCATAATCTCAGCAAGCTCAGGGATAAATACCTACTGCGAGAGAGATATAATTCGTGATATTTTATTTTCGATACTTCCTCGAGTCTTCGTCAGTCTTCAGTCTTATTGGGCAATTGCGCGATTTTAGAAGCGACCAATTAGAGTCGACTAGCTGTCTTAGTTAATTGGCGAACAACGTTACGCCAGGACCTAAATCATCCTTGATTGTATTAGACGTCTCAATTGGATCGACAGCACACACGCACACTGACTCAATCACTATTTATCTACACTTGTCAATTGTCATCAGCCAAGAAACAGCATCCAGTCAGAGTCGGTCATTGGTTTATTATTGGTCCAGCAAGATGAGCAGGGCGTCGTCTAGACCGCAGGGTTCATCTGCAATGAGCTTCTGGCCCGCTGCCATTCTGCCGACGATATTGCCCTTTTTGCGATCGTACACTGGTAACGAGATCGGCAATGCCAAGGAGATCGGTGCCGAAGCGATTTCGGTGTTTTTGCTTGCGATGACTTATCGATATTGGCAAGTTACGTTGCAGGTACACGTGCTCTGGTCAATGTAGGCGTGCGTAGGTGAAGCTGTCGATGCTGGCGTCTGCGGAGATGCTGCTGGGAGGATAGCGAGATGAAGGAAGAAGACGGAAGACGAGGGAAGCAGAAAAGGCTGCGTGCAGAGCGAGGGTGAAGATTCAGCCTGACTGAATTATTGCTAAGTGAGGCTAGAACTTTGACCGGGAACCACTAGGCAGCCATGCGGACATGCGGACATGCGGACATGCGGACATGCGGAGGGACCCCTACTGGTGCACTGTACGCACAGCATCCACCCTGAGACTCTTCGAACTCTTCGGCATTCCTCTTCCTCCCCGTTCCGTAGTCGAGCATAGACGGAATTCAGTAGTTGCCGGAATCCTTCTGGAAACGTCCGAGCTTGGCTGCACGAAGGTTTCTATAGCGAGGTTTACAGAACGTCTACAGAAAAATTGGAAGGGCACGTGGCTCTCTTGGTAAGATAGCGGGTGTCGGGGACACGATGTTGGACACGACGCCGGCGACACGACTTCTCCTGGGGAAACCGGACGAATGCATCGAGTGCATCAAATGCATCGAGTATCGCAGTCTGATACTCGGAATCAATGCTTTGCCAATGTGTGGATGGTCTGAGGTGGCTGGTGGTCGGTAGAGAATGATGGAAGGTTTTTCTATGATAATTGTAGGTGGAGAGGTGGAGGGGGGGGGGGGGGGGGGAGATACAGAGAGTAGTAGTAGTCGAGAGGATTATGAGTAAAGTAATGCGGCGCGCAGCACGTGGCCCCTGTGGGTCCACCTTTGGGTTGTCAAACCTGTTTCCTGGCTCCGTCAAGGGAGCAGGGGATGCGCGGGAGGAGGGCGGGAGCACTCGCTCAAATCCCTTCCACCGATTTTAATATTCATTTTTAATAGGATCAGGATTCAAAGTGGCATTCTGCCGAAAGGAATTTGGTGTAAGAGGAGGAGTATCGAGTTGGGACGAGAGATAAGAGTTCCGGGTGATCGGGTGTTCGGCGATCCTCACCAAGAGTGGCGGCTACTGGTCCACGCAGCTTCCGAATAGTCAGCATCCACCTGAGTCCACCCGAGTCCACCTGAGATCCACTGTCGAAACGTTTCGAGACAAGTAGCGACCATTAGGCGACCAACCTGTGGCTTAATGGAAAAATTGAAGATAACCACAGGCTTCTTCTTTTTCTTCCTCTTCCTCTTCGTCTTCTTCTGGCGAAGAGCTTCGACCATTCACGCTTCGTCCATCCTCCTCCTCCTCCTCCTCTTCCGTAATTTGTTTTCCCTCTTAGTCAGATCGTGCTTATCGTTAGAAATGTAAGTAGCCGTGTATTTGGGATGTGGCCGGGATGCTGGACGCTCCAGAACCAAGAGAGTCTATTGGGTAAATCTCAATTGGACGATCGCATCCTTTTACGGAAGATCAAAAGCCATCTCTGCCCGTCTCCTTATGAATCCACGATTATTATGGGAACTTTCTCATCGGGCCAACGAAACTATTAATTATTTCTCTTTGTTGCAGGTGAAGCGGCCCCGAAAGAACGAGAATCATTGCATCATCGATCGTTCGCTCGTTCGATCGTTCGATGGTATCGTCTTGATTCAGGGTCGTAGGTCATCGATCGATGACCAAGTTACCAAGCGGTCCAATTTCTAAGTGGCTACGATCTACGAGGTGGTACATCCTCCCCATATCGACAAGCGACTCATGGGAGTCACTCGACCTCCTTGTCTCTCCGTCGCTCACCAACTCGTAATCGGTCACTCTCTCTCTCTCTAACTCTCCCTGCCCCCCCCCTGCCTACCCCTGCCACCCTCTCTCCTACAGTCAGTGTGTGAGGGAGTAATTCTCCGGGCGGCTCGGTAATGCTGGAAGTCGTGTTTTTAGTAGAGATCGATGGACTCGTTCTCATTAGGGCATCACGAGCGACACGCTAGAGGGTCGTTAAGCACGTTCACGGCCGGTATCGTTACTTCGCTATCTTAACCTCTAGCTCCTCGCTTGATTAACTGTGGGATCTTTGCTTAGCTAACAGTGGCACAGGTGGATTGTTTTTATGGCGCGTCGCCACGATCCTTTGCCTTTAGGCAAAACGCACAAGCATCGGTAGCAACATCGGCACAGCATCCACACGGACGGCAGCGCAGTCGCGGAGTATCTTTCATCAGTGATCTCGCAGGCGAATCCAAATACGCAATAGTAAGTCTTTCTACTCGTATCGATGATGCTGCGTATGTAGCTGCTGCAATCGAGGAGTGCCAATTCAGAATTGAGATCCAGAAGGCTTTACAGGTGTGTGTGTGTGTGTGTGTGTGTTATTATCGGTGACCCCTCCCGCGCTTGATCTTTCCAAATCTAGAGCAGGCCATTTCACATGTGAAAGGAAACGCTTGCGTCACCGGACAATTATTGTCGTGATTTACGATTGAGAAGACGGTCTGCAAATCGGACAATACTTTCCCGGCGCTCTGCCGCTCAAGTGAAATGTCTTGTAGGACACGAAGCGAGTCACGAAACGGTTTAGATAGAGAGGTGCTCTCGCGTGCACACACACACACACACACACACACACCCACATTAGGAATGAGAATCCCCGAAGTGCTTCTAGCTGCTCCTAACTTCGGCTCGGAGGTTTCAGGCATCCTTTCGTTTTCCCAGAACCTCGCTTAATCGTCGCCATCGACTCGAGTCTCGTGAATCAACGAGCAACGAATCTTTGACGAAAAAAAAAAAAAAAAAACAAATTCCTATTGACTCTTACGTTCTTGGCGCCACTTTCCAATTTGGCCAAATGACATCATGCATCTGGTATATCGTCGGTCGATCTCGCTTGCACTTCTCCTCCGATCGTTTCGCTGCTGCATCGATAATTTAGAGGCGAGGGTGTAATTAGAATGCCTCGAGCGCACTTTTAATTGAATCGTATTGACTTGACTTGGCTCGGTCGACTCGAGTTGAATCGAATCGAGCCGCGAGTTCCGTGAGAGAACTAGATAGATTGCTATTCGGCATGTAGAGTTGCTCGATGATGACGCTGCCACTGAACCTGATGCTGGAGCCAGTGCACGTGGGAACGTGTTAATTAACAAAAAAATCTAACCCAGATCAGAATGAGCGATCCGTACTTTATATGATTAATTCGCTGTAATAAGTAAGCGAGCTGCCCTATCAAATTCTCATGTATTTTCACGTCCTTTCTCCTAGTGCCGACTAACCACTCGAGGAAGTGTGACGAAGACTTGTCTAGCAATCTATTTTTGAAGAAGCATCTGCCTGCTGATGCTGGAGCCAGGATATTTCTTGCGTTCAGCTAGATAGCTAGCACCAATGTTTATCGAATTAAAAGTTTCCTGGTTAAATCGCCAAAGAAACAAGACAAAGCCATTAAGGCTCCTATAGAAGCGATGACATTTGCCAGCTAAAGGTGCGTCTGATCCTGATGGAAGCTCACATTTGCAAATCCGTCATGTAGCTCGTAACAATAGGAATCGATGATTACGTTATCTCCAGAATTTCCGTAATCCTCCATTCCCATATTGGATGTCGAATCTGTATGATTTCTGAAAATTCAAAATCTCTGTCATTGACGATACGTATGAGCGAAGGAGGAGCATCTTCCAGCATCGGACAGGACTTTTGAGGAGAGAAGCAAGCACGTGTTTTATCTTAAGTTGCTCAGAGCGGCACCTGGCGTTCAGTCCTTGAACCCTGGATGCTGGCACTCCTTCCGGGTGCACAGTTGCACACGTGCTCTCTCTCCCCCTAGTCAGTATGTAAATCACTGTGCTCTCACTCCCTTAAATTTATCTTCGATCCCAAGTATTTCCACACATGGTACCTATATGGACCGTATTTGATTCGATAAATCTCTACGATTCTCCTATGCAGTTGCGACACGTTGATCGTTTGTAATTTCCAAATAGATTTAACGAGTAACTCTAGTTTCACCTCAGTCCCTCCGATTGTCAACCTAAATTTAAGAGAAGAGGAGCCCAACGGCTGAGCACGTGTTCCTCACGTGTCACATGTCCCTCACGTATCTACTTGGGAGCACGAAAATAATCCTAGGATGCAAAGCTGAAGAATTTACGACAGCATCTTGTCTACCGTAGAGACATCGTTATCACGCGCATCCCCAGCTTGGTTTTCACGCCACCTGGTAAATTGCCAAGTGACTCTGAAGAAGAAGAAAAATATGAAGGAAGCTGCAAAGGAAATCTCCTATGGTACATGCGTACAAGGAATGCCAGGAGACTCGACTGATGCTTCGCAATGGAACATGGTCCAGCACAAATGAGTGGAGTCTGTTCTTGGTCGCGAATCGTGGAGCATGTAGTGGGCCCACGCGAGTCCCGGATTCCTGATCCACTACATCAGCATCAGTCGGCTCCAAATTATATCGTTGTTCCGAACCCAAAGTACCATCGGGAACCCCTTGCCCACGAGACCTGGCTGTTTGCACAGTCAACATAAAGCCTGAACCGTACGGAACAAGGACCGCGGAACATGGAACATGGAACGCAAGACACGGGACACGAGACAGAGGGAAAGAGAGTCCAGAGGGTGGTGTGGAGCGGGGTGGACCTAGTGGACCCAGTGGAGTCCACCCTTGTAGCCGGGGTCGTCGTATCGCTCGATTATTGAGAGACGCGCACATCAGCCTCATTTGTAATTATAATTTCATCGTTAGAAGACTGTCGTGATCCTGAAAGATCTAGAGGCTTGATCGCCAAGACGATTAAGATCGAATCGCCTACTAGAATCTCAGTTAATCTAAAATGTAAAGTCTCTCTTGACCCGCCTGGCTGGGTCTTGGGAAACTAGGAAGAGTCTCTAGACTTCCTTTCGAGCAAACCTTCGCCGTAGGGTCTCCTCGCAAACATCCTCAAGTATCGAATCGCACGAGGCGGAAGCAGCACCGCGTCCTCTCGACTTCCTGTGCCCCGAGTCCCAATAAAACAAGACTGGCCACGTTGCATGGGTCTTACGTCTCATCCAGTGCAGCAGTGACGTTTACGTCAAACAGCATTCCTCTCGGTCCATAGTCCAGAGTCCTTATCTAAAGCAGTTACAGCTAGTCGGGAGTCGCGCCTTCTTCAGATGCACTTCCAATCCTCACCCAGCCTTCCTCTGGCTTCTACCAACCTAGCCTGACCCGTACGAGCCTAGAGGATAGTCTCCTCCATGGCCACGTAGGTACGTGCGTGCCTGCGTGCGTTCGTGCGTAGGGATCGCATTCGATTGGTCGTTCGAGTATCGATAGGCAGACGGCATGCGACATACGACTTGCAACATACGGCGTCGGGAAGGACCCAAGATTATGGTGTAAGATTACGTACGAGTGCAAGTTTTAGTGGAAGCGTAAAGTGGTTTCCCGAGCGTAACGCCCACTCGAGCGACGCACAATCCTCCAGCAATCTGCCTATCATCCTCTATGAGCTTGCGTTGGTTTGACTCTGACGTTCCGAGCACGCAGTAACCCATCACTCACCAGTTCTATTTCTCTTGGTGCTTCGTACGTCACGTCGCTCGCGCTTTGCCTTACGTTGCAGTTTCTTCGATACGAGCAACCCTGAAAACACGCCAATCATTGTCCATCCTGCTCTGCGCCAGAGGCAGAGTGGTAGCGCAGTCTTTGTCTTCTCTTCTCTTTTTCTCTCTCACGCTCACGATTTGCAGGCACAGGAAGTATTTGCGAAAAAATGACGAGCGAGGGGAAGGAACGTAGACGTAAGAAAGCCCGGGCAGCACCTGCTGGCGAGCCGGATGTCCCATTCAACATTGTACTTTCTGGAAGCCGGTACCACGCTGCGACACAGATGTATATATGTATACGTATAGTTAGATGTTCCGGTCAACGAGATTTTAAAGAGATTTTTTTGAAAAAGACCCAAAATCGTATTGACCAGCACCGAACGACCCACCAAGCGTTGGTGCTGACGCAACTGATGGGATTTGACCGTGAAATCTTTGTCGTCCAACTAACGCAGCTATTTTGAGGCTCGACTTCCATTTCACGTAAGACCACGTAAAGGTGTGATATTATACTACTATAAAAATATTTAAAAAGAATATAAAGTGTGCGCAACACCACTTAACGCACGATACGCTGTTAATTGATTGGTTCTGCGCTGGAGGTGCAGCGCGTGGACCGGCTGTCGGAGGGTGGAATCTAGAAGAGGCCCCAAGGGGTGCGTGAGGCCGCGCGTGGTCGGTATTTCACGGTTTACCCAAAAATTAGCCATTAATTTACAGCGAGCCCCTATAACGGCCCTGAGCCATTTCTCTCTTCGAGTGCGCCAGGGTGGCAGCGCAAGGCCGATAAATAACGCACCCTGCAACTGCCACATGGCGTTTTTCGTAATGTCGGAGCCAAGAGGCTGATTGTCGTAGGCGTGTACTTACATAAGTAGTGCCTATAGATCATTCAGGAGGAATCCTCTATCGCTTGGATTCACGCGTCATTTAAGAATTGACGTCGATTCGAGTTGATATCTCGATACGAGAAAATAGATACGGAATGGATGGGGAAGGGAGGAGAACGAACGAGAGAAAAGGACCACCAACGTCACGAACGCTATACGTATTCCATTACCATTAGCGTAATAGATATTCCTCGTAAGATGGATATATTTTTTGTATCTTCCTCCGTGTCAATTTCCACAAGGATAACTTTACTTATTTGCGCCTCGTTCAACGATTCGACGAGTTCCCAAAGGAGAAAAGGGTGCTAATTATGAAATTCCCATTATCTGAAACCGTACACCGATGGCCCGTCGATGTGGCCCTTAGTAAAAACAATGGCCACGCTTCCCGGCCGAGCAGGATATGGAACCTGAGAAGTGGCCGCAGCCGCAGCCTGTCGGTCAGCCGCTCGTTTCGAGGCGTCGAGGAGACCATTTCGTTTGAAGTGTACGAACTTCAGGGAGAAACGAATAAACGAATAAACGGAGATCCGTGCGAGTGAGTGAGCGACTCATAACGCTCGCATCTCGCGGAGATCCTGGATAAGATGGCATCGTGGGTGGCCGAGTGCGCGCGCGCGCACAGCGAGTGGCAATGCTCGACAAAGGTGGTGGTACGTATCAAGGTGTGCAGCATCATTTTCCATAGCAGCCTCCTTCCAGGAGGCTGAGGTCCTTCCTGAGGACGCAGAAAAAGAAGAGCGCAAAACTTTCCTCTGCGAAGCAGCCAGCCGGATATATTTAAGATTGGGCATGAATAGGACCTGCCAGGACGCACCGTATAATTGAAGGATCTTGCTGGGCACTGGGCTGCACCTGTAAGGAGGAAGGAGTCCTTTCTCCCTTTCTCCCTCCCGCCTCGCTTTTCTTCCTCCTGCTCCTTCTTCTCGAGGGCTTCCTCCTCGACGTGGCCCGCGTGCACCGTCGCGTCCTCAGCCCCGGCGGAATAAAACGGCCCAGCGTAGGCGAGTGTCCGGTTCCCTTTGTGTCCGCTACCTGTCTTAAGACATCCTCCGCTTCTTCGAGAGAGGGCCTTACGGGAGTACGGGGCCCCTTGGTCAGATCCTTTGATAGCACAGCATTCCTGCCCATTCATCAGACATTTGATAGCTTCACGTGGGAGCCGGGAATTCTTCGTTGGCTCCAGGTTCCACACAAACCTCCTCTCCCCCGCGGCCTGTTGTTCGTTTTCTCCCTCACTCCCCCCCCCCTCCCCATCCTCCTCGTTCCGGCGTCAGGTACATGGTACATCGCGCGTGTCGATACCTTCCTGCTGATAGATCCTCAGCATCCATTCAAAGACGATTGCACGGAGATTGCTCGACCTCGCATCCTTGCAGTTTCTCAAGCGCAAGACGCGAGATAAAGATCTAAATCAATGTACAACCTGAGTTCTATGGATAATCGGGTAATCCACTAATACAAATATTTGTAGATCCTGTAAGGATAAGGCGAGGAGTGACTGGCGCAGAATCCCTGCGACGCAATGAGATGGGTCCGACTGGAACGGGATGGGATGCTGCGGAGGTGTGGAAAGGAGTGCAATGGATAGAAGAGGAGCGAGGATGAGAGTGGCGGAGGGGACAGGGGAACAACCAGGCTGAGCCTGGCATAGCGAGGGAGCAGACAGCGAGACAGCGCACCATGTGGTGGGAGACGGCATATGGGCACGCGCCCAAGATCCGATAAGAGCGTCGCTTCAATTGACTGCAATCGTAGGTTAGATATTAACTTGCGGGGGTTCGCGTCGACCTTCTGGCTCGATGGGGAAATTTCAAGTAACGAGAACCTGCAATTGACGGTTTTATCGCGTTATCGGTGTATCGGTACACGAATGTCAGTCGAGTAAGATTTCCTGTCGGATATCGGAGTTCGATTTCTCTTAGGCAGCCGGTCGATTCTCACAGGTACTGGATGTGAATTTGGAGTCGGTTTAATTTACAGAAATTGTATGGGCTGTGCACAGTGAACGACAGACCGGCTGCTTTTTGTTTTCATAAATTAATCGAGGACCTATTACCACATTAGGCGTATCAAGCACCATTTGACCGTTTCCAAGTCAGATGGCGACGATCACGCAATGTGCGACGCAGGACGACGCAACGAGCGTCCATCGGCTTCGCTCCACTTGAAATTGTAAAAAGGGTTGGGTAGCTCGGGGCCCAATTAGATTATTCAACCGGGAAAGTGGGTTTGGGTTTAAAGTTTTTCTGAAACTTTCTCAAGACCCTCCTTGCTTCTCCTCGTATTTTCCCAACACTTTAGTGAAAATACTTTCGAATGAGGTTTGGGAGCTACGAAGTTAGAAAAGTCCCAGGGCGTCCGAGGTCTCAAGGCCAGCAACACAAAGCACCTTGCATTGTGTCCCTGTCAAAGCTCGGAGGCTCGATTCGAATCGTAACGAGATTATTGTAGGGCGTTGAGCCACGGAGAATGCCAAAATCTCAGAATGCCGAAATAGCAGAATAGTAGAATAGCATGGAATGAAAGAGCCATGGAGTCCTGGTCCACGTGTAAGAGAGAAAAAAAGATTGAATGCATCCGCCGTCCCTGTAGCTTGTTGCTAAACTCATATATTTTTTCGATTTTCCTGCTTCCACCAAAATACCGGAAGCTGGCACAACAGGTACGAAACGGTCCTTGAGGACCTTCAGCCTGAAGACCCAAGATAGGTTCAGCCTCTCGGTACCTCCAGATCCACTTGGACCAATAGGACCTCTAGTGACTGACGTTATAAAAGAAAAGATAATTCCTGTCGTGACACCGTATTCAGCTTCGTTAAGGCGCATCCACGACTCGAACAGTCGCTCGAGCATTCGCAGGGTGGTGCCTCGTCCTATCTAGTCAGCATCTCGGTATCCACCCACCTGACACTCTGACACCCTGACTCCAGATGACACGTTCCCTAGGTGTCCCGTAGACCTCCCTTTTCGAGAAATAGAAAAAGAGGAAAGAAGACCCGACACACTTAAACTACGAGAAGAGCCAAGCACGTTCTTCGGGTTCATTTGTCACTGTGGAGACGGTGTCATTTACTGGCAGCAGATGAGTCGCTAATGAGACTCGGCCGACTACTCGTATTATCTCGGCATGATCATCCAGCTCATCTGCCACCGATTGGATTTAATTAATACTTCCACTCTAAGCAACCAGTCATTTAATCGAATGATGAATCGATTACTCGATGGCTGCTCCTCACTACCAATAGGACAGGATCGTCAAATGGCCAAGGAAACGCAAGCACCGGGGAAAGAGTGATGCGCGCGAGCACGAGAGCCTCTCGGCCATGTCCAATTAATTCAATGAGTGAATCAGCCTGCCGACTTTTATGTAACATTTTAATGATGCGCCCCCTCCAAGCCAGATGACTCCAGATGACTATCTACCCTCTCGACAGAGTCGCCGCAGTCGCCACAGTCGCCACCAGCAGGCAACCCCCCGGCAAGCACGTGCCACATAAAAACCACATGTGACGGAATACACGAAAGCTCATTAACAAAGTCGAATATCCATTCACCGCGTTTCATCGTGTTTTATCATGTTTCATCACGTAGCAGGTACCCCGTCCTGGTCCTGAAGTCCTAAAACCTTCAGCCTGGATCTTTCACTGAATTCATCATTACTTATGTCGCGGGACAATTATACATTCTAGTACCGTGTTACTTGAAGCTTCTCGAATGATGCACAATCTCAGCTAATTGCAAGATCTTACTTATTTGTAGACAGGCTGCATTTGGAAACGAGGACAAGTCATCTAGAAAAGAATTCGACTGCCAAGCACCTGTATATCGTTGACTGTACTAGGACATTCTCAAGAGGATGAAGTGTATCCTGGAGAAGAGACCGCGCCCATGGCTGACACAGCCCGTTAAGCCCACTCCACCTACGTCAGATATCATCGCGCATGCAAAACAGAAGGCCGTTACTTCGTTCCTGGTGAAGAGGTGGTTGGCCAGCTGGTTAGGAGGCTCATCCGGAAGGCATTGACGTGATCAGGCAGCGAGACAGGATCTTTGCAAGGACCACGTATACTTTCTTCAGTTGCACGTCTACGTATCCATGGACACCACGTGGGTCAGATGCTTCGGAAAATGTACATTGTCTCCCAAACTGTCGAATCCTCCAGACTCGTGGATCAAAATCCCCAAGGTCACCGGTCTATCGACCTGGTGCATTTGGGCTGGACGCCCCTGTAAATTGCATTGCTGGTGCATGACTCGTGGCACTGTGCGTGACGATAGTCACCACTCCTTCGGAGGATCTTCGCTTCTGCTTCCTACATATTCAAATCGGCCCTGACTTCGGCCACTCGTTTGTCCATGATTCGTAAAATCGTTGATGGGACGGGAGACTTGGAAGACGCCGTCAGCGACAGCAGCGTCGCTGGGGCATCCTGTAGGAAGGTATTTGGCTATACACGTCGATGGACCTGGGTGGAGCTCAGGGGAGTCAAAGGAATGAAAAGAGAGAGACCGGAGGATCGGTGAAGCCGCGTGCGCATGGCTCATGTCGCGGCATCTTTGTCGGCGTGCTGGGTTCTTCATCATTGCTCAGCCGATAGCCGATAGCGGATAGCCGATACACACCGCCTCTTCGTCCTTTCCTGCCGGCATCTTGAGACGAACCTGCTTGCTCTTGCCCGCCAATAGCACTCATATATTAATTAGTCTCGGAGTCCAAGTTATTATTCGCTCGAAATTAATAGACCCTTCCTCGGATAAATAATCATGAACTCTTCTCCGTGCATGTGCTCCTCCAGTACGTCGGTCCAGCCAGCATCAGTTCCAGCTGGAACCTTCCTCTCTTTATTACTCGACAGCATCTTGCGCCCTTCTTGAATTCCCCGCACTTTATTACGATATGCCTACTCGTACCACAGCAACCGCCATTCTTCGATCTCCTTTCCGTTTCTCCGTGAGATATTAGGTACTCGCCGCGAGTAGGTAGACGTGTCGTTGTCCCTTGATCAAGAATCGTAGGCAGCATGCGAGACGTGCGATTTTCTCTGGGCGCTTTCCATCTGGCATCTATTAATCTATTAATCGCCCGAGACGATCCTCGTGCAAATATTGAATTTCAGGGCGCGCCTATTGCTTGGCTGATATCTTGCTCTCCAAAGGCCAGGCTCGTTTATAACAGCATTGTTACCACGTCTCTTTCAGGACTTCCGGACTCTGAGCAAATCTACACCAGACGCTCGCATGCGCCGCGACTCCCGAAACACAAGCAGCGACCCTCGCGAATACGCAGCGACTCAGGATGTAGGCTCATCCGGGAGATACAGGATACAGGCCGGTTCACAAGACGCGCAGGTTGTAGGCTGTAGGTTGCAGGTTGGTTAGCTCTGGGCTTTCCGGGTGGTCCAGGACTCGAGAGCTCGCTGGACAAACGGCGACACGAGCAACGTGCTTCGCATCATAGCCGACATCATAACCGCTAACAAATGGCCGACAGATTAGAACTAGAAACGGTGTGTGTCCCCGAGGGCGGGCGGTGCCTTTCATGAAACTGGATCTCGTCCGTCCGTCCGTCGGTCGGTCCATTCCCCACCTACCCTACCTACTTCAGACTACACTAGCCTCTCTCTATGGTGCACCGCGAGATAACAAGCTAATAATTCAAGAAGTTGGCGATGTATGTAGGGCGAGGGAGCATTCGAGTCTCGAGAGATCCGAAGATCTTCACGAGATGCAAGGAGAAACTAGGAAGATCTTACGGGTCCAAGAGAAATCGTATTAAATCTGGTTCCTCGATCATCACCCAGGGTCCATTCGAAGGTCCAATTCTCTGGCGCTGATCCCTTCGTTCCGATCCTCCACTGGCGATCGAGTCGTTTTGTTCAGCCTGGCTGGTTCGCCTGACACTGTCGAGGAGTCAGAGGAGCCAAAGGAGCCAAGGGAGCCAAGAAAACAACCACTGGCAGACCACCCTGGCTTTATTGACCAGGGGGTAATTGAGTGCGCTGCCGAGTGATCGGTTGGCGTGAGGAGCGATCGTACGTTGCGTATTACATTGGCATTCTCCTCCTTGTGATCTGCTGCGGCACGAGGTCCACCCGCTCCGATACATGCGAACGATCAATTTCTAAGATACATCGGTTACAAATGCCAGCGCGTTTTCCAACCGATAAGGATCTCAAGGTAGGCTGCCGAATGAGTGAAAGAGTGAGAGATGGCCGAGCGCTGGTCGATCGGTCAATTATTTATCGATTAGAATGTTCCCGCTTCAAAGTGAATCATTCACCTATTGAATTCTTCTCCTTTCCATAACAATCCACTTGGCTCCATTGTTACGCCGAGCTCGAAATCACCGCTGCGAAGCTGTATGCTCATGTGCCGTGATGTGATGTGATGAGGTCTGATCTGAGGTGTGGTGAGGTGTGGTGAGGTGCGGAACAGGCCTTGTGAGCTCATGAATATTCAACGGACAAGTTGTCCGCGAGAGGCTCATGGGCTCCGGGTGACGTATACCCTTGTTGATCATAAGTGGGTTTGTTTCGCTGATTGTTGTCGCATCGGGACGCAACGCGCCCAGGGGGTCCGTTGAATATGCATCGGTCCTGTTTGCGTGCTTGCGATATGGCGCCTGGCTTATACCTTCTATAATTTGCACCGCACCGATAACAGCCACCTACCAGCCCGCCATATTGGTATCGCGCTATCGTCTGCTCTCCCTTGCACGAATATATGCTAGAAACTTACTTTGTTTCATTTTTCGTCAATCATATGGCAAACCGGAAACGCAGTTTACCATAAGATATCTACTGTTCTCGAATACCTAAGGAAATTCCTACGTTTCTCATTCATACATTTTTCAGATAGGCAGCCATTAGAAACTCGTGCTGAGGAAAAACATAAACTGGCCTCTCAAAACGTACGTGTTAGTTTCTCTTCGCGTGTCCACAGCCTCTGTCGATTCGACCGGTGGTCCATTACCAGAATGTGATTCGAAATAAAATCTAAACTATCCTGATCTCTCAAAGGTCAGGTCGTCCACGGAACGCGAGATGCAAATAACTCGACGGACATAAATTGCTCCGTTAAATATCCCTGCCTGAACGTGTCGAGTACTCCAGTTTGTTAATGTTCCAGTGTGCTAGTTTTCGAGTCAGCTGGACCAATGTACCTCCTGATATGCTCATACATCAAGATATCTCGGATGACGATGACCGGCAAGCAGGTAAACAGATATGTAAGTCAAAGTAAGAAAAAGAGAATAGGAAGTTCTTAAGGTTTCATCAAGGCCAGAAGACGCTCCCCAGGCTTTGCTAACTTATTGATATTAAATTGACCGTGAATGGCTAGTTATACCGACAATGGTTGCCATCAGTCTCCAGGACCTCCTATTAGAGAGTCTCCTGGCTCGTGCGTGGATGCGTAGCTGTGCGTGCGCGCCAGCCAGTGTGTACTCACACGGGACTGTACGATGTGTGGTAAGTAGGCGCTTGGTAAACGTGCAAGAGTCGCTGATCGTGTCTCGCACGTCTGCGAGAAGGATTGATTTATCACACTCCGGGAGACAGATTGCCGTAGTCCATGCGTTAGGCTCAGAGTCGTAGTTGTGATCGTGATCGTGATCGCGGTCCTCGCACTCTGTTGGAGAGAGACGGAGACAAGGAAGGAGGAACAGCACGAAGGAGCTGCTCTTGGTCGGCGGAAGAGATAGCTGGCTGGGTGGGTAGGTAGGTAGGTAGTAGGTAGTAGGTAGTAGGTAGGTAGGTAGGTAGGTAGGTAGGTAGGTGGATAGGTAGGTAGGTAGGCAAGCAGTCCATCCTGCCGTTCTGCCTGTTGACTTATCTAGTTCTTTCGGTGACTGTATACGAGCACACATGTCCAGCAGTTGTGAATAGCACATGTTCGAATAAAGTAAATAAATGAAGAGCCCTGGGACGGTGAACGATGCTAGGAGTGATTCATAAAAGAGGTTGACTGCATAAAAGTTCCGAATAAACGACCATTGCTTTTGATATAGTCCTCGTTCGGCACTTGTCGAATGGAGCCTGCATGCTGCGCCTTCTAATTAGGCTCTCGCCTAAACGCCTCGTTGAAGCGACACTCGTCGGAAACGGTGGAGGAACATAAGAGGAGTAAAAGAATGCAAGCGCAGGGTCGTGTCTCGCGACGTGAGGGCAACAGGCGCCCGGGAATACCGATCCGATGTCCGAGATTTTTTAAGTGAGATAACAAGTTGATAATGACCCGTGACCCCGGCCAAGGTCCTAAAGATAACTGAACGCTGCCCGGTGAGCGTTGAACAGTGAACAGTGAAGCGAACGCGCTTAATCGCTCCCGGCGCTATTTCGACTCTTGCTGCGTCCTGGAGCGTGTGGATCATTATGGTGATTAATGCTGATGGAAGATTTTGATAGCGCTGATTTATCGATGTCACCAACAACGAGTCCACGTGACGAGATAAATAGTGGGAGCGTCGTTTCGCGTCCTTTTTTCAACCACTTCGAAACACTTTCCAGGATGAGAACAACGCGGATTCGAGATCCGAACAGTAATTTCCGGATCAGATGTTACTGCAGCAGAGATCAGGCAGCCGTCCCTTAAAAGAGAGCCTGCAGGCTCACGGACGTTAAAAGAGGAGAAAGGGCCCACGCGTTGCGACAATCGAGACGTCTTCGTGGGCGGAACAAAAGACCTTCCGCCCGATACAATATTCGGGAAGCCAGCAAGCGGATCGAACCGTCCAGATAGAGACTTCTAGTCTTCCCCTTCGGCAGCCTCCACGCATCCATGTACCATATCGAGTTCATAAGTTCATAAGAAGTGCCTGCGTACACAGAAGAATGAGAAGAAACAGACGCACCGAGAGAAAGATGGCTGGCGTAAGGTGTTCAGATAAGAGAATAGCAAGGCAGACCCAGCATGGTGCCTTTCCGTTTCCAACTATATCTACTTGTAGCTGGGGGACAAGTCAGCAGAGCATTGTCGCTCGATCACAAGGAACAACAATCCAATACACCGGTGAAACGAACTTGGAGATACTAAAGTAAAGCCTATTGGATTGTCAGGGTATCCATAGAGGAACATATGGGATGACGCCGTGTACGGCGTCGAGTCGTGGGCTAGTAAAGGTTTATGACCAAGTAATTGAACACCCATGCCTCGAGACTCCTCGAGGCTGATTTAAGCCTCTATAATGCCGAGAACTCGAGAGTACAGGTATTTCCATCTAAGGGATGAGTGTCCAAGTGGCGCCGTCCCTGCCGACGTCCCCCCCGCCGCCACCAAGTTGACCGATCGACGATCTCATTCACAGAGAATCCGCCCTTGTTCCTCCACGATCATCCCTCAACCCTTACTGTACGTTATCAACGTTATCAGCCGTGATACCGTGAGTCGACTTCACGGCTGCGCGGCCGCGCTTAGCAGCTTATTTATTTTTGCATAGATAATCCAGCCGAGATAGTCTCTCTCGTGGGTGGAACGCATATGCTCGAGTCACGTGTGATTAAGCGATGCTATCCGCGAGGAGCATTCGCGGCGTCCACCAGCACCTGTGCCAGCGAGAAACGCCCACGCGCCACTTGCCTTTTTACCTAGATCTAAGAATAACCAGCCAAACGGTAAACAACTCCTTTATACCTTTACAGTTTCTTCGTAGGTTCAACACCTATGGAAACAGTCAGAACAGTCGTGGACGTGCGAGACTCTTTTGGAATTTTTACTTTATTGCCAAATGTATTTACGTGTAATTGCATTGCGTGTAGCAACGAGACTTTCCGAACTGACAGATTTACTGGCAGGGAGACTGAGGTACGGGGGGACTGGGGTATTTGCGGCTCCATACACAGTGTACGTTGAGTCAGCCAGCTTCCCGATCCATTACGCTGCGCTACGCTCGGCCAACTGCGTCACTGTGTCAGGTGCGCATTCGTACGCCTCGACTGTTTCCACAGCAACGAGAGCAACGTCTTTATCGGAGATTGAAATTACGTAGAAAAGATTTCATCCGTACAAAGCGACCAGTCGCAGAATCCAGTTTTTCAAATAAAATTCATTTCCGTACTCGCAGTCCTCCCGATCCCCAGAGTCCCGGATGCCAGAGTCCCATAGACTGGTACTGCCTGAGAATTTACGAGGATGCTGCGTAGAGGCTGCAGCATGGCTGCTATAGGTGCATATCGCTGGCTCGCGGTGCATTACCGTGTCAAAGATATACATCCACTTTGCCTCTGTAGTCAGTATCGTCTCGAGCGCCTCGCGTAATGTCTGGTTTCGCGTGTCACGCGGCTAGGAAAATATATGTGGAAGCAAGGCGCGAGTACAGGATCGGGATTGCCTTTGCTTTCGCTTTTGCTTTTGCTTTGGTGCTTGCATTTCCCATAGCGTTCCCGTTCAAGTTGCGAGCTATTGTCCTGCTGCGAGTCTACCCGGCTAACGTATGTTAGGGGCGCGGAGGCAAACGATGCCGCTCCACTCGTATCTTTGCTTCGTTATGAAAGAGCACTGCGCCTTGGCGGCTACCGCGAAAAACTCCTCGTTTCAGTTGATACGCTTCTAACGAACGACCCGACGTAACGCAGCGTAATGCAACGTGTAACGTAACGTCCTTTGTACCGGCCAAGTTACGAGGCTCGGCTGCAGCCGGCCGAGTGCGCCGCTTCTAAATGATAGCGAATCTCGAATTACGCGTCGGCGGCATTGCGCTCTTATGTGCTCTCGATCCTGTCTCATTGCGGATTCCGCAGGCGCACCTCGTGTACAAGGGGGAATTCGAGAGCGCGCGGAATATTGGAGGTTCCACGCCGATAAAACTCTATACCGATTCCTTCAGCGAAGGAGTCACGGGAAACACGGGGCTCGCATTCCGCTCCTAAGTGAATTCCGCTGCGGACGCGAGTGTCGAAAAGAAGCGAAGAAGAGCGGCGAGTAGGACGCGCGCGGGCTTGCTCGTGTCTGCGGCAGGGACTGCTGGCCGCACCGCACCCGCGACAGGTTCCCCATTACAGGTTGACATACCCTTGCCTTTTCTCTTCACCCTTTCACCGTGCGCCGAGGTGGCATTGACTTTAGGTTGCGCCGCTACCTTCGACTCTTCTTCTTCTTCTTCTTCTTCCTCTTCTCGCTCGTACCTTAGTCAACCCTCCTCCTCGCGCCTTTCCGCGTCTCCTCCTAGCAGAACAGGGGCATCGCGGCGACGCGGGACATAACTCGACGGTGCCGGTGGCTGGTACATAGAATCACACTTAGCCTATCCATAGGAGTACTCGATGTCTTTCTCCCTCCCGCCACCAGCACGAGCACCAGCATCATCACCATCACCATCACCGCCGCCATTGCTGACCATCAGCAGCAGCACATGCCCAAGCAGCTACCTGTAACCCTGGAGAAACTCAAAGGAGCAGAGACGCGCGAAGCCTCAGCTACGAGATCAGTGACTGCGAAGCAGCTGGAGTGATACCAACCTACGAAGGAATCAGGAACGGAACAAGCAACAGCAAGAGGAACAGCAGCAGGCGAACGAGGAGGGCAGCGGGCTTCAGGGTGTAGCTGAGGATGGCGGCGGGGGAGTAGAATGCATCTGATTACCGAGGCAATCAATTCGGTACGTACTACTCGTGGCTTGTGCTCACTTGCCATTCATCGCCTAATGAAACACGCTGTTGAGCTGGAAGCCGCGGCTGAGCATCAAAATTCAAACAAGCACCTCATCATCGGCCGTCCTCGAGTCAAGGCGGAGGGTGTAAGGCGGTCCTGCTGTTCCACCTTCCACGTTCCTTGCTGCACGCTCTACGTTTCACGTTCCACGTTCCCGACCACTGCTGCGGCTACGGCCTCTTGTCTACTTAATATTCACAGCGCAGCACCGCGCAGTTAATTAATTCAACTTAACTGAGCGCGCGCCCGCGCTCCTCTTCCTCCGACTCCTCTTCGTATACATATAGACACGTGAGAGACGGAGCAAGATGGACCAGGAGAAGAAGAGGGAGCAGAGCAGAAGCCAAAGAGTGACAGGATGCTCGGGATTGAACACCATGACCAGCTAAACACTCTTTTTCAGATTCGCTGAGGACCCGGCGAGTGTCGCCATCTATGTAGTAAAACTTGCGATGGGCTTGTTAAATTGCTAAGAAGATGAAAAACAAGCAAACGCACAAATATTAATAGTTGGCAAACCTGCCAACCGTCGTGTTCAAGAATCATAATTCTATCTGACGCCTTTCTTTTCCTGACCTCAAGAGAATCTTGGCGCCTGAGAGTCCGTCCGCCTGGATGCTTCGTGCGTCCAGGTTCACCTACGCCTCCCTGCATACATTCGTTCCGAGTTCATATTCGTAAGGTCTCGTGTTCTCGACCGGTAGCTTTCATAGCTACCTAAAAACTAGTATAACTTGATTCGTACGATATGACGATAATCCAATGTGCTTAAGTTACTTCTTTGAAGCTCCCAAGCGAGAGACAGGGTGTAACATTAATTGGATGTTGGACGCTGGACATTGCCCGAATCGACTCAACTTCATTCAACTTGACTTGACTTGACTCGGGAGAAAGGTTGGCCGAGTAACGAGTAGACGAAGAGCAAGGGGAAGAGATAGAAGAAGAATGAGAGAGTGGTACGGTAGCCGCGTGTCATCCCCTGACTAATGGATCGACGCTGACAAGACAACGGACAACGGACAACCTGAGTCCGACGGAGCAGAGATCAGGAGCATTACTTAGTTATTATAAATAGGTACTTAAGGATTCCGAAGACGAGTTCGTGTCCTCAGCGCGCTCTTCGAGTTCGAGATCCATCTTATCGAACAGTGAAGACAACGTCCAAGTCAAGGATCGAGGAAGCATCGAGCTCCGGTCGACTCGTCTGCTGGAGTCAGTGTGTACAGATTGAAAATGTATGTAATGAATACGTATGCATCAATGGAGGCACCAGGCTGCCCTCGGACTTGACTTCAAAGGTTAAAACCCCGGGTGGTAGGTGACAGGCCCTCATCTAATCCAATTACTGGGAATGGGCATTATTTACGAGCTATGGAAAAGAGCATTGATAGAAAGGAGGGGCACTGCGCCTGGAGGGACCAGTCGAGAGGATATGATCGAGAGCGCATAATGCGAGGTGTTGAGGCAGGTTCGGATCGCAACTAATGTGCCCGTGGGTGGAAATTCAACGACGCCTGAGGTCCCAAGCGTTTTCTCCTCTCTTGGCACTTGTGCAATGTCCGCAATGGCCGTAATGGCCGTAACGGGCCCAATGGGCACGGAGGCAGCAATGCGAGTAGGTATCAAGCGAATGGCCCATTATGTTCGCTCGCGCTCGTTTGCTGAAGGATTTTTCTAACCTGACGATGAGTGATGATTGGTGTAGACGATGTGACTTTGATGTGACAGTCCGAGTGGCAAGTAGCGTTGGGGTCACCGCCAATGCGTGAGCAGGATTATCTCTCTTGGGCACAGCGTTTGTTGTTCAGTTCAATCGGTCCCACTAAAAACCAGGGACCATCGAATATGCGGATGACATCAGGCCATGTTCCTGGCGAGTAACCGTTCGCTCCTTCGTCGCTTGACCTCAGATAAACTGGTACTAGATTAATAAATCAAAGAGCACGGAATGGAATGGACTACGAGCCTACGAGCCTCCGAAACACCAAACCATCATTCTGCTCCACTTCTCCTCCTGGGTAACGGGACATTCTCGCTGGACAGGACTCCCCTTCTTCTACAGGGATCACGCGTCTGCGTCTCGACGCTTCTGAACGTCTAAGCACAAGAGTGCAGAACGCGTGTGGCGACCATGAAGATCGGGATGCGTGAGTCGGTGTTGGCTACAAATCGAAACGATTCCAACACCTCGACGACATCCTCGTGCAGTCGGTCCCAGGCCAAGACCGGCACCAGCAGAGCCCGTGCATTCCTACGGATCGAATCGCGTCGCCTTATGCAAATTCACAGGTGCGTTAGATCCCAGGGAGTCGAGGGAGTCGAGGGAGCCGAGGGAGCCGAGCGAGTCGAGTGGGACCCCAGGCCCAATCACGATAGTCGGCTGCTGGTCTGTGGTGAATGAAAAAATGCCCAAAGTGCGCGGACCTGCGCGCTCGCGCTCGCCGGTATATCGGGCCCTAATTGAGTGTCCTCGCCCTGGGTGTTCGATGTTGTCCAGCGTTGTCGCCGCTACCTGAGGGCGTGGGCGCTCTGATATGAGTTACGAGTCTGTCGTATTACACGGAGACTCAGGGACGGCCGGGGTGGTCCTGCCCGTCCCAAGATTACCGAGCATTTATAGCACTGCCGCTGACTCCTCTTCATCCTCCTCCTCGTCTTCTTCTCCTTCTATAGGATCTTTTCCAAGGAAATGCCTAAAGCAGCTTTGCCACTCGAATGTACCACGTTCAGCCGTCATGCCGTATGATCTACACGTACAGGTTGATTCTTCATCCGATCGGAGCTCGGCTTTCCGCAGATGAAACTCACCAAGAAACGAATAGGTCCGCACTTAATAACCGATAATTTATTAATACTGCCAGGTCAGCATTAAGCCGCCGAGTAAATCAAGGCATCCTTGTTTTACGGCTTGCATTCATTACCAGGCAGGTTGCATTCGCTCGTATATCTCTGCTCTCGGAGTCTCTCCCCTATCTTCGCGTTTCTCTCCTTTCTTTCTCTTCTTTCGTTTCATCCTCCCTCCCTCCCACCCTCCCACGCTCACGCTAGCCCTCGCATCCACATTGTTAGGCGCTTTATGAGCCACGCTTACACTCTTACCTTCGCCTCGTTTAACCTTTACATTTTACCTTTACGATCATTCGCAGCATCCCAGCGTCCCGGCATCTCGACGTTGCCTGCGGTCTTCGTGACAACTCCGACACATCCTCCACCTCCACCTTCTCCGGCTCGTCCTCCTTTCTGCATCCACTGGGCATCCGATCAGCCCTCCGGTTAAGGGCTACCTTTTAAATCCTCGTTATCGCAGCCAACCAGCCCTCCTTTATTTATCTTTCAGAGGGCCAAGAGCGAGCACGTATCCTCCTCGGTGCACGCTGCTTCCTTGGCTTAATGGCCACTCACACTGCAGCCCAGCCTGTGCCTCACATTGCATTCCGCTCCTGCCCCTCGAACCCCTCCGCGCCATCTGCCAGCACGAGCGAAAAATCATCTCCCCCTCTTCGCCATCCTCAACGTCCTCGACATCCTCGATGACCTTGACTCTCATTCACGCATTTTCGTTCATCTCCGACGCAGCGCATAACGCAAACGCATCGCACCTCCAATGCTGGATCCTCCCTTGCGGCTACCACGAAGACGAGACAGCACATAGGAAGCAGAAGGACACGTGTCATTCAATGGACGCAGGGACAAGTAACAAAGAGCAGACTGTCAACTGGATGAAGTCAGTTGCTCCGTATACGACAACGCCAAAGAGGAAGAGCCGACTTAATTAAGTGCATCCAGCTTCGAAGGGCTAAGCCATTCTGCGGCAGTCATTCCTTCCTTCCTCTCTGCGTCCTCTCTCCTCCCCCGTCCTCTTCGCAACTCCCTCCACCATGTTCCACCACGATACCGCTGTTATTCCTTTAGTCCGCTACCGATGGATTCCCCAGCCAGCAGCAAGGAGCGGCCCGCGTAGCAGATTGCTATGCTAATTCTCTTAATGTCGCATGAGTTATGGCACGAGATATTCTTCTATTCGCGGAGTTGCGCGCTGGGCGCTGGCAAAACGCAAAAGACATGCGCCGCCGCTCGGCGTAGCGACGCTCGCGTATCTATAACCCCTGATAAATTAAATGCATTCTCGGCTACCGTGCTAAGAGCAAGTACCTTATCGAAAGGATTCCCTACTGGTTCGCTTAGCTGACCAAGGCCACGAAAAATGTGTAATTGCTGGTAATTGAGCTTGGTACCAATTAAATTCTCGTTGTTGCCGGTAGGAGCGTCTGCCTGGACTGTGGGGGCGTGGGTGTGACGCAACTCGATGCGGATAACGAATCGGCCGACGACTACGAGAAAATTTTGTTTGCGAGGAGCCACAGGGGGCGGGGGTGTCTCGAGTGTGTATAGGGACCTGCGCGTGTAAAAGACAGAGACAGAGAGAGAAAGAAATGAAACGTGAGAGGAAGGTATGTACAGGAAGGTAGGAAGCAGCGCGTTGGTGGTCACACACCCACGTCGCCGCTGGTGATCACTAAGATCGGTATAATGAGCAGAGCCAATATTAGTCAGCGTGGCCAGTGGCCGGTGAAGGCAAAAGATGGCGTGGTGGAAGAAGCGAGAGGGATCGGGTGGGTAATTGCCATTACGATATCATCTAAATGCTCTCACGGCTGTCCGTAATGAAGACGCACACGGACGCACCCACATGCCCGGCATACAATGTGCCTCCTCACCTCTCACCCTTCCGCCAATTGGCAGGGGCACCTTCGATTTCTTCGATACGTTCGATGCGTTCGATCCTCGTCAGGCACCCCGGCCCTCCCCTCGCCCCTCTAACCACCAGGAGATATGAGGCGTGTCCAATTACGCGATCAAATTGTCTTCCTGCCAAGACTCGGCGAGCATCCACCGTCACGACAATCTATACGGAGTCATTCAGTCGCATCAGTCCGATGTTACGATATTGTTTACAAAATGCCGAGGAACAAGTTCGGACGTTCGGATGACGTCTTTGAGACGTCATGCTATCTGGATTATATATGTTACCGGGAAACATCTCGTTGAACGGCTCCTGATTAGCAACGGATCGTTAGAGCGGTCCTAGCCGTAAAATTGTCAAAGCCAGCTAACCACCGAGTTGAGACATAACTGGTAGGCAAACGTGTCAAAGAGTTGGAGGAAGGCGGATCGGCTATCTGGGTGGCGGAGGCCACCCTGTCGATCGGACCATCGACTCGGCTCTTGCTCTGAAAACGGCTAGGAGAATCGAAGCGAGTTGAATCCGTGAGCGCTGCGCTCTCGTGCAGGGGAGATTCACTCGTGAACAAAGTGCATCCTGCATGTCCCACGTGTCATGCGGTTCTATCCTGGCACTGGCATCCACACCGGCCGCGGCAGGATGATCCCTTTCAGAGCGAGAAAGACAGAGACTTCCAAGAAGAAAGCCAAGTGGACTTGAACCCTGAACCCTGAACCCTTGGGCTGCCGGACTCCTGGACTCTGGCGCTCAGCCCCTGCGTAGGATTCCTCTAATTTGTTTGAGTGAAACAATATCGAGTTACGGCCGATCCTATCGCGAACGCACGTGCTACGGCGCTCTGACGAGCTACCGTAGCCTCGTTTTATCTTCAGGAATCTCGTGGTTCTCGAATGGCTCGAGTATCTCTTCCTCACGCAAGTCAGCCGCAACTTCTGCTTGAACGTCTCGGCGAGGATAGCATCGGGTAAACAAGCAGCGAGGAGGAAAGAAGAAAAACGAGAAAAGATCTCAATCCTCGCGGGAGATAATTCTCAATTGGCAGAATAATGGTGGAGATGAACTCGAAGGGTTTAGGGTTGACTCCCTTCTTGATTAGACGGGGGAGCGGGGCGGCTCGGACGTGGTGGCATGAATTCGCGCTAATTAGGCGCCGCGTGAAAGCAGAGTGTCGTGTAGGTATATCGTGTATCGGACTGTGATTATGGCTAAGGGGATGGAGACTCGAAGTCCGTTGGTAGTTAGTACGCGAGCAGCTCATACGCGGGGTTCATTACCGACCGTGTTAATTAGTCAGAGATAGCCGATCGAGCGAGAGGACAGACTTGGCCGAGGCTCTGCTCCTTATTATTATTATTTCCCTTTGCTTCATTCGAGCTGACAAGGTATCGACTATCGAGTGTCGAGTGTCGAGTGTCGAGTATAGCTATAGATATGTATGCAGCGGGGAATAGAGAGTGCAAAGTGTCCGCGTGAAGAAAAGGACGACTGAGGCGATATTAGGACTACGCAGAGATCCAGACTGAGTTGTTACTTATTATAAATTGACTGGAGCACCGGTGCCGGCGGAAAGTGTGAGCGCGCTGCTTTTGTTTCGTAAGCCGGAAAGTGTGTTGGGAAGGAATGTTTACGGCACGATTTGCCCATTACAAATTGGAATTTACGAGTTAGGTGGAATAGTCGAATTCCCAGAGCCGGACGCGGTCTCGTGTGAGTAGCCGATACTGGAATTGCCTGGCCGATAACCCAAACGAATCGAGTGGAGCCGCAAACGGAAAGTAGCAGTCGCCTCGCTCGTTTTGGTGTTATTAACTAAAATTCATTAACTGCCGCGGTGAGATTAGTATGTAAAGTAACAAAAAGAGGCAGTAAGTCAGGATAAAGTGCGGTTGAGGTACGTGGCATTAACAGCACGTGGGAGACACGCCTCCCTCCGAGCAGCTTGGCCAACCCACTATACAATATACCCAGTGCAATTAACATTAGCGAGTCAGTGAGTTTAACGTTAATTAACCAAAAAGAAATGTTGACTTCGAGATGAAGGGACGCAATCGGATGACTTTCCAGACTACGGAGTGACTTTCGAGAGATTCGAAGGGCATCGTTCAGGCCCTTTTTATCTATTTCTATCCCCATTTTTCCTTTCCACTATCTTTTATTGGGTCTATACGCTGGGACGCTGCTGCTACCGCTCTCGGCAATCTCAAAGGAGCGAACGTCTCTGAATGAAGAAAATTTCGAGATATCGCGAGACGTTGACACTCGGCCCACCCGAACGCCTCTGATTCTTCTGAATGGCAGTCATTTACTTACATTCACCCAACCACCACTGACTGGAACCTGAACGGTGAACCTGCCATTGTGCTTCCTGGGAGCAAGACCATGGAGGCGAGGGCACCAGTGAAGAAGTCTATGATTCCACAAAGACTCCCTTATCGGACACGACACTCAGCAGCGTCTCTGTCAAAGGAGACACTCGACTCCTCGTCTTCGCCGATTCTCAAGTACCCGTCGTTTACACACTCGTAGACTTTCTTCGGAAGGTAACCCTTTACACTTTCACCTCGACTTCAGGTACTCCTCAGCGACCGCAGCCTCTTCTTTTCTCGTTGAAAGTCCCAACGAGGTCCGCCTGGCTGTAAACAATTCCAGACCTGCCTTTAGGAGGAGTCAGTGCACAAAAGATTTATCACCGCAAGGTGGCAGATAGTTCGTTTTCTCCTGGGCTGGACGTCCTCCAGGATATAGACCATCCTGGCACACGACATGTGCTTCCATCGCCCCCAACGATGATGAATAGCTGCACCACTTGGGTAAAACGAAGCAGAAGCAAAGTGGAACCGCGTCAGCCACCCTGGACTAATTTTCCGGCTAGGGATAGGTTCTCCGAAAGCTACTCCAGGTACAGCCTGACCAAATGACCAACGGATAGGATGGAATGAGAAAAGTCGTCCAAGACGAGAGACAGAGTGAAGGTGGCTGCGTAAGGAGTATGGCGCTCGAGGTTCATGGTGATGAGACGGCGGTTGTGGCTAGAAACGAACCAGGGTGCGAGCCAACAGCCAACCTCCAGACCACATGGTGCAATTAAAAAAGCGCCTCTTTGTGCCACGCGCCCTCAGGCCGCCATATGGTCCGGAACACGCGCTCGCTTTCACTCTTCACGCTCGAAAATGAACTGCCAACCGATACGGGACTGATTGCTACTTGATGAAAAAATATCACGACTATGAAAACTCGGAAAAGTAGGAAAAATATAAGTCCGCACTCTCTCTCTCTCTCTCTCTGACTCTCTGCGGCTTACGAGATTCAGTCGCAGACTGATCGCTCCGACTACAAAGGTCTCGTTGCCTTGGAAACGATGAGAACGAAGGATTGAATGAAAAGATTGCGAAAGATTGCGACCAACGCACAGAGGAGATATTCCAGTGTGCATCCTCGAAAGGGATATAAGGAGACTAAAGAGAGTGAAAGGATAGGAGTAGGAAGAATGGTCGAAAGTTTTGCTCCTAAGCCGACTGGTTCCCATGCAAAGAGAGCCAAGCTAGAGCAGAGCTTTGGGAATAGAAAAGATTTCCAAGATTCGAGCAACTCTGTGGGAAAGGACTGAATGAATCGGTGTCCTGCAGTGCCCCAGTATTATTCCGAGGGACAAAGACCCTCGAGGACATCGGCGTCAGGCCCATCAGCAGGCCCATCAGCAGGCCCATCAGCAGGCCCCGCAGCCAGGGAGACTGAGACTGACACCGACACCGACACTGATACCGGCTCACGCAGTGTCCACCGCTACGAATTAAATTCCTCGAGCCTCGAGGAGGTGTCGTCCTGGCCTGATGAAAAAGCAGGGAGCGTCAACGAGTGAACTGCTTCTCCGGCGAATCGATCTCCCATCTTGTCAGCCGATAGCTTCCCTTAGTTCGAACTAAGGGACCTGGGACGCTTTTGCTCTATTTCCGAAGATCCTTTTTCTTCGTGGCCAGTGGCAATTTGAAATTCCAGGGGACTAAAGAGACCGAAATCAGGTGTGGCCGGGCGCTCCTTTCGGCCGGGGCGTCGCGGCGCGCGGACTGCGGGAACAACTAACAAAGGAGCCGAATCCGCGTAAAGCAAAGTTGTCGCTTGATAGACAGCCTCAGCGGAACTTCTGAAGATCCGCCCTCCCTGAGGTTCTGACACGATGTACCACGATTCTCAAAAAAACTTGTCAACATCGAACGAGAAAAAGTGCATTGTGCGAGAGACGGGAAAGATTAGCGAGGCCTTCTCGAAAAAGCGGTCGGATCGAGCAGCACCGACGCGTCGACACTTCTGGTCGTCTATCCTTGCAGACAATGAAAGGCAACACGTTCATCTTTAGCTGACAGCCAGTCTCATTTCTCCCGGCTACGACGCCATTGCCAACTCTTATCTTGCACTTCGCAACGCAACATTTCCTTCTTTGTCTCACAGAGCCAAGGCAAAGCAACAAACGTAATGGAGAAGAAACTAGGTGGAGGATTAATCCAGTCCTAATGGACAGTAGGCGTACCTACATACGTAGGGATGCTGCAGTCTATTCTACGTGGGAAAGAAACGAGTCCATCTCTCGGAGAGACTTCGTCGGCGTTTTGGTTGAACGGAGGGGGGAGGGAGAGCAGGAGGGAGAAAATTGTCGAGCGAGTAAATCCGAGAAGAAATATTCTTCGAAAGGTAAACACGATAAAATCAACAAGGGAGAAATGGTACTCTGTGCGTGATGCTGCTCCGATGGAATGGGAAAGGCCGAGCGAGATAATTCCTGATGCCGTGACGACATCACCGTTCAATGGGGAGTAGCTTTTCTGCTTTTCTGCTTTTCTCATTTTCTATGGCAGCGGTCTCAATGAAGAATTTCGTCGGCGGTCGAGGGAATGTCTCGGGTCCGCCAGTTTCCTCGGAAACGTAAGGTGCCATTGTCGCCTGACATGAATGAACCGAATAATGGAATATAGTGGAACAAGTGTACCAGGCTTTACAATGACGAAAACGCAAAGGACCTCAAGTGATTTATGAAGGAAATACCTAAAGCTTCACTCACACCGAAACCCATTTCACGGTAGATCTTTCCACACAATATATTCAATTCCATTATATCGACTTAATCATTAGATTACTCGATCGATCGACCAGCCAATCAAAACGCGCTCGAGGTTACGTCACTCCACGTGAATCTTCATGGAAACAAGATAAAAAAAAAATTAAAAATCTTGTCCACTACTCACACACGGCTTACGTCTTCGTCAGGTGCACAGCTGTTCTCGTAGCTGCTTCTAGCACCGACCAAAACTTTGGAGAATGGATAGAGTTGGTAGTCACCTCGACCAGCCACGCATTCTTCTTCTTCTCATTCTTCTTTTTCTCGTTTCGCGGCCATTGGGTGTTGCTGCAAAGTAAGATTACCGGGGAATGGAATGCAGCTTCTCGAGTGGGTATTGAGTCTGGTACCTACAATGGCATTATGCCACCGTGCCCTTTGGCTTTCGTTACTTCGATGAATGAGGCCATTATTTGCTTCGAATGCCCGAGGCTGTGGACAGTGTGCGTGGATACTGGATACGCGCTGCCCGACTCCTCTGCGTCGAGGCCAAAACTCCGATGCCTCAACATGTCCGAGCAATGGTCGAATACGAACGGCGAGTTACGATACCATGCGATATCGCATAGAATATTGATCGGTAAAAGAACCCAAGACGCGAATCCAATTGAAAGTGACGAAAGCAGTGGCCGAGATTAAGCTTAACTGACAAGGAGTGACTGCATATCAGGATGGATCAACTTGTTCCCTCTCTCTCTCTCTCTCTCTCTCTCTCGCTCACTCCCGTTCTCTGTCCCTCTGGCCACATCCTTCCCTCGTAGGATCTCAAAGCGCACACAACGAGATTAGATGCTGATCTCTCGGTCTCGGACTGGAGTAAGGTCAATTCGCTTTGGGGCATCGTGCATCGTGCAAACTGCACCGGGGATTCTTCTACCCGGAAATGGTTATAAAGTCGTAGCTAATCTTGCGGTGATGCGCGGCTGGGTTCAAGTTCATTTTCTGCAATGCAGTCTTGCTGCGCTATACATAGAGCGCTCAGTCCTATATTCAGAGCGCGATAACCACGTGGTCCTCGTAATCAGAAGAATGGCATCGGGATGTTTCCCGGGTCAAGGGTGAACCTAAATTCAAGGCAAGTAGTAGAGGAGCTGCAAAAAGTATCCCGAGTTTAGTAGCTCATCGATTCGATAGGAGCCAAAGTCACACGGGGTCATCCAGTGATTCCCTTCCGGAGCGATTCTCGTGCCAATCGGAGCGCTACGCTATCGAGACAGGGCAATTAGTTTATAAGTGTATCGAAGTGTATCGAGCGATCGGAAGGCAGTGCATCCTGTGTCCATGATTTATGTGGCATTGTCTACCCTGGGGCCGTCCCATAGAGAAAGATGGAGAATCTCCGAGGCATCGATGTTTTCTCCACAGATTGTCAGCTCGTGGCTCGTGGATCGTAAGGTCGATCCGTGATAGACTTCTACGGGTTACGTTTTCCATTGAGCCAGCACCGACTCTCCTCCGTCCCTCCCGCCCTCGCCTATCCTCGCGTTGGCCTCAGACTCTGGCGAAACTGCGAGCAGCGTCGTCAACGCCTCCACGACTCTTGAGCCGCTCGGCTCTTCGGTCTCTGCTCTCGTCGCAAGGCTGCGCAACCTCATTAGCTGGCTGATGTCTTTCTTAATTGCCGATTCCCCTTTATTTATTGGCGTCAATCGCCTTCTCTACGCTCGGCCGGTCTCACCGAACGATTCCCGGCGATCAGCTTGCCGCGTGGTCTGAGCTTGCTCGGCTGGGTATTCGCGATCGTTTGATCCGCCATAGGGAGCACGAATCACCACGCACGACTCCATTGACTCGGTCCTTGATAGCATTGCGGTATATTACGGCATCGAATAGGAGATCTTTCAAAGGAGCTATAGGGAGCCCAGGAGTTCTAGTTAATTCGAGAGCGATCGGTAGCGCGATCGGAGAAAGACGACGCGAGGCCACGCACGCACGCTTGGAGCAGGATCGCGTGTCGTATCTTATACGGGAAGGTCGGAATGTAATTTCGGGACCCGATTTCTCCGAAAGGAGTAGCTGAGACGGGGACCGATGGACCTGTCGACGGCAGCCGAATTAATCAATCATATATTCCGTGAGCAGCAGCCAGTCGGCTCGCTGCCTAAGAACAATGTGTTAATCAGTCTTGTGAACGAGTTGTTTACGGGTTTATTAGTCGGTGTATTATAATCATTAAAGGACGGAGCCATCGAAGCTCCTCGTATTCCGTGCTGGGGGAAACCATGGGAAACCACTAGACGCTAACAGTCGACGCAGGGACGTGTTGTTGACTGAGAGGCCATTATTGACCGATGTGGCAGCTTTTCCGTCATCGTCAGCAACCTGTAATGATGGATCTCATGTAGCCAGAGAGAAACGACCCGTCGCTGGGCTGAATCGTCCATTGTTTCCTCTCAACGTCAAGTCTCTCCCATTTCGTTCTCATTCTCCTGCGCGTTTCGTCGATTTACAGAGTCAGAGCGAATGACGCAACAAAGGCGTCTCGACGGCGCTGAGCCAGGCTGGCGATGATGGCGATGAACTCGCACAAGTCAAATTTGTCACGCCTTGCCTGCCAATACATGCATCGATTGGCAGCTGGGTACATCGTGAGGTGATACTAAATGACACGAAAACAAGCAGTCATCCTAGAATGTTGTTCGGAGAAATATCAAGGCCAGCCGTGTGTGGGAGTGCAGAGCGTGCAGGTAACAGGATTCATTTCGCCTTTCGATTCGGTTATGCAATTTTTCTCTGGTATTTTTGCTCAACTCCACCTTCAGCAGATCCACGGGTCTGAAGTCAAGGAGCCAAAGGAGACGCCGACGCGGACTAACGAGTTAGGTCCGAAGAAGACTTAGATAGGGCCGGGAACGATTACGCGGAATAAACGGCAAAATACTCGATAAACCAATCCTGGTCTGCGCGTAACGATTTCATAAAGGAGATAACGCCCGAGCTAATTAGGTGATAACGGGCCGATCAACAAATTCAAACAGACGATTACTCGTACGTAAGATAGTCAAGATATTCAGAGAGTGTCGGCACTTCTAATTATCTGAGATAGTTTAGATAGCGGAACGACGACACGCTCCGCGGACCCTTTGCGACTAATATATAGTTATAGTTCCAAGGGAAACATAAAAATGTGCTACTCTTTCGATTGGTAGCAGCGTGCGTGTGTCCAGCATCCTCGATGGGTCCAACTGCTCCTAGTCGGTCCAAGGGAACTGGATAGGTAAGTAGGTGGGTAGGTAGGTAGGTAGGTAGGTAGGTAGGTAGGTAATCGAGGTACAGCGGAGCCTCGTAGCGCGGCCGATAGGCTTGTAGTCAGAAGTTGATCCACGATTATAGCTGTGCACGCTCTTGTTACCTGGAGAGCCTGTCCGCTTGGGCCTCCACCAGGACACTACTCACGCAGTACTGAGATATTCGGCCCTGAATCTTTTTCCATGTCTACCGTATGAGTATCTCATGTCGCTGATCAGCTGATCGATCGGCCATTTTCTATTTAAGGTATGTGACTGCACCGACGTACCAGGAGAGGAGCAATGGAAGCAGAATAGAAGAGGATGGGTCGAGGAGGGGGAGTGGACAAGTGAGTCTAGGGATCTCTGGAAGAAGTAAACTCTCGGTTGCAAAGCCTACAAAGACGTAATCCGAGCGTCGTCACGATCCTCGTTAAGCCAGAATCGTCCGCGAAAGGATAACGGCGGAGGATATCCTGGCGCGGTGTTGCAGTTGTGACATTTGCTCCAACGGACCACCTACGCTGGTCGAAGAGTGTGCAGGTGGCTCGCTCTGTCTTTTCCAAGCTCCTTTGTGCCTCAGCAGTCCAACAGGAATGCGCGCCACTTTCCTCTGCTCTTTATGGAAATGCGAGAACTGTGCGAATTGGAATTGCACTTTCCGGGACCACCTGCAAAGCGTGCAGCCAGCTTTAGTGCAGGCATCGCGCTGGGATTTATATTGACGTTTCACATCTTTTGGATTCTCTGACTGAATTTTACCGGACTGTTTTGTCGGACTGATCGACTGTGAAAGATGTCGCTGTCATAGAAGCGTCGCTTCTTGAAATCCTAGAAAGCGGTTTCTTATCGCGTCAACATTCTCTAGCGTGAACGTTGCTCTTGTCATTGTATCCTTTTTCTTCAAGCGTTCTGGGCTTCGGTACTTTATGGAGAACCGGAAAGCTTTTTACGACATTTTAATGCTCGGTTAATTGCACTGCCAGGATAAATGTACGGGAAGTGACACGGTGCACTCTCGCTAGAATTGTGCGAGGGCGGATCATCCGAGTTCCAAAAGCCAGGAATAGATTCTGTATGGAAAAAAGGAGTCAGTGACAAGCGGCGGCATGGAATTTATGGCGGCGAGGTCAGTTGGGTCAAATCGTGAACACCGCAGGACAAGTTGTCGCTGGAGAACGAGAACCGTCTCCTTGTGTAGCTACAATGTTAGCAGTAGTCAGGACACGTTTCCAACACGACTGATATTCGGAACTCGTTAGCCTCCTAAAGAATGATAAACGCAATCGAGAAAGTTTTTCGAGAAATTAATTAAATTTTATCAGGCAAGCAAAAATTCACTGAGCAATTATCAGCGGAAGTCGTGATAAACCGAAAATCTTGATTTAACGTCGGAGCAATAAAACGACAGTCGTCCAACGAATAAGTGGGTTTGTCAATATAAATAGCAGCGACCAGTACCGTTGGCCGTCGGCAGGCCGCGGGCAACTCGCTAGGTTGAGGGTCGGGGTGAGGGTGACGTGATCGTGATCGTGATCGATGTAGATCGTTTCTTCGATCTATCGCAATCGGAGTCAGAGAGCGGTGTCCCTACCGAGACTGTTTGCGATTCGTTTCCGGGTCACGCCACGGCAGGTTGACGCCATCTAACAATAAGCTTGCGATTATCCCAACGTGTTCCTGTTCCGATGTCAGCTGCTGTCACATAGTGTGAGCTCGCAATTTGGATATCGTTGCATCGATTAGCGTTGATATCGCGACAGAGCACAAAGCCTCGTTTTCACAATGCTGTTGTATGAATGCACCTCTTGCAATCCACGTTTGCTACATTTTTATAAATAATTGCAGCCTCACGAATTGGACCAGGGCGTTCCAGATGCGCACTTCACGAGTACATTCGTTCGTATTGGCATAGAGGTCGATTAACATCAGTGTCTATGCAAACAGCGCTAGCGAGATGAAACTGTACTGTGTCAACCTGGTGAATCTACGGATCATAGAAGTTAGGAGAACGTGAGAGCAGAATTAGTTATCTGACCTGGTTAACTTGGTTTTAGCAATTACTTATCACAGTCAATAAGTTACCGACTACCGCTACGTTTGTTTCCTTCAATATTCACAGTGGTTATAATATCTTTAGACTTAGGTAGTCATAACTATTTACAAGTTTTATATTTCCATTGCCTAGATGGCAATACGATGGGTTACGTCGAGAAATTTCGACGTCCTGAAACTTCGACGTTTACTGCGCAAACGTTCTTACAGTTCGCTACATGCTTCGATCGGTGCAACGCGTACGAACGTAGGAACTCACGAGACTTCGAGGAAACAATTGCACTGTTATTGCGTCATGTGAGTAACTCAAAATTTTGTTCAAAAACATTCGATTTCCCATCGATAATCAAGTTTCTTCTATTCACCACTAATTACCGGATCTCTCAAAATTCTAAAGAATTGTAAATTTACTTCTGACAAATTGTATAAGTAGAATCTTCACTGCATAAACCATTGCGTCAATACTAACCTTTAAATTTGTATATTGTTTCCGACAGAAAACGAAAACTAAAGAACGAAGATGATGCTCGCCAGAGTTTGCCGGGCAAGTCTTACGCCCCAAGTGACTAGTCTGATAAAATCTCCTGTGGCTCCTAAACCATATATAACCAAGCTTCAAAGTGTAAGACTCTTTGCTAACGATGGCCGGACTACGTTTACTCGTACAGCTCGCAGAAAAGGCACTGTTATGGAACAGGTTATGGCACCGGCTGGAGAGTCAGGTAAATAGTGCAGATTTCATCTAACATTAGTATCATGTTTTTGATTGTATTGCACTGTAACAGTACTAAAATATGTATTTCATGTATACAGCATATAATATTGGCAAAGGAGCCATTGCTGGAGGTGCTGCGCTAGGATTGGGAGCCCTATGTTTCTATGGATTGGGTCTTTCCTCCAAAACTGGTGCCATAGATGAGATGGGGTGTGTATCTTAAAATTTCCTAAATATTCAAGTGATACTTTAACCATTATCACGAAGCTATGACAACTTTTCAACCATATTTTTCTATTTCAGACTGTGGCCTCAATATGTAAAAGATCGCATCCATTCAACTTATATGTACTTTGGTGGCTCAATTTTAATGACTGCTGCAAGTGGTGCCCTATGCCTGCGTTCCCCAGCTGTTATGAGAATTATCACGCGTCAAGGATGGCTCGCTTTAGGCCTTAGCATGGTTGCTATGATTGGAACAGGCATAATAGCTCAGAGTATTCCTTACAAGGAAGGATTTGGTGCTAAGCAGATTGCATGGATGATACATACTGGTGTCATGGGAGCCATATTAGCACCCATGAGCCTCATTGGAGGTTCTCTAGTACTAAAGGCAGCATGGTATACAGCTGGAGTAGTTGGTGGTCTGTCTGCCATTGCTATTTGCGCTCCCAATGATAAGTTCCTGTATATGGGTGGCCCCCTGGCCATTGGACTTGGTGTAGTATTTGCAAGCTCCATGGGAACACTCTTTCTACCACCTACCACTGCCCTTGGTGCAGGATTACACTCCATGGCTCTGTATGGAGGTCTTCTACTCTTTTCTGGATTCCTCATGTATGATACCCAAAGGATAATAAGGGATGCAAAAAACCATCCTCAGATTGCTTATGGATACATGAAACCGTATGACCCAATCAACAAGTAAGTGAAATAAGACACAAGTCTGGTATTTGTTACAACTTTAGAAACTAATTTGAATATTTGTGTTTTTTTGCAGTGCCATTTCCATCTACTTGGATACGGTGAATATCTTTATCAGAATCCTAACGATCTTAGCTGGTGGAGGTGGAAACAGAAGAAAGTAAACATCTTAGTGGCTTCATACCCAATAATCTTACAAAAGTTTTGGCGTACAAGAACTGATTAGGCTATTTGATAGTGATAATAGCATAACTGAGCTACTAGAATGGGTATCATTTAATACTGTTTAGACCACGATATATTGATAGTTTTAAAGATTCTGTTAATATAAAGTATAAAAGACTAATAAAAATTATTTATGTGATATTATTTGCATCCTTAATAGACATGTATGCGATCAAATTAAATGCACTTTATTGTCATTCTTTAAGCACATTCTTGAAGAACAAAATAAGGTTCCGCAACTACAGATAGTAGTACTTATTTTACAAATTTAAGCTAAAAATTAACTCTAATAGGAAAGGTACAACAAGACAGGGATTCTCTGGGATAATGCAATTGTGCATTCCATTAACTTGATGTGTTTCGCGTGTAAGTGTGTGTGATTATGTTGGGGTGTCACGTTGAAAGAGAAAGTTCAAAAAGTTTAACACCTTTAAGCCTCTCTCAATCTTTCATAACCTAGAATATACACAGAGAGGCCAAAAGCACCAAACACGTAAATTCAGTTAGGAAATGTTCTAAGTAAATACGCGAGTGCAAGAATTTTAACGGATTGGCTCAGATAAATCCCAAAAGAAGACTTTAGACAGGAATTACCTTAGACATTTACGTAGTCCGGTCTCCCAGGTGCAGAGTGTCTCCTAAGATATCCTGCGAAAAGCTGCCGAGCTTGATTGAGCACTCTTGTGACATTGTGTCGTCTAACCATTTTGTCGAAATGCATCGCCATTTCGTTATAGTCCATTTGATTCCGCATTACAAAATCCCGATGTTGCAACAACAGGGTAATACAAAGGAACATGAGGAATGGATTTCCACCACCGAATTCATTGGGTGGCGGTAATGAACCACCACCAAGTTGATCCTCGCTAGTTCCAGCCGGAATAAGGTTGGTAAGTTCCGTAGCCTCTTCGCACTGTTCCTGGATCGGTGGAGTCGGACTGTCGGGAGCTGTCGTATTCTGGTGCCAGCTGTCGGTGCCCTCACTATCCGACGCAGACTCCGACCTGGAAATAGTTCTTTCTGCCGTATTCGTTCGCGACGCTGCGAGACGATTACGGGATTCTCGAAGAACCGAACTCTTAACTGACCTAGCTGTACGCTTGAGTAATCTTATCGGAGTTACGGATTTGACGCCATTTTGATCCTCCAGAATTTCGCCGTCATACTCCAACTCGGCCTGTTCGTCCGGAGTGGCCGGGTGATGACGTTGCTGCAGCGAATGCAATGGATTCTCCCAAACGAAGACATCCGCTGCTGGACTACATCTTGCTACTTCCGTTTCCGTTTCACTTTCAGCGATTTCACTTTCCCTCTTTGAAAGAATGCAGTCGCATTGTTGCTCGCTAGGTGGCGATGGCCCAAAAACTTGTCTATCTAGAGATTCTAATTCCAGTCTCAGTTCTCTCGTCATGGAAGTAGTCATTGGAAAAAAGTCGGTCGAGTCATCCGGTGAACTCGTTTCATCCCGGACAACCCTGACGACTCCGCTCTCGCTGGAAACTCGCCTGAGCTCCCTCTCGTCACTCGGTGTGACTTTACTCTTGTTCAAAGTTGTAAAGTTCAGGAATTCGTTTAGATTCTTCACCACCCTCGCACATTTTTTCTCGGCATCTCCCATGTCGCCTCTCTCTCTGTTGACCAGAGTCAGACGCTCCTTTAGCTCTAATAAATTACTTCGCCTCGTCTTACTTGGAAGAGAATCGGTACTCAGGCACTTCTCGGTGGAAATGTTTTTCCGATTTTTCACGGAAGTCAAATCATTCTCTGGTTCGGAGAACGCTTCGTAAGGTGAGATGGATCTGAAAAAATTATTTATATTTATCAGTACGAGTGGAACTTTAAATAGCGAGACAGTTATTTGTATTTTGACTAATTTTTCTATATAACGTTTCAGATCAGGTACCTCTTGGATTCGCCATTCTCACTGGTAGTTTCTAAAGGCGGCTCATCCGAACTGAGATTTCTTCTCTTACCACTGGCGATGCTCGCCGAGGAACTCTGCCTTCTGATCGCACAGACCTTTGTGTAAGCATTCTCTCGAATCTGCTTAACAATCGGACTGGGTGGAGGTGAAGCTGGCGGAAACGGAACTTCCGCAAGAGAGAGTTCACCGTTCGGAGGTGATGCTGGCAAGGCTGCCCAGAGAACTTCCAGCATCCTGAGTGCATCCTCCAAGGCAAATTCTCTCTTCATTTCTAAGAGTAGCCAACGGTAGCAAAACAGCAGGTCATCCGCCTGGTGTGACTTCAGGTAAGCATAAAAATCCGGATCGTAGTGTTGCAGACCTTTAAGAATAATTAAAAAGTTTCAGCCGCTCAACAAAGTCGAAAAACAATTATACAAATTGAATTTTTCAAGAAATCAGTACCTTCGGCCAAATGAGCAAATTTCGTAGTCATAGCGATACCGTCCAGCATGAAATTATCTTTGAGTCTTCGCATCATAGCGCAAAGACAAATATAAGCCTGAGCCTCGTCCCTCATCGTAACCAGAAGTGGCGACGCCAGGTCACTCATACCTTGACAATAACTGACACTGGGATGATTCAGAGCATACGTGGTCAATATATTAAACAAACTGGCGGTATTTTGATTGTCATCCGATCCGCCATAGAATTTATGATGTCTGTCAGTCCGAAGAACGTCCTTCCGCACCATCCCTGTAACGTAGCCCAGATCGCCCACATTCTGTCCCTTTTGAACGAGACTCCTCCATCTTTCTCGAAGATTCTGATACTCCAGAGCCTTCCTCTTCATGTAATCCATCCTCTCTCGACCTGACATACCCTCGGGATACACATTGAGTATATGCTTCCATACTACTTTACGCAAACTCGGTTCAATCCCACCAAAATATATGACAGCCCTGAGCTCCTTGGAATGTATCACTTGGCCGATGGGATCAAGAAATCTTCGGAACTCAGCATCCGTGAGCGGTGGTCTAGGAGGTTGAATGGTCTGATGCGACTCCTCGCCCAAGTTTCCTAGAGCACGTTGCACCAGGCTCAGGGTTCGCTCCATCTGTGTGAATTGCGCAACCTCGTTATTGTTGGAGATTATTATTACTTTTCTAGGAGAACAAAAATAGATCGATGCGATTCTACACCTTGTTCATTATGAGTCCTGGTAATTTTGGAGTTCTATAAGGAAAACCGGATTCCTGTCTGGTGGCCACTTCCTGAGCATTTTGCTCCCAGTCGGATTCGCAGTCACCTGACTCGCCGAACGGCTTGAGATTGACTTGAAGGTAAAGATATGGCTCCGAAGCACTTTAGAACAAAGTATGTTTGGTCGTTTAAGTTATTGTGGCAATGGATTTATGAAAATATTGAAAATTAAAACTCACCTGATAAATGCAGCATCGAGGTCCCAATCGGATAAGAGAAATAAATACGTTTCCGAGCCATAGTCGTCTATTGCTCGATAAGACACCGTGAATTCACTGCAAATGATATATGTAGTTGGAAACGAGCGAAACGAGCAGCCTCTGATGAAATAAATTGGCAATTGTTCAAAATTACCCTTTAATATCGAATGCCTTGATCAGGATACTTTGTAAAACCTCGATCGACGTGATTTGAGGATCCACGCTGAATTTCCGGTATTCTGGCTGATGTCGTGCCTCGCATTTCTACGAGAAAAAAATTCATCTCATATCAACCATGCATCCCTGTCTTAGCTAGTAACGCGTATTCGAATCGTAGTCCATAAAAATACGATCCTGTGAAATATGTCGTAGACTAGACCTAGCTGACCAAGTACCTTAACTTTGACCCGTACAGCCTCTCTAGGACAGCTGAACATCTCCGACATGTCATAGAATCTCCTGGACTCCTGAAATCCTGAATATCTGAACTCAACGAGGGTGTCGAATCATCGCTTCAGTAATATCTTATTAGGTAATTGAGTTTGGCGTTAACTGGTACAGTTAGAACCATTCCAGATAATCGCTTGAGTTCATTGAACGATTAAACAATGGTAATATCACTAATCAATCACAAACAGATGTAACTTTAACGAGGTTCCGGAATCATTGGTCCACTTTGGTCCATCATTCTCAAAGAATAGAAGGACACTGATAATATTGAATTACTCGATTTGGATTAGGTATCAATCATACACGAATAAGGAATATCAGTAATCTAGATGCACGTGCATGTACACTGGGTGCATCAAAGCGATGTTGGATGCTGCTCCCGTGATCTACTTCTCTGTAGATGCAGAATCGTTGAGCCGTGGGAAAACGAAATCAGGGTCGAACTTCTGGAGAATATCCGCGGCAACGTCAAGAGGTTGGGAATTCGGATCACGCGGATCGGTCCGATCGCCTGCGGATTGGACCGCACTGGAGCACAAGGATATCGGATGACGTGAAAGTCACAATTTCAGGATCTCCGAATGATTGAAGTCCATGATGTCCTCAGTCTAGTATTGTACACAAATGGAGAAAGTGACAGTTTCTCAATAGCCAGACTGCCAAGAGAGGGAGAGCCTGAGTCCCTGAATGAACCTGAAGTCAGCGGCTTGAGAGTTCAGGCTTGACCGCTGTGATGCGAGACAAAGACCACAGCAACTTCTATCGATTTCATAAGCGCACCCACACGTTTCTCCACTACACTCCTGAGTGAGACTGCAAGGCTTTCCGTCTGGCATGCGCCCATGGCGTAGCTGCAGGCTCTGTCCTTCTCTTTCTCGGCGACCTGAAGTTCCCTAGAATCCAGCTGCTATGCGATATTATCGAAGCGTCCTCGAATATCCAGTCGATGAATCTCGAGTTTTATGCTTCCACTCGAATTTCTACTCCACCGGCAGGTGCTGCCAACTAACAGTTCTTGCTGGAACTGTTATGCCCGGTATGCTGCTATGTTGGTCATGATGTTTATTATGGTACAAGCTCATGAGACCTATTGGTTGCCATTCGTAGGGGTTGCAGTATCCAAGAGAACCTCCAGCTGATCGGTCAGACACGCCTTAGACCCAGGACGCTACTTTCCTGCCATCCTCCGTCTCCTTCTTCCTATGTTCTCATACGAAGATGACATCTATTAGCATCGATGCAGGAAAGGAGAATTAGCATCAAAGAAGAAAAAAGTCTGGAACAACTATAGAGAGCAGTTACAATCATGAGGGATGCTTTGCTCGCTATGGGAATTCTGAAAGCTCCCCTGGAAAGCAACTCCTTGAATAGCGAAACTCTCCTGGTGAGGAGAGGAGAAAGAGGAGACAATGGATTGAAGAGATAGAAATAAAAACCGACAGGAATAATTATTCAGATGATAATTGAGTCGTAGCGAATTGCGCATGTCTACTACAAGTAGTTAGCCTAAGATGAAAAGTACCAGGATTTACGTAGAAGCATTCTTCCACAAGGGTTGCAGAAGGTGCCAGCTGCTAATGGATACGTTCAGAATCGTTTCTTCGTCTTTGTCTCCTGGTCGGATGAGAACCTCCCTTCGCCATTAACTAACGATTACAAAAGCCTTTATCTCAAGTGCACAATTGCAAAATCCCGAACAATCCTTCTGTTTCTACGTTTGGCAGTCCCCATCATTCGCACCGCATCCACTCTTCTCCTCCGACATTTTCCTGACTTGCCACTGCACGCGTACCGCCCCAACCGACCCGTTAGTTGCCGTTGGGTTCTTTTCACCCCAAGGTGAAATCAGCCGCCTCCCTTATCGATCATTAGAGTTGACGTTATCGGCACGGCGGCTTTGCTATCGTCCCTGTGAGCTGGACCTTCGTCTTCTCACCCTCATCCTCCTCAACACTTTCTCACTGACCCAACCCTTGCGTCTTAACCACGTTCATTGCCAGGCGCATCTACGTTGCCAGTTCTCCTCCAGGCTGCTTAACTGTCCTACGATGACTTAGACGATAAGGCCACGTTTTTATGAACGCAGATTGGACAGTCTCGAAGGCCCCATTTACAAACGAATGTTTGGCGTCTAAATCACGTCGCTATTGTATACATGCTAACGTAAACGAAGATCGCTCATGCTTGCTGCTTGCGACGTTAACCAATTGGTTCCCTCGTTAGTCTATGACTAACGGAATTCGCCTAGCAGCCTTGTACCTTTGATCCGTTAATTATGTGCATATATTACAATAACTGTGTAACACAATGAGGCAGAGGACATTGATCAACATAATACATGACTGCACCTGTTTGGAAAGTCATTAATCTCATATTGTTATCATACATGGTATAAAAGAAGCAAGCTGACGGGTGATGTAACCAAAGCCTGGAGAATTAATAAATTAGTAAAAAAAGAGGAAGGCGGCTGCGATGACTAGATCCATGGAAATGTTGACTGACACTGTGCAGCACCGACAGCCTTTTAAGAGCATCAAATTGACGAAGTAGATTGCAGACCCGCTCTTGCCCCATCAATTCATATATCGACACGTTATCATTTGTTATGGATCGTACAGGATGTCGCTAGTCGGCCATTGTACCAGACAGTGTAATTTCCGGAAAGAGGATGCTCTGGTCTGGTCGACTTATGGTTGAGCTGAACGTTTACAACGTTTATGCTCTTAACACGAGGAGGCCACGTGTGACGCCACACTCGACACGTTTATGCGACCAACGTGGACCGAATTCTCGAAAATATTTTTGGAATTTTGTAAAAACTTGCTTTCGCATTTCTCGATGAAATCCAAGGGCGTCCAGGATTCGAGGAGTAGTCTAGAAAAATTCGCTTTCGCATCATTCTTCTTCGTGGCAATTAGTACAACCGGAAATGGCCTTGGGAGGGCAAGAACCCGGAAAAGGTGTTGCTGGATTTTATATGAAACGAATGGCGAGTCGAGAGTCGCGACAGGCGGCGCAGTGTAACGAGGATTCGAGGAAAGCCGCTAACGATAGCGCTGATGAGCATTATAATTAATCATTGGGTGTGACGGCTAAACGGTCGTGGATGTGCCAGTCAGTGTGCTACGTATGTAATTCGAGGCTGACCCTGGTGACCGATGTCACGAAACTGTACATAACCCTTCTGTGGTCAGAGTAATCGCTTTTCCATTTTGTAATTGGCGACTCGTTTTCCGTCGCGGACTCTTGGGACTCCATCCGACATTCTGTCTCCATGTCATCGTCATAGGCGCACCCTGCTGCCTGCGATACCAATTAGCTTCTCGAGATCAGCTGTTCCTGGGAAGACGAAAGTACCCATTCGCACCTCGGCTGATAATCTCTCGTGCAACCCTGCTGGGAGTATCGTCAAGGTCCTGGGGAGCGTCCACTAATCAACCCTCGGCGCCGTTTGCTACGATGCCTTTAGGACTTGCAAAAAGGGGTGTGTTTACAAATGAATTTATGCCAGGAATCCAATTGTCGGAGAGCGAGATCCCTGCCGTCTCTCATCCAGTCGCCTTGATTTCTTTCCGTTTTCTCAAAAGAGGGTTGAACCGGATTCAAGATTCGAATCAGGTTCGGAAAGTGTGAGATACTCGCAGGGAGGGTGAGAGGGAGACGCGCAGATAGGAGTTGTGAATTTTCCAAGAGGTGCGGAAGTAACTTCGAGCGATCTCTCGGGACAATAATTTTGGCAGTTGATATTTGCCTAGAGATTACATCAAGACTCGTGAGTTATGTTATCAAACACCCTTTCAAAGTAATTAAATTGTTACAATTTTCGGGAGCGGTCCAAGATTTCGTAAAATCACAACACCCTTTTCCGCACGCTCGATACGAAGCAGAGCCAAAATTCTGTGGTGGCGTAAAGTCCTCATTCTGAAAATAGAGAAAAAGCACAGTGGCGGCGCGACCTAGTTGGAGCGCACTAGGACACCATAAAAAATAAACTGCAACACTATTTGTTAATTTCGTAAACATAATTCAGAGAGAAATAAAATGCGGTCTGGCGACAATCCAAGAATCGCTTTAATTAACCTCTTCTGGATTCTGGCTATGCTATAGACACTTGCCAATAACAAAGAGACGATCTTCCACTTGGGATTTTTATTTCAAAGAATTTCCGTCCTTGCTTCATCCACTTGTAAGCGTCGCGACGCGTGTTCATCCATTAACCCTAAGTCATCCTGACATTGCCAGTCCCTGTTTAGAGGAGGGAGGCGACGTTGCCAGTGAAAAGAAGCGCCGTAACCAAGTGGGGGATGCCGGCGACGTTCACCATGCCGCGTCTATGCTCCGACACTCAGCTGATCCTCACGTACACATCGACTTGTATACTTATGGACGTGCGTGCCTGCCTAGCGTCTCTGTGTCCGAGCGATTCAGCAAGCAGCAACATCATCAGCAGCACCACTCTCTTCCCACAAGGAACCCGGCTAGTTCAATTAGTCCGATCAGTCGCTCGGCCGCTCGCTCCATCGCTCCGTCGCTCCTTGGCGCGCTAGAGCAATTCGGTACTCGCGTCGCGTCTTCTTTATCTTGGGTTCTTTCGAGTTGCTTCGAGAATCTTGGAAGGATCAAGTAGGAAGGACAAAAAAGAGACAAGATATTCCGGAGAGTTCGGCGGTTTCACTTGAAACTTTTAAGTAATTAAATATCTAATTAGTGGAGAGGGAGTGGAACCCAGCCGCAACGACCATCGAAAGTTCCTCGCTGAGCCGGAGACGTTTTATATTTTCTCACCGCTTCCGGCGATTCTCTTCTTCGTCCTCGCTTCCCCCAACGTCCCACTTCCGGTTCCTTTGATTTGCGGGAAAACGAACGACTCGAAATTCCGAACCGGCTCGAGTGGACGTAACTGCACGTGAGGTGTGTTGCATCGGTGGGAGAGAATTAGACTAATCTGTGTAAAGTCATAGGTCACCGGGACGAGGACGGAAACGTTCAGGGGTGAACGTTACTTCGGACCCTCTAGAGGAACTTGCCAAGGGCGTTCAGGTTTCCGAGAAGGAAAATTGCCGGGGTGAAATTCTCCCTGGCTTCCTCCTTACTTCGTACCTGCCTCTGCCTACTGAAGATTGTTTTAAGTGGCGTGACCTTGAGAGAAAGAAAAGAGAGAGGGTAACTTCCAAGTAAGAAGAGACGAATTACCGGAAGTCGCAAAACCGAGTCAAGGAGGAACGTGACTGCTTTCAAAGTGCACACCTGAGCATATACCCTGAAGAAAGTGACGAGGTGACCGACGCAGCTTTTATTTGAGAATTCAAAGGGGGTCAAGGGTCTCCAGAGGAGAGATCAAATGAAAAATGGCGCACACATTAATCTCGAAAGTGTAAAAGGCACCGCGCACAGTAAATATTTTGTCAAACTTTCCATGCACGTTTCTCATCACAGACGCCAAGAAAGAAACCAAGAAACAAACATAATGACGTCATTCCCAGAGACAAAATGCATCCCTCAGAAACCCAACAGAATCTCCCCCCTTCTTCTGCTCTCTTTTCTCTACCTTCTGAACGAGGTCACCATCACAGAGTCCACCAAGATCCGTCGATGCTGTTCACCAGGAGAAGTTCTGTTGGCCGATGGAGACGTCTTCGCCTGCATATCAGCTCCCTATCAGACGTTGGAACTCTATGAACTGGACCCATCCACCAGAGGACTCCCAATATGCTCTTCAGCACAGAACCTCACGAGTACACCCCTGACCTTGATTCCACGTGATATTTCCAGTGACGCTTGTTTAGATGTCCTTTATCGGACCAATGAGTCCAGTTTTCTCGCTGTGATGAACTGCGTGCCAGAAAATCCCAACCCCAACGACGAGTCAACGATCATCCACCAGCCAAGTGTCCTTCCCCTTCGAAGATGCTGCTCTCCAGGACAGGTCTTCAGCACATCCAGCAGGGCCTGCGTATCTGCCACTCAGGAAATTCCACTGACGTCTCTAGTAGCTACTCTTGGTATACTGGAGTACGTTACCCTCCTCAGAGGGACACCCAAGTGTCCTTATGCAATTATGGATTACGAGGTCAATGTCACGGACATCAATTTCCGCTCGGGACAGCTTCAGGTAAGGGAATGACCGCTTAATGAGATCTTCCTCTTTATCTATTAACGTTAATACTGATGCGGAGTATTTCTCGTAGATTTCATATCTTTGTTTTTTTACAATAAATCATTTGATTTGCACGTTTCCGAGAAAAAATAATGGACTTTACATGAATCCGTGTATTAAATTATCCATTCACAATTATTTTGTGTCTTTATACAATCTTAAATGATTTATGCTAAAGATTATTGGTACGATGCCGGTATTATGATTCAAGAGAAACTGCAGTAGGTAGGTTATGATAAATCTTATAAAAATACTTGGATCAGGAAACATGATAGTTTCGAATATATCACGTTGAAGTAGTTTGCGATAATTTACGGGGAAATCCTGTCCTCGACGAGACTAAACTGGTTTTCTCACGACGATAATAATGAAATAATTTTTCATCGCGAAGCTAGTCGTCCCTGATTTAAATATCCATAGAGATTGAATGACTGGAGGTAGAACTGGGATTTCCATAAATATCCAAATTAACGACAATATAGCTATACGTAGCATACAGCCTGTACAATAGTCGTGATAATGTGTTTAAATCAATACGTAAATTATATAATGTCATAATAGTACAGCTTGGACCACTATATCTATATGGTCAAGTTTTGAGTCATACTACAGCTATATTATTAGCATTGAATACCTTTCATTAAAACATAACAAGTCCGAGTGTACGAGTTGCCGGGTATTGCGGTTTAAGAAGCTGAGAAGAGATTCTGCCGAGAGATGAGTCGTGGAGACGTTAGTTGTGAAAAATAATTAGAACGAGTCTGGGTTTTTCTTCGATAATTTATTCCCTCTCGAGGAACAAGATGGTGGGCGTGAGTTAGTTTGCTTCCTCGACTCTTTCTATGTTTATGTCCACGGTGTTACGCAAGTAGGTGGACCTGGAGAAACCAGAAAGTTCAAAGAGTTCAGTGGGTGCGGTAGGGAGGTGAGTCGCTGAGGTGGTAACGGAGAAGAGTGTTAATGGGAGGGAAAGAAAGAGAAAAGAAAATGTATAAAAAAAAAAAAAAATTTGAAAGGACACGAAGCACAGGATCGATTGCATCGTCCGGTAAGGATAGACGGATGGGCAGAAGGGTTGGTTCGGTATGAACGGGTCGAGTTTGCAGGGTAAATAAATTTCTCATCGGTGGATCTGTCGAGATTCTGCGAGAAACACAGGGGCGTATCTAACCTGAAGCGAATGCCCGCATTGCGGGCGAATCGCACGAGTCCTGGTCGATTCTTCGATCCGAAAACGCAAAGCGGAAAATGGAAAACCCAAGCTGGGTTCAGGCTGGTAAGATGCGCCAGGGAATATTTTATTTGATTTAGAATCGTGGTCAATGATTCCGGCATTTTTATCCAGGGTAAAAGTGGGACAGCTTCGAAACAGACGTTTATTTTTATGACGAACGACAGGAGCGTCTTTGTTGAGAAGATTGTGCTTTCTTGGGCAGATATTGAAATGGTATTAATTTTGAAAAAAAAAAAAAATTGAAGTTTGAGAGAAAAATCTTCTTCCTAGGTTTCGGTCCCCGAGTCCAATGGTGTCGTCAGTTTTTGGGTGAATGAGGAAAATTCCTGCGTCGACTCTAATCCCAGGATGGACCTGTTGACGATTCGCGTGTGCCGGGAACCTGAATTTTGCCAGGATCATTCCTGCTTGAGGAAATGCTGCGACGAGGACGAAGCGCTTCTTGGCGGAAAATGTCATCCGTTTCCTGAACACATGACGGTCATTAAACTGCACGAGGAAATTTCTAAAATATCGAACAAGACTGCCAGTCGCTCCAAGGACGTCTTCAAGGCTACAGGTACTTTTAAAAAGTTTTCTCTGCTTATACCGTTACCTAACACAGGTACACTAACTGTGACAATTTTCCTTTAAGATTACGGTCTGTTAATTGGCGATCCCTGCTTGTACGGCAAGTATTCCATCGAGGCTGATGAAAACTGGCACATTACGCCGGAAGGATATCTTTTCGTACCTGGCTACAAAACTTACGAGCATCAGGAATTCTGCTTTGATCTTCTCTACAATCGTTCAGGACTTCCAGACGACTTCTACCCCATTGTATGTTTCGATCCACCGCCCGCGAATGACGTGATTAACATCAGGTACGTGGATGTCTGAGTATCGTTTAGATCAGGGATCAGCTGGATAGGCAGGCAAGCAGGGTTGTAGTTTACGGTCGCGATTTCCACGGTAACGAGGAAGATCGATGGGAAGGGATGCTGATACCCGGGGAGATGCTGTATTGAAGCTGCCTGAGGAACGATTAGGAGTGAATATCAAATTGAAATCGTGCGTATATCCACCCCTCCACCACGAGGGGTGGAAGGGTTAATCACTCGAAAATGTGTTTGCGCCCAAGCCCTTCCAACTATTTCAGTCCTACCGAGGGTCCAAAGTGCTCCGTCCAATCTGCGCTTGATGAAGACGTATGGATAAAAAGGTTCAGCCACGGATTTTTATCTGGAGCAGCTGAACTTTAGAATTAAAAACCGATCCGCACTTTGAAGCCCGTTGGGGAAACACGGATCATGCCAGTCACTAAATTGAAGAGGTGACAAATGGGTTTGATTCAATTATTATCAGGCCTGAACCAGGCAGGGAGTCTGTGACACGGCGAGGGTTATCATTTTCGTATCACAAGCACAGGTCCATGGCAGTTTTAACAAACAACCAAATATTTTACGTCCACAAAGACTTATTGATAGATAATGAACGACCTGTTTGGTTTGCTAAGTCGACTAATAAAAAGATTCCTCGCGCACGGAACAATATTAAATATTTCAATTTTCAAAATCATCTGAACCATAACGTAACGACCAAATATATAAAACACTGATAATTTTCGATATAAACCAATGATTCGCTTGCCCGCGAATTTCAGAGAGTTGGCAGAAATAATGGACGCAGCCACGTAGAGCTGCTGGCCACTCGACCGGTTTGTTTAGTCAGTGATAAAACGGGAATAATGCAATCGTTATTCGTGCTTCGTGCTTTTTACTTTGGTACTTCCTATTCTTGGTTACGCGAGACGTATTAATCGTGAATTGGGGCAGACGGGTGCAGTGAAGAGAAAACAGATCATACCAACCTACGAAATGACTGTCTTTGTCCTCTTAAGTTTGCAATCCTCAAATTTTTCTACCGTCAACGAATCCATCGATTCTCTTTTATCGCGACTAATCGCGCACCTATTCCTCGCGTATGCATTGCACGTACGACATATACCTGACTCGATCAAATTACATCGAGGTCAGCGCTCCTCGAGCTGTTGGTAGGAGAAAATTTAATAAGCAGAATCTTACTTAAAAAAATTAATGATTATAGGGAATACAAGAAATTTTATTTTCTTACCTTTATTATCTCGTATCTTAGGTCCACCGTGAACATGGCGCTCGTGATGACCAGTTGCACCTTCCTCCTGATCACACTCCTGGTTTACATATGTCTACCGGCACTGCAGAATCTCCATGGGAAAACTCTCATGTGCCACGTGGCCAGCCTCCTGGTAGCATTTCTATGTCTGATCTTCACGACTCTGTCTACTCCGAGAAGCAAATCTGAGGAAGAATCCGAATCCATTTCGTACTGGCAAATTGACTGTATGGCCATAGGTAAAAACAGACAAATGTAAAATTAATAAGAATCTTATTATTTCTCAGAGATATCTAATTATTTTTTATCTTTCAGGCTACGTAATGCTGTTCGCCTTTCTCTCGACTTTCTCGTGGCTCAACGTTATGTGCTTCGATATTTGGTGGACTTTTGGGTAAGCAACCGTATAGCGTATAACATTCCAGTCACTATTTTACATACTATTCCAAGGTCGAGCGGTTGGCTGAACTACGTTGAGTCATTCGCTACGAAATTTCGTGTTTCTATCTCAATGGTTTCCGTCTACATCTTCCTCTTCGTAGTCGTGACAATAATTATTGGCTGCAAGTGAATTTCGCGAAATGCTGGAATTGCATGGATGCTGTGTGAAAGAAAATAACACCTTATTGTTCTTTCTCGAGGGGATCATGGTTCTTGGTAGCGGAAGACTGTGAAAATATACGTAGACGAAAGACAAAAGCATTGTCTCCCACGGGTCGCGCAGCATCCACCTCATGTCCGGTCGGTTTAAGTGTTCCAAATGATATTTCAACCTAGACGGTCTGTTTGTGTGTTTAGCGAACGATCCGATGAAATCTTTCGAGAACCGTATTAATAAAACCTTGAAAAATACTTCCTTTCTAACACTCTTGTAAACGCTCGTTGGTTTATTTCTGTTTGCAGTGGTGTTTTAGGGGCAGCAAATCGCACAGCTAAGGGTAACGGACATCGTAAACGATTTCTGTGCTATTGTTTCTACGCCTGGGGTCTACCCCTCCTCATCTGCAGCCTGGGCTTCGTGCTAGATCAGAGCGACTTCATTAGTCCGTACTTCCGTCCATATATTGGCATGAAGACATGCTGGTTCGAACGTAAGTGTGTTGGCGACCTTGGAAAATTGGCCTATGAACTCGTTGAAAAAGTTATGACCAAAGTTTTAAAAGTTTTTGACAATATTTCTAGTCGCCATGAACTCTCCGGGAATTGTAAATAATGGGGATCTCACGTGACGAGAGGAAGTCTGTCGGTGAATGGGTTAAGGGATGGCTGGGTGACTGGTCGGGGAGATTCATAAATCCAATTTATTAACTGATTATGATACAGTCTGGCTGAGTTGTCATCGAGAAGATTTGTTAAGCGAAATTGGGTCCCATCTCCATTAGAACTGGTAGAATCGCATGAGAAGTTTCATTGCGACGAGGCTTAGTCAGATCAGTCAGGTCCAGGGTAGGTCAGGAGGTTCGATGAATTTCGTGAGGTCGTTAGGCCAACTGGACGTATTTGGTAGCAGCTCACACTAGACCTCACTTTTATCAGGCTATTATACACACGTGAGCAGACATTGAGTGCTCTTAGGGATCGTTAGTAATGGCGTGATAATTAAAAGATTCCGAAGAAAAAAGGCATCGCGATTGATCGGCCCACGGAACGTCATTATGACTCGTCAGAGACGAATTAAAAGAGGAAGAGGAGGCGGAATGTGAATCATTGGTACCTATTTGAATCGGTTGGCGCCACCAATAGAATCGCCAATTGCGCAGCCACGTAATTCACTGCAGGCGAAAGGGTTATAGGTTATAGGTGTGACGGGGTGGTTCGGGTATTCGTCGAACCGGTGGTTGGCGAGAGGTATAGAATTGAACGGGGCGCAAAAACGAAGATGGGAAAATTAATTAAATTTCCCAAGCTGCCGGTCCAGCAGCTGTTGAACGAGCGGACGAACCGAGTAACGGGGTTAAATAGAGTCCATTGCATTCCTAGTCGCATCCGCCTGCTTCCTTCCTTCGTTTCTTCCTTCCTTCCTAATTGCAGCCCCATAGTCAGCAAGGCACATGCTTCGCCCCGTTCCTGACTTATGGGAACTGTTGACCCAGTTAAAGTCCTACACGTGCGTCTCCTCGGGCGGAAGTATTAGGATCATTCCAAAATAAGGATCTTATTGACCCCTCTGATCGAACGCTAATCGATAGTAATCAAATATTAACTTACGAGAACTCAGTCTCATTGTGCCGCCTGAAATAACAGAGGCGTGGTAAGTGTTTACGAAAACGGAAGTCGAGCTTCGAAAGCGCCATCTGCTTGTCCTGCAGGAGCAACAGGCTATTGTGTCAGGATCATCGTTTACGTGAAAAGAAAGTATACTGACAGAGCATACTAACTCTCGCTCCCGTTCCATCTTGTTATATTTACCAATATTTTTTTTCTTTTTCAGAAGAATCGTTTTACCACGGGGAATTCATTTACTTCGTTGCTCCCACTATGATTCAACTGATAATCAACATCGTGTTCTTCGCCTTGACGGCGCGCAGCTGCAATCGTGTCAAAGCGGAAATACAGAGGGTCATGGCGAGTCCTTCCGATTCACGTAATCGCCGTTTTCAGGCTGACAAAACCAGGTGAGTGAAAAGTCGCTGACATTGACGAGACTTCAGATACACCATGTGCTCGTGACATCATTGAAAGCGCTTCATGGATCTTCTCTTCCGGAAGAGTAATCAGTGTTAATTCTAAATTTGAGGCATTATTACTAACAAGATTATTGCATGCGCAGCTTCTTCTGGACCCGTTTACTCCTTTTGCTCCTTCCGCTTCAACGAGATTGCGTAATTGAGGAAGTGGATAGGCGAGTCCGAAGAAACCGATTATGGCAAGACTGTAATAACCCTCGTTCGGGATAAAGGGGTTGTTTTGAAATTGACGACTAGGTGTACCTGTGTTATGGGAGAGAAGCAGAGAAAAACAAGAAAAACGAATTCGGGAGAAATGAGAGAGAAAGTATAAAAATGTGAATAGCATTGGAAATGCGATGAGTAAAATTAATATTTTTATCTTGTTGAAAAAAAAAAAAGAGTCGAGTCCTTCCATTATTAACCAATTTTCTTTTTTCGTTCTGTCGTATCAAATTCATGCCTGCATAGCTATTCTTCTTCTGCAAGAGTCAGGAATACGTGTTCACGCGAAATAACTCAGCCGCGCGTTCATTTCGCAAGGAAAACATAACGGCGGACCGACACAACAATGTCCCATGCATTCTCCTATCCAAGGAAAAATACTTCGCTCTATTTACGGCTTATGGGTTATATGGCTGCCGAGTCACGAGTCATGTTCGTAAAAATAGCCGTTACTGCGAAAATTGGAGACCTAAACAAAGTTCGGACGTGACGTCACTTACCGAGGTAACAGAAGAGTGCCGGAAGCAAATGATAAATCGCATAAACACAGACCGCTATGTAACAGCAGAGCCACGTAATTAATGAGCAGTACTGTCGCACGCCTTCACCCTTTTTATACCAATAGCGAATACTTTGGCGTCGCGACGCTACTTCAGCAGCGAACCGTGAACTTTTTTCTACTTGGAAATTATGTGACGCCACTGCGACCAACGAATCTCCCTCGTTTCCGCAACTACACTTGGACTCGAGGGAATCGTTAAAGTTAGCTGGTATCCACCTCTGTTCCTAATCTGCATCAATTCATACATATATGGATTTTCGTACGATTCACGTTGGATTTAAGCGAGTTCCCAGGGAATCCACGAAACTCTAATACTAATACTAATAAGGGCATAAGCATCCGGAATAAAGTCTCGTACGAAACCGGAACGAGACTCATTGCCCGATTTACGCTATTGAAAAGAGAATCTCTAGGTTGGACCTTGAATAATTTTCCGATTCGAGACTTCTGGGGAAAAACTTTTTTTTTTTTTTTTTTTTTTTTTCCTACCAAACTCAAAGTCAACTTAGCATCTGGATTGATTGTGGTTCGATTGGATAAACTTGCTGGCGTTTCCTCTGTTCGAGGACGATCGTCCTTTCCTAGTGTTTGATGTGCTACCTTATCGAGATATCTGTCGTTGTGTTTAGCTTTGCTCCTCGGGGAAAACTCCTTAAGCTCACGAAACACTCTTAGAGAAGAGGTTCACTTTTCAACTCCCTGGGAACCTCTGTGCAATCTACGAGATCCGGAGACGGCTAAACTTTCTGGGGTATTGAAAATCATCGATTCAATCTAGTATAAGTAAGAAACTGTTGTAATATTATACCAGGTCAATTTTCATTGCGGGAGTAAGACGCTTGTGTACTTTCCTGAATTTATCAGATTGGACAGCAACATTTAACGCGGAACTGAAAAGAGATCGTAAAGCAAATGAGATGACGTGCTCGGAGGATCCCAAAGACGTTTCGACTTCGCGTCACGAGCGAAGCGCAAATAAACAATTTCACCCTCGTAAAAAGTACGTGCAAGTGGAGGAGTAGGCAAAGCACCTAGTAAAATTAGAATGCGAGGAAAAAAGTAAAATCTCACGAGTGGCAGAGATAAGTCATTTTCATTCGAACTAATCTTAACTTTCGTGAAATTGGTCCAGCTTGAATATCCTGATCAGGGATAGCATTACTTATAAGACCTAAATAGATATAAAAAATAAACAAAAACTTGGCAATATCCAGAATTCACATAAAATTATTTTTTTTACAGATTAATAATGAACGTCAAGCTCTTCATCGTGATGGGTATAACATGGATGTTCGAGGTCATCTCAAGCATCCTGAACCACTACGCCTATGTGGTCATCAATTGGAATTACGTCTTCTATGCCTCGGATTGCTTGAACTGTCTTCAAGGTGTTTTGATATTCATCCTCTTCGTCCTGAAGAAGCAGGTCTACCATGCTTTACGTCGCCGCTTCGGATTAGCCAAGAACACAAAGGCCAGCACAGGTGGAATCCAGGATCCTTTCAGGGTGAAGAAAAGTGCAAGCAGTAGTACAGTTATGTCGACGTGCGTTGCGAGTTCGTCGCCCTGACGCGAATAAACCCGTAAGCCCGGAAGTGAATTCTCATTTGCGACTTCAGAAGGCTAAGTCCTGACTGACCCGGTACACCGAGACACGGAGCTCGCCTATTACAGCTTTGTCGCTTGGTTCTGATTAAAACTGTGCCTATAGGTTTCCATGTGAAAATGAGCGAAAAAAGCACAAAGGAACGAGGGAGAGCATAGATATCGCCAAATGAAAATACCGACTCTCTCGAAGATCCTAGGGATTTCGATAGTCGTAAAATCAATCCCATCGAGTTAACATTGATCGGATGTCCCAATTGGGAATTCTCACAATGAGGAACGCAAAGCTACAATCGAGACAACAATGGCGAACGCTGCCTCGTCTGATTTACGATTCTATGTGCTCCTGGCGAATTTCCAGTACGACTGTAACTTGTCTCTGTAACATCGCTTTTCATACTTGCCGCCAAAGAAAATTGCCTCGTTTCTTGTACCTGGATATAAATTATACAAAATGTGTACCTTTAAAGGCATTATAACTCTCAGAAGATAATGTATAACGTAATTTAAAAAAATGCGAGTCTTATATTTCTTATTTTTTTATATAATAATTTTTTAAATAACGTTTCACGTATTGTAAATGTTATTTCGCGGCACAGATCGATGTGAGATGACTTTGTCATTGTGCATATATACTCGCTGCATAGAATAAAATATAGTAAGCAGTGAAGTCGTATTGTACAATAGTATCTATTTCTGCGAGCAATCGCATCTTCTGCAAGAATCTCGTTATTTCAATTCCTCTCCGACTTGTCGCTGATATAAACCACGTATTTCCCAAGATATCTCTCGACAGCCTCTATAGAATAATTCCAGTTCGATCATGAAGTTTATTTCAAAAACCTGAGCTAGGGTCTCCCACTAATTTTCCTGTTGCCCGGTCTAACTCGAGCTTCAACGAGAAATCGGATCAATGACGAGTCGTAGCCGATCTCGACGATGAGGATTCGTGTGGCTCGAGCAATGAAGCAGGAAAAGAAACCCAAGAATTAAAAATAAATTCGAATCAACCTTATGGAAAAAAATCACGTTTATAATTCGAATCCTCAGCTTCTTATGCTTATTTCAACGTGCGGAGCAACAATTCATCCGGAAACACCAAACGATGCTTCTCTGTTTATTTACCCCCCGCAAGCTCCAGTTCTACATTGAATCTCTACGTATCTATGTATATGTATATGACTGCGCATGCGCATGCGTACGTATCTCTGATACATCTACACACTCATATAGTATATATATATATACAAAGGTATCCACAAGTCGCGAAATGGTCTCGCTGATTTAGCACGATGCGGATATCCAGTTTCTAGATTTCCAATTGCATCATAGAAGCTTTCACACATGAGGAATGTACCGTCATACATGCCTTAACTCTAATTTGATTATAAGTATCTAAATGTGTAATTACAATTTTCCAAACGATTACAATTCGTATTCCTCAATGCAAACTGTCAAAGGCACTTAACTGCGATACATCATAGATAACCTCGCTAAATCGATCTTATCGTCGCCCAAAATTTTCGACTGTTTTCATAGGCAGCAAGTAGGAACCGGGCGGATTCGAGTAATGCGAACTGGATTGAAAATCACTGGTTGTCTGTCACGTGAAATACGAGCCATCAGGGTTTCGTGTCGTCTGCAGTGGTTTCCAGATCAGGATCTTCGTTGATGATGGATATATCGCGAATGGATTGTCTGCGGTGTCTCCAACCCTCAGGTGGCACCACTGGAGCAGTTGTCTTCGTCAGGAGTTTTGGACCCGATAGTGTGATGATGATGGCACCTGCTGGTGCCGTTAACAATATCGAGAGCACCGATAACATCAGGACCATCTCGGCGTAGCGGACCTGTTCCGTGTTGGTAGAGTCGACTCCATCCAGAGCCACGGGACCCAGAGCTGCCTGCACCGTGGCCTTGGCCATCCAGGACAAGGCTACGAAGATCTTCTCCTTGAGATTAAGTCTCGATCCAATCCCAACGAGGACGGTTACGGCGATACGTATGAGGATACCTATGATCAAACATGCCAGGCCGAGGTACACGGTGCTGCCTTCCAATTCGTTAATCTTTATCTGAGTTCCGGTTACGCCAAACAGGATCGGCTCGAAGATCATCCAGAAGATCTCGAAGCAAGTTGCTACTGGATTCTGTAATTTGAAAAAGAGAGAGACAAGATTAATAAGGGACTCCTAAGAAAGAGATTCGCTTCCAAGGGAATAAAGTTCAGGGTGCCATTAATAGGTTAATTGAGGTCAGAGTGTGTGTCGGTGGTGTCAGACGTGTCAGGGTCAGCCGACGAAACGTATATATATATATATATATATATAAGAGAATTACTCAAACTCCCTTAGAAATAAGTTGGCGCAGAATCGAGGATTTCCGGCGAGGGCGCTCCTGCCTACTGGTAATTAATTTCGCGTAATTGAATTGCATCATTCGAGAAGGTGGGAGCAAATTAATTAACCTTGCCGATTGAGATGAGTTAATTAGAGGTTGCCAGTTGATTCACCTGAAAATTCTGCCGTTCCTTTATATCTCGTTTCCCCTTTCTCTGTAAATACTGAAGTCGACAAAAAGACAGGATGTCGCATAATTGTCTAAATCAATCGAGGAACTCGTTGATTGCCGTTTCTCCATTTCGCATTAGATCAAGCAAGTGACTGTAGTAAATGTTAGAACTGGTCCTAAATGTTCGTCTGAAGTTATTTGGGAAATGGAGAAATCCGTTGGAGCGTCTAATAGCGCGTTTGTACTGGACCCGAGTTTGGCTTCGGCTGGGACGTGAATTCCTCCGAAAACTCGACGTCGGCACGTCCCTGGGTTCCTGCTGCCTGTGAAGCACAGAGAATTCCGGCGCAGCAGCCGTCACTTTACCGACAGAGGTAAATACGAATAAACTTAGTTCCCAGTTGCTGGTTCCGAAGGGAGTTTACCTTAAGTCACTGTTACGACCCGAACTCCTAACTATGGCAACTGCGATAACTGCCGACTGCACTCGCGAAACTGAAGGGGCAGTCAGGAATTCGCGAATTCAGAAATCCAGGAAACACGCTTGCAGCCACAGTGTCATTTACAAACTTTTCTCATGAGCGAAACCTGCATTTCGTATTTTTTTTGTTTCTCCCTCCAACTTCCTCTCGGTCCTCTTGCAATATTCCTTTTTCTTAAATTTTTGCAACAATGTACTCTAGGCAAGAGTCGCTCGATTCCTCTTGGTCGATGTAACGCTGGGAGGGAAGGACGAAAAACCGTAGTGTTCCAAACCCGGAGGCCAGTCTTATACGAATATCCCAGTTCCTTCTTCTTCCTCCTTCTGCTCCAGTTTCCTTTCCGTTACTTTTCCCAGTTTCCCGTACACGCCACATCCGCTCACCGAGATGAAACTTCCTCAAGCTTTTTCTCGCACTCCTCTAACGACAGGATTCTCCCTGCTTCCTCTTCTCTCTATTCTCCCGACATGATCCACTTTCCTATCCAAGGAAAGGCGAACGATACACGTGTAATACGATATCCGTTTAATAAAGTAAAGTGGACTTTTATGCACCCCAGCACTTCTCTCCGCATGCATAGAGAGACAATAAAGTTATAGGTGGCTTTGAGAAAAGATGCATTCTGGACCCTTCTGACGTCTACACCACTATGCCACTCGCCATATACACACGTAAAAGCGCATCAACCTCCAACAGAATCGAATCCACTCATCCGTCGCGAATGCCAATTCAATGGCGATAGGATGCAGATAGTGAGAAACATATTGGGAAAGTTGAGCTTCGGCTTGAAGTCTTGGATTCCGAGGAATGACAAAGTACGTGTCCAAGGAGGGATGAGGGATGAAGATTCAACGATTGGCTATGTTATTCGCCAACATTTTATAAGGGGGAAATAAAACTTTCCTTTGTAAAATGACTCTTTGGGCTCGGTATACGCTAACGGGGTTTTGACACGTTATCAAACCTTTCTATTTCCTCTCTACTTTTTCTTCCTCTTTCCGCTGTTATTCCTTCACGTTGACTTACGAGCTGTCATAGAAATTGTCAAAATGTTTCCACCCTCTTTCAAAGGTCCATTGGATTTCATGCAGTTTGCTAACGCGAAACGCATTCGTGAGTTTGGTCTCCGTTATAAGCGCCACGTGCAAAGCGCGCAGCTACGATCAGAATCCTGGCACTCGCTGCTATCAAATTGAGGCCAGCCCAAGTGGCTGTACAATATTACGACTCCGCCATTCGTATTTGCTCGTGGAAATTGAAATGTGGAAACCGCGAATAGTAAATAAATGCCAGAACCTGCAAACCCGCATTCGCCTGCACCCAGCATCCTTCAAGGAAGCCTCAATGCTCACCGCGGGTACATAGCGCCACCGTCGCTGCCTCCACCACTGCCACCACCAATGCCACCTCCACAGCCGCCTCTTCCAGGGGCTGCCGCGTGTCTGGAATTTATGGCTCGGCGTAGTCTTGGCCCGTCTCGGTTTTCCACGGTAATTTCCGTGACGCCGTAATTAAGGGTGGTTTCGAATTCGCGAGATCCCAGCCACCAGCAGACCCCAGCCAAGCCAACCAAGCCAGTCAGCCACCACCGGTTTAGCACCAGCACCACCCTCGAGTGATAGGACTCCTTCCAACCCCCCTAATTTAGATTTCTTTTTTCTCCATTATATTCTTCACTTTTATTTCTTCATCTTTCATATTCATCCCTCTGGGTCTGTCGCCCATGTAAAATACGCTAATTACGCTGCCAGGTCGTTCAGCAGCATAATTATCATCAGCACGTATCTTATTATGAGTCTGTGCTCGTATAAACATTAAACTAAACCGAACAAACCCGGATAAATCCGTTGTTTAAACTGTGAACTGCAAGCAAGGCGACATGGGGTTTGTTTCGTGTGCTCGAGGCTCCCCTCCTACCCCTGTACCATCCCTCCGCGAACAATCGCGACAACTGCTACAACTGGTAGTCCTGTCACGAAATACAGGCTTACGTGAGGAGTTGCCCACGACTGGAGAATAGAAACCACGAAGAGCACTTTGACCACCGGCAACACATTGAATATTTCAGAGGAATTAGAGAGCAGAAAGATCCTCGAGTATCCGGAGGATCATGGCTGGATGCTGGATGCTACCCGTAAGCGATAGACTCTACTATCCCAAGTGGTACTTCCGCCTGTGCATATCCACCACGCTACTGTAACGTGTACGTGTACAAAATGGACTAATCAAGTATTACTTACGTCTTCGACGTCCCATCCTTCCTGCTGCCAGAAGTAACAACTGACAAAGGCTGCAGCGACAACGGCCAATGGTCCAGCGCCGCCAAGATCGATGGCTTCGCTGCCGAAGACAGCGATCATCCCTCCGCCGAGGAGCATCAAAATTCGTAGAGGAACCACAAAAGACTGAAATGATAAAAAAGACCGAGATGAAAGACTCGATCGATACACGAATTTATCTAGAAGAATACCAGATTGCTCTAAAGACCAAAATGCTTGACTCTAATCAACGCAGCTTCCCCGACCAAGTAGGGGACCATGTCGCAGCTCGCCAGCTAGCAGGCAACAGTTTGTGACCTCAAACGGATGACATTAGCTTTACCTTGACCTCTGCCAAATCGTTTACGACGGGTCGACCCTGCAATAAGATTCATACCCATCTATTTGAAGCACCCCTTCTATCCGTTCGTTCTCCCCCTTTTCCACTCTCTCTCTTCCACTTGTACTTTTCACCCCTCATCTCACCCAGCGATTCCGTTAACTGCCACCCACCCATCGTTTGCATCCCTCGCCCGCTAACGCACTCACTTCCCTCTCGGTTCTGTTAATCTGTACGAGCTTAACGACTACGTCGTTAGGGAAGGCGACTCTTCGCGGAGCCAAGTATGTGAATAAACCGCGTGGAATAACCGCGAAATTGGTCAAGGCGTCGACTTACATTTATACGGGGTAGCGACGGGCACAGGGGGCAGACGCACAGGGGTGGGGTGGAGGATAACGTGAAGTTAGTCAACTCAGCAAACCAATACACTGAGATTCCGCGGTTTCAAGAATACGGATGGCATCGCCATGGGAACATCAAGGTTCCCTCGCTGGGAGCATCGTTCAATCTCTTTACGGCTGACGCAGAATCTCTGAACGATAGGATAATAATGATAGAATTGTTTCGCTTGAGAAAACACGGGAAAGCAGCATATATGATTGGACGTATATAGTCAGTGATATCTGTGTACATTGACTGGGAAGTGAAAAACAATATCTTCCAGTGAATCAATCTTCACGTTCCAGAGTGACTGGACCGACATGTGAATTTTTCTTTTGTTTTTCGAAAAGGTAGGCCAAACCCTTCAAAAGTCGATATTAACTCGTTATTGGTACACGAAGCCCTTGAAATCTTGTCGAATCGGTACAGACGGATAATCTCGGAATTTAAGGAATAAGAAGAAGACACGTACAGCCGCAGGGCAAAGGTTCAGTTTCGACAAGTGTCGCGAAACCTGGATATTGCAATAAGCCGTCGAATATTGCATTCGTGAGTCGCGCGACCTACGGTGCAATATGTATATAGAGAAATAGCAACACGGAATATGCACAGGAAGAGGAGAGTGGACCACCAGACGATGCAATGCAAAATGTAAAACCTAAAGCAGCTACGGTGCATCCGTCTTATGCTCTAATGTATCACGTGCAAGTGCGCAATAGTCCGTTTTGCCACTTGCTACCCTCTGTCCCAGTATCTGGATAGCTAGAAACATTCGTAGGTACATATGGTGCAGGTCCTCCCCGTCCTCTTAGCACCCTCCCTCCCGCGCCCTCGCAAAGCTCAAGAGAGGAAACCAGGTTGGGCCTCCAGGGTTCTCCTCTTCGCTTGAGAAGCTTCCACGGATTCTCTTCTGGTTATCTCCACGTTCTTCATGCTCTCGGGGTGCGGAGGGGCGAGGGAAGGTTTTACCACCCTCCTCTTATGTCTATATAAAGATGTAATGCAACCGGCTGCAGACGAGTGGTTTCATCCTCGCGATACCAGAATCCGCGCTCGTTGCTGACGCCATGCTGGTTGGCTGACCTGAAGTTGGCGACGGGACGCAGCTTTGGAAATTCCAAAAAATCGCCAACCCTTGCGATTGCGTATCGATAGCTACGACTGTCCGGAATCTTTTTTATTTTTATCAATGTAAATTTTAAACTTGTCCTTGTAACGTGATCTCCTTCTTTTACTCCACTAGGCCTATTATCAACACCCGCCGAACCAGCATCCCATAAACGATTCGAAACTTACTTCATATCTTTGCATTTACAAATACCCGCAATCTGTCAAATTGACAGCAGTGAACTCATTTTTTCGCCGAGTACCGTCTTTGCTAGAAACACAAGGTCGAGCACGAACACGAGGATGAGGATGATCGTAAGTTCCTTTGTCTTCGCACGTGCTTTCTTTCCTACCGGAGAGACTCGCTTCGTGTACTTGAAATATTTGGTCGAACGCGTCACAGAGCCGAGGAAGATCAGGTTTTACAAGACGGCTAACAGAAATGTACATAGATAAGTAAATCCAAGTTTTCAAGTCTGTAAGATACGAGGAGCCTAGCTAGGCAGTAACCAGATAGCGGATGCTGCAAAGAGATTTTGTCTCCAAATCAACCTTCTCGTTTTCCATTGGAATTTCAAAGTAGTTTGAATACTCTGAGAAAATGCAACGACCACGTGTTATCGAGCATACTTGAATTAGGAATGAATAACAGTGAAAACGTTCGCTCGGGGAATTGAGATCTCTTGGGCTGCGACAGCGTCGAATTCGAGCAGGGAGAGAAATAGCAAGTAACGCAAAGAGACTGAGGAGGAGGAGGAGGAGGAGGGGGGGGGGGGGGGGTGCCTGCCGATTAGCACCCGTTTAAAGCTATTACGTATAACGTGTACCGGGTGCTTTGAAAGGAGCTACTCGTGCGGAAGAACGATGAGCGCAGGAAACTCCTAAAATTAATGATTCAAGAGGAAGAAGAAGAAGCGAAGAGGAGAAAGGCTTCTCCGGTTTCCGGTGAGTATCTTACGAAGAAGCAGCACACAGTAGGCAACGTCGTGGTTAGAGAATTAAAAGAAAACAGTCAGATAACTCGGTGCTCAATATTTTCTCAAGACTACGTTTTTCTCCCTTCTGTTTCCTCGCTTTAAGGGATGAAATAAAAAAAATTTGAAAAACGGAAGCAGCACTCGTCGATCTTCCCCCTTCATTTACTCCCATCTAAATACGACAATGTCCATAGCGGATTTCTTTTTCCTTTTTTGGAAGAAGATCCTGCTGGAGTTAAATTCAGGAGGATGAGGATGGCAAGTTGTATAAGACGCAGGTTGGCCAACCAGGGGACACGTAAGGGGCAAGCACTGCAGGTGCCGATGCGGCAAAAATGCTGGCCGGGACTGCGCTCCGATTTTGCACAAACATTTAATTCGACAAATCGATAGCAGCTTCGTTTCACGAATTGAATTTCTAATTTTCCAATCAATACCTTCCGCCCTGTCCGCTCCAAATTAAATATCGCATTGGCATCGAACTTCGTACGGAAACCCTTACTCCCCGTGCCCCACCTCCCTTTTTCGACAATGACCTTCCCTGGGTCTTTCGCATCCTCCCTCCTCCCAACCCCCGTCCGAGTTCTCCTTGATTCGCAAACGCCTGCCCTGCATTCTTCTCTATTTTCTCCTCCTTCTCATTCTCTTGACTAGTCTCTCGGGTCTCGGCTGCTTGTGGCTCATTGCTAAACTCACATTTTACAATCTACAATTCATGAGGGCCCCTGGAGCTTTTAAAGGAACGCGGAGAAGCATATCCTGTTTTGAGATTTTACTACTCTGAATTCATTCGGAGCCCAATAAAACATTTCCCTGTCATCTGTTCAACTATAATACACGTATATAGTGTTTCTAGCATTCTTTACTTACGTAAGAGACTAATAAAAGCTTCGACAGGAAGGCACCCGCTGCCATACGCACCACTTGGAGCCTTTGATAACGAGTCGAGGAGCTACGCCAAATGCTGATGTGCCTGAGTCGCGTCTGAGTGTCCACAGGAATTTGGTGGCTGTTTGCGAATTTGAGAAGGAAAGGAGGGACGTTACATCGCGCAAGGATTCTTCGCTTTCGGAACCTTTGCAAGTGTTTTCATCATCCTAACCTTTTCTACCTTCCCTGGAAGGTCCCCTGCTTCCTCTGATCCTCCTTGGCCCCTTTTTTTTTACGACCAAAAGAGTTCCGTTGCCGTAGATATAGACTCGACGAGATGTTATTCTTCCTTCTGAAAGGATGCTTTCCGTTTGATCGAAGCTCTCGGCCTCGTTACACCCTTCCGAGGATCACGAGTATCCCGAGTATCCCGATGATGGGACTCAGTGCCGTCTTGCAGGATCCTCGGGAAACTGGAGTAGGTCCATGGAGCGAGGATATCGGTATCCTAGGTCACCTTAAGAGCCATCCTGCCGTTCAGACTCTTTTCTCTCACTGTTCCTCTTATTTCTTTATTTCTCTATCGACCCTCATCGATCTCTATAACCTTCCTCTTCATCCCAGGATCCAGCACTTCCGGCCCTCCTACCCATCCTGGTCTGAGAGCTACTTTCACCAAACGGAAGCAAATTGCAACGATTCACAGTAAATCAATTTCTCTTTTGTCTCGTGTGCTCTCTTGCCGAGCACATATCTCCATCTACCCCCTTCATTCCCTTCACCCCTTTTCATTCCTTTCCTCGCCAATCCTCATCCCGGGCCACACCCTCCGAATCCAAGAGCAGCGGAAGTTCTTCCGCGTGTCAGCAGCCACTTCCTACATATATAGATCAGACTGTTCCCAATCCCACTGTCGGCTCCAGCGATCTTCGAGTAAAGAGACCCAAAGCAGACAGGCAAATAAACGTAAACCGTAAAGGAAACAGATAAAGTGGGACACGAGCAATTAATCAAGCCTGAGTTAGCCCGATGACGTTATGACTCTTCCGAGATTTACGAAGGGAAGTAAAACTGGCCAAAATATCCAAAGCCGGAAGTGGGAGTAGCAAATGGCAATGTAACGCGCCAGTTCGCAACCCCAAAGCCATCGTGGACGCGACATTCAGCAGCTAATGTCGAGGACGAGTCGTTACGAAAGTTTTCAAGTAGCTTTACGAGGTGCGGAACAGTCTTTGACGGTTATGATCTCGGGAAACGGGCAACGCGACGTTCAGATAAATCCCTATAGATCTACCTTGAGTTCTTGTTTATCTTACAGCATCAATTAAAATACGAATTTTCGACACGTCGCTGCTCCTTCGTTACGACTTGTGTGACTCAATATCGTTTACCGGTAAATCCGAGGGTCCTCCTTCTTTGCTCCTCCTTTCGACTATATCCTAGCGTCCCAGGATCCAGTTTTCCTAGGCTCCTGAAATAGCTTATAACCCACTGAGCAACTCCTCGGGATCCCTTTACTCCAAGGACATGTAGAGCAATCCAAAAGACGCTATCCAGGAAGCGACCCAACTTAGGAGGATCCGATAGGGCTTAATCTAGCCGGGTATCAGCTCGGCTATCACATTGGATACCTGGTCTAGCATCAGGGATGCATTTCCGTTTGAGAAATTGACGGGAAATCGTCGATCGATATCACTACCGGAATTGGCCTATCGCTTGCCTAATACTACATACTGTCCCAATACGTCCCACTGACCCACCGCACGTTTCTCATCCATGGCCTACGATAATATCTGACCGGATCGTATTTCAAGTTCGATTAGCTTCTATCTAACAGAAGTGAACTAGAACTATCGACTATTGTGGGAATGAGGTAAATTCGGAAACTAGATAATATCCATCTCGATACGTTTTATAAGCTTTGTAATCCCCTTGATCGATATCGAAAGCGCCATTCTCGTTCCCCCTCGTACGCTCGATTTCTCCAGATTGAAGAAAGTATCGGCAGGTTAATCACTCGTGGCTAAACTGAATCCACTCAATCCGCAATGGACGATCGGCTTGTAGTCGACCGACTAAGTAAGCCCAACCGACAACTTTGTTATTCGTCTTCCTCCCATCTTCTCTTTCTTCAACAGTGAAAGATCCAGCCGCTTCCAGTTTCTTTCACTAGTCTTATTGTCAGTCTCATTTCACTTCCCTTATATCTTTCTCCAGCCTCCTCGATAGAGATGGTCCATCCGGAATAACCACAGAGAGATTTACCTAATCTCGGATTTCCGCCCCATAATTTTCCATCGGCTTTATTCTCGTTTATTATAATTGTTTATGGTGGAAAAAGTCAGTGCTACCTCAGACCCTTATCTGTTTGTATACAATTCAGAGACAATGAGATCGATTGCTTACGATACATCAGATAAATCTTGCCACGAGTGAATGAATCACGAGTCATAAGACGACTCGAGTCCTCGAAAAGAGAGATGGAAAGAGAGTCAGTAATTGCCATCTAAATTACGCCCGATGAGAATCACGCGCAGTCTCGCCAGCATGATAACTCGGCTTAATGGCCAACTGACAATACAATCATAAACGAATTCTTGCCCGATATCTATTATCTCAACATCAGTAAGCAACATGTGACTTTTCAAACAACATCGTATATACGCAACACGATTATCCTCGTGCTAACCTTATCAACCCGTCAGGCCAACGAGGACTAATTGATTCTTGTATTTCTTGACATTTCAAAGACTTCACATTGTTCACTCTTGAATTGCCTCTATTGAATTTATTAGCGACAAAATCACGTGGAATCGTTTCTTTCCAGAGACTTAAATATAATTAAACGTCAGGCAAAAGTACTCACGTCTCCCTTCTCCGGTACGTATTTGGCCAGGCAACCCCAGAGGACACCAAATCCCAGTCCTCCGAAAATGGCAATTGGACCTTGAAGTATCTGGTACCAAAGGGCGTCGTCGGAGAACATGATGCTCTGGATGATTCCATGAATCGCCACGGATGCTGCGTCGTCGATTCCAGCGACAGCAATAATAAGGGTGGGAATTCCCTGATGGAATGGAAAGACGAATATTTATGAAATTTCATATAATTCATTACCTCGTTCCAGCCTTTTTATTTCAAGTGTTTACCGAGAGTACAGTAAAAGTCAAAGGTCAGAGGGAGACTAGCTGAAAGAGAGGAGTCGTCGTGAAAGAAGGGACCAAGAAGACAGTCGCAATGGGAAGAAGATAATTTCTTTATATAACGTAAAGTTGATTTAAGTCCGTTCCCGTGGGAATTCTAAAGATGGCAGGGACCTAGTCTGAATAAGGGTGACAGGTTACGGAACCAGCCAGATCTTATTCCAGGAGCAAGACACGTACAAGGGACGAAGGTAAGGGGGAAATAAGTCTTCAGCTCATTTCCCGTCATTGGTCTTAGAATCCGCAAGAGATAGATTTTCCTTCTGTTTTTCTCTCGAGAAGCACACATGGCTATCCGGTTTGAACCAGTTACACTTGACAACTATCTACGGACTCTATTGGTTAAATGAGGAACGAAGTTCTGTAATGGCAACCTTTGATGCGTCCATATAGATGTTACGTAATTAAACGAATTAAGAGAGAATGCTGTCACGGTGAAAATGTTATCACTCCCGAGGAGCAGAAGATAGATAAGTTAGCATCCGTTATCGATCTACTTCCCGGAAGACGAGGATTACGTTTTGGGAATTGCGATCGAGACGTTCAGTTACAAAGCTCGGTTAAGCCTTTCCATATCGATACTAGTGATATCGATTGAATGAAGCTACCGGAGAATTGTATAGAGATACTTATACATGTCAAAGATACGAATATAAAATAGCTACGCGATGCACTCTAGCTATTCATAAGTACGAGTCTTCTGCGTGAGAAAATTGGAGAAATTTTTTATTTTTCAATATATTTTTATTCTGGCTCCTTTGCAGCGACACTTTTGACTTGTTTTGCGGGCCTTGTTTCGTACCTTGGCAACGCCGTATCCCTTGGAGCGGAGTCTGAAGAGACAAGGAACGACGACGGCCGGCGAAACAGCAGCTATGATGCTTCCCAGGAGTAAACCCCATACCCATGGCAACCCAAGAAGAAAATATGTGGTGACGGCCACTGCTCCGGCCTCTGCGAACCATGGTATCAGACCCAACTTTGGGACGGTGATCCGCAGCTTCTTCAGAGCATTCGGATCGAGGTCGAGGCCGGCTCTAGTTAAAATTATTACCAAGGCAATTTTCCTGTAAACAAGAAGAAAAATCATAAACCGTCTAGCGGTGATTCGCAGAAATTATTGAAATCCAAAAAGTAGCTTTTTAAAGGTCGAGCGTTTCACAAGTAATTTTCAGGCATTATGCATCTTCAGGTAGGTAGCAGTACGTCGGAACGGAAAGGTAGGAAGCTGGAAGCTGGAAGCTGGGAACTGGGAGCCAGTAATAGGATAAGTTTTCGCGCTATTTCCTAAACCGGTTTTACAAAGTCCTCACTGCTCTGCTTTCCGTTCAGCAATCTTTCAGCGGCAAGTCTCAAATGTCGCAACAACCACTCCAACTTTTCCCCTTGTGACAATGGATGGAAACGGCGGAAGGAGTTTCTCCTTGTAACCAGCGGCTCCGTGTAACATTCGATGCTTCTCGGCATTGCTATGTTATTTTCTTGTTAGATTTTAATTTCGAAAAACACCAATGAACCTGACATAACAAATTATTGATTCCGATCAGGAATTACAAATATGTCTAATCAATGATATCGATTGGACAATACAGAATTATAATACTTCAGTTTCTAATCACAACGATACAAATTGACTTTCGTCAATTTATGACACATAATATGCGGAATCAATCGATAGGCGATACCAATTCGCGTCTACTGAATTGACTATTCTCGACATCAATCATACGATAAAGTAGCAACACGTTAATCTCACAGTATAAATCGATATTTTTATCAAACGATAACGATCAAGGCAATGAGATAATTTTTTGTCGTAATCACATGATACAGTAAATCGATTCGAAAGATATAATCGATCGATAAACACACATATGTAAGCATAACCCAATATTAAAAGATCATAATTGATATTGAAATATTTCTATACTCCCAATCGATCTCTCGAGTATCAATAATCGTCGTAAGATCAATTATGCATAAGATGTAAGTCGACGCTATGAAAAAAAAAATAAAAAAAAAACAATATAAAAATGTCTAAAGCAAAGCAGCTCTGCAAGACATTGATATCGAAATCTGATTCGCAACGGCGTCCATCATTCCGTTATAATGAGATGCTTAATTAACGACATCCCTGAAGCTGATAGCTAATGCCGCAACCTGATCCCTTCCCCTGTCTCAGTAAAATTCACCCAGCCCCCGTTTCCATCCACCCTAGTGAAAATGTGAAAATTTGCAACCCAGCGCCCGTCCCTCCTCAATTCCTCTGTCATACATAAAGAACGAAGAGACAGAAGAAGAGAGACGAAGAAAATAAAGCCGGCAAAAGTATGTGCGAAAAGAAAAGAAAAAAAGTCAACTGAAAGGCAGCGTCCGAAGAATAAGAAGATGACGAAAAAGGAGGAGGAGGAGAAGAATGAGGTGGAGGATATAGAAGTTCAAGATAGGCGCGTCGAGCGTTGAACATTGAACGTTCGAGTATTCCATCCACGAGGAATGAATGCGCCAAGGTATTTTACTGCTCGTATAGATCGACCTTAGCGCTTTTAACCCAGAAACGAGCAAATTCCTGGCATGCTTTCGCGCTCCCTGATAATCTCGATTCGCGCAAGACATTAGGCTTCCTTTCGTCCAGCCACCTAGCAGCCACCAGCCAGTAAGTCAGCCAGCCACACACACTGGTACATACAGTCAACGTACGGTGCAAGAACGTAGTATTAACGCTGGAGGAGGAAACGAGAGTAGGATGCACTTACATTGGTTCCACTGTTCTCTCTATCCTCCTTCCTCTCGTGCTCTCCCGCTCTACCGCTCCTTGTCATACGCCCTGTCGCGCCTACGTGCTCGGTTTATTTGAGGCTCGCACACTCGGCCTTACTTATCGCTCCACACACGAGGAGTCGGACACTATTCGTTACGTAACGTTACAAGTGCATTGTGGACACGGCTTGTGTAACCCGACTGCACACTCGTTCTGCATCCACCTTGTGGATTGCACATAATGCGTCTGCATGCCTGTGGACGCAGCAGAGATTTTTGCATGGAATTCAGCCTAAACAATCGTGCATGAATTTTTTTATTTCTTTTAATTTATTATTTATCCAGATTCATCATAATTAATCAGTCTATCGAATCACCGTTACATACAGTGCTTAGGGGATTTTGATTGGTTTTTAATTATCAATATTTTTATTAATTTCATTTATTGATATTTGTAACTGAATGAGACTCACGTCGCTCCGCGGTGCTAATAAGAATTCGCTTCAGTCTCGCCCGGAACTGTCGTTACGATACCATAAGGACGGTATTATTGAGTTGCCGATGGTGGATATTTTCTCTCGAAACATTTAAACCGATTGCCGTGAAATCCTTTGAAAGACGAGACACTGCTTTTGCCTAAATGAATGAGAATTCATGAGAGATCGTTTAGTGCGGCCGTCACGTGCCACTGGATCACACGGAAGCCCCATAATTGGGACTCGCTTGCGTCGCTATTCAAACTCGTCCGCATGACGCCTGTCGCTTAAAACGCCAAGCACAAAGTAGCCGAAAGAATTCACAAAGATTTTACCTTCTTTCGTGTACCGAAACAATTGCTTGACGAGTCAGCGATTTCGTAACGTAGGTAAGAAAATGTTTAAATTACAAAGAAAGAAAAGAGGTACGAGGTGTGTCGCGTCGGTTGAAATTCGAAACTAGAAAAGAAGTCGAGCCCAGGCATACTTTTTCATCAACTCCACGCGTAAATGGGGATCGGTTGTATTGGAAGATGTGAAACGTGTCGATCGTGAAGCAGCGGCGTGCAATCCCGACACCTCGACTCTCCTATTGACGACTATCAACCTCCACTCGAGGTTGGAAGATAATCGGTAATCGTTTCACGCACAATCCACATTAAGCCACTTTCGCTATCGATACCTCATTGGAGGATATTGGGAATCGAAATCAAAATCGTCTTCATCGATACTTTTGAGAGTATCAGGAAAAATTCGTAGTCTGCTAAAACAATGAATACAGATATACAGCTATACACATCTAGGAAATCTGGCTTTTACTAACTTCACCTTACAACCAGTGTACCGATGTAACGGATGTAAGGGATGTTCAAGGATGTTCCCTGCAGTATTCAGAAATCTCTCTCAGATCCCCATATTCATCCGAGCATATCGAAACTGCTTGATTCAATGTTCGTCGGATGTTCAGGTATTCACGTGAGGATTCAAGCCAATGGCTAAGGATGAGGCTGAGACGAGAGGGGAGGAAAGGGGGTGGCAAGTTGGAGACCAGTGCATCGTTGTGCACTTTCAATAATGCAGTCAAGGGTATCTTATGTGGAATGGAGACGGAAGAGGGATGAAATCGTATAAAAGTCCATAGAAATAAAAGAAAAGTGGAAGCTGGAGGAGAAGACGCTTGGCGTCACGACGATGGCACCGGGAGAATAGTACGGATGGGCGTCTCCCGAGGATGCTGCTACGAGAGTTCTATATAGACAGTTCTCAGATGGCGCTTTCCATTTTATTTTCTCATTCTCTTCTGTTTCAGGCTTCAGGTAAGACAAGAGAAAGGGGAAAGTTAAGGGAAAGTAGAAACGTAAGATTTTATAGCATGAAATTTATATTATCGAGATTTCAAGTTTCCTCCTTTAAATTTGTTTTTTTGCGAGTAATCATTTATTTAGATACTTCTTGAAGGCATCTAAAAACGATGATTAAACACGGACACTATTAATGCAATTATTGTAAGATTATAAAACAGCCATAAATCGCTGTCATTTCTCCTTGGAGTAATTAAAATGAACTTTTCTCGAGTGATTTGTTATCAGTTATAATGATAATATCACAATATGATTTAATCTACGATCGTCCATGGGACATTCGCTTTAATCCTGGATATTGATAATTTTTAACATCTCAATTAAGAAGTGCAGCTGTCGAAGACCCGATTGAACGAGCCGAACGTTATCGCCAATATTTTCATTTTAATCAGTAAAATTTGCGCACTCTTGCAAAACATCCTATTCCCAATTTCTTGTCGTCGTTAGTACGAAGCAATTAACACTGACATGCGATTCGGAATCGTGTCGCGCAATGAGCGTGAAGCACAAGCGTAAGCATAGCATCCGCGTAGATTCCTGGAGAGGGAACTTCGAAAAGTGTTAAATCGCAATGACTAAATCTGTTTGACAGAAAAGTTTGACCTGGTCCAGGAGTGTGACCTTCCAATTACCATACTTAGAGAAGTTGGCAGCATCAGAAATGAAGATGTCGTGGAAGTAAGAGCTGATCCTCATCGGTAGGCTGTCGCTTATGGTTCACGAAGTGTATTCAGTTGCAATGCTACCTACTCGTTATGCAGTGCCTCTAGAAGGCCTCGACGAAGGAGGCAGGCGAGTAGGAAAATAAAAATGAAAGTGCGAAGAGATGGACGAGGAGGGAGACAGCGGAGGGATGAGACGTAGGTAGGGGAAATTTGAAAGACGATCAGACTTAACTTTGCAGTCAGTCAGCCTTCCTCTCTATTGTTTCCGGCGCGTGACGTCGAAGGATCGAGCGATTCGTTGACTCCTTGACTTCGCCGCAAATGACTTACCTGAGATTCGAGACGACGATCGTGTAGTTTCCATCGATGCTCACCAGCCCTGTATTCTGGAGGATGATGCCGGTCACGAGCATTCCTATGAGGGCTGGGAGGGTCGTGAGGGAGAAGAGCCATCCGCCAAAGTGCGCAGCGATGGTCAGAGCTGCCAAACCAAAGAGAGGACCTCCTGGTGCAGCGTCATCGCCCATGATCGAGTAGACGACTCCCCAGAGCAATAGGCCAAGCAGGAAGAGACACAGTATCCTTGCGAACTTCCTGTACGAAGGGCAGAATGGCTGTGGACAGGCTCTTTTCCAACCTGGCGGCTCCCATGATGGTGTGTTGTCGTGTCCATGACATCGGGCGCAAAATAAATACAGCCACGAGCTGAAAGCAGAAAATGCTCCGGATGTAAAGAGATTCGCAGGAATCTTCACATGACTTATATCCCAGCGTTTAATGGCTCGTGTGAGCGACTGACTGAAGCCTGGGTCAGCAGGTAATTCTTGCGTCATTAAATCAAGGTCGTGAATTGCGTGTCGCGTTACAATTGCTTTCTTATGAGTTGCACGTTGAAGCAAACAATTCAATACGCTCGCAGGGTCATCGCGACTTGAATAACAGTTGAAGAAATTCAAAGTTTCGCAACTCCCCCTTCTCACACACCTGTCAATTTCTGTCAGACGAACCGGATGAAATTCCGAGTTTGGCAGACTTGCCGATAAAACTACATAAGAAGTTGGTAAGTTAAGATAAATTGAAGCAATTCCACGGAAGAGACGACTTACCTCTCGAGTTGCTCGGAATATTCGATCTTATCTCTGATCGAGCTGGAAAGACTCAGTCCCGATTTCTTCCTGCTGCCATTGATCCTCCCATTCTCCAATTCGAATTTGTACTGATTAATATTCTCCACGCTGCCGCAATTGCTCTCGCCGTGATGGAGAATTGACTTTCGTTTGCCATGTTCCGAATTATGCTCCGAAGCTCCACTAATTCTTCGATTATGCTCGAACGCCGCGTTGTCGATTCCAAGTGTCTGCTCGCTGATCGATACCCTCCTGTTCTTCAGCGCTTCCGTTGGCATCGAGGTGTTCGTGTTCTCCATAGCGATTCCAAAGAGTGATCTCGCTCAGCCGGTCGACCCTGCGATCGGCCCAAGTCAGTCGTGACGGTCTGTTTTCTCCAAGTGCCTGCTGCTATCTAATATCTTGAGACGATACCAGTCGAGAAGCGACCGATACAATTGACGTATTTAACACCTTCGCTTGCGTCTGCTGCAACTCGCTTAGTTCTTTCCTTCCTTTTGGTGAGCCGATGCTGGCTCTAATCTGATTTTGACTTTACACAAGTTATTAGTACCGACCGGTGTCGTCTTCCAGGCAGCACGAATTGACAGACCCAGGGCAAAATCCTTGGGATCCTTCGACCACTTAAATTCGATAATTCGATCGTCGAGTCTTCTCGTCCACTGACGCAGACAAGTACATCTCTCGTACAGGATGCTTCTGGTGTCACAGCTAAGCTCTACTCTTGTGTCTTCCTCGCGAGATGAATATCGGTGGAAGACTCCTGGCTGGCCTCCATGAATGTTTCCGCTCAACTGGGAACTATTATCCGATCATAAAATCAAGTAATATATAATGTTAGATATGTCGAAGCACGAGATTCCCCCACTGCACACTCTGGACACCTCTTCTAGAAGATAACGCCGCGACGCCTTCGATGAAGATCGGGTCGATCTCGTCACGTGGAACGAATTGACTCGCGTGACTATCCGACTCTCGATGGAAGACAATGAAGAGTCTGGAGGGAGGAGAAGAGTGGAAGAGAGTGAAGAGAAACAGGGATTTCCAGTAGGATGGGGAAGAGCGAAAGAGAAGAAGGAGGAGAGAACAGAGATCAGAAGAGCAGAGTCCGAGTGAGTAGCCGAACGTCGCGTCGCGATTCTCCGATCTTCGCTGGTCAATGACTGATTGCTGCAAGCGTGTAACGAGGCATTGTGTATTATTAGGCTGCGTTTGCATGATCGTGGTGGGGCTTGAAAAAGTAAGTGCGGAATACATTATAGCCGTGCACATAGGTGCACGATCCGCTGGCTAATTATTGTCGCGGCAGGATGGGCGCAGCTGGACATCTCATTCAAAGTCCATCGGGCCTCTCCCATGGCCGACCCTTTTACGGACGTTTATTTCGTTGCTGAAAAACGCTACACTCCTGCACTAATTCCACTGCACTCTGAATCCAGAGCAATTAATGAGCCTATTCGCGAAATCGACAGATACGTCATCCGTTGAGAATCCACTTTGAGAAACCTCACTTCCAAAATATTGTCAACGGGGTATTCGTCATTTACTCTTCAATGACACAAATAACTTTATTAATTAGACTCGGTCTCTTTCAAAGGTATAATTACGTCTAACGATCCGGGCGAGTTTCGTGTCCCGTCTTACAATTATTATCGTCGTAGGAATTTCCTTCATTCTCATTTAGCTGTTACAGAACTTACGCAATGTACACACGATTTCTGGACGTCCAAATGATACGGTAATAAAAGACACATAGTCGCGATCGTTAATACTAGAATCTCCTTGATTTCGATGCAACAAACACATTTGGAAGATAATATTTTTAACGCGCTCGTTTGATCACCTCGTGACGTCGATTCAAATGAAAATGTGTTTCCCAACAGCAGCCAAGGCGTATCGCCGAAATTCTTCGTGCCTGGAATACGTGGGACTGGTGCGAATCGACGCCCGCCTACTAATCTCATAATTCTTGATAGAAGCCAATTCCTTCTAGTAGCCGGGCGAGCGGAAGGTAAAAGGTATAGAGATAAGTTAGTGAGTAAGAGTAGTGACAGCAAGGGAATGAATAAGTGAGTGAGTGAGCAGGCAACAGAGGAATCGGTTGTCTACACTCGTACCCACATACGAGTATATCCATGGAGGTGCAGCAGCACTGACCCAGAGAAAGGTATTCTTATTCATGGGGTGTACGAGAGACGATGGCTTGTGAGAAAATTGTCCTTCTCCTCGAGGAGGGTCGAGGTCGATGGGATCGGAATTGCAAATTCTCACTGGAAACTCGCAATGCCTTCGCTTACATTAGAAATAAAGTTTTTGCACATTACGAATCCCTGTACTAACACGCGTCTCTGGAGCAACGAAGAGAGCAAGTTGTCCACTTCGTAAACAATGTATTTACTTTTTTTTTTCATTGTTGGTAATATTGGTAATACGCATTAATGTACTTACCAGATGATTGTTATCCTCTTAGCGTAGCGACAATATCAACAGACAGACATCGCTCGGAAGCGACGTGCTTAGATCGTGAACAAAAGATGGACGGTGCACCACGACGCCCTGGCGATTAATGCACGGTCGATATGGATGTTAAGTTTATTTATAAGAAGAACTTCCTTAAGAATATAGCGAGGGTCACTTGTGAAATGTATCTGTACGTTTGTGTATTGCTATCAGGGTTTAACAAGATCACGATAATTCGATGGATAAATTACGGGACGTCGAGTAACTCGTGCGATTGGTGATTGGTTCGAGACGCTACGGCGAATGCGCATGCGCGACAAGTTGCTACTACACAGATCCGAACGATCGAGGCAACAAACCGTTCGACTAACCTTAAATCTACATACGAACGACCGACGACCGACGGATCACAGTAGTTGACGCGATTCCTTGGCAGCGACGCACGCGAAATGTGTATAAACACACGAAGACGAGATGCTGCGTGTCGTTCGACTCAGTGGGGACTTACGCGCGTCGCGAACCTACGTGTGCCCGAGTCCAATTAGTTCTCATTATCGTCGCTTAGGCGTCGTTCTGACCTAACTCAGGAAGGAGGCGGATGATGGAGGCTCGGACTCGGTCGTGATTCTCTCTGCGAATCCAGAGTGAGCCGGTTCGACCTTCCTTTTGGCGCCTTCTACCTTCGCTATTAATAATTGACATTTTCTAAAACTACCACGAGGAACGTGCTTAGGTCTTTCTTCGCTCCTTCCACTCTCGTAGCTTCTCCTTGGACTTTCTCCAAAATCCTGGAGATCCATCGAGCATCGAACCTATTGACTTGCCGGGCACGACACGGTTTGGGTTCAACGGAGGGAAAAATCTGAACAGTGGTAGTTCGTACGTCGAGCGTTGTTTCGCACGTGTCAGCCAGGGCTGAAGGTGCGATGGAGGCTGGTAGATACTTTTAGTGGAAAGAAGAGAAAAGAGGGAGGGGAGGGAAGAGTTTTGGGATTTGTACGAATCAGGAGATTATACCGGGTGGTACAGAGTTTCCCATTGTTATCATCAAGGGGTAGGAAGAGAACAAAGGCCAAGCTTTAAGTCACTGGATTGATTCAGGGCCGTGTCGAATATGGTTTCAAGGCCTTCGGCTGGATACTCTTGTGCACTCAAGTATTCACAAGTGGCTTTCAGGCCAACTGGAAAAAGGGCCTGGATATTTAGTGCAGCTCTGTTGCTCTGCTTATTCGAGGCGAACACGCGAAACAATCGGCAGGTCTAATTCAAGTCCACTGGAGAGAAAAATCACAGAAGCTGAATCTCGACGTTGCCCCACTAGTGCTACTTGTGTTCGGAAACTGATGGGTGAATTATACCGGGTGGCTCCCTTCGGCTTCTACTACTTCTCTTCCTCTTCCACTTGGAATAACGAGCCTTAGCGAGCCGCTACTGGTAAAGTGAATCAAATCTTGGGGGCCTTCGTGTCTCGTGCTTTAAGATACAATTGACACCCGAAAATTCGACGATATTATTCACTTATTGTAATTTCACAGGAGCTGCTGGATCAAAATACAGCTATTTCAAGACACGACGAAATTTGGCGAACGGAGAATTTCGATGGTCGAATGTAACCTGAGAAGGACTGGGATCAAAAGCACTGGATACTCTACGTCGGTAATACATATACCTACGCCAGTCTCGAATTTCATGCAAATCAAATATCCTCGAGAGACTTTCTCACGTGCCTTCTTCCTTCCCTTCTTCGATTCCAAGAAAAGTAGACAGAAATCAGCATCTCCTCCTCCTCCCTACAAAATTAAATTCGAAAATTTCAACTTCGCAAAATAATCGTTCCATATTTTAGTCATACAGCTAACCGCACTGCTCTCTTCCAGTGTAGCCAACGAATTCGCCAAGATGGCGGCTTTACGTGACTATAGGTTTCCTATTTCAATATTTTCCATATCATTTGTCTCCGTTTATCCATACATACGACAGGCTACTACCCCGTTTGGAACGACTTTTTATCCACCCGTTAGAGCATTTCCTCGTCGCGCACACGACAGATAGACACGGGGGGTGGCGAGGAGATACGAGGAGGGATGATCCAGCCGAGCACAAATACCCAGAGAAACCTATATCGGAAACCCGGATATATCCGACAGAGGAATCTTCTCCACAGACACGTTCCCATCCACGGAGAACGGAAGCTCCGGGTATTAGGGTGACAAATGGCAAGCTGCCCTCCTGACTGCCAGTAGCCGTAGTCACGGTATGGAGTCAGGAGCGTAGCTCGCGGGAGGACACCTGCCTACCGTTCAGGGAGCTTTTCTTGGCTTCTTCGAGAATGGACCTCGACACCCTTTAGCACCAGCCGCCTTCGCCATTTCATCCAACGGAAAACTTTGCCCAGAGTTATCTTGGTTAGAACTTTTTTCTCGCAGTTTTTTTTTCCAGACCTTGTCAGAACACATTCCAGTTATTTTTAGTCCTTTATTTGATAGGACCAGGAGACTCGGGAGTCAATCGAACATGGCTGCGAGATTGTCTAGGGTTCATGTACGGCACTGGAAACAGCCACACTGCCTCCACACTGGAACGCACGCCTATTTCCATTTTATCGGAGTCGATGCTATCAAACGTCGAATTTCCCATCGCAATATTCCACTTTTTCCAACTCCAATTGTATATGCATTTCTTTCTTTTTCTCGGGCTTTTTTTCCTTTTTCTTTTTTGCTTTTCACTACCTCGATGTCTCCTTAACTTCGCAGAACTCTTTCTCCGTCTCTCTTGGATATCCGAATCGAATCGACTTGCCGAAACACAAGGGTGGAAACAAGAAGTAGTCCAACGATCATTTTTCATCCATTCTGTCATCTTTCCCTTTAAATTCTCTATCATTTTTTCTCCCGTCATTTCTACGTTATTGTTAACCTACTTCGTAGTTTTATCCTGACAGACCTGCTCTTGAACCTGAAAATATGTGCAACTGTCGAAGCAAAAATGAATTTCCTTGGAATTTATTGTCATAAGAGAAATGGACAATATTGAAGAAAATTAAACTATTTACTTTTTTTTAGTGATGCCTTCAGAACGAGGTGAAAGTAAAAAGAAGCGAGAAGACCGTAGATTGCTGCGATATTTCCTGAACGAGGGAGGGAAAAAGAGAGAGAGAAAGAGAGGGGTAGTCATTCTGCAGAATGTCGAGGCCATTGAGAGTGAAAGCGTGCAGATAAGAGAATCCCGTAGGACTAGACACGAGACTTTGACTACGAAGATAGGTTATAAGCAGAACCGCAACTTAGGAAGCCGGTGCTGCCCTCCGGGAAGGACGGGAAGCTGACTGAGAGTCAACAGGAAAGTTTCAAGGGTTCGGGTCGTTGCTTGAAAGTTCGACACATAAACTCGGCTCTACCTGCGAAACCTAATCTCCCAGCAGCAATTCCTTGCATTCTTTAGTCCGCAGGGGTTCGACCCTAGAAAACTTGGAAACTTCCGTCATGAAACATACGAGAATTACGAGAACTCAAAAAGCCTGTCTCAATGAGCGAAAGGTACAACTACGAATGTAACTTTTTCAGACAATCGTAGAGACATCTGATTAGAGTTGAAAACAAAGTTAGGCAAAGATTCAGGGAGATTATAATGCGCCAAGAATGCAAGGAGTATTTGACAAGGAGCGATCGAAAGTAAAAATGGCAGACGCAAGAAATCCGGTAGCCAGGAAGCTGTGCAATTTGGACCACAACGTTCTTCCACATGTCAGAGAAATACTTTATTATGATGTAACAGCAAAGCCGCAGCTACAGTCTAGCCACTCGGTCTATGCCATAGACTGTATGGTATGACTAATTATACTTGAGCCTGAGGCAGATCTCGTTGGCTCAACCCTCAAGAGGTGGGAAGCACCCCATTAAAGCAAGCTCATGCTTCGGCCCCCGCGTCAATACAGAGCCGCACACGAGAAGGGAAAAGGGTGGCGCGCACGCGGCCACCCCTTCAGACCTTCAGACTCGCAGCCATACAGCCCTCCAGGGGGGGGGGGGGGCACTTCACCCCCACTCTGATACTCCAGTCCACTACGCCGTCTCATTGTGTACCGGGCGTCGTAAAGAAAGCTGCGAACGGTTTTCAAGATTACTCGGATAAAACGTTTCTGCTGACGAGACTGGAATTTCCATTACCCTAAAACATCGTGCAGGCGTTTCCCTCAGGAGCCGCCGCATCCCATCAGCACCGGATCTTTGGTTCTCTTTGTGGTGCAGAAGGGTAGGCGCCCTGAGGGATTCTCTCGACCTCCGATCCAAGTCGCCGGAATCGGCACGTTTAATGACTCCTTTCCAAGAGAAACGCAAGATCAAGAGAAACCTGTGCGTTGACACTCTTAGACTCCCTGAGAATCTTCAGTCCTGCCAATGACTTCCCAGCATCCTCTTAGACTCGTGGCAATTAAAGAGTCCTGGGTTTAAGTATCTCAGAACTCTCTGAGTATACTTTCATGGCTGAAGTCACCTACCGGATTACGTCATTGGTCCATCGTTCCATCGTACCAAGGAAACATCAAAATTCTAGATGATCCGTCTCGATTGAATTTCAGCCACATCCTTCCTCGTTGGGATCATCTAATTATGGTCCATAGGTAATCACATTGTGGCCAATTAGAGTCGAGTGCCTTGAACGTCGCGACGTCTTGACGGTGTCTCCTCTTACTTCCTGGGCCAAACTCTCTTGAGCTTGCTACGCTAGACGCACAGGCTGACACACATATATATATATGTAGATCCTCTCGTAAATCCCAAGTGGTACGCAGAACCTCCCGAGCCTCGCTGTCTCTAATCCTAATCTCTTGGCTCTGGATCTTTAGTCCCAGAAGTAAGTCAGGACGTGAACTCCTGCCAGGACGAGGATTTCCTAGGATAAAGTAGCCGAGGACCAATGAGAACTGCCGACCCTGCCTTTTTCAATGCTTTAGGTATTTATTTAAACAAATGCCAACATTGGAAACATTGATAGACGTGTCTTCGCACTGTGTCTATTTGTTTATCTGTACGTGTAATTAAGTCAATGGGTATTAACTTTTGTATCTGCCGTAGTGTTCCCATCGCGCATGTACAGTGTCTCAAATATATGTGTGTCTATGATTTCGAATGCGTAAAACTGCAACGAGTCATTCGATATGGGAATTCACAAAATTGCGTAGTTTCCCATGTCCGGAAACGAGTAACTCAAAGTATCTCTGATCTCGGATGATGATCCCAAAAACAAGACTACCGGCGTAATGAGTCCTTCCGACCCTCCAGGACTCGAGCTCCGAGCATATTAAAGTTAACGATTATCGCGGCAGTCAGTTGGCCAGAGCCGCGAGAGAAGTTCGAGTCGGAAGAATCGGCCTATTAACCCCAAAAGCACAGTTAGGTACAGTCTTGATTTACCTCATTTTGACCTCTTTCTCACAAAATAACAGAATGATACCACGGATACCATTGGTCTGACTGAGACTCCTCGTTTCTCGAACACCGGAAGCCATCGTCGACGCACCTCGTCATCACGAACAAAAAATGTTTTTCCTAATGAACGATGACGTCACGACTTTGAATTTCTTTGATTCGAAAATCATTGCATTACGTATACTTATCATCGGTACACTCGTTAACAGCATATACGACGACGATAGGCGATCGTTGCGACTGCCTGTTAAGGCGTCGAGTGTCTTCGACTAAGCTAAAATAGGTTTACGGATGGCCCCTCGCTCGGGTTTAGACTTGGGGTGCTTACAATTATTTCATCTAGGTTAGTACTCTTTTTTTTCTTTTTTTTTTTAATCAGGCAGTTTTTCCACGATAATAATCGATATCACCTTCTACCTTCTAACTCCTCTTGACGTTTCTATACATTGTGCGATCCGTTATGTTGCGTTACGTATTAATCCACGGCCATACGCCTACGTACGTTACGTCTTCACTTTAGTACGCCTTGAGCTGAATACCCTTTCCAGAGATACATACCATCTCTCATCTATAGGTACATGTACATAAATTATGCTACGTACTTCCGGTTATGTTTCATTGGTTTTTACGAGAATCGTAAGTTGCGTCGCGTTTGGCCGTTTTCCTTGAGTTTTCGAAATTATGGGAAGCGTGACAAGAATCAGATCGATTGGCAGTATTTTCGAGACACCTTATTGGCTGATCTTGTTAAATGAAATCGAAAGGGGTGACTATAATTATACACGCAGGTGGACTTAGACGTGGACTGACTCCTGGGAACGATGGAATGATGAGAGGATGGAGACGTGGAATTGTTCTAAGAATGAGGCTGCACACCTTTCGACTTATAATGACTAATATGGCCGCATTATGTTCGCAAGTCTCACAGTGGCTCGCGATATTTCGCTATACGTCAATTCGACTCGAAAATATTTTGATTTCAGTTTTGATTGCGGCTCGGTCAATGAACACTTGTAAGCACCCCTGAAATAAACAGAATGATTAGGATGGACCCGGACACACTATTTCTTTTTTTCTTTCTCTCTTTTTCTCCTCCCACAATTATTATCCATAAAATTACATTTTATTCTTTTTTAATAATATTTTCTTCTCCGGCCCTTTTGGAGACATTTTACACCACTCTAGTAAAACTTCGGACACTCGAGCGATACACTGAGGACGAGAATTCCTTAGGGTTCATCATCGTCTCCTTCTGGAATCCTCCTGAATCCTTCGCTCTATCGCACTTTGACCCTAAACCACGAAGACGAGGTGCTCCAATTCCTCGAGTAATTCCACTTGGTGCAAAGGTCAATCCGGTTTTAGCAATCAGGCAGTCTCTAGTCATCCTGAGGTCGTGTCGCTCCGGCACCTCATCACTCTACACGGATATCTCCTGAATCTGGACACGTTTCTTCGCGCTGCCAGGTGTTCCTGGTTGCCTCAAGATACCAGGACAGGAGATGAGGTTGGGAGCAGGAGCCTTGGGCGGAGGCGGCGGTTCCGGGACTCCGTCGTGATCATCATCGTCATCGTCGTCGTCATCGTCGTCGTCATCATCGTCCTCGTCGTTGGCAATGCAAGGTGATGGCGAATGTGCCCTAGGAGTGCAGGGACTCCTGCTGTACGAGGGTGGTTCGGTAACTCGCTTCCCACCTCCAGGGGGTGGCGAACACTGAAACTCCTGCAACTGCAGCTCCAATTCCTGAACGAGTTTCGCCTTGTGGGGCGGTGGAGTCGAGGGTGGCGAATCTACCAACGAGAGGGAAAGTCTCTGCTTTCCGCACGTCGACTCCATACCGGAACAGCCGGCTTCCAGGAGTTCTTCCTTCTTCTTATCCCCAAAGGCAGAGGACGAGGAGTTCCTGTCGCGTTGATGATAAATCCCGGCGAATATCAGGATGTTCAGAAGAAGCAAGAATATTCCGACGGCTATAGTGACGGTCAAGGCAGTTGTGTAGCTCTGATAATGACTCGAGGCTAATTTCCTCAGGAGATTATTGGGTCCGGGACCAAGATTCGGATGCTGGGTCCGCGAGGTAGTCGGCAGCGTCGTTGTCAGGTTGGGTGTGCATTCGGTCGTCACGACGGAATTTGCCATCGATGCTTCCGTAGGTGAAGGTACGGGCAAGGGGGGTGCCGGAAGCGGAAGCGCCATCGTCTGCGGTCTGACGGCTCCTTCATAGAGACTGGGACTTTCCGACAAATGATGATGGCGCATACTAATCTCATAGCCCGGCCTATGCAGCTGTGGCAGTAGGTTCAGCCAGAGAGACATTTTGTGACCACGATAATGCGATCGCATCTCCGTAGTGCGACCTGCCTCGAGGTAGAGCTGGTTTATCGCATCATAGGAATCCCAAAAGGGTGGACTGGATGCTGGACTCTCTGGCGAACTCAGGCTACTCGCCTTATTCGGGTCCCTGAAACAGACAGGACATCCCGTAGGATAATTTACTGCGCACTTCGCCATTCTCCATATCCTTTCGCTATTTTATATCATTGTAGAAGAGAACAGTGGCGACGGCAGTGGTAAAATACTGAAATACTCAAACAGTAAAATACAGGTCCTGACAAACGGTTACGAACGAGCTGTCGAAGAGGAAATATTAAAGGCCATTCCGTTGCGTAAGCTAACATGCTTGGTACCTGGTGCGCCTCTATATTTGACAGATAATAAATTGCAAATAGCCACGTCGCAAGCGGGATAATTGCACGTGCTGGAGCGAGGATGATTTATGCGTCCATCTCTTCCATCCATTCCAGAAGGAGCTCACACTAGATAAAAGACCTTCGTCTGCGTGTCGAAGCAAACGAAGCCGTTTCACCACGTCCCTCCCATAGCCAATGTAACGCCCAGCATCCTCTGCACTGATCATTCTAATGAACTTATATCCCGCTATTCGCTAATTGTTCGAAAACCGATGTACCTCGCTACTAGAATTGCAACTTTGAAATTGCTAGAAGCAACCCTTATCCATACGCCACCAACGAGATGCTCTCTGAGGGAAAGTCCTTTTAGGGGTCTAAACTAACAGCTACCAGCAAGTTACAAGCCGTCCCGGTGGAATTGCACGAGGAAGGTATCCATCGGCACTTCGAGCGATTGCAGTTCCCAGTTTAATGCTCGGCTAACTTGGGAAATTAATGTACTAAAAAGAGTGTCAAGAGTGTGGCTCACCCGCGGCGCACAAAGTTCGCCAGGTAGTGGACGAGGAGACGCGATAAGTTCTCGTCGGCGTTGCTGTAGTTGTTTTGCGTAGCGGAAGCCGAGGCCGTAGCCTCTCCCCTTAGAAGAGGAATCCCCAGGAGGTAAGGAACCTCCTCGCCGCGAAGACTCGTTCGCTCCCCGGGTTGGAAGTGCAGGAAGTACCCCCGTCCTCCAGAGGACGAGTGAAGGATCGCCAGTCTTAGGAGAGGAGCGGCGACCTGCCCGTCTCCCAGGAGAGACAGGAGACCCTCGCAAATGGCCAGAGGACTCTGCTCCCCACGTTCCCAGTCCGTGTACTCGTTGCGCAAGGTCGAGTAGATCTCGTGCAGATGGTAGCGGTAAGTGTTACGCACGTAGGTCCGAAGGATTCGATCCCTCCTGGTCTCATTGAGGCCAACCTGAAAACACAAAGGTCCCGACTGGTCCAAGTGGTACTGGCTTGCTCTGCGGCCTCTTCGATAGCTCGATAATTCAATAGCTCGGTAACTCAAACGTTCACTGGCTCTCAGAATCTACACTCGGTTACTCGGTTACTCGCAGCAGGATGGGCACCCGCGGTAATACCCAAGCGTTTCGTGAACACACTTTGCGGGCAGCGACTAATAGCCAGCAATTTATCGGACAATTCCAATTATCGGAATCCGGACAGGAAACAGGATGAACGGGGAGTAGTAGAGACGGCGTCTGGCGTCGTCGGGCGCCCCGGCGCTTTATTTAATCGTTCAATCATCACCTGCAAATCCTCGTCGGTGAGCTCGAGCCACGCCTCGCCGGACGTAAGTCCCATAAGAAGGTCCCGGTTCCCGAAGGCTGCGAATTCCATTCCAGGCCCCGGCATCACTGGCATGAGGCCCGCGGAGGACGCTGTCGGCTGGAAAATCTAAAAGGGCGTCAAGAACTCGACTCGGTTAAGAGGTAAATTAGCGTTTCTAATGACTGGAAGCTATAATATCATTGAGGCGATAACCTACCCTCTCTCGACTGTAAACCCTTTACATTGTTAAGCCTTGTTCCGCTACAAAGTCGTAACCGCGACAACGAGGCAGAGTTTAACTTTGTCGGAAGAGAATGAAGTCGGAAGAAGCCCTGATGAAGACGGCTTAATGAAGGAATTTTGAAAAACGGAAATCTGGCATCATTGAGGCTTTTATTCCATGATAAATCAATTGACAAGGAGTCGGTGCTCTGCCTTCTTCTCTACACGCTCCAGTAGCCTCGAGAACGAAAATCGCAGTTAATTCGCAACATTGCTTTGACAACCCTCAACCTCTGGTCGTATGAATATTCAGAATGTTCGAATAAACGGAATGAGCTTGTTCGAGCTTTTACAATGAACTGTTCCGATGAATCCATATACCACGTCGCTTCTATTATTCTGTTACAGAGAATTATCAGTAATAGGGTATATATGTACAACTTAATACCGGATTTCAGCAACTTCACCCGTCATCCGTCAGGCTACTTCCTTCAATTACAGAACCCTATCGATTTCCCGTCACGTTTCTCGACAGCGCAACAGCAACACACCCGCTGAATTATCACGAAGACGATAAAACTAGCGAAAAATAAGAAGAAAATGGCTTCCACAAATAAGGCTAAAAGTTTCGTACCTGATTAGTGGCAAGAGGAAGAACAGCACCGTCTATGAAAGGTGCAAATCCGGAAGTGAATCTCGGCGGATCGAGTTTGACGTCCAGCAACTCGTCAAGACTACGAAGACGAAGGCACGGTGCGATGTCGTCTGCCTCCACGTCACCAGGACATCCGGTTTGTTCGGCGACTCGTCGCTTCACCATCAGAGGATCCCTCTGAATCGCCCAGGGTGACAGAGCCGAGCCACCCAAGAGGATCACCTTCTGGACCAGTTCTGAAAATCAAAGAGAACTCGTTTGCCCTGGAATCTTTCTTCAAATGGTTGCCTAATCCTTGTTTTGGATGAGGACGGTTTCTGTAAGTAAACCTGGAAATTCTCAATGACGTCTACCAACTATAGCACTGTGCGACTACTACACGACTGTAGCGGATAAAAATATGCTACAACGGGTGGGCTCGTTAGGAGAGACCGTAGGGTGACTAATCTGGACCAGGGTTAGATGTGATTCTGTGGTGGCTCAGGAGCAGCTGTACTCGAAGAAGAGCTTGTTAGGACTCTGGTACAGTAGCCGTGCTGTCTCTCTTCAAAAACACTGGGTCTATCCTGAGGTGTTTTGCTTGCGGCATGTTTACGTGATTCTGAAAATTACGAATCCTCGCCAAAATCGATCTAAATATTTTCTTTCCTCCTCCCTTCGATTCCTAAATTTGTTTTTACACTACGGTCGCTTTTTTCCTATCGGTATAGATTCAACAGGTGGATTCAAGACGTCTTTCGGAATCGATAAATTTTGAGGCGCGTTATCTACTGCGAGACATGCGAAAGACTGTTTATTCGACATCTGGCTATTATCGTTCGAATCTAAAGATAACAAAGACAACAGAAACGGGGAATACGAATCCATTGTAAATCTAGGCAAATGAAGTGGCCATTTCCTTTCCACCTTTTATTGTTTCTCTCGGTGTCACGTAGAAAACAATTTTACTCGCTCAATCAGTGAACATGAAGTTTGACGCCGGATATTCGTACTGAGCTTTTTGCCAGAGAAAATCATTGCCGCGACATTCTGACAGATTTTAATTATCGTTTGAATGCCGACATGGCGATAATGCTCGGTACGCGGCTATTCCGGATCCTCGGCATTGTTCCTGGATGGACCGTGTATAACTGCAAACGAATAATTGCACACGCTGATTTTCAGACTGGGATCGCGCGACGCCTATATGTCGATATGTAGAAACGCTGAGCGCTCTAGTAAAAAAAAAAGGGAGAATTAGAACAGAAATCGAACCCAGCGTGACAATGCGCGAAAAAGCCTAATAAATTTTCATCGCGTTTATCAGTATCGAAGCGCGTTCGACAGAGCCGGATTTTGCAGTACAGCTCGATACGCTGAATACTTTGGCACGAAAATAGAGACAAAAATTCGTCTATTAGATAAGCACGAAATTCTAAATTTCACTCGAGATAATGATAGTTTCCAGCAGAAGCAAATAATCTATAAAATTGTATTGCCTCGTTTCATCCAAGCCTGTAATCGGTTATGATTATCATAATAATACCAGATAACTAAAGAACGAGGGGGGGGGGGGGGGAAGAGGAATTATCGCGATAGCAGCAATCAATCGCCATAACTGACAACTACAGAAGTCTATTAGTTGATCCGCTAAAAATATTCAATCATGTTATCCCTTTCGTAATTAACAAATTATCACTGGACTTCGATGATAACCGAGATCGTAAAACGTCAACAAAATGAGTCTTCATTATCAGATTCGTGACGCCTGTCATAAAAGTCTTGCGTAATAAGATCGTGAAAAAAAGAGAATTAACAGATATTGCTTACCTTTCCCCATCGGAGAAACTGATAGAAAATTCACCAGAGCTGCTCCAGTCCCATGACCCATGAGAGCCAGGCGATCAGGGTCGCCCCCGAATGCTTCGAGATTCTGTCGTAGCCAATGAAGTCCTGCGAGAAGATCCATAAGTCCGTAGTTACCCTGAGCGCTACTTTTTGGGCCAGTTTTCAAAAATCCTGTAACATCGTTAAATGGGAAGACTTCAGTTTCCAAGGGTCTTTGCAGCGAACAAAAATCCCTTGACGTTTCTCCACTGAGAGACGGCTTGAACTCCTAAGAAGGTTGTTTCATGCCGGAAAGTAGTCTGAAGGTTGAAGCTGCGTCTCGTTACGGCAGCTCTGGTATAAATCTGGACCAGAATGAGAACTAAATAAAGAAGACGAGAGTAAAGTATACACTAAGGTAGACGCGAAATAAGGTGGCGCAATACAATGGCAGCCTCTTTCAACTCTCCATAAGCGTATCGCCTTAAGTGAATGTAACCTAATAAAATTGTCCTATTACTCCAATGGAAAAAACACCAAGTGGCGCGTGTATAAGACAGAGAGATGAAAAAGCAAAACGCGTCGGTCTCTCTAGAAGCGACGGCAAGCGTCACGAATCATCCTTCGTATCGAATAAGAGGAGAAGCCTTTACTCCTCGCATCTCAGAATGTGATCCTTCCATTGATTCTCTATTCGAACGATTGGTTCTTGTATTTCTATCCAGATAATTCACTCGTAATTCTCAAGGAGAAAAATGAGAGATTCATTTTTTGATCTCCCAATTGTTTTTCCTTGCTCCTCTTCGTGTCTGCTTTTAGGAACTTCAGTGACCTCGCTGAAGTCTGCTGCCCGCAAGTGCCTCGTTGAGTTCATGGCCGAAGACGATAATGGGAAAACAGAGAGTTTTATGCGATTGGAGTAAATACGCCAGACTCTAAGAAAACAGAAGAGATTGAATCGGTCTTGGCCAAGAGAGCAGACCATATTAGATAACGCCGAGGGCATTTGTTTCCCTCAGTTTGGACAAGGCTCGAAAAGACAGACAGCTCCTCTGCTATATATATATATATATATATATATATATATATATATAGAGAGAGAGAGAAGGGGGGGGGGATGTTCTCTCTGATTATTTTCCTTTTTTTTCTTCTTCAGTTCCAATGTGTTTCGTGTCCTGAAAGATGAACAGACCGAGCAGGACAAAGAGGGGTAGTAGAGCAGAGCCAGCAAAATACGCAAGGGATTCAGAGAGGCAATATTTAAAATTCTTCCGTATGGCCGAGCGCTGTAGGGGTATTTTTCTTCTTCTTTTTCTCGTCAGTGAGATCCAACCGAGCTGGACTTTACCGGGACGAAATGGTACGAAATGGCAGGGAACGGACTGAAAATGGGACAGGATAGAGGAGGTTATGTGTAGGTAGGCTACGGGGATCCTATGGGGAGGAAATAGGAGTTCTGAGGGATGCCAGAGTGAACCAAGGTCGGTAAACGCTTGTAATCAATACGTGGTGCCCTCAGCCACCAGTACAACCTTTGCGTTACGCATACGCACTCTTACGCGCACTCGCAACTACCACAGCAGCAGACACGCACGTTGAATCTCCTGGCTGCTGTTCTCAATCTATCGCGCCCTCTCTCTCTCTCTCTCTCTCTATCTCTCTCTGCCCTCTGTCTCTCATCCTTTGCCACTCGTAATCAATTCATTCTTGTGTCCCTTCAACTTCAACAACTTCAAGTCCAACCAGGGCAAGGAACAGGCGTGCAGTCGCAGGAAGCAGAAGCTAACTTTCACACTGGCATTCTAACTTCTAACGTCGGTATTATCATCTGAGTGTGAATGTCAGCATTTCTGGAAATTCTATACACGACAGTTTCGCACCGTCACGAATGAGATAACAGCGCGTCTTGTCTGAACGAGATAAAGAAGAGAGAAAGAGGAGGCAGCGTTCGATACGTGGAGGAAAGATGGCGATTACGCACGAACGATCCAGGACGCTTGTCTACGTCGGCGACGTTAACGGCGACTTTTTGTTTATAGCTTTTTTCCATTCCGTTACGTCTGAGAGCAAGCATCGTGACGGCGTAGGACGACGTCATAGTCTTTGCTGATGGACTCCCTTTATGGTCCTTTTTTTGTCGTCCTTGCATCCATACCTACCTTAAGGACGAACCTCTCAGCCGCCACAGAGACAATTCGCCATAGCACGGAGATAGGGTCCAGTGGTCTCTAGGATACATAGTAGCTATATGTATAGTATAATGTACTAGGTATGTACACATACAGGCAGACTTTAGGGTGGTGGCCGAGCAAAGGGATGGAGGCTCAATGTCGCTCTGCCTCGTCTAAGGGTTCGTTAGTCATCCTGGACCTTTTCGAAGTCATTGCCCTTTCCAATGTAAACTGCTCCTATTCATCCGCCGTTGCCTTGATGACCCGGGAGGCAGTATTCATGGAGGCTCAGAACTTAAATACCCATTTACCTACCCTTTCTGAATTGTAAGAGATTTCCTACTCTCTTTACCTTGCTCTAGTCAGTTCTGGTCCATTCTCTAAATTCCCCCTCACACCCCTATTTAATACTTTTCTAAATGCCTGTACTATCTTCCATCTCTGGGTGGAACAGAAGCATTGCGCATTCACTGCAACCCTTATTCGTCTTTGAGACGCTCGCATAATATTAATGAACATTCGCATGCCAGATTTCGATAGACACAGCACGAGAGAGGGTCGAAGGATTTACGGCAATTTTTAAATTCTACTCTCGCTGTCTCCGTCTAACTCGCCTAAAGACCCATCGCTCTGTCTCTCTCGCACTTATGGCTGGTATAGGGAATTTGTAAAATCGTAGACCCACTACCTTGATCGAAAGTTTTACTTAAATGAGAAATGTCATGTTTCCCGAGGTTCCTCGTAAGAAGGGGACAGAGGAGTCCATGAAAGGGAGGGGTAGCGCCCTTATATCTTGAAATATGACCGAGACGTGTTCCGGTCTTACAAAATGGAAGGAGATCCGCTCCGCTTTGTTTGCATTCAGTAGGAAAATTGCTTCGTGAAATATTCACGCGACGATTAGCCGGTAGTTAAGCGTTAAGCCGATGTCCTCGTCGACGACAGTTCCCACAGGTGAGTCTACCAGGCTAAGCAGCGAATACCTAATTGTAGCATCGCTTGATTTTATGGAGAAACAAACGGTTGCGCGTCTACGGGTGTAGAGACATGGTGGAATACAGAGGAACGGGAGAGGAGAAGAATAAAGGACCAAAGGGTAAGACGACCGCGGGATCCCACGACTTGAATGTTGCAGGGGGTTAATAAGCACCTGAAATAACCATAAAGGCAAGTATATGTATATCCCTTTGGGACGATTAGGGTCCGCAGGCCTGTGAGAAACAACGTAGCTTCTATGAAACTTTTATATAACTATTTGTGAACATCGCACCAATTCGCATCTGTCTCTGATGCTATTTAGACGGGTTGATTCACTAATCCATGCGAATATAATTGAACGGCCATTTGTTTTGCTTGAATGCTGCTACACGTTCTCCTTTGACTCTGTCGCTATGTGTAATTGGGAAATTACGCCATTGGACCAAAATATATTTTCACTTACCCAAAACGCCGAGTCGAAAATTAATAGAGACCACAATGAGATGACCGTGCGCCGACAGTGCTGTTCCGTCCAGGGGGTTGCCGGCACCCCACGAGTACGAATCCCCATGAACGAGTAACAGTGCCGGCAGTAGATCCGTGCTACTACCTGCAATCATCATGATGATGCATTTAGCCAAGTTTCTTTAAGGGTTTCACGATCCCTCCTAAAACATAAGGGATGTATTGAGAATCGATAGAAATTGTTAAGTTCCAAACAGGGACGTTAGCTTCTACCGTGGGAAACTATAGTACAAGTAGTAGTACTTGGAGATATGGAACACACAGTAGTATGAGATATAACATTTCGCAAAGCGCCGTAGCAAAACTTTCACGAGCACGAAGCGAGCTTCCAGCCATGTACCAACTCTGGGCTTCTCGCTTGGTTCTCGACTCTCTCGGCTACTCCAGCCTTTACAGCTTTCCCAGTGGCACGTGGTACGTTTCTCGCATCCTATACGCTTCACTTGTCTTCCGGATAAGAATTGAATTTGCGATTGCAGCCACACCGCCTACGCCAGCAAAAGTAGTAAGCGCAGCCTGACGCGGCTACACCGTGCTCGCATGCACCAGTCTCTACTGCCAGGAGAAAATAATCTAGCTGCGAGGTAAAAGCTCGAGTTAGTACGTTATGGATCTTTTTTATTGGTCTCATCCAAGCCCAGATCTCCGAGAAGGGATCCATACTGGCGCTGGGAGATCTTCTTATCTCCCCCTCTGTCTCTCTCTCTCCACACTAGCTCAATGGCCACTTCTTCCTCGGCTCCTACATTTTTTGCGGATCATCTTCAGGACGCTTATGGTATGCCTGAATATTATTTTGCGAAAGGTCTCCCGCAGTAAATCGCAAAATGGGGGATACTCGCATATTTTCCGAGAGAAGGGATGGGTCGGCCATAGATCTAACCAGACACCAAACAACCAAGCAGGGAGAGCAGAATCCTGCAGAATACGAGGGTGAGGATCAGACATAGTCTGCAGAGGGTTCAATACTAGAGACAATAAGGGTTTATAACCCGATAGACTAGAAAACACAAGTAGGTACACATTTCTAGCGGGAGACACGAATCTTCCCAAGGCAGATTGACGCCAAGTTAGTTACGGCTTTACGGCCACTGAAGCGTGTGCGTCTCTCGGTAATATTCAAAATCACATAATAATCGAGCAGCAGCGACCATGTTGTTACGAGAGAACGCGGGGTGGTCGACGAAGGAGGGTTGCTGCCTTCACTGGTTCTCAACCTGGGGAAGAGTGTGGGCGCCAGCAGGCTAAGCGATGGGAAACGAGACGAGACGTCCACCTGTTGCAGATCCTGACACACCTCCTACCCTTAACATACCCCAAGGCTATCCACGTCGAATGTACCAGTCAGATTTTGACAGCTGTCACGCGAATGCTTCTCTTCTCCACCATTTGCCAAATATCAGCAGCGCAAAACCTACACGACGCCTTCGCGTCTCCATTAGCTAATACGTGAAGTCAGTGTCAGATGACAATGTGTAATATTCAATTTTGTTCCAACGTGTTATTTATTCAGCGCCGTAAATTCAAAATACAATAACCTGAGACACTTCTTTGTATTGCGAAATCTTGTCATCGGTAGCACAAAACTTCACCCGCTATTCTCTGTAATAAACGTTACCAACCTGACCGCACGATAATTGTCAATTCTGACTGACACGTCTAAACCTCATAGCACCATATAACTTTGAAGTCCAGTCCATCGCTCCGCGGTTTTCCGCTAGGCTTGCTACATCCCCATTGTTACACCTCATCATCACCCCAACGAAACAACCACCCAAACAACCCAGCATCCAGCCTACAAACGAATCAACCGACCGTATAGGATCAGTAAGGCAACCAACCAGTTATCTTTCAACGAGCTGATCCGAGCCCAGGACTCACGAGGAGATCAGCTCCTGGCATTCTTGGCCAGCAATACCGAATGTGACAAATTATTAAGCACGGTTTCTGACAGTACACCCCAAGCTAGCAGCAACCCCTCTTACATCGACAGGCCGTAACAACCCTGTGAAACAACCTCGAGACGATCTTCCCGTCCATAAGATAAAATCGTTATTGCCACCGTGATTGTTATCCTTCCAAGATGTCTCCTCGGAACAATAAATTTTCGAATTCCAAGTGACTTGAAAAGCTCACGAGTTATCGGACGATGCGAAGGTGAAAACAGAAACTTTTCACGTGGATAATAATTATCCGGATTTAAAGCTCAACTAATAAGCTCCATCGAACTCAGCAATAGCGTTTGGCCCTCGGGCGCAATGAATATTGAAGAGACTCGGTTAAAAGCAACCAAGAAATAAAGAGTAAGTCCAAAAGATGCGCATTTTAATGTAAAATATTCAAGAGCAACTTTTCACCCCGACGAGATGCCCTTATCCTTAATTACCTCCGCGGGCATTATGAGCGAGGGCACCAGTGCCAGTTAATAATCCTAGAATACCCGTATTATCTATTCCTTTTCTTTCCTTCCATTCTTCCTCCCTCATTTCATCCGATTCCTAGACAATGCCAGTAAAGAACGAGAAGCAGACCCTGGATAAGCCAGCAGCAAAATATATGCCAATACACCAAAGGCAAAGGTTCACTCCGGAGATATTGCCAAGAGAGATTCTAATACGACCGAGACTAATGTCCTGTAAAAGTGGAAGTCCTGCAGGTCGAGAATGTTGATCGAACGTCGAAGCCACCTCACTCCCGCGGTGCTTGCAGGTTTTCTCAGTAGGATCCTGCCGACTGCAATGCACTACGGAATTGAGAGGGCAACGCGTTTTTAGCCAGTGCCTTCTTCGCCATGTGGACGTGCAGTGTATCCAGACTCTGCGGAGGCTGTGGACGATGAGGACGCCTATGCTTCTTCGCACTTGTCTTCTTCGCTGCACGGTCGATATCATTCGTCTCACCCCGCTCCTCTTTGGGGATTGGAAGAGAGCAAAAGTAAGCTAGCCGAAGAAAGAGGGCCAAGGAGGAGGAGGAGGAGGAGGGGGGGGGAGGGGAGTCTCAACAAAACTCCCGAGCGAACCACCGAGTTCTGAATGCAGCTTATTATTATGCCAGCGGATACTTTCTGTACTTTTAATATCTCATAGCCATTATGGTCCATCGAAGAGAAAGCATCTTGGCCAGGATGAGGAGACCTCTGAGAGACTTCTGAAGGTTAGACAAGAGCATTGCACCGAGGATAACATGGATTTAGATAACATGGGATTTTTCTCGATGAGCTTCGGGTCATATCTTCATAGTGAATTTCACATTTCTCGGAGATAAATGGCTCTATATGGAAGATGGGTAGATAGGTAGATAGGCAAATGGGTATATATCTACATATATATAAAGCTACTGTAAAGTAGATGGAAAGTATCCGGAGCGTTTTAATCCACGAGCATGGATCGGCCAAGGTAGCTGCTGGCTCTGGATTAACGCGCTTTATTTGCACGCGTAGCACTTCGAGGGAGTGGCCGAGCCCTGGGATTTTGAACGTTCACTCTGGTTCACCCTCTAGGCTTCAACCCCCAGAGCATCCCTCTCGAAACACATCCCTCATTCTCTCGGCTCCTCTGGATTACCGAGCAGCCTTACTCCAATGATCCTACCTCCCGCCACCTCTTGCACCCGGGAACCTTCTACCTCCATACCGCCATTCGCGTCTCAATGTCTCCTCTATTCACTTTCCCAGAATCCCTCTCGCCCTTTTCATCACTCTCTACGACTCTAGCACGTATATTCTCATCAAGGTAACGCAACAGCACCGAGCTGTGAAATGCATGCTTTTAAATAGGAGGGTGGAGATGGGGAGGGAGCCACTAGTTTACTGCAACGAGGTTCACTGCGCCCGACTATTAGCACGTGAGTGTTCATAGCTATTATGTCAATGCTGGCGCATTAGAGGCATAATAAGTAGTGTAAAACGTATATGACTAGGAATTAATAGAGACACGTGCTGAACTCACCGTGGGATGGTCTTGGTACGTAGAGATTGAGGTAAAGGCAGTCTTCGCTCTGGTTAGCCAGAAGCGGTGCTATTTTCTCGAGATAGGATCGTCTCGAGCGAGGTATACTTGCGTCTGGGGTCGGAGGTCGTTGAGGGCACGCAGGTGGCATCGTATCCGCGAATTTAGTTCCTCTCCATGAGGTGGGCGTAATGGGGGGCATGAATCGAAGCTCTCCGAGGGGCGGAGTGGCGTAGGGCACCCCAAGATAAGCCTCGACGGCAGCAGCCCTTGCCACGATACCTCGCAGAGTACCGTACTGCGTGATGATCTCCCTGGTGCTGTACTTCTGCCCTTCTGCCAGGGCATCTGCTCTACCGGGCCACTGGTGTCCGCAGACCAGTCCCAGGAAGACGAAGACCATGACGAAGCTTCTACAGGAAAGTCTCGGATATCTTGGACAGACTCCGGGAGTCCTGAGGGTATTCTTCGAGCGGAAGGAGTCCTCTCGGATTTCGACATCCTGACCAAAGCACTCCTTAGGGAGACCTTCCACCCTCTCCTCGGGAACCTTTTCCGACGGCTTCTCTTCTCGTCGCTTTTCTCTTGAAGAATTATTCCTAGCACTGTGAAATTCCTGGCTGGCCGGGAAGCAGCGGACTCGCTGATTCTCCTCCCTTGGTGCCGACACGGTTTCCAAAAAGGATCCCGATGAGGAGCCGCTGGATGAGGACGTTGAAGAGGAGGCGGGCGTCCGCATCGCGTCACGCCGCCGCGGGCTGGGGCCTCCGGGCCCCGCATCTGTGGAGCCCTCCTGGCCCGGAACTCTCTTCTGGGCCGGAAGAGCTGACTCCCGCGTTCTTCTTCTTCTTCTTCGAGGCTTCAGGCCTTCTTTCCTCCCAGTTGACAAAAGTCACGTCCCCCAGGATGCACCACGATCCTCTTCTGAGCCATTCCATCGTCGAGGAACTCTGTTGATCTCCTGGAACCCTCCGTCACTGATAATCCCACGGGAGTCATCGATTCCCGATCTTTCGATTGACCACTTTCCGAACTCCAGCTATCCTTCCAGCAAACCTGTTCTCTCTTTCTTCCGCGGAAATCCTTGGACAGGTTCACACCTTTCGCGCGACACAAAGTATCGCAAATCAATTCCTAGTTTCGATTCCGACGACTGTCTCCAGGAAGACCGCTGGATGCTTGCAATTACGTCGATCTCTGGAAACAACATGAAGCCAGTCATTAGCAGAGCGTCGAAAGCCCGGGAAACTTGAGGAGTCTTCCAAGACCGCAACAAGAATTATATATAATATAAAGTCTCCCTGTCTCTCTCTCTCTCTCTCTCTCTTCATCAGAAGGTGGATGGGTGCGTTGAAGCGTGTGATATTTCGAGGGTAAAATGTCGTTCACGTTCGCGACGGAAAAGCTTTCGAGCTGTCGCGTAATTGGGTCGACCGTAAACCGTAAACCGCAAACCAAAAGAGCTCTTTCGCTAGGAGGCTGCCAGAGTAAACTCGAGATCGAAGAATTCCCTTGCGGCTGGCTTGCTGGCTGAAAATGATGCGACGTCGAGTCCCTATAAGCAGCATCCTTAGAAAAGAGTAATGAGGACCAGTAGGAAAACGGGAACGCGAAACATGTATTCGGTCAGTTGGTGAGGGTCAAGCTCTTAAAAAGATCGCGAACTCTGCTCGTTGCCTAACGAGATTTCAGGCCTGTCGTGCGAGAGCATAACGAGATTCCGAAGCTCGAGGTCTCCATGCACGCTGGGGCTAAATCAAATCGCGTGTCCATTAATCGCACGACTAATGAGCTCTCCTTGCAATTAGCAATCTACGATTTCATTTCGTCACTTTTAAACTTTCGAGCTTCTAGCCAACGTTCCTTCTCAAAAATCGCCTTCCCTCGGGACTCGCCTTTCTTTCACCCACCCTTCTCCTTTTGCATTGCTCCTTTAACTAGCTCGAGATATTATTGATTAGTGATTACGTTACACTGAAGAAGATTCTGCTCGGAAGCTGCGAGTATCTTCATCGAAACGTCTTTGAGAAATCGGCCACGTCTCCTTATCGAATCACACCGATATCGTTTCATCTGCCTGCATCACTTCAAGTTCAGGAAGATCACTAAGGATTAGATGGAGACGAAGATAAATCACGTGATAACGATCCCGTAGGAATTCGTCATAATAAAAACTCACCAAGTAAAATAAAACTTTCTCGCAAAATTCCACGGAGATTGATGTGAAATTAACGGAGGTGAAAATATAAAACTGAAAAGATCCTTCACTGAGCCCTGCCAGTTCATCACCACTTTAAGACGTCTTTTGTCAAGTAACTCGAAAGAGTCTTCGTGCCAGCGTGCTAACTATCTCCTCCCAAATAACGGTGAACTTGTAGAATCGTATCTTTTCACCAAAACTCTCGTTAGCACGATTTCTGGTCGAACACGAAGCAATCGTATCGTAACCGTTACCACGGTGCACTTTTACAATCGACACGAATTCCAAGAGCAGTCGAGGCCAAACCGGAAGGAACGATTACGAGTTTGCGGCGAGTACTGAGATGTCAGCAGAATGGCAATAAGACCGATGAGAAGGAGCAGGACAAGTGGAAGATAATGAGGGAAACGTGGCGGGTGACTACGAGGCTGTGACAGTGAGTAACAACGCGTGTATCTTCTGCGTGTGCGGTTCGGGTGCCGAGACGTGCGAGACCAACATGTGACGACTAATGAGGAAGGGTTGAAAGAGCTCTTCAGGAAGCCAAATGCTCGTGTGACGTCAGCAAGGACCTACTGGAAGCGTGGCTTCCCTTTCCAGTGCAAGTTCAGGCAATTCCCTTTCAATATCGTCTGTGCCTATGTGGTACAACTTTGGTTTTCTTCGAGTTTGACAGCTTCACTCGTAGCCTTCGTTAGCCTCGTGTTCTCCGTAGAGCCGTAGAGCCGAACGCCTTGGCAGCGTAGCGTAACGTAACGTAGGGTAAAGTAAAGCAAAGTCGTGTGCAGTCGGCAGCCCGAAGAGCCAAAGAGGACTCGGGCACCAAGAACCGCACCACTCCAGGGATCCACTCCGTTCGTGTCGGATCTGTCCCGGGCTCTACTGCCGCGCGAGGGCCAGGCGAAATCCCGCGGAGATTCTCCGGCACTCGAGGACGCCGGGCGTCACGGCGCCGACGCCAGAACATCCCCCGGTGTCCCGAAGCGCGGTCGATAACGCCACGGCAACCCCCGGGTCGTTCCGGCTCTCCTTTTCTACCCCCGGCACCCCTTCGCGCTATACCAGAAAGGGGCTCAACTCGCGGGGCCGAGAGAAATGTCGACCACGACGACAACGACGTTGACGTCGGCGTCAACGACCACGACAATGACTCTTTGTCGAAATAACCATCCCCAGCCGCAGCTCCTTTCCATACGGCGACACTTTCATCTCTAACTGCACCTGCACTTTACCTCCCGACTGCATGACCTGTGACAACGAGATCCTCGCAAGACGCCCGGCGTCGCGTCCCGATCTCTTCCTTTTCTTTCCTTTCCTTTTACTTCACGTCTTGATTCTCAAGCACGAAGAGCTCAGGTATATTGAAGTCTCTTCAACTTCTCAAGGTGATTCGATGAAGAGACATGATCTCTCCTGCTTCCTTTTTTACTTCCTGAACATCTCGCCTCTTTTTCTTCATCCTACGTTCTCCTTCGCAACTCTAAAGTCCTGTGGACAGGGACGACCGAACCGCCAAAATCATGACGAATCTTGCCCAGGAGCTGGAATCCCGTGGGTACACTAATATGCAGGGTAGTTGGTGGGGTCGTACGTGTAAGCAATGGGTGTAGAGACAGACGGGCGAGCAGGGAGGCAAGGAGATAGGTGTCTCCCAGAGGTACGCTCCCATCTCGTAGACACTCATCTGTGGTTGTCTATTATTAATCACAGCCGCCTTGAGCTATCGTGAGCTATCGACGCCGGAGCTACTCGACGATTTACTAATTATTCCATTAATGCGCACTTTCGCCTTCTGCGCGCTAAACAAAACTCCCGTCGATCTCAAATGCTCGATAATCCACTCACCTGATACCATTAAGCGCACAGGGAAATTTCGAATTTCCATTGGCACATAAAAACGACTTTTATTCATGCCTTTGAACACCCTTAGCATCGTTCTACGACATTTGCATCGTAACAAAGAGCCACCTATATCCGCTACGAGTATTCTGTCTCCCCCCATCGGCAGGGTACAAGATCCCACGAGTATCTATCCATCCTCCTAAGTGCGGAATCCGAGTAAGGATAGCAATTTGCAATTCCAGGAGCTGAAAGAACTCGATCCAGAATCCTTCGGACATGCCAATTTCAAAGATGTACTCGCGAATCCCTCAAGATTTCCAGTCGAATTAGATAAGCGCTGTTCCACCAGCTCAAAGGGATTTTCGATGTTTTTTGCATCACTTGCTACGAGAACATTCACGTATAGATAAACGAATACGTGTAAGTAGCATGAGGAAGCATGCCAAAAAGTGGGTGAATGGGATTGCCGGATTGCTTCTAAATCATGCAATTAGCGAGAGACTGCTAAATCGGGTAAATTTTTTTTTTTCGAAAATTTAGGTCAGGCCAACACCTACTCCTCTGCCCTGATCGCATCGTCCCAGGTACGAGTGAATTTGATCTGATCGAACGCACTTAAAAATAGGATTGATGAAAGGGAACACGTGTTGACTATTATACATATGCTGGTAAGTATTCGAGGATGGGATCTAAGCCGACTTTGAAATGACGAACCTTCCTCCCGGCTTCAGTATTTGAATAGAAAACACACAGAGGAGCAAAATCGATATCCTGCAGGTAACAAACTAACAGCGCGAAGCGGTGGGCCACAATGTTTGCAGAGAAAACGAAACAATTGCAAGAGAAAAGTAATCATGTTCCTCGAATCCTTTAATTCCCGCTACGCTAACAAAATTTTACCGCTGCAATGAAATAACGTTCGAGTAAATATTTCGGAAATGTTCTACCAAATAAATTAGGATCCAACGTGTGCCTATATTACTAGGGCATTAGAAAATTAGATTCATCGGAAGTGAATAAATCTGTAAAAATATCATGAACGACGATACGTCACGCTGTTAACCGAGGTGAACGGATCGGAACGGGATCGGAGGAATTGCTGGGGATTGAAAAAGGAGCAGGGCTGCCTAGAAGGGCTGAAGATATGGGAAGAGAATTGAAGGGAATGACATCTTACTCGAGCAAAGCATCGATTCGTTCTGGAAATTGCACTTACGTAATGGCCAAATATTTAACCCGCTCGACTGGCAGCTCGAATAATCCAAGCAATCCTACCAATCCTGCCACGAGATATCATCCGGGCGACGTCAGCCTCTACCCCCTGCGAGGTCCAACAGCATCGGGGAGGCACGGACGGGGAAGACCGAAAGGGCTAACAAACGGGTAAATGGGAAGGGGCAAGGGGTGGATACGTATCTATAAGCGTAAACGCACCAGTACAACTGCCAGCTTAATCGAAACTTGACATAATGCCTATCGCGTTATATCTACCAGGCTCACTTCCGCATAGGCTGTGTCTCAATGGCCAATTCCAGGACGCAATCTATCGCGCCCAGCGTAGCAAACCGTATCGACGTGAGATCCGGAATCGGTCCATTCGAATAAAAAAAGGTTCACCCTGTATACAAGCCGAGCAGCAGAATTCAGGACCTTCACTGTGACCAATTGGAGTGGCTACAGCAAAGGGTGGCGGTCGGTCTTCGATTTTTTCGACTGGAGATTGTCCCTCGTAAAGTGGACGCTCGGTCAGAGTGAAAAATTTGTGAAAAAGTCGAGGGGCAAAGCGCGGCGAGTCGAGCAATGAATTACTGAATTTTTTTACAGGCTCAACCGCATCGGTTTGGTTCCGTTCGCATGAGAAAATTGACTTTTTCGCAAAATAGCACACGCTTCCATACACAGAGGGGAAAAAGGAGTGTCGGTTCACGGACCTATTGAATATTTCGCGAGAGCAGGGAAACTAAAGCCCCGCGAATATCGAGCTCACTGGGTCTCCATGTGCATTCGAATTCCAGCAGACGTGCGTCTGAGCAGCCTTGACCGAGGATGCGGATGCTGTAGCTCGTATGCGCCTTCGAACATAGGAGCTGTTGTTTAGCAGCGCAGTCCGCGATTGTTCGCATCCGTCGTGGCGAATGCTCTTGTGGAGGACGCACTGCGAAGAGGCTGCATAGCTCAAGGGAGCAAATCTGCATTCGACGTCCTTGCTTTTTCTCTCCTTTCATCTACAAGTCCTGCGACTGCTGTCCTCGTTCCCTGCTACGCCTCAGGGCGAGATCCGTTATCCTTGACTCTCTTGGTACCCGTCATACCTGAAACTTGCATATATACGTGCACGAGTGGCTATATCGCTTCGTGCACCTAGAGCCTCGCACAACTAGAGAAACCGATACGTGTGGAGATAGGGAAGCAGGTAGATAGGCAAGCAGGTAGAGAGTTTGTAGAGGGGAGAGAAGAGAGAGAAAAAAAAGAGCGAGAGTGACGTAGTGAGGCAGGTTACGCACAGTTACGCACTTTCGTGTCAGTCACTAATTGCACTCACAAATATGCCGGGCAGACTTAGACTCGGGGACGGTCAGTCAAGCATCAGCCAGTATCGCTACCGGAAGAGCACGCTGAGTCCTCTTCATCCGTCTTCCTCTTCCGCTCTTGAGAATTCATTCCTATCGGAAATATTTGAAGATTCCGATCGACAGTTCGTGACTTGTGTCCGTGAGTTTTATGGTGAATTTGAATGGTGTTGTGTTGCTGCTCTGGGAGTCCATGATAAGTCTCGGACCAAGTGGTGGATTGCTTTTTCTTGAGACACCCAGTTTATCCTGGACAGGCTGGACAGCCTGGACTTTCCTGCTGAAATTGAAGTGCGGTTCCCGCTGGTCGACAGTCGATTTAAGAAAAAGTCCAGCTAGTCTTGCTATTCCTGTTGAGAATTGATCGGATTGATCGGTCAGAGCCAACGACAATAGGAAGGATCGAAGAAGGTACAAATCAGGAAAGAAATGGCCAGGATGGTCTTGCTTATTTTGATTCTGACGATATCCGGAAGCATCAGAGCCAAGGATAGTCCTGAGCCGGATCCTGTAATCATGATACGATCCACTTTAAAGTCCTGGCGAAGAATGTACAATACTTATCGGGAGGAAATGCATCTTGGCTACTGCTGGGCTGATTATTTCCTGGATATCAAAAAGATCATTGACGGCCTCGCCGCTCCGAAGGTTCCTGGCGAGTTTATCCTTGGTCCCGCACGTAAAAATATCCTTGAGGTTCTTCGCGAGGATGAGGAGAGCGATGATAAAAACGATGAATATAATACAAAGGAGGATCTGAATCAGGAATACGAGATCAGTCAGGACTATGACGAGGAAAACATGGGTGGGTCTAGCCTAGCCGGAAAGTGGGCAGCCATTGCCCAGGAAACCAACTATGATCCTGCCTATCAAGGATCACATTACCCGGTCTCCTTACTAGCCAGTAATTCCGAGCAGCAGACGTTCCTCGGAGCAGAGCAAAGCAACGTGGAACAACAAGGCCGCCTCCCGTACAGCTTCCCTGTGGCTCGATCTCTGGACTCGAATGACCCCAAGGAAAAATATGAGCCAGGACATCGATCAAACTCATCTTCGTTAGGAAGCCTCTTGGGGCTTGGGTTTAGCAACGTACACAGTCATGACGACGTTCCAGGCAATCGTTCCGCTGCCGAACGAAAAGATGAGGAATCGCGAGAGTTGCTCCACTCACGTGGATTCGGCAATTTAATCCTATCCATGCTGGGGCTCGATGGTCCAGGATACGTCGAGTCTTCCGTGTACAGGGTCGAACCGAATCCCCTTGTATTTACTATGGTCAGATTCATTGGGACATTCGTGAGGGTGGGTAGGGAAGTTATGAATACTATAGACTCCACCAGTGTATTAGCCTGCACCAAGGACTACTTGTGGGGCAAAATGTTAAACTGGATAGACTCATAACGTAGTTCTGAATATCTCAAAGCAGTTTCAGTGGAGTCAAGACACGACAGGATAACCGCGTTGCCAAAGGAGACGTCGTTTTGCGTGGGAAGGGACTTTATCTCTACTCTCTTAAGACTAGACTTAGATCCCACGGGAACAGTAAGTTATTACAAAGTACTATGAGACTATCATCAGAGAGACATTCGACTCAGCATTTCTGTCCCCGATTCCGGCGCAAGGAATCCTGCCTCCCTACGCCAGTCCCGGCGCTAGATAAATTTTTGAAGCCACCTGTTACTTACCGACATTCAGCAAGGAGCTTTCAATGAAAAAATGGTAAAGCTTAAAAGGACACTTTCTTCTCGTTCCACTTCCTCTTTCTCTCGCTCTCTTTTGATGAACTGCCGATCCCAGCGATGCTGAGAATGGCGAGTGAGGCTGCAGCCGTGCTTCTAGTGTGACTGCCACTTTTATAAAAGAAGCGTCGAATCTCGTTGTACAAAAGAGTCGGATCAAATATGCAGCCAGCGAAACGACCTCGCTCTTTATTCCTAGTACCGTGCTAACTTCCCGCTGGAAGAAGAATAAAAGGATGGAAAGAGGAGAGGGGAAGGAGAAAATTCAAGAGAGGCCTCGGACTCTGATCAAACGAGGGAAGCATCGCTTTGTGGGCTGGACTGAGGTTCTGAGTCGAATTCATTATTAAAAACTCGAACATCACACAGCAACTATGAGGACCTTCTAAGATAGATGGAAGATGGAAGCTGGAGATGAGAGATGGGAGATAGAAGAAAGCTCCTTCGCGTAACGGGTTACATAGAGAAGCGTCGTATTACCTACGTCCTTTCACAGCGGGTTTCTATTCATAAGTTCACCCTCTCTCTAGGTTCCCACCCTCCGCGCTCTAGTAAAGCCACCCGAGCATATTGCGAACTTTCATCGCGAAAAGGGAACATGTCGGCGTTCCTCGTAAATATTTAATTCTTAATCACGCGTCGGCTCGGTCGAGCCAACGTGCTGCTGGGATCCTAGCGAATCTTGGACAGTGTCGAGTCAATATCTGTGGCCATCTTTTTTCATTTTTTCTTACTATCTCTCTCTGTGAGTTTCCCGTTACTCGGACAGAATCGGAACTAACCTTCACTTAAGTCGGACGAAGATCCCAGAACTTTATAGAATTTCTAATGACTTAGTTTATAGCAGAAGGAAAAGTTCGTTTGTGACACACACACACATATACAGATTCTTTTAACGTGCATCATGTGTAATTCTACTTAGAGCGCTAAAAGGATTCTACTGATCGTGTGGAACTAAATCTGCGAACATAGTGACTCTGGTACGGCCGTTTGCGAATCTGGGCCAGCCTTCCGGGGTCGCATCCCTAGCAACTTTCAAATCGTATAGATACCGCTACGATTTAATAAGGTATAAATTGCCTCCTACTACGCTGCGAAATAGAATCGCTTCTACGAGCAACCGAATTTATTCCCGCTCCTCGGTTTTATTCCAGCCTGCAACCCCATTGGCCTGCACTACTTTTACAAACCAATCCATATCCAAACTCCATTGGCAGTTCGGCACTCGCGATAAAAGCGACAAAACATTTGCAAAATTTCCCACGAGATCAGATAGCACGAAGTTACCTTTCATGAGTATCGATGTCTTCCTCAAGGCTATTTCGAAGTCGACCAGGCTGATATAAACGGACGATTTAAGAACCGAAAAGAAACGACTTCAATTTCCCAATGAAAATACGCCTTCCCGCTCTAACCATTATAAAATCAGCTAGAAGCCTCAATCCCCATTACGACTCGCAGTAAGTCCGGCTTCTCCTTAAATCGTTAAGGCCGCGAAGCGCCTTGACAGGATTTATGGCGGTCAGCCCAGAAACAGGCGCGAATTCTCGACTCGGGCTGGCAGCACTACTAAGACGAATAATTCAATTCCCCAAGGCAAAGATGTATTACGAAAGAAAACTTATCTGGCCCCTTCGGTAAGCTCCCAAGACTGCTAAGACTGCAGCATGACTCGGCCAGAGTCTTGGTCGCCGTAGTAACTCCAGGTCGTTTCGTCATTCAGTTTGTTCAAGAAGTCGACGACTCATTATATTAATATTCGGGCTGCCATACATATACATACCGGGTCTTCCCTTTGATAAATTCTGCGGGTGAACTTTATAATTACAATTCACGTTAATCAGCGCGGAGTCCAAATCTGGTTTTTTTTTTGTCATGACGCTGAGCTGCCGTTGCGTTCCTCAAGTTGACAGGGTTGAACGGGGTGAACGTAGGACCATGAGATACTACGGGGATGTGGGGTCCATGAGCTTGGCGCAGATCGCTCGTCACCAAGGGATGAGAACCAGGAGGGTGGATGAGGTCAGATGAGGTGGGGGAGGTGCGGGTTGGAACGTAGAAGGTTGCCCAGTGGAATGAGAATGGCGAGAGGGTGAGAAACTACTCCGAAGGGAGAGGAAAATTGTGTGGGTGTGTGTGTAAGTGTGCGATTGGATGAGGGTAAGAGTTACGAAAGAGGTGGACAAGCTGAGGCGGTGGAGTCGGCTGATTCGTCTAATACTATCATGACCCAGCCGACAGTCGGAATGCGATTTTCCGTGAAAATTCCTGAAATATTTTCGAAGGCAAGAAGTGAAAGTTCACGACGGCTTTATAATCGAGTATATGTATGACAGTGGGTCAGCGTGAATGAACTGTTGAAAACTGCTAAACTATGTGACTCGAATACCGTTATTCATTTAGCGTCCTCTCCACGTATAGACAATTCAAAATCGTCCTATTTATTTTGCAAATTGCCAGTTAGCAGCCATCAACCGCGAGTCAACTCAGTCAGATCTGTCACAGTCGTTTAATAATCCAAAAGTCAATTCTCTCGTATTGCAGCTCGATTAGACATCAAAAGTCTTTGACGTGTCCGTCCGAATGCCTGGTGATTCGCAGGCGAATATTGACTACGCAAAAATAAAAAAAAAACAGTCTCACCGATTTTTGAATGTTTCACATGAATTTCGAAGTAGCCACCTGTTGTCACACTCTAGTGGAACGTTTACCAACTACTAGGGAGGTTTATTCTCGTCAAATGCAGTATTTATCTAGCGTTAATTAACCGTTTTATCATTCGACAAACCGTTGGCAGTAATTCGCTTAATTGTATTATTAAAATTCAATTACGACACGAAGCCCCCGGCGCGAATAAGCTACCATCCAAGCCCAGCCTAGGAAGAGAAGAGTAGAGAAGTGCGGAGGGGAAGGAAGGAGAGGAGAATCACCTTCTTGAAGCCGAGTTTCCCGACGGGATAGACTCAGTCCCGATAACGCGTACTTTGGAAAAGAGGATAATCCGCGAGGCAGCCATATTCGCTGCTCTCTGGGAATTCATTCGAGAAAGTTCTTCCAAGCTTGAAGCAACTCGAATTAATTGATCGGCTCCCAAACATTTATTCTTATATATTCGCATTCGTTAAAATAATACTAGCGGCTAAATTATGTACATGTCATTTGTGAAATACAAAAGAAATTTTTACGATCTGTCAATTAATCCTGCCTTCCCAATACCACACCCTTCTCCGTCAGCCAAGAAGATTCGATCACAGATAGGCCACGGATATAGGACCTTCCGGTGGCGACAATTTCCGTGAATAAAACAAGACTCGGTTTGCTGCCGTGAAGCGTCGACGAGGGATGAATCGCAACGGACTGCCGAGAAGTTACCTATTTTTTGTGAAAACAGAATAAAGAAACATCCTCCTCCTCTCTCAGTTACTGTCGTCCTGTCTGAATCGTAGAGAAACAAGGTCAAAGGTGAAAAGTCCTACCGTGATGTAGCTCTGATCTCTCTGCAATTCAGCCAGATTATCGTAGAGTCCTTCGAGCAAGGCTTTCCTTAGGCGATCCGTGTTTAAGCCGCAGCTGACCCTTTCGAGATTCACCCGGACGGCCAGCGCTGCCAACTGCTGCCGCACTTCGCTAGCGTATTCAAGATTCCTGTGGTGAAGGAAATTCTCGTGGCACCAGACCTTCTTTTGGATGGCATTTGTAAAACCGCGATAGACATTTAGAAGGGTGACGTGATCTCCTTCCCCCGATGAGAATCTGCAAAGGAATGTACAGGAAGGGATGCCAGCGTCTTCCATAGAGTCTTTACTGAGGTTTCTCTCACTGTATATAAATACCTGGATCTAGCTGCAAAAGCCTGCTGCCTCTTAGCGGGTGGATCTGTGAACACCGATTCTCCAGAAAGTAAGGCTATGACTGTGAGAGCTTCTTCGAGGCACTGATGCTCCACGGAGGCAAGGATAACTTTCGTGAAACGAGGATCGAGAGGAAACAGTGACATTGTTCTCCCAAGGGTTGTCAGCTGTGGTGGTAATCCTGTCAGTTCAATCGATCGTACATGACATTAGTTCCAAATACATAATAATGAGTTAATTGACATGGATACTTTTTATCTGTCAATTTTTTTACTATCTGACCTTTCACTGCTCCAAGTTTCTCAAGACACGAAACCGCAGCGTCTACCGCCTCCTTTGGAGGTTTGTCCATAAAATCAAACGTAGTAATATCCACCCCTATAGCCAGAAGCTGCAAGGCCACCCCAGCTAGGGAGCACCTCTGTATCTCCGGTATAGGCATTTCCTTCATCCTCTCAAAGTCGTCCTTGGAATAGGTCCTGTAACATTTTCCAGGAGCCTCTCGACCAGCTCTACCCGTCCTTTGCCAAGCCTGAGCCTTGGCTACCTTCTCCACCCTGAGAACATCCAATCCCGTGGTCGGATGGTGAGTTCTTGCCTTGACCATTCCAGTATCAATTACGTGCCTGATTCCTATATAACATGCATACGTTTCAATGATTAATACCAGCAGCGCTGGAAGTTTCGTTTATTGATTTTTGACCTGTTTATTTTTCTACTAGAGATAATTCAGAGATCCTCTGCTCTCTTTTTTTTTCTCTGTCTCTTACTCAATATCTACGACTGCGTTTTACCATCTATACGCTGAGAACAGAAATACTATGAGACTGACTAAACCAGCCTTCACGAGTGGCGAAACAAATTTTTAATTAATACAACAAAAGTTTCATTAAATCAAATATATTTTAGTCCATTGAACCGAATATCTGATAAAGATGAACGTCAATTTAGTCAATCCAACAGTATGCTTTTCTCAATGTAGAAATAAGCACGAGAACATGGGAACTAACATTCGCCACCCGACTACGAGTAGCGCCTTGAGTTTTACTTTAATAGATGGAACTTTTTTTTTTTTTTTTTTTTCTTACCACCAATGGTAACCGAAGTCTCAGCTACATTGGTAGCCAAAACCAGCTTCCGCATACCAGTGGGGGATGCCTTGAAAGCTTCCAATTGCTGTTGAGTCGGAAGGGCCGAATACAAGGGAAATACTTTGAGAGCAGGATATCCCTTTCCATCCAATTGCTTGGCCACTTGTCTTGCGGCCACTGCGGCTGCTTCGATTTCCTCTTGACCCGTCAGAAACGTGACGATGTCCTCGCTAAAATAGGAACTCGAAAGTTATATCCTTCCTAGTAACGAGAGTTCTGCGCTTTGGGATAGTACATTTCCAAAAAGAACAGAATAGTTTATAATATCTTTGCTTCGGTAATTCCTGTACCGTAAAACTGGAGCTTAATATAAAGTTTCTTACTTTGCAGGAGCTTCCCGATGAATCTGAAATACCGTGACTAAGGCAGAGAATGCATAATCCTCTTGAGTCTTAGTGGCGTGATAAATTTTTACAGGATGCTGCCGTCCCTCCAGATAAAGTACAGGCGCCTGGAAATACTTTGTGAATTTGTCGACATCCATGGTAGCGGACATCACCAGAAGTTTCAAAGGCGGTAGATTTTTTAATCTTCGTAATTTTTGAGCTCTTCGTGCTACACCAAGCAGCACGTCAGTCTGAACGGACCTCTCGTGGGCCTCGTCGAGAATAACGACGCAATAATCTGAGAGTATCTCATCAGTCATAGCTTCACGAACCATCATTCCATCAGTTAAATATTTTATTCTAGTCTGGGGCGACGTTACGTCCTCGAAACGCACAGAATAGCCAACAAGTTTCCCCGGAACGACCCCTTGTTCCTGCGCAACCCTTCTGGCTACACTTACAGCCGCGACACGTCGTGGTTGCGTGATGCCAATACACCCGGATGAGCCGGCGATACCAGAAGCTAATAATAACTGTGGAATTTGCGTTGTTTTTCCACTACCGGTCTCACCAATTATTATAAGAGTACTATGCTGTTTTATTTCCTCGAGCAGCCTGTAAAACGATAAAAATTACCGTCATTGCAGAAATGTGTTTGCATACTGCTGCCATCTAACGAGACTCGCGGAGTTATCAAAGATTTTGCTCACTGGGAAATCGGAACATAAAACAGAGCAGAGAATAATGCGGATCATAAATTTTATGATACATAGGGTTAAAGTTCTGGTATAAATTCTGACAAATTTTATGGTACTCTGTTTCCTGATTAATCCTGAAATATTTACAACAATAACAAGGAATCGAATACTTACCGTTTCCTCAACCTGTAGACTGGCAAAGTCTTTCTTTGCTGCTGTAAGGTTAGATTCGTTCTATCCGGTGGTTTAGGATGTTTAGGAGAAGTATTCGATGAACTGCCTTCGGTCTTCTGTTGCTTACTTGCACTCTCGCCAAAAACAACTGGAGTGGGACGTTTCGGTGTTAATTTTGGAAAACTCGAACTTCCCATCAAACTGTATTTTGAATCCGAGTTATCGTGTACACCCATTGTATGAAAATTCTCACTAAATGCTCCAAGACGATGCAGTGAAATAGTCTGACTTGGTTAAACCATTCGGACGTACTCTAGTAACGCACGTGTTCAACTGTACAGCTGTTTCCGTGGGTTATTTTCACCAGCACCATCTACCAGCGAAATGCGGAATTCTCAGAGCTTCGGGAGCACAATGGGTAAGTGACTCCGACAACTTTTATATGCATTACCGACGAATCCGTGACAGATTGCAGAAATGTAAATTCATTCTGACGTTGAAATATATAGCAATATTTCAGGGATCTTTGTGCATGTTGTTATAAGAGACCTTGAAAGAAAGTGAAATAATTCACTTGACAGAACATTTATTTTGCTAAAATATATTACACAATATAGGATCCATTAAAAAACGTTGAAGATCATTTCGCATTTTGCAGGATACGTAATAGTTATGGAACGTTCACTTCTCAGTAATATAAAATCGTGTATGATCGTTTGGGTAACTGCCTCTCTGATAAAACATAAACGGATTGCGTCGATAAATATCTCTGAATAAAAATATAGAGCATCCTCGATGGAGGGAAATCTTTGTATGTACAATCTCTATCAGTCATTGGCAATTACCGCACGATTTGTGCGTAATATTTATTTTTGGTCTATTTACCATTTGAATTCGCCTATTAACAAACTTATCACAGATTAACGCTGTGCCACGGGAAGACACAGTGAGCAAATTCTCCCGAGACATTTTCAATGTCCGTTAACTGACCTAGGAGTCGTCAACATGTTCAAGATCAAATGTCGAGCATCATCGAAGCGCTCGATACGTTGGTCCTTTCGCATGCATTGGCAACTAAAAGACAAAGTTTCTAAGAATTACTGCAAAAGATCGTCATTGGAATATTAATTTAACGCTAATTAATGTACCCATATATCATACCGGTGCACCTATGCGAGAAAGATATCTATTGCGGATATGAATATCAGAATGCGGTTGTAAAAGATCATCGGCTGACAGATCAGAAGTTGATACTCCAGATAATAGTTTTTCTCTTTCCAAGGAATCCGTTGTTTTCCGACGTTCGTCATACTTTTCTCGCTGACCTGGTGTCATATTGAGGTACCCGTCGGTAGATGCGATGTCCATCATCCAAATGGCCATAGTGGTGATCAGGGAAACTGTGGACAAAATTATTGAGTCAATAAATGATTTCAATTTATGAGAGAAGTAGAATTTGACAGACTCACTCCACAGCCAACCGAGGAAAAATATTTCCAGCATGAAGTAACCACCAGCATCAACTATCATGCCAGCTAATATAGATACAACAGCCAGACCCAAATTCTGAATAGATTGAGCGCTGAGAAATGAATAAAGAATAAGAAAAAGAAAATATTAAGGATCCTTGATTATTCTTATTTAAAATACTTACATCCCATAAGCCGTACCTAATTGATACTCTGGTATTACCAGAGCGATCAACGGCCAGAGACTGCTTGCCAGCATCGAATAGGACAATCCCATAATAATCATGCCAATATAAGGATTGACATAAGTGAAGGCAAGCAATCCATGCGCCAGCATCGTTATGCATATGCTAATAAAAACCCAGCTGACATTTTTTCCAGTTCTGTCGACAACATATCCAAGAATGGGTGATGCGATTGCCGAGATTGAATAAATTAGAGAATTCACTGTGTTGGCTGCTGCTGGCTCATATTCATATTTGCGTTCAAAGAAGACCCTTGGAATACGGATTAAATAGATTATCTGGTAGTATCATGGATGACTAATTCTTAATAATGCCTACTTACTTTCCCAAGGCGATAAATGGAAAAATGGCGACATAGTAGGCGATGCAGACTACAGCCACTAGCCAAAATACGCCCTTGAAGTCTTTAACGTCCGTCATTCGAACTACCTCGTTTTCCTGACCTTGTCCTCGTTTCAATAAACTTTCAGCTCGTTTATCCATCACAGCCAGAAGACAAGCGCAAATCATCGAGCCCACGCAAGTCAGAGCAGCTAGGAAGAGGACGACGCCAATGCATTGTGGACCTTTGTAGTACTGGGAAACGTAGTTGTAAATCGGCTCCATCACAAGGAAGTTGACGGTTGATCCTACGCGAGCAAAACTCAACTGCAGCCCAAATACCATATTCAGTTCTTTGCCTTTAAACCAGAACACGGCGTAGTTATTTTGAGCGACAGCAAGAGATTCGGCGCCAATTCTAAAATTTATAAAACATAAGGTTTAATGTTACAAATACAATATATATTAATAAGTTGATGTGAATAAATTTAGTACTTTTTTTTTAAACTTTTTTTCTTACCCAAATACGAATCTTCCAAGCATCATTAGCCAGAATATATCCATTGTGGCTCCAGTTGCAAAGATTATCTGGCCAATTAAAGTCAGTCCCATGTAAATGATAGTGCCTAAACGAGTTCCAAAAACTCTATCCAATAAAAATCCTCCAATGAAACAGAAAATCACGTTCGGCCAGGAGTAAATCGAGTAAAGTAAAACAAATTTACTGGTTGATAACTCCAGATCACTCTTGAAATTATCCTGCAGCGCGCCGGGATTGTCGTAGCAAAAGTACGATCCTAGATTGCAAGTGGAAAAAAAAGAAAACGTGATTATTAGTGTAAAGACTAGACTAAACCAATAATTGATAAAAGAAAAAGAAAGGTTCAGACTGTTTGATTAGTCATCCCACAATGTTATTATAGGGAAACAGAGATCAAGGGTCGAAAGTTCACGATGCTACTAATAAAGAGGGAATTCTTTCTTGAGTAATCAGAATTATCTTCATTATGAACATTTCATAACACTTTATTGACTTCGAATACAACTAACATTACTTGTTCTACTTCATTTTGCGTGGCTGTTTTATTTTGCGGAAAATACGATGTTCCATCGTTGATTTCCAACTGTCGTGCACACGTACACATAAAAGCAAAAGATTCTGATATATCCCATAGCAGCAGTTACGGAATACGTGCGTGTTCCGATAAGAGAATCGAAGGAAAGCAAAATACGGAAAGTCGTATTGCGACCTTGGGTGAATGATGTGGGAAAACAATATTAGGAATGGCTGTTGCTTTGTATTAAATGACTGGTTGATAACGTCCCCATCAGAGGAAGATTTGCTCTCGTTACCCACAGATTCCTCTCCAGTCGATGGCAACTGAGCAATCGAGTCAAATTACGAAAAGCAATAAAAAACAATGGCAGCATAAAATATATAGTATTTTTGAGTTGAAACTTTGAGGCCTACCGAATCCGAGAAGACACATGAGTGCAAGACCTAAAAACCTATAAAGAGGTTTTTTCGGGCTGCACAGTCCATGAAGTGCGATCTCCTCGCTGTCAGTTCTGATAAGGCTCTCATCGGGACTCTCCAGAACGCCTCCTTCCATCTTGGTCTTTTTCTTCTGCTATTTCGAGCAAGCTGAAGGAGAGAAGGAATTAGCCAAAGAAAAGAAGAACTGATTAGCAATTCTGTCTCTCGTGAAATCCGATTTTGTTGACACAGTTCACCGTAGTCGACACACTAACAGCTTTGCATCTCGATTGGTATGCACAATCCTGCCATATCCTTCGTAGACGTAACACTAATTATCAAATTGTTTATGTCACACTAACTATACAAAGGATTTGGTTAATAGAGCCACAAGGAGGACAAAGACTGATACGCGATAGACTCAACAGACTGTCACTTAGTCTCTTCGGTTGGCCGACGCTGTCCAACAGCTGAGACACTTAGTTGACATACCAACGTGTTTGTAGTAAAATCTCTAGTAAAGAAGTTCAGTGAACTTCTATTCTGTAAAGTAACTAGATATAGTCCCTGCGAGAAACATTGGATAGTGGCGCCACCAACGATGAGCGAACGAACTTCCATCCAACATATGGCTAACGTCAGTCCTTTAATGAATGGATGGATCAATGAAGTTAAGAACGACTCTTAAGATTTATTTTGAAAATGACAACTTACCGGACCCATGTCCGTAAACTTACAATAAACGGTGTATGAAGATGCTTACAATTTCTTATGAGCTGAAGTTACAATTAAGGATATGAGTAAGAGTATAAAATATTTATGATTACGAGGCAACTTCTTCTGTTGCTCCCTCAAACTCCAACTTAACCTGACACTCCTCTGGTAAGCCTTCAACGTCCACTTCCGATTCTGGAGCGTTCAGCATATTTAGAGTTACTTCTGCTGACTTTCCCATCAACCCTTGATTTGCGGCCGCTTGTTGTTGCTTTTGAACTTGCACTTGTTGCTGCTGCGTAACGCTGCTCTGCTGCATCGATTGCTGTTGAGTCTGTTGCTGTCTGATCGGAACACCTGCTTCCTCGAATGCCTTCTTCTTCAAGGTGGTGCGTATCTGCGAGCTAAAAACAACGAAGAAAAACGTCTCTGTCAAATGGTGTCAGATCTGACGGAGAAATTGAGCGACAATCCGTTGGCTCGATGCGGCCTCGTCAACTTACACCGTTCTCCCCTTGATGTGCTCACTTATTTTGTTCAAATCTTCGCTGAAGGTTTTTACCGAGTGACGGAGCATCTCAATTTCCTCGTCAGTCCATTTACTGTAACTCAGGATAACGTTTCATGAAAGGCAAATGATCCTGTTGACTATTTTTAATTATTTGGAATCTTGAACATCTTTACAATCTCACAGAAACACGTTAAAAGACCCGCCATTGGTATTCGTTGAATAGCTTTGAATATTTTACATCCTACGCCAGTGGCGTTCCTAACTTATCATCAGTCGAGTGTATACAACGCGTCCTAACATTAAAAGCTGCGAATCGAGCATCGAACGATGCGGGTGTCTCAAAGTATACTAACCGGGCTGTGTTGAAAGATAAACATGAGCAAAATTGGAAAAGTGCAGATATGAAATTTACCCAGCTGGAGAATCCGTCGTTGGATGCAGCTGCATCGTTAGCTCTCCAAGTTTGTTGAAAGCCGCTCCGGCGGCAGTGAAGATTTCACCAACCTGTAAAACCAAGCGAGACGTCAGCACTAGAAACGCCAGAGCCTGCGACCGTTTACCGCGCACTCGTATTTCTTTGTTCCCTATTAAATTTCACTATGGATATACATGAAATATTGTGAAAATACTATTGTGCAGCCTCCAGAATATACTCTACCACTCTGGATTACTTATGGAAAGGGTTCTGCCAGATAAATACAAAGTAAACAGCACATAACCTAACCTTCCGTCCACTTTGAAACTCCATCGCTAGAATACTTTAGGACGGCTGTGGGCGCACGTGGCTTGGGATAGAAAATAAGGGCGAGTGGTGGGATGCACCGTATACTTATAGTGTATTTGGGGGGAAACTGAGGGAATATCACTTTGTAAAGTCACCATTCTCACTTACCTTGCTCGCCGAGTTCATGTCAAATTGTTATTATACAACGATTGGCCGCCACTGGCTGAGGCTCACGAGTTGGTGCGCCGTGGCCCTCTCGCGTCGCAAACGTCGCGACGCCTCGGTAGTCTTCTCGTTATTTACCGTAGCGTCGGTGTATTATCCTTATGCAATAGAGACAAAGACTTTGTGTACAAAGTAAAAAAACTTTATTGTGGAACAACTGAGAGATACATAATTACGTATTAGTATTTCTCTCGTAAATAATAAGCGTTCTGCCCCAATGATTATTTTCAGTGACTGTAACTTTTTGAAAATTACAATGGTCCGTCAAAATATTTTCGATATGTTTACCCATGTTTCCGCGATACTTCAAACTGTCTAATAGTGGGAAATCTTCACCGTTGGAACGCCGCAGTTTTCTGGAGGCATGTCTGTAGCTTTTCCATGACTGAGGTTCAATCACGACCATGTTTGAAAATTTGCAAACTCCGGAAAGAAACTCAACCAATCCTGAGTCTCCATAATTTATGTGAATCCACATAGTGATAGAGAAACAAAATGCTACGTCGAAATGGCTCCTGTTGTGTTTATACAAATATTCCCAAAGGAGTTTATCTCTGCCTTCAGAAATGAAATTCAAACATTCAAAGCTGACGTGATCCGGTCGATAATTTTTTTCGCAAGCTCTTTCAATGAGAATTGAATCAAAATCCAGTCCAAGAAGAGACAAGTCAGTTCCGTCATCCTCGGTGAGTAAAGACTTGAGAAAATCATAAAGTGCCAGCGTAAGGTCCTGCAAAAGTTAAAAAGCAGGACAGTTTATTTATATTCTTGAAACGACGTAGTCTACAAAATTTTCAGATCGGAACAGTACAGAGAGTTTAGTCAAGTCGTGGTGAACAAGGATTCTATTCTGAGTCTAGGCGTGCGTCGAGAGGCGTCATCGAAAAGACCGATAACACGTCTAAAATTAAAATGCCATTTCCTAATCAGACGTGTCGGAGGCCTCGGGCCAGCCTCTTCCGTGCAACAGCTGCGCGATGCTTACCCCCACATTACACCCGATGTCTAGTCCCAGGAACTTCCGGTCCGGGTAGGAAGAGCACCATACGTCTCGCGGAAGTTGCCGCACGCGTTCTTCCGCAGGATGAAAACTGTAGTAATTTATAAAGTTTCCATATCTACTGGCACCCGGATTTCCGTGATCATTTTTCTCAGTGTCCTTTCCCGGTACTTCTTTCTGCATTTTGCAAAAATCCAACCGAATGCCCCAGGCAACTGAAACGAACACAGACGAGACGTGGGATTGAATCGTGTCACGTGTATGCCACACGGAGTGTACAATGTAGTGATATAGTCATCTGGAATAGGGCCTAGAATAAGGGCCAATCTCCAAAATGCTAATCCTTCTTCGAGACTCAAATTTAGACTGTTTCGAATCCCAACGAGAACGAGATGCAGGATCGAATGAAAGGAGCGTACCGGTTCACTCACTGCTTCCAAGGTGACGGGGTGTCTCGGATACGGTCGATGATCCGTGTGCCCGTGTGCCGTCTTGAAGTATGTGTGTATCGTGCCAATGACGCGCAATGACTGCTCTTTTGAATGTATTCTCCAGGCGCTGCCGCCAGACGGCAGTTGTTTAGAACGAGCCGTAGCGACTGTAGGCCGTTCGCAAACGGCACGCTAGAACACGTGGCGCTGCGATCGATGCCCGCGTCGCGGCGTACAGTGCTGCCGTCTCGCGATCCTACGCAAAACTCTCGTCAGGGTCCGTGACATCGTAAAAAGACCGAAAAACTTGAGGAGAGAGATTTGCCAAGAGCGGAACGCCGAGAACGGAAGGATTGAGATAATTCGCAGGTGTCCGCGACCCAGATAACCGTAGCCTTCGATCAGTAATTCTCGGGGACGTAGGACGCTTGGAAAAAAGTTAAGAGACAACTCGTGAAATCGATGTATTGTCCAAAGGAGCGAATCGGGGAACAAATATACGAACACGGGATTGAACAGCTCTCGAAAACTCAAGTTATCACAAACGACGCTGAACTTTACTTACCAACGGCTACCACCGCCCACATCTTACTGCATCCTACTGCATCCTACGTTTTACGATACATGAGTAAAATTTCTCGAGACCCTCTGCGTTCTTGAACCGCAAGGATCTCCTTTGTTCCTGTATCAGGGAGAAACCCTGGCGTCCCTGCATTCTCTGAAGGATCCCGAGAACAGAGAGGACAAACCGTGAAATCCACAAAGCCTGTGTAAAGCCGAGTCGAGGCTTAGCACGAGCCGACGATCCCTTTTTCGAGCATCCGTAATCGGACAATGGACGAGGATCGGACCAAGCAGCCTTCTTGGCAGGTGCCGAGTGCATCCTGCCCTCACGCTAAACTCGCCCTCCTCCTCTCTCTCTCTCTCTCTCCCAGAGTCATGGGACTGCATAGCAATTTCTTTTTTCTCCAACGGCAGATGTGCCGTGAGGCCTGTGTACAGGCACGTAGCTTCTCCGAGATAACGAAGATTACTCGGGTGCGTGCGCCCATAGAAACGAGGCATCGACAAATATTGAATTTCTTGGTCATTCCTGTTGCTGTTGCCATTGCTGGTGCAGGCTGCAGCCGCAGCACGTCTGCTGTCTTATTACGGATCGACGAAATCCGCAGAGGCGCACGAGTGGCATGCATACTGGATTCGACGCCATATGCTTTTTGCACTCGAGTGAGTTTGTGTGATCATCCAAAATGAAAAGATAATCTTGATCTCCGTTATGAGAACGCTGATCATAGTCGTATCGAATATCACGTTACCATGATGGATCGTGTAGTGTAGCACGTAGCAAGCGTGTACGATGCTGTCAGGCTATTAGGAAAGTCTGTACTAATTACTAGTGAGTAATTAGTCCTTTTTCAATGAGGTCACACAGTCGTTCCAATTAGGATGTGCTGACTGTATCGAGCGACAGCTGTTTATGATACTTTTTCAAGTAACATAAGCTTAGGTACTGCCGGTAAAATATATACAGAAATTAAAAAAATTTTGGAAATCGCAAACCGCGAGTCCTGCCAGGTGTTCCGCGTGATTTATACCCGGCTAATATTCCGGTTTTGTAACTTGTCGCTCGGCGACTCTGGTGAATTGCACAACGTACGAGCGCTGGCATATTTTGCCAGAATTCAAGCCGGCGAATCAAAAGGCTCTCCGACCGACAATTGCTCATCTATATGCGTACTAGATTGTCATTTGTTGCTCGGCAACTCCTCGATGAGAGCACTCGACAATTTTCGGAATGGGGATCCCCGGAGTAAGCGTAAATATTTTTCTGACTCCGTAAGTAGTCAATGTCGCGAAAGGTAGGCTCACGTTTCATTCCTTAACCGGAAATCCATTTTAGACACGTCAGAGCTAAAAATTCCCTCGGTGCGACTTGTGGTGATGCTGGATTCTACGTCGCAGTCTAAATTGAATAAAGAGATTACTTGGTGAGAAGGCGACCGGAAGTCTGGTCTTTCCTTAAGGATGCGGGTCCAAATTGCATTTCCGCGTTTGTACACAGCGGGAGTAAGGAAGGGTAAATATTTTTATGGCGCCGGGTACAGCAGTCAATGCCGCGAGACAGCTGTTGCGCTCCTTTCTTCCCTTTCGAAGACGAAATTGGCCGAGCAGAAGCAGACGGATAGACACGGAGGTCCCCGGAAGTCGACCGTAAAGCGATCCCGTCCTCATTTCCTTCCCCATTGAAATTTTCCTGCACCCGAGAAAATCTCCTTTTTCCGGATCTACGGTTTTGCCTCATACACATTTCCTACACCTAATACCTAAGAATCGAACAAAGGGCACACTGACTGCAGGAAACTTTTGCAGAGGCCAGCAGCCAATTGGTTATAACGAATTGCACTTTGTCAGCACGTGCTTTCGCCGTTCATGCATTTTGACGGTTGGGTCTTCTCAAAATCCATGTATACCATATACATATTACATATCCGGTGGTAGGACAGCGCGCGTAGTAAGGAGCGGAAATAGCCTAACGGGCTGACGGATGACGCCACTTCCGGGATGTGACCTTAAGGATCGCAATTCTCAATCCAACCCCCCACCCCTCCTCTACCGCCGCTGAAATTTGATTATTCAGCCATGCTTCGACCAATCGTTCACCAGCATTGTTTCGTGCAGTGTGATATCTTATCTCCTGGGGCGTGAGAATATTCTGATACCCCCTTATGCAAAATATTATCGCTTTGCAACATACACCCTCCCCCCTCTCTCACTATCGTATCACACACTTTGTATATATCACATACAGTATGTTGCAACTACAATACATTGAGCGACTGAAAATAATGACAAGCACAACTCGAATAGACTGCTGCTTCGTTCTAACATCTCCGAATTGTTGCATTACGCGATCTTCCGTGTAGACGCACGATGGCGATCAGTCATAGTGGGTTTTGGGTGGGTTTGCATGGGTGCGTTAGAGGAGTGACGGATATTTGAGAAGTCTTTCATTTTGCGGATGAACGAATCGATCCTAGGCCTTGGTTTGTTGCTGGTGTCGCGGCGTGACGCAATACCACACACTCTTGCCAATACGACCATGTCGATAGGCACTCTGTGTTCATAGGCGTCTGTATGTACGAGACGCGTGCACATCCGGCCTCTTGTTGATTCCTGGATTTAAAGTTTAGAGTCAAGTAACAATAGGAAATGCAGTCGAATGGACGCGAATGATTGGTGGTCAATTATAGGAATTCGTGGGACGCATTACGCCTATGCAAGGAATGACTTCCGAGCTTTCCAGGTTGCAGTGGAAATTGATAGGAATCATTGTTGAAAGACAGTGCGTCGGGTCTTGGAGACGCACGGCGACCTTCGTGATCTCAATAAACGAGTATTCGCACCGACAGGACTTCGGGCAATGGGCTTGGCGGGGGTATCGACTAATAAGTGTAACTGGGTCACCAAGGCAAGGATATCGCACAATTATGAATTACACTTGGCGAGGCGCGTTCGAACGACTTGACGAAGTGCGACTTCCTCGCTGCTCGATCCAGTTTCAATGTTAAATTACTCGACAGGAGAAAAGACTTACTCGCCTCTGCTATTCCGCGAGTCTCCTTTCCCTCTGAACTCTAAGATTTCAAGCAATCTCATTGGACTCGGGAATTTCTTTTCCTGTCGAGTGCAATATTTATCCTGGAGGTTGACGATACCGATAGAGTAGCTATTAGCTGCGCCATACAGAGAGAGAGTCGTGAGCGAATAACTCGGCCGATCGATTCGCCCGGGAGACTATCTCGAGCGTCTCGTGAATTCCAACGACTTTCTTCTTTTGGGAATTCATGCCGAAGAAGACTTCTTGAGAGATAGCAGGGAATAAGGGAGTGACAGGGTGGTGAGATACGGGAGGGAGAGGAGCGAAGAATCGAGAGGAGGAGAGTCGGCAGCGTCGTTTATTGCGGCCAAGCAGCGATCATGCTCTCGTTGCGAAACGCCAGCGCGTTACAAGGCGAACTTGGGATTGGCTCAGGGCGTTGCGGCGTCGGCCATAACGGCCATCGTCGACGAGCGGACGTCGATTGAGAAACTAGAAGACACGACACAAGCATCTCCCCAGTTCACACGCTCCTACGTATAGACGCAGGAAGCAGCGCGCCATCTCGGAAACTCTCGATTGGCGAATTCGTCATGTAAATAATTAGCTCATCGTACATCTTTCACTTGTAACGTTTCTTTCGGGAAGGTGCACGTGCTTCAGTCATGCGGCAAAGGTTATTTCAGTCGTGGAAGCCGAACTACTAGCAGTGCGAGCTAGGAGGAACGAAAACAAATGACATATTATTTCCTAAGAGAGGATTGCGTCAAGCGTTGACGATGCCGGCGCCCTCGCAACTCGCAACCGGCCGCGTTGCTCTCGGCTGCGTTGCGTTGGGTTCCGTTGAGGCGCTGCACGCGAGGTGGCACTGCGATATGTTGGAAGGGAGAGAACTCGGCAGAACTCAAGCAGGAGCATTGCTGCGCGAGCAGCAACGTGATGGACACGGAGTGATGTGGCGGCTAAGGGAGGTGGCGGGAACGCGCGAGGGGTTAGTAGGATGGAGGTGGCACGAGGTGAGCTGGCCTTCCTTCTGACCGTCACTCCGTTCGCTCATTGCGCAGTGTCCTCTAAAGTCACCAATTAAAAAAGGTCTCTCGATATCGGAGAGCGCCGGGACAGCAGGCAATACTGCCAGCGCAATGAAACCGCTTACGCTTGGTCTTGTAAATCGTCTTGATCTGCCGACCTACCGATCTACCGATCAGCCTCGATTCTTTATTACGTTACAAGCGTCTCTTTATTTTTCTCTTCTTTTTCTTTTTGCTTACACAAATGACTCCCGTTATTTCTTCACGTTCCTCTCCCTCGGGCCAGTATGAGATATCAGTTGGTCAACTCGAACGCACTGATCAGATTTTTCAAAGATACCAGCTAACTGCACGTGTCCTCGGATGCACCTAGAAAAAGATTCTCCAGGTGAGAACATGAGTCAGCTAGGCAGTGGACCACTGCATCTCAATCGAGAGATGGAACGAAGAGGATACGCATCCTGGACAGAGAAAGAATAATCCTGCACGAGTCTCTGAGGTCGACAGCGTTTTCAACGATGAGCAGCTGCCACGGGAGCAGCCGGCTGAGGAGTTGGAAAAGGCTGAGAGCGAGAAGAGGAACGAACAATGAGAGGCTAAACGAGAGGAGACAGCCTCTGGCCCATCCTGGTGCTTAACTCGCATTGGTTCGATACAACAGGATGCAAGTGGGCCGCGCGTGGCGCATTATCTTCAGTCTCGAATGCAGGGCCGTCGATTTATAGCTCAGGGTCTCGCGTCTTGAGGACCTCGTTACTTCTTACAGGTCCAGTATCGCTGTGTTGCCTACTGCCTAGTAAGAAATCCCACTAGGAAGTCCTAGTCCTACACTGTGATCGACGACAATAAGTTTCTCTTGCTGTGGAGGCGAATGAAAATCTTTGATACTCGAACCGGAACCTGGTACTGTTTTTCTTTTTTTCTGGGGCGTCAACCAAACCGCGAACCGGTTAGAATTTTTTGCCGGTTCGATGCCCTGCACGTTAGACGTGCCGATACGCCCAGTGGCACTCCTGGTGTTCTACGTATCAGCACAGGACTATCGTTTCAGTCTTTTCTTTAGTTCCCATTCTTTTTTTCCTTTATTCCTAGCATCCTGTGCTCACACGGAATCCTCCGCAAATCTGACCGCGGATAACATTTTTTCTTTCCCTGTTTAAAATATCAACTACGCTGTGGAGTCACGTCGATCGTCCTACCCGGAAAGTCTTCGAATAGTCTTTTTTTCCTGGTTCACTCGTGATATGCACGTTGTTGCACCCAGGACATGCATGTAAAGCCAATTCGAATTGGAGAGCGTTACCATCCGCACATAAGAGACTGAGAAGTGTTAATGGCCTGATGTAGCCTCGCGTGCCCTACGTCCCTGGAAATCGTGGCAGAGACCACGGATGTCACGGTGAACGGACGACCAGCGGCGGCGGGCGCTCGGTTTTGTTCGGCTTTGCCGGATTTCGCAATCCTCACGGCTCAACCTCGTTCGAGGTCGCCACGAGACCTGGGCAAGTGCCCCTTCTTCGTTATGCTCATGAAACCGCGAGTTACACGTTGCTACACATTATGCCCCACGTTCCCTTCTATAGCCTCGCTTAGTAGCTACAAGCGAGCTTCCTTCTTTTTCAGCTATGTACCTATTCTTTGACGCACTCCCTTCGCTTCTCTCGGCCATTCAGATGATATCGAAGTCCCGCCACAAAGAAAGAAGCAGGAAAAATACGATGCAGTTTTCACAACGATGTACCGGCTTGCTTTCCTTGTTTCGAGGAAAACATTGAATTCGAAGAAAAATGATATTCGAGATTAACATAACTATGGTCCATTTTTTTATTTTTTTTATATTGACACTACGTCAGTCCTGCCACGGGAAGTGGGTATGAAAATTGCATCAGGAAACCAAAACTTCCGTGTCCGGGTCTTGTTTGCGTTGCTTCTATTGAGGCCAGATAACAGACTGCTGTGAGTATATATAGTACGAACGTTACTTCAATAGCCGTGGATAGCATCTTATCTACAGTCTATTCACGAGAAGCAGACGAGGCCACTCCGGAAGCGAGTAAGCCACCTCCTCTCATTGTAGGATATCCCGATTACGAGACGACCTACCGAGAACCGCATCTACTGAGAAACAAGATGTTTCACTTTACGACAGTTCGCGTTTCTCATAGCTGCCATGACTAAACGGGACACCTGAGACATTTGGAATAGATGGAATAGAATGTACTATTACCGTTGTGACAAAGAGTTTACGACATACCTTCTGAATTCGTCTGAAATACCCTAAATAGGTACCTGAGTAATTACACGAACGCAGTACCGTTAGATGTCCACAATATTACAGATATAAAAGTATTTCGTTCAGAAACGGGACCTTGTGGAATATCGCTAACTATAGGAAGACAATAAAAAGCTGTAGGTAGATATAATTAAGTGATTTTTCTTTTTCTTTCTTCCACCAATGAAGGTTATAGAAGAGGATATTAATGGTTCTGTAAATTGAATAACGAATGCCGTGTCGCTGGTACGTCAATTATCCAATCGACGCGACGGAAGTGCTATAAGACATGTATTGCTTGCCGTGCTGATTACTTACATTTATGATGAATACCCGGGTAAGGCGAGTCCCAATTATGTTATTGTATTTGAGCATAAACATTCAAGTACATAATCATGACACATCAAGTCGATGACGTCCTAGCCGGAATTTGGTCATCAGCGCGGCTCCCGATATCTCCGGGTTCGTGAAGCATTTGCAAAAATAGGATCTCGACCGTGAACGTTACAGCGCCCAATGTAGCGTCGATGGCCGTTTACTCGCACACGTCTATTACATGGGTATACGTACACGAAGACGCACACGCGCTTCACGTTCGAAAACGTCGAAAGTCACGCGAACGTGTATTGGAGCTATAAACGTGTTATCTATCTCGAAAGAGGTAACAGCCAAAAAGAAATAATGCTTATGTGAAGCGATTATTATAGCCTGTACGGGTTCCTTTATTTGGAAAACAGTGATGTCTGTCGATATCTCGAGCTCTGGCCCGGGAGTAATGTATTCGCGACGATTTTTGCCGTATAATCGGGCCATTTCCTCTGGGATGAATTGAACACGTGCACGATCCGCCAGTGTCTCAGTTTGCAAATCCAGGAATTTACAGTGCCTCGCGTATATGTACGCGTATAAACTGGGATATTCTATTTACCGTAGTGCTCTAGAGTTCCCTGACACCTGGCACATCCGCCGTGGAAGAGACAGCATTTACATGTGTCGTCTTCATGGATAAATGCAAGAGTCGATGCATCCTTTGAATGGAGGTTCGGTTGGATTAGAAGCAAATGTCTTGCGTGACGCGTGGAAGATGATTGTTTGAATATATTCGAAGGTTGACACGAACAAGCGCCACGCAATCGAACCTGCCTATGACGAGAGACGGTGATAATGATACGTATGTGCTCGTACGTGTTCATTCGTGGGCATACGTGACCGCGTGTCAACGTATAAGCACCCCACGTATTTCTCTCCTAGAGGCGGCACTGTCCCCCACTACGGACGCATGCGCAGTAACTCCTCCGACCGGCGCCTTCGAGAGTTCGCGACGTCCTGACGGCAGCGCACAGTTTAGTTTCTAGCTGCACAATGGCGTGCCAGGTTCGTTTCTCAAAGCTCAGCTGGTGCCGTTTCTGAGCGGAGGCCGGCCCAAAAAGGTTGGACCGTCCACAGCGCGGGATTAAAGTCATCCAGCAAGTCAGTCTCATCCTGGCTAGCAGTCTCACGCATCCTCGATACCAAAATACATAGAATTTTCGGTGGTCATCTGGGCTCTTTGCCGTAAAAGCAAAGAGCAGTGTGTGCGCGCGCGAAAAACAATTCGTCCGGGAGTTCCGGAGATTCGTTTTCGAGGAGACGGTGTTCCATCAACTTTGGAACGTTCCCCCGTTCAGGAACGGTCGACAATACGAAAAGCATCCACAAGAACGAGCAAGGTACACCTACCCAACTTGAGGAATTGGGATTTACTATTTGGAAATACTTCGTGCGACGTTCAAGTGATACTTCAGTGCTTGACGGATATCATTTGTTTCCCTTAGCTGTTTTCGATTTAATCAAATGTTTTCATCGCGGAAATCGTTCATTTGCATCGTTCTCAATTTCTCATTGCTAGGAGAGCCGCGCTCCTAGACTGACTACTGCTTCGCAAGAATTCTCCTTTTTTTTTTTGACTGACCTTCGCGATCGCAACAACCGTCCTTTTTTCACGCAATCACCTTGTGTCCCAGGGAGTCCCGACTACATGATTCTAGTGCTCCTGCAGTTGATTTCGATGAACTGGATTCGCGGTGTCAGAAAGTAAGAGAGAGAGAGAGAGAGAGAGAGAGAGAGAGAGAGAAGCTTAAAATTGATCGATAGACTGGATGGCACCGGTGCCCACTAACCGGAATGGCGTCACAGAACACGACTGTACGCGACACTCGTATTTGGCAATTTATTTCGTGCGATTGCGTCACTTTACAGCGTAACGCTGTCGGTCTCCGCGGCCGCAATATCGCGGGGACACCGTGAAACTCCGCCATTTTGACCTTACCGAAGGATATCTACTATCGGCTGCTGAAAAGCGCTCGGTATTTCGTCAGCCAAAAGAACTCACCAACGAGTCTGCTCCATTCAGCTCAGTTAATTTCGTAAGATTTCTTAGTATGCGTGGTACAACCACAATTAGGATTGGGGCCCCGAGGGGCCTCATGACTTCCAGCGTACATACACTCCTGCTCCGGGAGAGGACCTCATCGTTTGCGGGCTCCTTTTAAGCGCCGATAGTAAATAGAAAGAGAGAGACAATAAATAATATCCGTTAACGCGTCGTCTGCTATAAAGTGGAACCCCCCGAGGGATCCAGGAATACACGGCCCTGATATTTCAAGCGAATCACACGAGTTTGCGCAAGTGCGTAGATTGCCAACGTTTCGGGACACGAACTCGTGATTGTCGATAACCAATTGAATCTACGATAAAGTCGTTGCAAACTAGAACGATCATTGAATTCTTATCACGAATCTATGAGGTGTGTTATCACTCGAAGTTCCGCATAATTTTCATTGACGCGGGTCGCGTATGCATCGTGTATTCTCGCGACTTTTATTTTACTTGTGCACATACAGCCACCCTAGATGTTCTCTCGCAACAAACGGGCCCGTAGCTACGTTCCTGAAATCGAGTACGAATTGCGAGAGCATGTGTAAATCGCACCTCGGGAATTTGAAATCTTCCTGCCTGTATGGAGCGCGACACGAAATACTCGTTAAAGTATAAAGACACCGGCCGCCTCCGTTACCCTCCTACCGCCTACCTACCTATCCTACCTATCCCTGACCTTCCAAAGTCCTCCGGAGAATATACGTTGCACAAGAACATGAATAAATGACGAAAGATTTGCGTTTGAAATTATTCGTGAATCACGAGCGCACCAAGTGGGACTCGGGGCCTCGAGAATCGAGAGCGAGCACTTGCTAGCGTAGGAAATCCAATGATTGTAGCTTAATGATTCGGTGCACCGCTTCAACTTCTTGATCAGTTCGCCGTTGTGTCGAACTTTGCGCTTGTTCGTCGTACTCGGTCGTTGATTACACGATGGAAGGCACGTACGGCGCAACTATTCTTCATTAGTCAGCCTAATGACGTATTGATATTCTTCCTTTCAGAAGCTACTCATCCGGTGACACGATCACCCCATGAAGATCTCTCTCCGTCCACGGATCATTCGCAGTTCACTAGGGAAGAATATCCCACACAGACGATCTACCAAAATTTTTCTTTGTAGCTACTAAAGTTACCTGACTGACAATCGTGCATTGGCAACCCTCAGCTACGCAGCGTCGTGCATCAAACAATAAGCTAAGGGGGCTGTGCGCGACTTTTTTTTAAAACAAAGTGTTCAAAAGATAATTAGTGTTGGGAAAACGAAAACAAAAGCTTTTTTTTTTTGTTTGAGTTTACCCGAGTACGAATTACTGTAGTCAGTGTGAAAAGAGGAGGTAAAGGAAACATAGACTAGAGGGAAGGGAAGATAAGGAAAGAAGAGAAGACTTAAGGAGCAATTGTGCGTGCTACCGAACGGAAGTGAAGTTCGCGCGCAATATGAGAGTGGCCAGGCAGCATCCTCTGCATCTTCAAGTGACGCGTATCAATAATGGAAAGTTCCTGGTTAACCCGAATAACCATCAAGACGTTCATCAACCCTCGAGCGAGGAGGCGCCCGTTTCACCGGTCGTCTTTCCAAGTTGCGAGCCTGTGCCAACTGCCCATCATGGTCCGACCATACTCGGCGATCGATTCCTTCTCGTAGGACCAGCCGAAGGTAGCGCCTTGTACAGATGCGTCGACGTGCAGACTGGACAGCAGCTCGTTGCCAAGGTCTGTATGCGAACAAACCAGTGGAAACTGGATATTGGTTGCACATTGTTACAATTTAATCAGCCGCTCGTCGCAATTATTAACTTTGTTACTTTCATCGCCTCCATCACCTGCTTCTCAATTCCAGTAAGTGCAAGACACAATAACTTCTCCGGATCGACCTTATCATTCGTTTCAATCACCGATCGGCATATGATCAAGGTTGATGGAGTCATCGCCGTTCCGATCACCAATCGCACAGTCACGACCCTCCTTTTCGCAATTAACCGTCTCCGCTCGCGGCTCGTTCCTAACCTTCACGAAATTCAGATACTTACAACACGATTCTGTAGATGACACATTTCAAAACTAGAATCTTTCTCCCAAAAGGATCTTACGGCCGTACGATACGGAATCACGATTCCACGTGTCGCTCCTTCAAAGTTTTCTTTTTTTCCAATTACTGGAAGATGAGTTTGTGTCCAGAAAGGTCATCGATATCAAGATTCTCAATTGTCTCGTACTGCAGATCCTGCAGTGATCGATCATAAAGTGGAGTCGCAGCGGTAGTAGTTATTGAAAAAAAAAAAAAAAAAAAACACCTTTCTAAACACTCGCCGCAGGCCGTCCTGCTGCTATCCAGGCCAGTCCTCGACTATTACGTTATCGGGCGATGCCACGAAACAATAACCTCGGGCCATAAACCTCTCCGATAGGCAAAGTCGATGATCATTTTCCGTCGTTGGTGAAATCGATCCGATGTCACCCGGAACGAAGTAGCCGAGGTCTTCGTACAGACGGAGGAAGCCTCGAGAATTTGTCACGTTGTCATTGTCGAATCGCCGTGTCGTCTGCTCCGAGGATAAAGGTGAACATTGGGAAATGCTTTATTATTGACTGTAAACGATGACGTCGTCTAAGATACTACTTATCGATTAGCTGCTAAAATGAACGTCTTATTTACGCACTCTCGACTAAACGCGACCCATAAACGATATTACTCGAAACAAATATTTTTCATGAAACTTTATAACGGAAAAACGATTCCGTCGCAGCGTTTCGTTATGTTGTCTATTTCAATGGGTCTGAATGACCCAGCCTCGCCCGGAATCCTACCCGATGCGCAACGTGCAATCCTGAAGTAGCGGGTCGTCTCTTTCCACACGTTGCTGAGGTTTCATGCAACGACGAGCAACCGTTAACCAGTCGCTACGGTTGCTCAGCGCGACCAAGTCTTTTCAACATTTTATTCGAAATTTCAAAACTTTCCTTCTGGGAGAAATGGGGAATCTCAGACGCGCGAGGAAAGTTCCTTTTTTATCGATTGTAGTGCATAAATTTCTATTTGAAAGGACATCGTATCTCGCGTCGTAGAGCACAGCTATATCTCGTTGTTGACTTAGAAACGTGACACAATAACGGGCAACCGTTTATATACTTAGGTGCGTTGATAAAGATTGCTCAAGATTCGTTCTCGTTGGACCTTCTTCTTGGGATCTTCTTTTCTCCATCTTTCAGTTTCTCCCCCCTCTCTCTACACGTACAATTAGACTTTACAACAAGGAGTTGACTTCGCAATGCAACGCAATAACGGGCAGCAATTTTACCTACACGGTTACAGCTGTTGATAACGGTTGCCTGACATTGCATCAAGCATGACGCATGAAAACTATCGGTATATCCTGTCATCGAGGAACAGTCATTCCCATTTTCATTCCCATTGTCAAAGAACAACAGTCATTCAAATCCAAGTTTGAGCAACCCTTGGCAATTTTGAGAACGAATATCTCGCCACTCATCGCTCAGGATGATTCAGTAGAATCGTCATTGGATCAGCCCCTCTGTACTGACTCAGAGCGACGTGGCGCACGAACTTCCGGTTATCGATAAGATTCTAGGTAAATTCTATCTTTTTTCATTACGCGTCTGTCTCTCGTTCGTACGATCAAGCACATGCATGCATACACTCCTGTACGTATCGATCATGATCGGATCGAAGGGAGAGTCCGCTCCGATCGTAATGATCTATCCAGGAGGTGTCTGGCACGAATGATTATGCGGCTATCGAATGGTCTCGTTTTCATTATCGTCAAAGATTGAAGGCCTGGACCGTGTTTTCTCGATAACGTGTTTACAATGCAGACGGATAAGCAGGTTCGCGGATTATTACACTAACGGCAGGCTGTTTTATCCCTGCCTAATTCCATTAACGTTTTACAATCGCTGAGTTATACAATGAGGCACTTACATCACCTCGCGAACAAATACAAGGCTGCACCTCGCCTTACCTTACCTTACCTAACCTTATTTTACTGTGCTCTATCTTACCTTCCTATCCTACCCGTTATTCATAACTGCGACTATGCCACTATACAGCCATTTTACTTAATTGACGATTACGAACTCTCGAACGTCGCGTGCTTTCGTAACATTCTTAACGAGGCGTCGGCGAAATGAGATTTTTCGTAAATACGACGTAATGTTTGTTTTCATAATTGCGAATTGTCACATCTTGTGGAAATAGTCACGTAACGAATAGAATTATCGGTCGATAAGGTCGGCTTATATCTGCTGCATTTCTTGGAGCTTGAGGATGACACAATGTGCTGAGCAACTGATACACGTATGAGAAGGTATAAGAGGTCAATTAATTAATGGCCGTAGTTGCTTGAAGATCACGTCTGCCCTTATTAACTAATGGGACTTTGTTACGAAACTGTGTGAAACTTTGACATACGGCGCGGCGCGATCAATGCAGCGTCTACTCCGTAGGTACAAAGGGTCGCGGTCGGTATTGCTCGAATTTTAAAAACACGCAATCAGGTTAGTCCAGGACATGTGTTCTCTTATCGGTTGCCTTGCGCAAGTGACGCTTACGTAGATACTGCAAAATTATGCCCAGAGATAAAAATCAATTGTACGTAGATAAGAAATTGCTTAATCATTCTGAATCGTCGGTTCACGCTTTACCAGCGAGCGTCATATCGAACGAAAAATAATGCCCCTGAGATCATCAACCAGTCGGTATCGCACAATTACGGGTGGTCCATTATTTAAGATAGAGAAGATTCCCTCATCTCAAAGCGAAGTAACGTAAGCATAGAGGCAATGAGCGGCGAACCGAGCATGCGCGCTATAAACGTTCCTGACCTTGGCCGTTGACCATGATCGGGTAGGCTGGTGGGGGTGGCTCCAAGTCATGTAATCGGTTTGAGGCCCGACATCCGTGGTGCCAACCTGTCGCGTCTTCCGTTCTAATTGTCAGGAAATATTTTGAGAAATATTGGTTACGCATGACAAGGATAATGCTGACAATACACTTATTGAATTTCAGGCACTGACTGTGGGCGACAAAGGCGGAGAAGCTCTTCTACAAGCTCATCTTCGTCTGGAAGGAACCGGAGCAGCGAGCGGGGTGGCAGGAGTCGTGGACGCGCCAGGAGGACGACGTTACCTCCTTCTGGAAGGACACCATGGGGACCTGCATGCCTACGTCAGAGCACGAAGAAGACTTCGTGAACCGGAAGCAAGAAGGCTCTTCCGTCAAGCAGCCAGGGCAGTAGCAACTTGCCACGAGAATGGCGTCGTCCTACGCGACCTCAAGCTCAGGAAGTTCGTCTTTGCCGACGAGGCCAGGTTGGTTACTATAGTCAGGCTCCTCGACCCTGATTTTCATTGATCCTTTTACAAGCATCCTCCGCACCCTTGCTTCCATCCAAAGCCTACGTCACAGACACGCGTCACACGGCACGTGCATGTAGAGACTCGATAGCGAATTCGAGGCATGAGGACTGCGCCCAGCGACCACACCAAGGTATTTATAAGGTGTGTTCATTCGTGTCTGGATGGAGTTTGACGTGACTCGTTCCCCAGGAGCCAGGAGAGCAGACAGCAGAGTCCCTCTCTCTTTCCCTCTAGTGCTTTCTACGGTATACGCACCTACAACACCCTCTGGCGAAGCCTACACTCCGAGAGTGGTTAATTGAAGCATAGTGAAGCATAGTGAAGCACGAAGGCATAGAAGCATAAAGGCGTGCGTCGTGCGAGTCCGCCGTTCCTCTGTTGGCCAATCGCGCCGCTCGCATTCCTGCCGCTCGAGCGACTGCCGAGAAGCCGCTGCTCTCTGTACACTCCTGTGTGCTGTATCGAGAGTCAGAGGAAGAAAGAGAGAGAGAGAGAGGGAGAGGGATGTTGCAAGCCAGAAAAGCATATTGGTTCATCGACTGGGATTTTGAAACTCTCGTATAATTAGGAAACGTATGGCTCAGCGCCTCTTCTCGGTCCCCTTACGAACTCCGAGCACGCCGAGTATATCCTGCCAAGAGATAGGACACCCAGAATTAACCAGCTGTTTCTTTCCATCCAGTGATCATTATTGTCACTCGCTCATTTTGCTTATGGACCTACTGCTAAATTATACGCTCTGGTAATAAATGGTAGCAGGGTGCGCGACAGAGTCAGGTACTGCGTATGTCGGACGTCTTTCGCAACATGCAAAGAGACACGCGAGACGCAGTCTCGCTTCTCCTTGCAGCTTTTTTATTACGCTTTTTCTTTTCTCATTTTTTTTTCACCTTCCTCGCCCGTCTCCTCCCCGCGCACCTCGCGACCCGTGGCGGCCAAGAAGAAGACGCATTCCGTGCTGCAGACACATAAATATCGCGAGCTGTTCTATAGCTGACGTCAGCTTTTGGTTATCGGTGGCTTTCGCAACAAGGTGTTCACCGTCCTCGTGGCCACTACTACCAATACAACCAGTAGCAGCACCATTACCACTATTACTATCGCCACTGCCATCGTCATCAGCATCATCGTCAGCCTCAAGATCGTTTCTCGTACCTCCAGCGCTATTTCTACGAGCCTCGAATTAACTCCCAAAGAGATCCGCGGCTCGCGCTAGAATCCATCCGGGGTTCTTGAACCCGTCGTGTAAGCGCGTCGCCGCCGCGTCGCCCGGTGAAAGTTTGCGAAGAAAGCAGAGCCTTGCGACCGCTTTCGTACGTAGCTACTCTCACGCCTCTCTCCTTCCACTCTCCTCTATTCTCCTATTCCGGCTCGCAGCTTCTCTCTCTCTCTCTTTCGCGCTCACTAGATCAGCTCCTCTCCGACACTCTAGGCGAGCGAATGCCCCAGAGTGACCGGACGTGCGAGTGCGTCAATGCGTAAGAGTGCGTAACCGCGCGATTGACGAAACTTCGAGGACATTGACTCGTCCGTGTTTTTTACAAGGAGGTCGCAATCCTCCGATCGCCCTCCTCTGCAACCGGAGTTACCTAGCTCCAGGTCCCTAACTCCGGATGAAAGTCTCAGCTCTCTATCGAGAGTCGTGCTTCCTCCAAATGGACGGCTAAGGGAATTTCTGGTTCCTGATGTCGTCGGCTGTTATCGGCGATTAATTCGCGCGCTCCACAAGAACTTGCAGTTACTTAAGAGCGCATTACGTACGCGGCCGCGCGCGCGTTCACTCGCTCGAGACTTCCGCGTTGCACATTGATCGGCACCTCGCACCAACCTCGTCGCTCCGACTGCTGTATTCGGCCGTTCGCCTTCTGCCCGCCTTTCTTTCACCAGCCCCGCTGTCGTTTCGTTGCCTCATTCATACGGTTGGCAACGCTTTACCAACGGAACGTTATGCCGATGTGCCAATCGATCCCTCTTGCTAAATTGAATGCTTACGGTCACGTGGTGTAAAGGGTACGCGATGCGCGAGATCACGACATCATCTCCACTCTTCGGGAATCCTCCATCCTCCATCGGGATCTAATCTACCGCAAGAGAAATCGATACCGATATTGCGATCGTTTACTTTTTCTAGGTTCTAAATAATTGCTTGTTGTCTTATGAGAATTCTTTGTTGATTGCAGAACACGGCTTCGCCTGGAGAGTCTCGAGGATGCTGTCATTGTCGAGGATCACGATGACAAGCTCACCGATCGCCGTGGTTGTCCAGCGTACGTCGCTCCGGAGGTATTAAGATCCGGAAGAGCTTACTCGGGCAAGGCTGCGGACATCTGGTCCCTCGGTGTGCTTCTCTACACCATGCTCGTCGGCCGATACCCGTTCAATGACGCCGAACATGCCTCCCTCTTCGCTAAAATTTCCAGAGGTCAATTCGCTGTGCCCGAGGGACTTGGACCACGTGCGCGGTGTCTTATCAGGGCACTCCTCAGGAGGGAACCTTCCGAAAGACCGGATGCTCAGGACGTCTTCAGGCATCCGTGGCTCTCGAAGCCTCTTCGCCTTCCTCAAACCAACGGGAGGTCTTCCCACGACCAGCTCGTACCCGAGCCCACCAACCGTTCTCAAGACTGATTCCAAGAAAAATTCCACGCACGTTGTTCTACGTCTTTTCTCGTTTTAAGAACGTTCTTCGTTCGAACGTGCACGTAGACGTCGTCTACAGGGACGCCAGTGGTACCACAGCTAATAGGCATAGCATCCTTCCCGCACAACAAACGCACGGGAGAGAACAAGAATCTTACTTCCGGGTGGATCGTCGTTCACGTCGTACTGGTGAATGTCTAGGAATTAGGAACTATACCTTCTGTCGTCTACCTTTTTCATTTTTCTTAACGTACTAAGAAAGGTTCATCGAGGCGATGTGAGGATTCACTTTGGTCGCGGATGATTAGCCAATATCTAGTGAATCTGCGCATTCACATCCCGTGCGTGTCTTTCCTATTCTTCGATGTGGTGTATACTTCGAAAAGAGTATGTCCGGGTCAATGAAGTTATACCTAAAGTAATATATGCTTTACAATTTGTAATGTATGATTCCGCGCGATCAAGTGACGAGACGCGCTCAGCCAGTCACGGTTTTCGAGCTGTCTGCCATCTTTCAGGAAATGAGATGCGTCAAGGACGCATCGGCCGAGGTAGAATTTCAGGAAGCAGGAAATCCTCCATTTCCGTCGGCAGACACAACCCCTCTGCTGTTCTCAGACATTTCTTTCCCTTTATTTTCTATTTTATCCCAAGTATCCCTACTTCCTCGCCGCCGTGCTTCTTTTCGAGTTTCGCTCGGACGATTTGTCATTGCGTAATTTCTCTTGTAATAACGATTTTCTTTTCTAAGTGCGATGTATCTTCGAAGAGTGTGGTGAAAGTTTTATCGGTTCGCCAATTTAATGAAAAGGTGCGACTGTGTACCCATTCATTAACGATGAAATGTAAATAAGTTCAATCGACTAAGTCCTATGCCTAATTCAATTGGCTAATCAAGCTTCTGTACATAGAAAGAAATAAAAAATGATGTTTGCGATTCATTTGACTTCTTTACTTATTATTACCCTTTATCCAATCCACTGTTACACATATGTGCTATGGTTCGCGGCATTTTTTAATTGGATTGAAATATCAGAATGGATCAGGTAAAATATTTTTGTTCTGCGTTCCATCATTTTTGAAAATATATATGACGTCACTGCACCCTTACGAGGAATGCACGGGACTACGGAGGTTAGTAGTTTCTCGTCTATTTGTGCAAGGGCCACGCAACCTTTAAACCCATGCGCGTCAAGGCTTCGAACCACGTGTTTCTCACTCCATGTTTTCAATGAATCTCATAGACGTCGAACGCTTAGAATAATTCTGTCACAATGAAGATTTCTCGGCATAAAAAAGTACAGAAAAATCTTGCCTTTTACGTAAATAATTTTAAATTTCGACAACCGTATCAAGTGCTGATCGACGGGACCTTTTCTTTTGCTGCGCTTCAAGTAAGTCTCAACGCTTTCTTTCATTTAGAGGTTATGTTTGTGATTTTTGACACATCGTAAGAGCATGGAGCAATTCCATTGTTGATTAACTCGAATAGTGCGATTGAGGTATTTCCTTGTGAGAAAACTATGCTACCTACGACTCGTCACTGGATTTCTGAATTACCTTATTATCGTGGGGATATTTCGTTAAATGCAAGAACCGTGACTCACTGATTTTTTCACACTGACCGAGATTACGTCTGAAAAGAATGTATATTAATCGAGAACTTACCAGATTGTCAGAGAATTATGACTTCATAAATTGATTGGAAAATCCTAGTATATTTTTTAGCACTCATTAGTGAAACTTTTAAATGGTCGAAGTTATTGACCTGCGGCTTGTCGCGTTCTCATTAAACTGAATGCGTCTCACTAGAGATTATAGTACTGGGCGGTTCAACTGTTCAAAAGTAGTGCTGGTTTGAAACGAGCACATATTCATTATTCCTGTTAGCCAAATATTAAGAAGAATTAACCGATTTTCTTTCAGAATAAGTTCAACATCCAAGACCAGCTACCGAAATACTTTCAAGCAGAGACGAAACTGTTGAGTACACAATGCATCATCTTGGAAACGGAAAATCTGGGATCAAAAGTGTTTGGCGCGATGCTCATTGTCAAACAGTTTGCTGTGCATAAATGTGGTCATGAAAAACAGCCAGTTTCTGGATCCAAGTGTTTACTGTCCATGCTTGGAAAGGAAAACCCATCGAGGTCTTTAGTAACTATACTTTTACAGTAATTCACCAAACTTTTTTCACATGAAAATCATTGTATTTTTGCTCAGGTACATCATTGCCACGCAAGATCGGGATCTTCAAGAATGCGTGCGGAAAGTACCCAGTGTTCCTTTGATCTACTTGCACGGCAAAGCACCTACCTTGGAACCACCCTCTCAGGCTAGTCGTAATCGGGCAGCAGAGTTACGGAGGGCTGTTGGAATAAATGTTCAGCAGGAGGAAACCTTGAAGGTTTTGAAGGAGAAATCGGGATTGGCTGAGGAAAGTGATGTGAGGTCAAAGAAGAAACGCAAGAAGGGCGGTCCGAATCCTTTGAGCTGTAAGAAAAAGAAGAAACCAGCAACGGGAACCGCGACGAGTATAAATAAAACGGGAAAGGTGAGGAAGAGAAAGAGGGTGAAATTGGCGACGCACGTAAAAGAAGCTCTAAAGTCGATGTCGATCTCGTCGTCATCGTAATCTATTTCATCGTTGAATTCGTACGAAACTGCTTTATTATTTATAATACAATTTTTTTTCTTCAATTTCAATTAATAAGAATAAAGTATTTGCTTAACTCTGACTGCTGCAAGCTATAACATATCTATTTTTCCCCTTCATTATATCACTCGTTTAGAGAAAATGTTTAGCGAATATATCAGGGTAGTTGGCTGATTCGCTATCACGCTATCGTAGAAGTAAGAGTATACCAAAATAGAGTATGAGAGACTTGCCGATAGTACGCAACGCATAAAAGAATTGATCTTAAATTAAAAAAAAATGTATTTGAAAAATAAGGATAGCTCTATTCCAGTTTGCGAAAACGGTTTGTTTGCAAGATTGAATTTTTGCAGCGAACGCAGTCTTCGAATAGGAACTTCCATGTGTAGAATAATTAAACAAATATTAAAAAAAGAAAGGAAAACAAGAGAAGATACCTTCATGAAATTGTTGGACGCCTTTCACAGGGCTGATCGAATGGGATTCAAAAATACGTGATGGTGCGAAATGAATGAAAAAAGAAGTCAATGAAGAATGCAAGTTAACATTGCCTCAAGAAGAGTTGAAAAAAATTAGATTAAAAAGTGCCTAGGACTATTATCAATGTACACGTGAAAAGTGGAGAATCTACGAGTAGGTAAATAGTATGTAACACTAGCTAATTTGCAGATTACTTGAAGGATATGTCTGCAAAAAGCTGTGTCCGTCAAGAAAAGAAAATCGCGAACATTACACTGTCTTTCGATTGAATTTCCAATTCAATCCTCATTTGAGTCTTAAGCGTACGAGGAAAATCCTTGCGAAACCTAAACTGACGTGGTTTCTCAGTCCAGAGTAAGTCCTAGTTCACGTCACTTAATAAGTATTTTGGATGAAGTGTGGGGGAGGAGGAGAAGAAGAAAAATATAAGCGGAGAGCTCAGAGCACGAACAATATCGGAGTGAATCATAACGCACACTCCTCTTCACTTTGAGTGAATTGCAACTAGAATCCCAGTCTTGAACGCGCAGCTCGCAATATTGCTTTGACATTGAAATACGCGTAAATTCATCCGATCATTCCTTATTAGAAATTGTTAAAACCTTAAGAGTAATCTAAGTGCGTTTTCAATGACATGTCGGTCAAGGGTGTTGATTCAGAAGCGCTCTGGCACCCATGGCTAGCATCTTCATACGTCTGGCTGATCGATGATTAGGGTTCGCTGCTACGAAAGTGGCCAATTGATTTTGAAGAGTCATCAGTACGTTGCCCATGTGTTCCCGCGTTACGGGATCGGTAGGATCCAGATTGAGGATCGCTTCTTCCAGCCATCTAAGAACAATTTCAGTAATCGACCTGAAAACTATTTCTTTTAGTAGGACTCACCTGTGCTTAAGTTCGGTGCGATGTCCTAGGTCAGCGGAGAGTTGCTGAACAAGAGAGAGGATCACAGGCTGCTGTAAGATACATCTAGATCCTTGACCCTGCGGACCCAGGGGACACGAAAAGACACGAGAAGGTTCAGTGCGATCGCATACTAAAACTACGAGCCCTAGGTCGCTGGCACTGAGAGCCTGTTGAAACGCAGCGTTCAATTGGCCACGCTGAAGAAGGGAGAGGACACGGGCTTGTGCATCAGCCACGGCAGGAACAGGGATTCCAGGTGTAGTGGCTCGAGATCTGTAGGAAATAATTTCGGAATTAAACTTTTATAATAGTATTTTTGCGTTTTTCAAGTTGTACATTGTAGATGTCTTACCGCGCTCCACTCAGTTCTGTGAGATGTTGATTGAGATGCTCCCGGATGGAGTCACGAACTGTTCTAGCAGTTCCTTCCTGAATTGCAGACAGACCTCTGGTCAATTCGTTTTGCAGTTCCTCCCGAACGGATGTGGCCAGAGCTGCACTCTGTTGTTCATTATTTCGCTGGGCTTGTTTGATCACGAGCAGTTCCACTTTTTGCAGATCTTCAAAAGGGAAAACAATGAAAAAAACTTGGCTTTAGTATATTACAAAAAATAAAACGATTAAAAGTGAGTAGAAATTTCTTACATTCTTGTGTGCCCTTGGCAAAAGCATCCTGTACCTGCCTAAACATATTTTGGCAAGCTCTCTCCATACCGGGGAGTAGAACGTTCGTAAAGGTCTCTTTGAAAGCGATGTCCAAAGCTGTTTTAGCCGAATTAGCTGCTACCAGAGCAAGCGTATCTTTTAGTTGCGAGCCATTTATCAGTTCTGTCAAACTATCCTTCAGGACATCGTCTATCTGCGCCAGTTGATGCCTCAGGGGTTCTACGCCATATTCCAGCATTCGCGGCAGACTCGTGAAGATCTTCTCTTTGATAGTATTCTCAAGAGAACTCAGGACTTCCTGTTGTCGGGTCAGTTGGCTGTGCATCGCTTGCTCCAGGGACGCATTCTGTTGCTGGGACGCCCTGGTTAGGGCAGATTCGACTCTCGTCGTCACTGGTGTTGTCTGGCGCAATCGCGTGACTTCTGTTCTCAGTTCTCTGAGTTCCTGACGCTGATTTTGCACTGTCTCGAGAAGAGAATCCAACTTTCTGTTCAATGCCAGCATATGACTGTTGTTCGTCGTGTGCCAATTCGTGTCAGCAGTATTCAGGGCGACGTTCGATTCCACTTCTACCTTCGAAATTTTTCGTTGCTCATCATTATCCTCTTCCTCGGGAAATTCCTCTGCCTCTTGCATTGCATGCACACCGACATCCTTTAATGACACTGGTGGGGTATCCTCCCAACCTTCGTCGTCACCGAGAACAAATTCTGGTTTGACTTCCTCCTCGGGTTCAGGTTCTGCGAGTGACAGGATTTCCCGCACTTCCCTGGAAGGACTGCTTCCACCGCTTGCTGGTGCTTGTTCCTGGAGTTCGCTCGTGGCCAATGGTGGATCCGATGCATTCAAAGCCTGTACAGCTTGAGCCAAGGATGGACTACCAGAGAGTACATTTTCCAAATCCGGACTAGCAGGATTCGAATCGAGATTATTGCCATCTTTTTTGGCAGGAGAACTAAAAGCGTCGGGAGTCATAAGATTCAGTCCAGCATTGTGATTCGCGGATGCTTCCATGGTTGCTGAGACGGAACGATCCTCCTCGCCATTTTCTTCTTCTGCATTTCCATTGTGGTTAACCGTCCCCATATCCGGTAAGTCTTCCGAATAATCGAGGGAATCGTGAGTGAGTGTATCCATAAGGCATGAACCACTGATATGCGTGGCCGGTCTGAATGCGATATGGCACTCCTGGAGAGACTTTGGCTGGACAAGGTACATACGTACCACCAGCTGATCCTCAATGTCGTCCTCGCACGGGCAAAGATCCTCGAGGGACTCTCCTGTGGGTCGCACTCTCCGTTGTCCAGCATCGACAATACCAAAACTCAGTATGGGGTATGGCAGAAGGAACTCGGAAACGGTACTGACACATGCGAGTGCTTCGCCACTGTCTTTCGCTAGACTTAGGATATATAAAACTTTGTTGTATATGTCTGACAGTAACAAGTATCCGGCACTGAGGTCTAGACCAGCTTTCAAAACGGGCATCTTGCCAGTGGTAGGAGTAGGCTCGAATTTTATTGTTTGTAGGCATGCCCACAATTCGCAAGACCATACTTTTAATTCTGAATTATTGTCGCATCCCGTTATTGCAAATCTCCAGAATTGGGCGCTGTGGAGTAAACTTTGCGGTGAGTATATTACACGTTTATGCTGCGAAGGGTAAGCAGTTTCAATTTTGCGGGTACTCACTCGGGTTGATAGCTCTTGTGGTCGTCAAGAAAAAATAAACATGATATTGGACGTCCATCGTGCGGCCTCCATTGGTGCAAACATCGTGGCTGTGTCTGGCCAGCGCATGAGTTACCATGCATATACACCTGGAAGAACTTTACCTCCCCATCTAAACTAGCTGTAGCCAGAGCTGTACCATCTGGGCTAAAAGTAGCTTCTATAATTGCTCCTGTATGTTGACTGATCTCTAGCATACCACCAGTTTCTTTTAGTGTGTGATCTGTAGCCTAATATAAAATGGTCTAGTAAAGGACGTTGGTCATATTGAAGAATCAGTATGCGATGGTAGAATAGATATATTACCTGTATGGGGCCAGGACCTTTTCGTGCTGCGACACTTGCAATTGACCATAATTCAGCCTTTGAGCCACGTGTTAATACAAGAAGTTTTGAAACTTCGTCAGCATCTCCAGATTCATCCTCTGGGATATAAGGACACCAGATGACTCTGTGACTGGTAGGTGATATGTCTTCTGCATCAACTTGCAATATCAGGTTACACACCAACTTGCTAGATGTCGATTCAATGGAATACACAAACAAACATCCTATATAATCCACACAAGCCAAAATTGCATGGGAGATATGGGCAAAGGCAAGATCTTGTATAGCTCCATTCATGCCTCTCAATAATGCTCTTTGTTCCATTTCCTTATTAACAACTCTAACCATACCCCCGCCAGATGCAGCTGTGAATATAGAGAAGATTTATAGAAACATGGCAAATACTTCAGTGCTTCTGACTTAGTGCTGAATTACCTTTGATGCCATAGGCAAGATATTTTCCTGACACGTGAACAGCTAATAACTGGCCTGTATAGAATCTATGTTCCCATGTGAAATCTACTATATTTTTCAATTTGACTTTCGAACTGCCATGATCATGACCTCCAGGTGAAGGAATAATGGTGACATTGGTACTGTCCAACTCAATGGAATGCTGATCCTCTTGACCACTGAATTCGCTGAAATACCAACAATACAGATTAATTGAATTACAAAAAGTTAATAAGCATAAATGCTTAAGTGTGGTGAAACTGAAGTGCAGAGATAGCGAAACTATCATTATAATTAGTACATACACAGTCTGTGGATATTCATAGGGCCTAATTTCCTGTCTTGGTTTGATCATCTTGCCAAAGCAGCCTGGATCGTCTGAAACTGTATATTATCAAAATGAATCTCGTATAATGGATAAATGTAATTCTAACCCCAACCGGGTGCACGCCTGGCGATGGATTCCAATTCATACCGTAAAACCTCTTACCTTCCATACATTAAATACAATGGAAAAAATTGTGGACTGCGCTCTAGCCTAATGATATCGTTCAATCCAGTTTGTATCAATATTATCGATGCATTGTATCACGGAAAAAAAGACCGTGCTTAAACATTCGGAAATTTAATACGGGCGAAATGTCAGGCAGCGATTACCCACTTGTCAGAAAACGAACCGGAAGCCTGTCCAAAGGATTGCAGGGAATCTTCGTAGTACAGCGCTACTTTAAATTTTTTAATATTTTTTTTACTTTTTGATTTGTTACCAATTTTTTCCAAAATAATCTTCAAATTCTTTATAGACACGTACATACCTTGCATGCAGAAAAAACCCTGCTACCGTTTTGTGAAGGAAAGTATGTAGTCTGTATGCGAGCCAAATGTCGGCACAGTGAAAACGAAGTATTTGTACGAAAATTGATATCACATTCCGTACACTACATAAAAAGTAGTTTTAATTTTCCTAGAATCTAATAAGAATTTTTTCCAAATTTTCAATTCACTTTATAGTCGAATAGTTTGGAATTTCCTTTATTACCGACAATGATAACCGCTTTCTTCATAGCGCGTGGTTGCTCGAAACACGTGCATGGCAGTGCATGGATTGGACGACTTTATGCAGTACCATGCACAGTAATTTGCTTGTAAAGTTATATGTAACATAAATTAGTAAAGGTAGTCTTGTTTATTCTACTCTGTGAAATATTGTATAGTAACGGATATATATGTGCGGCAGGTAAGTCAATTGTGCTGTGCCGTTCTGAATTTGAATTTCCTTATGTACTCCATGCTATTGCGAGGTTATAAGCAGTGGCCAGTATGAATTTGTCTAACATATAATTTAAATTTGGCATAAAATCTTTCTTTAATGTAGAATGGCAACGTCACTCGCAGAGCAATTGAGAAAACTTAAAACTCCTCAAACTGGACTTCTAATTCAACAAAAGAAACGGGCCAGTTTATTATTTGACCCTAAGGATGCTGCTGAGTTGGATAGAGAGACAGTACTCAGTATTGGTGGGTATTCTTTTTAAAACTGTTGCAATTAAGTAATTTATTAATTTAGTAAAATATAACTGAACATAGATTGGTATTACAATATGCATCTATAGTGACAATACAAATATGCATAAATGCAAGGTTTGGTTATTGGTGTTTCAGGACAAAGTGGTCTCCAAGAGTTAATCAAGTTGAATAACTTATTTCGAGAATTCGAGGGTACCTTATTTGCTCAAAGTTCCTTGAATTTGGAAAGATCCATTCATGATACAAAAATTAATGAGCAAATCAATAGACGTATTGAAAAATTCTGTATTTTGTTGTCACCATATTTCTTGCTGAATACTGCTCACAAGGCCTTGGAATGGCTAATACAACGATTTCATATCCACCAGTTCAACAGGGATCAGTTTCTAATGCTTATACTTCCTTACCACGAGACACGAATATTTGTACGGTAAGTCTTACTTAACTTTGTTGCCTTTCAGAAGTATTCAAAGATTTCTGTATTTTCTAGGGCATTGCAGATGATCGATGTATCTGAACCGAGCGACAAATGGCATTGGTTGGCACCACTGCAAAGACCAGGTGTGTCTCTGTCCACGATAACCCTTTTAAATCGAGTATCATCTGATAATGCTTTTTTAAAGTTAATATGTGCTCATGTAATTAAGGCAACACAAACGTATTCCAATCAAGCCAGTTGTTTGAATACGCTTTATGCCTTTTATACAACAACTCTGATCGGTGTGATTGATCGCGTTTCAAATATTACTGAAGTTCAAATAACGCACATGCTGCCTCCTCTGATACAGGGGTTGGCAAGTCCGATAACTGATTATGCAGCAAGTAGCTACATGATTCTTGCAAAGTTGTTTACCAAAGTTCAGTTAAATGACAAGACAGCAGAATCTCTTATGCTGAAGGCATTTGAGAGAGCCGAATTACACCGAGATGTGCTCTTGCTTTTGCTAGTCTTTTGTGATTCACGATCTAATTCTCTGACATTTATTCCCAAGAAGCTTGTACAGCGATTCTCGGAGCACACCTGGTTTACAGAAGAATTAGCCAAGATCCAATCTACTGGAGTTAAGGTGTCGCAATTAGTTCCACTACTGTTGGAGGGTATTATTCGGTACATTTTAGAAGTTCCAAATAAAACGGAAATAACCCACAAGATGCTGAAGGACATCTTAAATCGTATTAGCTTGAGCGATGAGGAAGTAGATACTATATTAAAGAACTCGTTGAGGAAAGATACGCTTTCGACAAAAATTCCGCAGGAAGTAAAGAATGTTCTTGCGGAACTCTATCAGACGTTGGAAATACGTTATCCAGTTAGATTCGATAACTATCTAAAGAACCTAATGAAATTCAGTGAGACGCAAATAGGGGCGAAGAAGGCCCTTCATTTTCTAATGACCTGGCATTCAGGGGCGCGAGATGAAAAAGGATCTCTGGATATATTGGATCGTCTGAATCATGTTAATGCGGAACATCGAATCGCTGGGTTGATGGCTATTGCCAAGGACGCGGTTCACATCTCTGAGAGTTTTAAAGACATGATCAACAAATCGTTGCTTGCAAGGTTTAGCGACGATGACGTGCGGGTTGTTCACGCGTTACTCAACATATCCACAAAACGTTTGAAGAGTCTATTTGCCACGGATGTCCTGACGGAACAACTCATGATTCTTCTCTCAAAATGCCACATAAGTTCGCGAACGATACTTGCAAAGTCGGCCTTAAATATATTACTGGAACTTTGCGAAGAAGGAAATGATACCAGTATCTTTATCGCCGCACTTCCCTCTCTGTTTCCGAAGAACAAACACGAAGTCGACATAGCCATACAAGTTCTCAAGTCCGACTTTGCCAAAAATAATATGTACATGCAAAGAGTGATGGCAGATGCGGGAAAATGTCCAAATGCGGAATCAATATCATCTGCAGCTTTCCACAATATTCTCAAATGGGATTTGCTACCGCCAACGTCGAATATATTGAGCACGATGAAGCTTCAGTCTGCACATGGGGATGCTGCATCCATGTTCTTCAACATGATCCTACTTGGTTCAGTATGCAGGGTTCCAGTTGGTTCTTTGTCGCCGTTGGTTGCCAGAGAAGTCATAGAAATAGCGTCTCAAATGATTAAGCAGTATCCACACGTGGAACCTTTGCCAGGATGCAATCAGCTTAATGGCGATAAGATAGAAGCTGCCTTAGAATTGACATCCAGAGGTATTTTACCTTTACAAGTCGGCACTTACGTAATGGAGATGGTTCACAGACGCTTGGATCTCAATACAAATCCAAAATTGGATTTTGAAGACGATCGTGATCGTAGCGAACTGGTTTTACGAATTTTGGAAATATTTTTTGACGGCATGGCTAATAAAGAATGGCGCGAGCACTACGCCTGGTGCTTGAAGATCTTCTTTAGAAGGCACTTCCCCAGCATGGAAAATATGCTTTGCTTTCTGTCACAACTTTTCGCGAAGCCTGTTTCACCTCAGACTTCACTTCACTGCATACAAATTTCACTTTCACTCTTAAATCGTAGCAAATCCATTCAGTGGGTTTTCCATGATAAAGTTTTCACGCCGAATCTGTTGCTAGCACTGAGCAGTCAGAATTTCGAATGCAGAAAAGCAGCCGTTGAAATCCTCAAGAAACTTTCGCAAACTTTCAATATTTCCATGGATGGTTTTTCGGCTCTACTTCATGAGCTTGCAGCCAGAAAAGCCGAAATAATTATTGATCCTGATCAGCTTTCTTTAGCTCTGTACATCTTACTTTCACCAGATTCCGACGTACAGCATCATAAAAGTGGAAAATTGCGAAATAAACTTCAGGAAGCCCGGACGCTATTGCTCAATACAATTGTGGATAAAAATACGCCAATTTACACAGCTTCACAATTGTTGAACATATTGGCCCACGTGAATGGACCAAGCATTCTTGAACAACTGGCACCACTTGGACTGGAACTACTCCAGAGTCTGAAGATTGACCCTCAGAAAAAATTTGCTGGCAACGCACTGAAGAATATCTTAGAACACTTTATTAGAAACGCAGCAAAGGCCTTGACTAACAATAAAGTTTGGCAGTTTTTTGAAGAGAGCATGACGCAACATAATTCTCAAATTTTTACGAAGAAGGGTTACCAGCCACCAAGTGTGATTCTGATTAAACAGATAGACGAAGTATTCTTCGATTCCGTCAGCAAAGTAGACCCACAGCTTTCGCGGAAGATTTTAGCAAAACTGGTAGACGTAGTAACAGACTGCGAGATCGGAAATGTAGTGGCTGCCGGAAGTAGAGCAGTCAGAAGAATTCGAATCGACGCGCAGTTAGTTGTCGACGAATTGGAAAGAATGAAGAAGGCAAGGGTTTCCAATAACGCGGATCAAAGTTCCGTCAAGAAGATAAGAAGTGCCAGGATGCAGGCGATGCCGAATCCGGAATTGTTCAGCAGTCGAGACTGGAAACGTGGAATCACGCTTTTGGAATTCATACAGCGAGCAAACAACATTGAAAAAGAGGAATTGTTACTTCCGGTTCTGTTTGATCTTTTGAGAATGTGTTTGGGATTCGAGGAACACAGTCCTCTAGAGTACACGAACCAGTTGCTGCTCTCATCGATTTATCACTTGGCTACAAAGTCATTACCAATTCCAGATGCGCATCTGCACGTCGACTTGATAGCGCAGTGCATTAGAACCTCCAGGAATCCACAAACGCATCATCACGCGCTTCTCCTACTGGTTGAACTGTTCAGGGTGGCAGACATGGAAAGGGCCTTGCATAGTATCATGCCCATTTTTACTTTTATGGGCAGTTCAGTACTTCGGCAGGATGATGCATACTCGATACAGATCATTTCAAAAACCATCGAAACCATCTTGCCAGTTGTGAATGCAGCCAACAATGAAAGACATGCCTGTGAAATTCTGAGAGTGTTCATTAGTTCGTTACCGGATATCCCGGAGCATCGTAGGGTCCCACTGTTCGTAAAACTTCTGCAGCTTCTCGAGAGTCATCTGCACCTATTTTATCTGCTGACATTCGAGAGTCACGTTCTGTCGCAAAGCAAGGAAGGGGAGCAGCAACAGAAATCGTCTCAGCGACTGGAATTTGCTTTGAATATATCCCAGGAATTCTCACCCCGGCAGCTCATTGGCGTTTGCGTGAAATTAATAGAATTTATGCGAATACTTCCGGTGGAAATTGAGGATGAACGTCGTAAGCAGCTCCCGGCATTTCCTGGTAAACATATTTTCGACGTGAGTAATAATTCCGCGAAACAACTGAGACACTACAAGTACACCCTGGTGCAATTCTTGAGCGCGCTGCTCTCAGCCCCGGAATTTGTCTGTAGGGTTGCATCCCTGGATTCCTCTGAGATCTTGGCTATGAATGATTTATTCGATAAGTTAATTGTGGAACTTGTAATGCTTATACAGAGCGCATCAAAGAGTGCAGACATTCACCTTGGGAAGTCCAAAGGGAAGTACTGGAAGGTCCTGCTACATCATCTCTACGATGTTCTCGACGTGGTTAATGGACTCTTACCCAACAAGACATTCATAGCAAGTATCAAGAGACTCTTGGCACATGATATAATAACTGTGCGCAGAAAAGCCTTGGAGTTACTGAATGCAAGATTGCAGCAGAAGAAATTCAAAGAATACGATCGCGAGGATCTGCTGAGCACAATAGACGCCATTGTACGTATAGTTCAAGAACAGGATAAAACAAGATATTCAGATTATGAAGTAATTCAACAAACGGCCTTGATTAGCTTGAAGTTGCTAGCTAAATTATTAGCCATGGACCATCCAAAGATATTCAAACCCATTTTGGAATTCAGTACAGAACTCGTGAGGACAAGGACCGGTCCCGTCTTGGCAAGTGCAGTATTATGCGTTGCAGAACTATGCAGTGCGATGCGCGTTCATGCAATACAGTCTCTGAATAAATTTGTACCAGCCATTCTGCGACTCCTTGAGAAACACTGTAACCAGGAAGTGCCAGACTTGGTAGTCATCAGCATAGTTAGTGCCTTGCAGAAAATTGTTGAATCCGTTGGCAATTTCCTTTCCCTATACTTGGATCAGTTGCTGTTTGAATTGTCTAGACTGAACTCGCTCTACACGGACATGGAACATCCAAAAATCGAATTGGTGGCTTCCCGTTTGAAGGCAACTGCTCAAAGATTGTCCAACTGTATTCCACTGAGGGTTTTACTACCAGCTGTGAGCAGAACATATGACGCGTTGATTTCAAACAAATCATACGAATCTGTGGGTCCTTTGATGAACGTCCTGGCGGAATCCTTTACGAATATTCAACCTGCAGATCTGAACGCAGCTATACAGGATCTTACCACCTTCTTCTTGAAGGTTCTGCAGTTCCGAGAGGACTTTGAGAAGAACGAAAATTCCATGGAGATCGACGAGGAGGGTGGAGACATGTCCAAGGATATAAAGATGATAGAAGAATGTGCCAGTCAGTCTTTAGTCGCACTAGTTTTGAAATTGAGCGAGGCCACATTCCGTCCACTCTACTACAAGCTGTACGATTGGGCCGCGAGGAATCCTCATCAAAAGCAGAGGAACATTACATTCTACAGACTTTCGGCGACCATTGCGGAATGTTTGAAATCTCTCTTTATATTATTCGCCGGCCAGTTCCTGAACCACGCCGCTACTTTGCTCAGCAACAATAATCTTGCCATCACCGAGGAGTCCAATGAATTTCTCCTGGAAGATGAAGTTCATAGGGTGGAACTGGTCGAAGCCATTCTTTTGACTTTACACAGAGTATTTACTTATGATGCACATAACTTTGTAAACCAGGAAAGATTCCAGACTCTGGCACAACCAATTATAGATCAGATCGAAAACACCATGGGTACCAATGAGCAATATGAAAGGAGAGCGAAGGATCTTGTGGTTCCATGCATCGCTTCCTTTGCTGGTGCAACGCCTGATGATTCTCTGCACAAGCAGCTAGTCTATCAAGTTTTGTTGAAAACTAGGAATACCAAAGCTCACGTGAGAAGTACTGCGCTGAGTGCATTGGTAAGTGTATTTCTCTGGTTTGATAGAGCAAAGAAAATAATTATATGGTATTTCAATCTGTGTCTCGCATTTGCAGGTTGAAATTGCAAGGAAACTCGGTGTGGACTTCATGCCTCTTTTACCGGAAACGGTTCCCTTCCTGGCGGAACTTCTTGAGGACGACGATGAGGCGACGGAAAAGCATGCGCAAAACGCTGTACGAACTTTAGAGGAGATACTGGGTGAGCCGCTCCAAAAATACTTTTAATATTGAACAGACTCAAATGACCAGTAGAGCGACTTATGAATATATTTCTGTATAATTTTTGTAATAAAGCGAACAATATTTGTTAAGAGAATTAATTGATACTTGTGCCACGTAAGATTTTATGAAAACATTCGTTTATTTAACTTAATTACAATTTAGACGAAATATATTATCTTCCTATGTTATAATACAGCGTCATGAAGTATAATGAATGTAGTAGGTCGTTAACGGTAATGATGTGAAAATTAGGCGAAATTATGAAAATAATGTTCACTCGTTGTCGTTGCATCTATTGTACCATTTCAACGAGTTTAAAGTTCGGTGTTAGCTGGATCCTAGGTACATCATAGGGTACCTGTTCCCGTTTATGTCGATGAGTATGATTTTCATAAGAAACAAAGAATCGCAAGGCGAACACAAATAAGAGCGGCAACCACGTCTTCCATAGGCTGGCGAGGAACCAGGTCGGCACTTTTGCGAATTTCTTTATGACGGCAAGAAGTAGTCTTAATAACTGTATTTATGCGTATCTTATCCTAGTCTTTCTGTGAGAACCGCAGTCACACCTGCGGAACTCCCGAAGAAGCACTTAAGGCCACATCTTCTCCTTGGTGCGCTGGTACTTTTCTAGAAAAAAGAAAAACCATGAACATTCTATAACATAGAAACGTATAATTCTTATGTCTATCATGCGAGTTACAGGAGATGAGGTCACTTGGAATAGCATAGAGGTGGGAATTTGGGAACTGGTAAACTGACATCTCTCAGTCTTGGAAAGAGTCTGGAAGAGTACGAGGATAAGGTATTTGATAAGCTATAACGAGTTGTACGTACCTCTTCCTGTATTGGAAGATGATGTAGATGATGATAGCATTGCCAACGAAGAGCAATGCGATGAGGATGGTTGGTAGAACAACGTCTGTAATACCAAAAAAAAAAAGAAATTGTCAATGGCCATAGTTTGAAACGAAGATGAATTCTTGAGACTGGTTTGTTTGTTTGTGATGGGATTTGGGATCCGACGTGAGCCATTAATGTAATAATGCATAAGAGAGAGGCTGAAGTCTTAACCCGTTGCCGTACTTTGACGAGTCTGACTCGTAATACAAATATTGTACCAAACATGAATATTACGAGTCAGACTCGTGGAATGATTTTTCGTCAGTTACAATCGTGCATAACTCTGGCCTGTTTAGCGCGCGTCGTCTCCTACCGCTTGGGCTCGGATTTCGTCGATCTAAATGGTACGGCAAGGGCTTAACCAGTGGTCAAAGTTACGATTGAGAAAGAACATGACGTTATTATAACTCATCAGAGTATGTGAGAGAATGCGTAATAGTCTTAGTATATATAAAAGGGCTGACACAGTGAACTTTGGTCAGACTGAGAAACGATCATTGTATGAATAGTTTTTGCAGGGTCTTAAAGTCAAGTCGCCCGTGTAATTAAATAGGTCAGGCAAAGATCTTCAGACAGTTTGACCGAGGCTAAAGTCTTTTGAGAAACAAATTATTCAATGGAAATAAACCTAAAAAGATAACGTCGAGTGATCTGTTTTGTAAGTTGGTTATCAATGTTGTCCACGCATTTGAGAACATTTTCAGGAAATGTAAATGTTAAGGAAGGAATGTTTCCTGTGATCTCGTAGACTCATTTTGAGCAGTGTATTATTACAAGCGTCGATACGTTCGAAATCATAAGAATTATTTGTCATTTGATAAGAAAATACCGACGGAAGTTAGATCTCGATAAAGTGACAGCTCGTCGTGGTTGCCTCATTGTGTCTTAACGACGGAAACACATAGCGCTGGTCTGCGATGCACAATTATTTATTTTTTTTTATAACACTGGAAATTTGACAGAGAGTAAAATACTGATAATGTAAAATGGCGGAATGCACTATGAAATTCTTGGAGGATTTCAAGATAAATGTACACTGACCTACGACGTAGTCTGCCTCCTTGATCATGGCTGGTTGCGCCGAATCCATAACGAGGTTCGTGCTTTCTGCGGCTGCGTCCTCGCCTCGACTGATTCTCACCCCTGACGTGAAACTATCCTCCGACAGATTGGAGATTTGATTGTTCTCCCTCTCGGCCTTGAGGATTACTGCCGAGGTAGCTGGGCACAAAGAAAAAGGTCTGGGTAAAATGTGTCAGCAGATACTCGTTTAGTCGGTTCCTATTAGTAATCGATAACGTTTCAGCTGATGAAATGACCGCTCGTCATGGCTGGCTGAAAAATGCAGACTTCTTCTCGAATTGAGCGAGAGCGACAGGACGGTACGAGAGAATGGGAAGAGAGTGAAATAAAAAGCGAAGAAAACGGTACACACGAGTGGTCCGTTATCGCGTATAGTAATGGCATGATCCTCTGGCATATCAGCATCAGTTCCAAAACATGCCGATAACTCCTGAGGTTGAGCTCAATAATTACATTCATAAAAGCATACAGTAGCAATCTCACTTCTTCCCACTTAATACATCCAATCTTTTTTCTTGTGTATTAATTCGCCATTTGCTTTCTTTTATTTGTCCGATTAGGAGACCTACGATGGACGTTAATGTCAACTCATGTGTTTCACGTGCTCGATACTGAAAAATATCTACTTCGTTCTGAAACTTCCGCGAAACTTTTACAGAGAATTTAGCTCAAGCCTCGCAGCCAGTCTCGTTAATATTTGTATTAATTTTCATTTAAAAAAATTTTCCATTTCAGTGGGATTCAAGGAATAACTTCAATCGGCGATTCTTTACTGGAAACACGTGGTTGGCGCCAGAATATTATCTCGAGTCGCGAGGTGAAAAGTCACGGCTGTTATTCTTTCTTCTTTCATTAATATTTTTAAACGTAATCACTATCGCGATAACAACATTTTTTATTCTCACACCCACATTTCGTACACGCGTTTATCACGTCTCCAATTAAAACGTCAACAAGCAATGTTCAATGCGAGGATTCCGAGACTAATCGTGTAATCAGACAGGTTATCATGACTCACATTTAAACTTAGTAACTGGATGCTTCCTCGCGCAAAAGGAGGACCATCTTCGAGGCTCTGCCTAACTTAATTCTAAAGCCTACGTTCCTGGGAGTCTAGCAGTCGACTGTAGCCTCCAATAAACCTCCAGTCAAAAGAGTTAGGACGTCACGTTAGCGCCGTGGAACGACTACTGTGACTGTCCAATCTTTTTCAATTGTCGGCTCTTATAATGTCGCTCATTAGATTATCAATTTGACCTTAGCTCACAAGTCTTTCTGAGAAACTGCTATTCTTCTTAATATCATCAGATAAGATCGTATCTACGACAATTCGAATGCTGTATCTCGATCAGAGAGTACAAAGTGCAGTTGGCGACAGCTTTAATCTAGCAGCCATAAAACGTTGTGTTTCACAATAAAAAGAATGGTCACAGTGTAGGCCAAGCACGGAAACGGAAGGCTGATAAACAACTCGAGAGCCGGAATGTCACTAGCAACGCTTCATGTTACGTAAGCTTTTGCAAACGTCTACATATTTGGCGATCGCACCTACGTCGAATTCGCGATAAAGAATTGTATACGTTTGGAGCAACACAAAATTCGACGTCACGTAAGTAAAAAGTCGTAAAGAATTCTCAAGGGACTTGTAGAATATCGTTACGTTACGTCGGTCACGTATTCCTCGCTTTATAATGGAGAGCGCGTGCACGTGTCCCTGGCATCGACTCCTGGTAGCCATGAATTTCGCGTGTGGAGTGAAATAAGAAAAAAAATGAACAAGGCCAGTGAAGTAACGAAGATGATAGAAAATCTCAGGAGCATCAGACTCCTTTACACTCACATATCAAGTTCCTGAAGGCGTCCACGAATATACGACTCATCTTGACGAAATGGTTTGTTATCCTTGGAGGACCACCACCATGTCACGTCCTATGCACTTTTCGACAAAGAGTTGTCTCTTAAGAAGCAATCATGTGTCAGAAGATATAAAGGTGAGAGAGAGAGAGAGAGAGAGAGGGGGGGGGGGAGAGAGAGGAAAGTAGGAAAGAACAAAGAAACAGAGTTTCTACACGAGAGCCAGGCTGTACGCGATCGCGCACTTCTCTTTCTTTCTGTCTCTCGAACTTTATTGGCGTCGCGATCCAATTGTCACGAGGTTTGTCAGGAGCGAAGTAAACTCGTCGCAGGAATCTGACAGCGAACTGAACGGAATCCGGGGAAGCAGTGCGGCTTTATTCACACGTGAGTCGAGCGTGGCGTGATTCGACGCGATGCGCCGATGTTGCGTTTAACCGGCCACGCTCCCAAGAGATGCCCTTTGATCCCTCGTTCTCTCTTCTTATGCTTTCTTCTTCTTTTCCTCTTCTCTATTTACTTATCAGCTATCAATCCAGTCATTCAATCCCACTGCTCCCCTTTGACCCGCTCACTACTGCCACATCCAGCACATATCGGATACTTCTTAGGAGGCCGGAGCCTGATTCCTCGGATGACTTATTCAGGGAGCAGCCCTTCAGTGTTCCCTCTCAGGACGGGGTTGACCCTTGGGCACGAACGCGGACACGTCTGCACGTGGATGACGATTTGAGGATCTTGGCGTTAGTTACGCGATCATAGAGAGTCTCCATTGAAGGCTTGAGGCTTGTGGTTCGTCGCGTGCAGAGTCGAGTAGAGCAGAGCAGAGCAGACTGAGCCTCTGACTATCTCTGGAGCAGATGCGGGCACGACTGAAGGATCTTCTCCTTCTCTTTCCTTGGGTTCATCCTCCTTTCCTAACCCATACTCTTTGCTACTCTAGTCTTGCTTACCCGCGTCGAGGCTTCTTTTTCTTGTTAGCTGCCATCGAGGAGGTTGTACGTGGCCGAGGGAGGTCCGGGGAGATGGAGGACGAAATCCCCTCTTAAGGCTCCAGCTTGACTTCCAGCCCTATCGTAACTTGCTACTCGTATACATATAGCGGTGGCTCGATGTCTTGGGAATGGCGGGGATGTTAATAGGTACTGACTATAGCACCGAATCCTGATAGTGGCGAGGTTTATTATCTTTTAACCGACCGAGGATGAGATGTTTCGACAGCTGCTCCGGTAAACTTCTCGAAAATCGATTCTCGATCAGGGACAGCGTTAAGGCGACCCTCTGATATAGGTTTTTGGTACGTTAGGTGGAAGCTGGATATCGATGAATTCAGCACACTTATCGTGAAAACAATGACTAGGCCGAAGTGAAAAAGTAGAAAAAAAATGTTGGCAGGTACGGACGAATTAATAGAGTGAGAGCAATCTTGCAATATAATACTGAAATATATAAATATTTCAACTACCGACTTTGGGTTTCTGCGAACTAACTCAGTTCTTGCGACACATCCACACTGACCGAGTTCAGATAAAAATGAGGAAACTCGATCCTCAAGTTTATCTTAACCATTTAGTTTGTAAAAATGCCAGTAGAGTATGTCGTTGTCGCTCGCTAGTTCACATGTCACCTACATATCTCGGTTATAATTGCACTGAAAAACGATAAGATGAGAAATTGTAAACTACACAAAATTAAGATAACCTCCGTTTACTCTTATCCGACATTTTTTAATCCTACACTTTTCTCTCTCCACAACTCACAATTGCATCGTCCAGCGCACACGCCTCCACAAGACAATTTCTTTTAGAATCCCAGTGCAATCAGTCGATCGTCTCGTGCAACTGATCTTGAATTACTCAATAGACTTTTTTTCTTGTACTCGCAATAATAAGCGGCGGGCTATTAGCTGTTTATTAATTTTTTATCAGCGTTATCCAGAAACGATGTGTCAACAGTGTTTATAATCGTTGAAAAGACCCCTCGCGGTGATAATGTCCGAAAAAGTCATGATACGCGACACGAAAAAAGAAAACAAGGGTTCAGAAGGATCACAGATAAGAGTTTTTAAATATTCTCCATGTTACGTTGTTACCGTTGCGACTGACCTGATGTATTCCTGAGAGTGGATTCGGCGTCGTAGCAGCCCAACACGTGGCGTCGGGATGGCTGGCGTCGCGACGTATATGCGTACACGACGAACGCAGTGTTCTATAAACTCGATATATCCCCTCTACCATGCCAGCCGTTCAGTGAGCAGCAGGAGGTTTCCTTCCTTTGGAAGCCGCCTGTAGCCGCCTGAACCGTCGGCCGGATAGAAATTGGGTTCGTAACGCAACGAGACGAACCCAAAGTACCCAGGGCCGTGTCTTAGGCGCCGAGATCTCGCACCGAATGGATCCGAAGATATCCGAACGAGTAGCAGCTCCTCTCTAGACATTTCATATTCTTACCGACGCAATTTGGCAGGCTGTCCTCGCTCCAGCGTCCACGCTTACATTCGAGGATCCTCGTCCTGTTCTTCGTGTCTGGAAAAATCGATCCTACTCGGCAAATAATCGTCCTGCTGTCGATCGTGCTGTTTATCACGTAACTTCCGTTCGGCAGTGACGCATCCGGGCAACCCAGGACTAAAAAGGAACAAAAAAATTCACCGGGATCAGATTTTCATTATTGATAACGCCGAATGACAGTCTGAAATTATATCAAGAATTATGAGCATAGGAGACGTATAGAGGAACTGGACCAGTTTCACAGGCTGTTAGGCTATGTTACGTGGTTTTCGACTGAACTCGTGGGCGAGGTGTTCTTGATGGTTCATTAAGTCACGCTTGTCTTCATCGCCGGGATAAGTTATTTCTGGGATGACGGATGTCTTATTACGCAACGACTCCCGAGCTCCGCGTGTCAATTTCTCATCTGGCGAACTGCTTCGGATCGATGCGTGACCGTAACTTTAAGCTCCTTAAGTAACTCCGTCAGGTTTACGATCAGCCACTACTAGTACAGCAATAGCAGATTATATCAGAGTGAATGGTACCTTGATACTGTACGAGGAAACCTCGAGCTGGATAAAGCCTGGTAGATGCGATTAGGTCAAGGGTCACTAAGTTTGAGGACGATGTGACTTTTATGCCGGCTGCTGTTCCACAGGATTCATAGAGTGTGTTACCGCTTTCCCGTATCCTTACAACGTCCACGCAACTGCCATCGGCTTCAGGACCTATTGAGAGTAACGATCAAACGATGCAATTGCACGACTGCATCTAAGAAAAAATATTTATTGGCAAAACTTACTGCGAATATTTAAGTCGTGAAACGTAAGAATTATCTTCTGTCCTGGAAAGGACGCGAATGTCCATCCACAAGTATTGCCGCCAGGATAGTACAGTGGATATCCTGGGGACTTGAGGTAGCCTCCCTCGCCGCCAGGAACCCAAAATTGCGTATTACAGTATTTGCGAACTGCTGCCTCTGTCAAATCGAATGAAGTCTGATTTCCAAAAGATGTCGAGTGATCGAGCATGTTTACCAGGGAGGAGATTCGCTTGTGTCGTGCTGAGCGAGCGTTATGGTCCTTGAAAACAACCCCTGCGCTCCCACTACTCCCGAACCCCTTTATTCTGTCTTGTTCCGGAATCAGCAGGGTCTCCTTTTACGTCAGAGATTCGAGACCCCGAGGCCTTTTCATAGCGAGGAGCAAAAATACACGAAAAACTTTCATTTATCTCGTGTCGATACGGATCCTAGTGGTTGGACCATTATCGTTCATATCTACAAGATTAGATACGTGCCAATAATATCGTATATCACGTATATGTACCATCTACAGGAGTTATAATAAATGGGGTAAAGGTGTCCTTGCCCCAGATTCCCTCTAAGGGCGTCGCTGCGAGGGTGGGAAAGGCAGGGTAGCCAGACGGGGTAGAGAGTATACTGTATGTGTCTACAGGGATGCTGGGATGATAGTAGGGCATGGTAGGGGAAGTCAAGCCACCCCCTTACCGTACTACCCTTGCAGTAAGAGTCATCCCCTAAACAATTCTGCACAGCGACGTACCCTTGTAACTGCAGGAGAATGGAAAATAACCGCGTGACAAGAATAACAAATTTTCTATTTTCTTCTTCGGGGGTTCCCGGAAGTAAGAACAGTCGGTTGATCATTGTGCAGTCAGGACCCCTTGAGATGCTTACTCGAATTCAAGAAGTAGGCAAGGGCGCGTGGGATTCCATGGAAAGGATGGATTAAAGTGTGCACGTTTTTCTACTTTCTACGCGGACTGAGGGTTGTTGAATTTTCAAACGAGTTCACCCCGCGAAGAGACGCGGCCAAATGTCTAATCCCACGATGAGGGTGGGCCGGGACTTACATCCCTCGTACTAACTAACAACCCCATAGGCAAGTAAGCGCTCGCAAAACGCACAGCTGTTCAGGGCTCCCGATGCCTATCAGGCGCATTAGGATTTGCAGCACGTGGCGTGCCACGCGTTGTCCCATTACTCGAAACTCAACGCTACGGAAAACTATTCAGATTGGTATTATCGATTACACGCGTTACCCTTTCCAACGCCATCCCAACCTTGGCTACTGGTGTTTCCTGTCGGTGCGTCCAGTGCGCCGTGTACACTGGCCATACCCTGAGAAATAACAGGCTCTGTTTGCTTACCTGGAATACAGGCATATTTGAGAATCAGGTTGGCAGGGGTCCAGGTTGCTGCACCTGGATGATCGGTTGCCACGTTGAACCGGCAATGCTGATGTCCGGAGCATCTGCGAGTAAAGAATTACATTTGACAAACGATCATGATTTATTTCAATAGTCCCTTATCGAAGGGAGTCCAATCGCGAATGACCAATGATTCAATGACAATTGACAAGTTAATCGATTGTTCCACTGAGAAAATTATGGAATTCTGTCCCGAATACTGACTACCGTTTCCCAAGGACTTCCGGCAGTAATTGCAAGGATGACTGGTCAAAAAGGAAACGAACACGTAGCGGGCAACTTCACGTCAGGATATAATTGCAAGTATAAACTTCACGTCCGCGTGCTCAGTTCGAAATGCACAGGAAGAGGGTGGCGTGGGTGAGTGAAATTGGTTAGGGTTGATTCACCCTTTCAAAGCGAGGGATAGCAGCCCCTGTTGATTGTCAGGACATTTTTACCATCGCAGTTGCTGTCTTATCGACGGAAATCACCAGAACTGCCTTTCCTGTTCATTTCGATATCCATTTGTCCGGATAGTAAGATTGCTGATTGCTCCTAATATACGTATTATGTCGTCAATTCTCGTGTTTTAATAACAGAAAGAATTTTCGTTGATAAATCAGTCGCGTGGTCGTTTACGACGCGCTATTCCTTCTTATAATTCAAACATCCGGTCATATCTGCGTCTTTCACAATATCATCTAATAACGAGCAAATATTTATAATCTGATGTGGTGATTGAGTCGTGCGATCGTGATCCATCATGTGAGCGTAGCTTTCGCCATGGGAGATCAACCATAACGTATCTTGGATCCTAGAAGTCGAAGGCCACGAAGGTTACTCTAAGGGGAGTTCATAAGCCACTGTTTTCAAAAGTATTTGATGCTGCACGAATGGACCATCTGCAAATCATGAAATCACCCTAGAATATGGATTAGCAATTTCGTATGAACCTTTACTGCTCTCAGCCTCCATGTCGCACATCTGTGATTTATCGCCACTCGCACGGCTCTACTGTGTCAGTAGCTAACTACCAGTATGGCGACAGATCATATAATATCGCAAGGGCGCATTAACGTGGACGCAGTCAAATAAGAACGACGTTTTCTACTTTGCGGTTTGGTGCACCGTGCGAAATTCTATACTAGGAACTCTCTCCTGCGGATGCTTTAAGGCGGCTCGTGTTACTATTCGTCAGTCGCGCATTGTTTCGAAACGGGCTAAACACATGGCCACCTCGTGACATTTTAGATCTATGAAGATCGCGAGAGGAAAAACAGTGGAGTGTATAGATCATAGGGGCAAGAGTAACGTGGAAAGTAAGGCTGAAGATCGTTGAGGGATACTAATTTATCAGAGTCCAAACATACCGCAGGAAGGTGCTGGCTAGGGGGGCCATCTTGTGGGTAAGCAAATAAGCCAGAAAATGGAAGCGCGGGCGCGAGAGGAGGAGCTGGACTTTGCGTCATCCAAAATACAAGGTTATTGATGCGATGCTGCTGAAATTCTTATTGTGGGATAACAAAGACTTTTATGAGGACCCATAGATGATTTACCTTCTGTTTAAAGACCTCCTGAGGTCGACGTTACTGAGGTCTTCGTCATCCTCGTCCACGTAATTTCCTTTGAGTTGGCTAAAAGTTTTGGAACGAAACCGCGATCGTCCATCCTTGTACTGGTATGATTGATCCTGGATCTTCTTGAGGTCGTAGCCGCAGTACTCCGTGCGATCCAATTGGTACTCGGCTTCCAGGATGAATATGAAAGCCTTCAAGGATCTACACGTCAACCTGAGGGTTGAGTCCGAGCAGCGTTCCTCGTGGACGATCTCCATGTGACCTCCGGGTAACTTGACTGCCATGACACTTCTTGTGATCGACGGGGATGGGGTCGACAGGAGAAGCGTGAACCTCGTCATCAGGAGGAGCATGATGATTCGGGTCGATCTTGACGCCATGTCTAACCATCACAGAGGCTGGTTACTTCTTGAAGGTTAAAGGCCTTTGCTCGAAGGTACCTTTTAATTTTAGCCTTCGCTGAACTGATCTTCGAGTACCATAGATAGCAAGTTGGAAAAGCCACTTTAAGGTCCACTCGAAACTGGCTTGGTTCTTCTTCTTTGCCAGACACTCGGTTCTTCCAGTCTTCTGACCTGGCAGGGGAAGGTTGCTGATCTCTCATAAACAAGTCAAGACAATAAGGCGATTCATTTTGAAATGGCTGTGAATCCTATTTTTAATTCGTCTTATGACACTAAATTTATAGGCCGCATAATTCGCTTCGCAAGTTGGGCACATTGCCCAATGCCAGAGTGAAGTAACTTTAGGAAGTGTTTACGCGGGGACTGTAACCACGACCCTGATCTTTCGAAAGCTGCCGAAGATCAATGCTTCAAGAATGATTAAAGCTGGAATCGCCTAGAGCGATGGGACCACAAGTGCCCAGGGCTCTGCCGCTTTCTATTCTCTTTGATTCGAAGCAGATGGCGATTGTGCTGGTCAGTGTTTCAGATCGAAACGAACTGCAGGCGATCGGATAGCAACGCAGTAGCAGCAGCAGTAGAAGTTTGTTGCTTCAGTCAAGAGTTAAATGTTTGCTCGATTCTCGAATTATCAATCAGCTTTGTAATTTCGAACCAAGGAAATATCTATTCCCTGATCTCAAGAATTCAAGGTCCCTACTTAACAGTGTGGTCTCTCGATACTTTCCAGTGAGGTCAGTTGGGGCTTATATTAATGGACGATTTCTTTGCATATTTTTCTTTCTCTCCTTTCGTTCCCTAATAATTCCACAAGGCTGACCCAAGCGCCGATTCCCACGGAATTCTTCGCTTGATGACGCTCGGCGATCTAGTCTTGTTTCTCTTCGCACTTTTTATCTTTTTTTTTTCCTCCTCTCGAGACTCCAGCGAGAAATTCCGATGTCGCCAGCTATCGATTGCCGATCGCTCTGATTCCTTATCCTCTGCAATCTTACTCCCAGTATGTTACCAGGGGGAAGCCCCGTGCTGCTCTGTGCAACACCGCTGACACACACTCTCCTCCCCGTACAATGAAAACAAGCCCAACAGAGTTCACAGGTTCACAGAAACAAACAAGCACAATTCACGTCACGTCTCATAATGGGGGATAAAACAATGCCGCGTTGCACGTGAACATATTGGAAAAAAAGTATGACACCGTGAATTTGAAAAATTACTCTTATCCGTCATAAATGACAGTCACTAATAAAATTAAGTGTCTTTTTCGTAAAAGCAATAGAACACAAGATTTTTTTCATAAAAATTATAATCGGTCAAGCAACGAACGATGTCCTGTCCCGGAAGAAGAATCGCGATGGCTCAATATGCGGTAGGAAAAAATCCAGCGACATATCGCGTGCGTCGAGAGGCGTCGAAAGGCGTCGAGACGCTCTGGCGGTTTGCCTGCCACTGAAACACACGGCTCGTGCCACCTATTTGAAGCCGTGGGGCGTCGTGTCGTGTTCACGATGCTAAACTATGAAATCTATGTGGTACCGGTTGTAGGATTGCTAGCGATCGATATTCCTATGGGATAGTATAGCGAGTTATTCTCCACCCTCGAAGGGTTCACCCCTAGCAAAGCACGTGTGCAGACTTTTCGGGTTCCTCCCGCGGCCAGGACTCCGGTCCCAAGAACCAGGGTCTGGGGCCCCGGTACCCCTGCTCGACGATTCAGCTTTTGCCGTCAGGGGATAGGTCCATGACCATTTTGGCATTATCTCGTGTATCCCCTACCCCCATGGTCCCTTTCATTGGGGTGGGTTTTACGCTTCACTCTGCTCCGTGGGCCTTGTGCAGGCCATTCTTTTGCGTCACGTCGCGTATTGTTACCGAATTCCGCGCCTAGCCATTGTATCCCGATAGCCAGGCTCCTGGGCCAGGTATCCGCCATTGACCTGAGCACGTGCATCCCCATCTGCAAGGAAGAGGAAGTACTTGGCACACCGGTTACACCTCCTTATTAATTCCATGGGGACCTCTTTGGCTCGAAATAAGTATTGCGTAGATGCTAACCCACGGGAGAGACTCAATCTTCGCATCTTCCAGGACCAGCTTAGCACCAGGCTCGCCAAGTGCTGCTGCAACGTGCATCGAATGTGGGTCCCAACTGCACTTTCTTGGCAATGCAGATGCAGTACGAAGGGACAGTCGGCACTGCACTTCCGTAGAGAACCGAAATGCTTATGAATTATGCAAGATTCGGTAACCAGTAACGCTGGTCTCGTCGATCGATGCTTACTTTACCCTGTACGAAAAGGCACGATGTCCTATAGATATGAAAAATAACCAGGTGTTTCCATTTTAGCTATTTAAGCTAATCGCTCGTTTACGCTGCATGCGTGACACGCACGATTCACTGCAACATATGCGAGGTTCGACGTTTCGCATCAGTCACGTTCGATGTATATTCATTCGAAATTTCCCCTTTTTCCATATTTCTATAATTCCTACCCTATCTAAACTATCAAGGCGTTATATAATGTTCCTCTTGTACGAGTCAAGCACATGCTGTAGAAATACTCCCGACTCACGGAATTGACGTATTCCATAACCCCGATTCGATTCCCCGAACTACTTAATCGTAAATTCGATCCTACGCTCTTGGAAACGTTGAAATTTCGCTGAGTTGACACAATAATTCTGGATAACGTGTTTTTCCTATAAAAACCACCGACTATTTCCAAACTCACCATTTCTCCATGATTATACGTCATTATTCAAAATGCCTTAGGAAAGCAATTTTTTTTTAATAAAAATCATATTTTACCCGCAGTCCCCTTTCCCTCTTCCACGTACCCTATAAGGCGTCCACGCACCAGCACACGTGGTGAGGGTCACTCGCATCCTCTAGCCATTTAACAGGATTACGGATTACACACGAGGTTACCTATAACGTGGTTCTCTTACGTAAGGCGTCTCTTTCGATCCAAAGTGGCGACTGGACCTGGCGAATGGCAAATGCCGAATACCAATATACGTGGATGCGTCCTACGCAAATGAGAACCTTTCAAGCTTAGCGTCGAGACGAAAGAGAATCTCGACTGGCTGATATTTCGATACACGTGGCTCAGCTGCCCTGTTTAACCAGTCTTCGTAAGCATTTAACACCTTTCGCAAGATTTTACCTTCGCCTCCACGTCATAACAATGGAGTTTCCACCGCGCCAATGTAAATACGGGACTCTGACTCTGCGTAAGATTACTAAACGCTTTTCAGCTTTGCTTAAAACAATTATTTATTTTTTTTCCCATGAAAAAAAGTACCTGGACATCGTCGTCTATGGAACAAGAAGGAGCGAGGGGTGAGAATCGTAAATCAATAGGTAATCAATCAACGTCTTCCTTCTTGGTGAACGTTTTATTTATTAATAATAATAGTATGAACTTGCGTGTGTTGCACATGAAAAGTCTCGATGCACCTTATTCCTCCAATTCGCTGTATTTGAGGATTCGCAATGGCGGGCGATGTAATGTTCAATCTTAACTCGTCCTCCACTCGAATATTAACGTCTCGCGTGATTGTATAACTAGACTGCAAAAAACGATCAGTAAAATGCGTATGAACGAGCTGTATATGTATGTACAGTTTTTGTTGGACTTGTTACGATGACCTCGCGTGCAGTCATTTAGATAATTTAATGAGACGCAGGTAAACAGTTACTCTCCTCGCGATTACAAGTAAGCTTTTGCATTAATCTGCATTACGCGCGACTCACGTCTTGGCTGGGACAAGATGCGAATGCTCGGGATCTTCTTTGTTCTTTGGTATCTTCGTTCTCTCGACATGGCAGTAATGGTTGATGAAGAGGAAGTGGTGAGCGAGGGCTTGAGGCTGATGAGGATCGAATAAAAGGGGTTGATATTTGTGGGGACATCCCTACAAAAAAATGTAGGGAGGATCTGGCACGTCTTTGATAATTGGTTTTTACTCCATCTGATTCATGCACGACGAACAGATCGTTGGACAGGATGCTGTAATTGATTTGCCAGGCTGTCTTTTTGTATGCAGGTACGTTTAGAGAGCGGGAGGTTGGGTGGGAGGTGAGGGGATTTTTGAAAAAATAAACTTTGCTAAAGTTTCACTACGATTCAAGCTGTTCCCGTTTGCTAAATCTCTAACGGGTTGATCGCACCGTTTATCTTTGCTCTAATCTATTACTTTTCTAATTCCATGGTTACGCATTACTCGTCTATTTGAATCTACTGCTCGATCATTCGAGATCGATCGAGAGAATCTCACGTGTATATAAGAATGGCCAAGGTTGACGCGACGAGAGAAGCTGCGATCGGTCCAGCACACTTCAGGTTCATTTGTCAATCTTATTTCTATGAATCAGAGACCATTGTAGTTTTTTATCATGGTCCAGTCTTTCTTTACAAAAGTGGCTATCGTTCGTTTGACCGGTGCTTTTTGCAAAATATCGCAGTGAGGATAGAAGATCTTTCGTTTACGTGCATCTTTGTCTTCCTCGCGTTCCGGTGCACTCGAGGCATTGACTCTTCTCGAAATCTGCAGGATCCAAAGAGAGTAGAACTGGAAAGACTCAAGGGTCATTCGTAAGAATCGCTAAGGGCGAATCGAGGGATAATCCGGGACAAATGAATTCTCGATTTTGCATTCTCGTCTATCGTCATCCGTTTAACAGTTGAATTATCAAGACGCAAAGCAGTAAGGCATTGTCGGATATGTCAGCTGAACCTCTGGCCGTCTGTAGCGCGTGTTTCGAAAGCGACTTACAAAAATATTCGACTTATGCATCTCAGCCAATAGGATCGTCCCATTTTTAAGAACCGACTGGACCCGAAACGAAGCCAGAGGCTGGAAGTTTTAAAAAAAATCTGTTTGGAAAAAGGTTGCCTATTTTTTTCATTTTTTCTTCGGCTCCGCCTTGCATCAATCTTTCCCTATATCATTTCAGCCGTCAATTACTCCTTCCTTATTTATCCCCTTACTAGTCTCGGTACCAGCCGTCGGGTACACGAAGACTCGCCCGAATTTGTATAATGATGAATTTGGCGTCGTCACACGATTGAAAGCGGTGCATCTCTTACTATGCCATTATTGTGCGTGCTACAAAAAGAATGAGAATAAAAGCCGAAATGGCACAGACTGTACATTACGTATTACGTATCCATCTTTTTTTTTCCCTTCAATTTTATTTCGGCCTACTTTCCCATCGTTCCTTCTTCCATTCGGGCAATCTTCTTCTCGACTTTATCTCAATCTCGTTTACTCACTACGTTTTGGCACATTACCAACTTTACAGTTCTAAGTTCCTCTAAGATACACGGTTGTAGTTATTTCCACAGTGCAGTTCTGTGTTTTTCAGTGTCTCTGCGTGTCGCCTTTGACTTCGCATGCGCGTTTGTCTTATTACCTTGAAATCGTTTACGCTTGCTCCTCTAATTTCTAAACCATGAGCAGCCTCAGTACCGTCACACGCAATCCTTCTAAAGAGCGCTACGATCCACGGTGTGCTTGAAAATCCCCAAACGATTATTAACAACTCCTTTATTTTTCCAAAACTAAGAAAAACAATGAAAATCCTCATGTAAAATAAGTCAGGAGCTCACCGGATCGTATCGCAATTTCTCGACTCGATTCGCCAGGCCTGTAGTAATCGTTAAGTTATGCACAGCTACGTGTTATTTTTTGAAAATATTATGTATACATATATATATATATACTTGTCATTCTTGTCTTCACGAATCGCAGACACTCCGTATAGGTATAACTTGCAATTCCAGTACGAGAATTCTTCTTAATAATTATATATATATATATGTATACGAATATATATATATATATATATATATATATTTATATATACTTTTTAAACCTCAACAATTCCCATAATAAGTCTATAATTATCGCCCGACAGAATTAGACGACCCTGCTGCTTCGCTCTTCAACCTCAACTATTCTTTACGACGAAAAAAGCATTAAAAGTTTGCTCGACCGCGAGAAAAAAGTAAAAGATTGCTGCGTGGAATGGAGCAAGGTGCCTAATCCTTCGGCGCCATTGTAACACATTAGTCAACAGTGAATTACATCGTGATTCTCTTAGCGACAAGTCGTGGTTGTCGCGTGCGCGCATGCGCACATCCGTCACTCTTCCATCGTTCGCATTAACAGACTCGTTGATTAAACGTAACGCACGAAGACTGTAACGCACTATATGCATTATGTGTACACATACGTATGTATATTCACGTGAAACGTCGTTAATTATTTTGGCACGGTGCACGCTTCTCGTGAACATGTCTAATACTGAGGCGAACCAACCATCAATGTCTTCGGCAATTGTTCTTGGCCGTTTTCACTTAAACTGCATCCACTCCTTCTTCTCTCTCCCTCTTGGTGCAGTTCATCGTTTCTTTCTTCCTTTGCTTCTGCAGCATCATTTCGTCATACCCACTTTGTTCGCTGCTGTACTCGCTAGTATACGATTGACAACATGTATCCTTTAATCAGCGATTAGCGACTACGTTGAGTCGGATTGGTCGACACATGTGTCTTAAGCTTCCCACCACCTGGACCAGTTGAATCGACAAACTCGTTGGAAGTTCAGTCAAATCCAGAAGCCAGAGAGTAATTTTTTGTGGATTTTTAAGCATTTTCAATACTTCTTCTGTTTCCATTAGCATTCGTTCTGTATTTTGAGGAATTACTCTCGAATTGGCTTCGGAATTCGGAGCTAGGATACTTCCGGCTCGGAGGTGGGAGACTCCTGCTACGCCTCCAGGAAAATCAACGCCGTAGGTTTCGGCTCCAGGTTGCTCTTCTTCGCCTCGACCACCAGGAACTCGATCTCGTTACGATCCCGCCGTGCGAATGACTCGGCTATCAGTCTGGCCACTTCCTGATGATGAAGTCCTGCAAGTTTTAAGCTCGATTAAACGCTGGATCGTTGCTTTGTTTCTTTGTCGATATTCTAATCTACCAGTGAGCCATACCCTCCACCTTGTGACCGTCGACCTCCAAGATCAGCTGACCAACCTCGAGTCCGCCGGCTTCGTAAGCTGCTCCATTGTCCTGAAACAGTATTTTCATTCTTGTTACAATGCGACTACTAGCTCCGTCTAGTTACATCACGCAATTCGTGGTCCCAAGGGTCAAGGCACTCTGGAGAGGGACACGGGTCGTGTCACCGGAACAGAAATCCGGAACAGAACCCGTTAGGCGCTCGCGCTTTTGACTGGTTTGACTCGGCGAGTTTAAGAGAAGAAAAAAGAAAGAGAACCGTTTTTGGATCGAATTGAAACCGGTTCCTCGAGTGATATGGATCGCGCGAAATTAACTCCTTGAGGATCGGAAAGGATGTCGCCTTGATGGAACGTCTCTGCCTTCTAGGGTCCAACGGAGTGCTCGACTCTTGGGTCCAGGTCGAATCATCTGGAGTCCAAAGACACGCGTGCCTGTGCAGATCTCCCAGGATGAGTACTCACATGAATATTGATGATCCTGGGCAGGGGATGCTTCGTGTTAGCACCACCCTCAATAGCGATACCCAAAATGGACTTGGTCTTCTTGACGGTGATCCTCAAGTTGCCCTGATGATCAGGAACCACCAGGGCACCGTCTTCCTCTCTCCTCTCAGACATCTCGCTCCTGGTTAACCGTTGAGCACTGTGGTGTCTCCGGGGTGGTCCACCCGAGCCACCACTTCCGGCTGTTCCACTTCCGGATCCAGCCTCTTCCAAAAGTTGTGCCTCCTGCATGTCAAAGCTTCGTGACAGTTTGTGCGCGAGTTCCTGAAATAATTCGAATTTGATTCGTCACAATTCCCACCCTGATAATTTATTATCACGTCCAGCACCAGCGACAATACTTCACCCGGGCCGACAATGCACCTCATCTTCGGGACACGTGAAACCTCGTTATCCTTGACCAGGTACGATCATCGATTTATAACGCGCACAGCCCACGGGATTGCTCCTCGCTTATGCTGGCGTCAAAAATGGCCGCTGACTTTTTATTCCTTTGATTCGGTCATCTTTGACTTGTTTACGATCAGCCGGAGGGAGGTCAAGCCGCACTAGGAAATATTACCGCTGTCACGGACGTTCGCGCGAATTTACGCACGGCACACGCACGCGATTAAATTATAATTTCTAAAGGCTCACGCTAGTTCATACATACATACAGTTGTATATTATAATGTGAAAAGAGTGCACCTCTCTGCTGGCTATACACGCTTCCACAAGCACGGGCCGATTAATCTAGGACTGGCAGCACTACGCCTTCTTTGATGTCGTAGATGCTCGACACATGCTGATTGATAAGAAACCGTTATCAGATCCCGTACTTTGTGCTGCGAGTGTATCAGCCATTAGGAAAAGACACTGCGTGAATATTTCAGAGTATAAAATATATATTAAGTCATGCTTGCAGATAGGCTGGTTAAGTGGTTGGGTGTGGTGGTGCTCGGAGAGTGGTGGTGTTCGCGTTAAAAAATCTCAATAATCGGAACAAGTAGAAGAAGACGAAGAAGAAGGACTCGTAGCGCGCGTTTCTTTGAGCTACGCGAATATCGACGATTCAACGTTCGTTCGTGCATCGTGAGTATCATGACGGATCGTCGATAGTCCAGCGCCAGGCGTCCCGTCCACTCGCGGCGTCGACTACCGCGAGATCTCGTTGAGGTGCCGTCCTCGGAAATAAAGAAACGAAGAAAACAAGAAAATGAGAAAAGGTGAAAGTACGGGAAACCGTGGCGTTGGGAAAACGCTGCCGAGTAGCGCGTGTCGCGTCTTTCGAAAGACAAAGGCCGCTTTTACCGGCTTCACTTTGGGATCGGGAGCGTCTCTCGGAATGTCTCTTGGCATCTGAATGAATATCTAAATCATTCCGACGCCATGTAGTCGTCGTGAATCCAAGTACTTTGAAAGAGCATCTTACCGAGTTGCCACGGTATGCCGTCCGATCATCATTCCAATCAGTAATCACTCTTGTCTTCTACTCGAAAGATCTTTTTGATTTATCGATCGTGCCTTTCGAGACGTCTTTGTACTTTTTTTTTTTTATTAAACTCCATTGAACTCCGTAATTTCCTACCATTCGAAATCATGTGAGTTTAGTGATTGGTGCATGCCAAGACATCTAGTATCGTGCTTTAATTTAATAAGAACAATGAAAGAAAAGTTCATGTGCAAGACATCTAAGTAACACGTACACACGCTCTATTCACTATCGCTAACTCTATAGAGCAAAGGGTTTCGTTTTGTCGTCAGAGTAAAGAGAGAGAATAGACAGTAGTCATAGGATGAGATAGGATAGCGAGAGAGTAAGAAAGAAACAAGAATGATAGATACAAACCGTAAGTATAGTCATGCGACAAAATAATCAATTACGATGCATCGTTTTCTATAATTCTACAGAAACTGGTCGTACGACAAAGTCAATATTAAGAGATATACAAATTTACGTATTTCAGTATGTGTCTAAGGAAGAAAAGTATTTCGTCAGTTGTGGAAAATGATGATAAGTTGCGTAATGCATCGTTAGGAGAAAGAAAGATGACAGAGTAGATACTTGATTTCTGATTGATTCAATTAGTGGTTAATGAGTGTGTCTGCGCGTGTGCGTGTCTAGCGACAGTGCTGGTGCGTGTGGCGTGTGAAAGAGAGAAAGTGAGAAAGAGAAGAAAAAAAGAGAAAGAGTGAGTGAGTGAGAGAGAGAGAAAGAGTGAGGTAGGTAGGTTAGGTTAGGTATACCCGAAATTAGCTCAAATTTGTGGGACTAGAGAAACTTACGAGGGGCCTGGCGCCCCAGTACCAGGATTTGACGCGCTGGGTCAGTCCACCAAGGAGGTGTGACCTCCAACCACCGAAACCCCCACCTCCAACACCCTCCGAGCTCCTCTCTTCCCTTCCTTCGTCATCATCCTCCTCCGTATCATGATCACGATCTCGATTACGATCACGGTCCCGATCCCTCTCGCCTCGCCTCCCATTACCGATCATCTCGGCGTCGCTACCCTCGCACCCTCCGTCGCTCTCCTAGCACAACAACCCCCAAACACAGCGCATCCCAAATTAGCCTCGTTATCAGTAATGCAGTGGTACGTTATCGGGATCCTTCATCATCCATGCTCACTCCACAGTCCAGCATCCTGGACCAATCGATCCCAGCTCCATTACCTAATTCTTATATAATCTATCAATTTCTATGCATACGTCAGCGTCTCTTGTGAGTATGAGACTAGTAGGTTTGTAGTCGCGTCTTTGAACGTGTGGCAAATTCAACATGGCGGATGTGGTGCTGTCGGTAGGCTACTGTACAATGCTAAATACACCATGTATGTTTTTATGCACATACGATTGACCAAGGTACTGAAACTGGAAATCCCTCAGCGTGGAGAAACGTAAATGCACGTGCCAGGCGGCAGTGCTGCAATAATTGACCTACAATCCATAAAGTCATAAAATTGACCGTTCAGTTGGTTCGAGTAAGTCAAAACTTTCTCCACGACTTGCATCGGCCTGTTATTATTATGCGGTTAGCCCCTTTATGCTCTTATGCTTTTTATACATTTACGCATCTTGCTGCCGAACCGCAGGAAATTTATGGACGGCCGATCTCTAGAAGTAAGTAGGGCTTATCTGTGGGATCATCGCTTCTGTCTAATCATTCCGGGTCCAGAGTGGTCGAGCAGTCTGTTGTCAATCAGTAAGAAAAAAAAAAAGAACAGAGTCGGCCAGCAGTGCGATAGCTCAACAGGGCTCAAGAATCCTCGATCGATCGATCGATCCTGCGATCGGTTCTTTATTTTTCGCCAACCTCGCCCCCTTACCATCAAATCATTCCTGTTCTTAGACTCTGACCTCGAAGCCGACTTAATGCGACTCGACGTTTGCAACGTCTAAAATAATATGTCCGACCACGAGGAATCCTGTCAGGACTAACGTGAGATTTAGGTGAGATCGATACATAAGCCATTCTTTCGGCCGAGCTAAATAAACGCAGAATTGCCCTGAAGAAATATTAGGGCTTCCTAGGTCAATCACCCGAGTGTCCATTTGCCCATCTGTCCATCTGTCCATTTGCCCTATTAGACCATTCTGGCATTTATCATTTCAAGCTGGACTAATTGTGCGTGAGTCAGACAGTTGCTGACTCAGAAAGAAAGTCTCTAGGAGTCTCCAAACGTACTAAGAACCCGCTTCCAATATCCAGGATGACAACTTTGCAGGAATCCCAAGACCAAGAAGTCACCTCTTTATTCCCTGGATCATCGATATACCATAAGCTCAGACGTTCAAAAGATTCGCATTTTGATCTATTATTTCGGTTTTAAGACCATCGAGCACTGTATTCACCCTCGACAATTCGAGCGAATATTCCAGTTGACGGGAATCATCCCCAAGAGTCCAAGGTATCCAGCGACAGGTTCCCAAGCAGGAGCGATCCTCTCGAAGATGATACCAAAGTCCCCAGCGTAATGCGCATCGGAACCAGTCAGTTGGCAACTTGGCAACAGCGTCGAACCATTCTTCCTGCTCGTCTCTCCTCTCACCTGCTCTACAGTCCCTCTCAGTCCCTCTCATTCCCTCTCATTCCCTCTCATTCCCTCTCATTCCCTCTCTCAGAATACTCTCTCGTTTACTCACTGCCGATCGAGTAAACGTAAACCTGGCGGCGAGTCTGGCCGCTTCGTACTCGGTTCTTCGGTTCTTGAATCAGTCGAGCTCAGTCGAGTCACCAGGATAACACGGAGTGCCCATCGCGCCCACCTCGACCCTCCAGCTGACTATTCTTACATCGACAGTTCAAACTTCCAGTATCGTCTTTCATTTTTTTCAAACCAAATTTCACTTCAATTTCCGGCGACGACCTCAACCTTCTCAAGAAAACCAATCTGGGACTCCGTCTAGGACGAGTGTCCAAGGAAGAACAAGCCACAACAGAGGCCAACCAGCAATCCAAAGTAAGTTGCTACTCTTGATACTGGGCTTTAGCAAGAGAACTAGAAGGGTCTTTTTTATGCGAGGGAAATAGAAAGTCCACAGAGTAAAAGAGTACGGACGCGTCGTAATGGTTTTTTGAAAAAGGAACTAAATTAGTTGCAATTAAAAGATAACGTAAGGACGTTTAGGAGGAATGGACGTGTCAACTGTGTATATATATATATATATATACACACACACACATAGAGTCTACGTAGAAATAGAGGAGAAAGGAAGTAAATACAGAAAAGTTATCGTAACGTAGTGTGGCAGAGCGATAGGATATCTCACTATGGAGAGTCGTTAGTTCGTTAATGAGAATCTAAAAATGGAGAGTGTCTCTCGCAGGTTCACAATCAGTAAATGCAACCAAGGAGACATTGCGGTAATTAGATAACTCAACGTGTATTCGCGATCCTCTCGAGTCCCTGTAATCGCATCTGCAAGCAATTGCGTAATTGGCTTACGTGTAGTAATCAATAATAATCAAGTAATACACGTACGTACGGGTACAGTTGTCAAAGCAAGTATTTTGCGTTACATGAAAAGGCAGATCGAGTCCAGTGAGCGACTTGTCGTTGAATGGAAAGTCTAATCGCCGGAATACAATTAATCTAATCTAAAAGCAACAAGGGAGTGATCGCACGGCAACCCAGATACCAACGTCAGGATGGAGGACTCATTCGAGTTGACCGGATGAAACATTTACTTATTCGCGCCTACTCGAAATCGCTGAAGTAGAAGAGAGTTCAGTTGCCTGGAAAGTTGCTTGGCTTAACGAGCCTAATAATTAATCGATAGAGATTTAATGAAATCGCGAGATAATTCTCACTCGAATCTCCAATACAGAATCCTCCGGAGGATGCTTGGGTATTGCGTTTCCTACTATAGGTGGATGCAACTAACTGTATATCCAATACGGTACATCGGTACATCCGAGAATTTATAAATTTCAGCCGGTTCCACGATGGAACACGTGAGTCCCATAGTCGTCGCGTTCATTTTTTTGCCATTGGTCTATTCCTTTGTGGATGATAAAGAGGGACGTTAGTCACTGTTACGTGCTGAGACAGAGGCAAAGCGTAGGAGCGTAAGATGGATACTCAGAAGTAGAGAAGAATGGTGAGAATTAGTAACGGAACAGCCTGGGGCCAGATACATCCTGGAATCGAGTGAAGCTAATTGGATTCAGTTAAGCGGGTAACGTTAAGGCGGTCTCGATTTCTTTTTTCGCACTGCGTCCCAATTGGCTCTCGTCTGCGCGCGTCTTGAACTTGCCGCTAATTTACTACGCAAGGGACTCGTGATTCCCAATACGGCGCTGCGGACGCACGTCCCGTGTACTTTGCTCGCAATTATCAGGAGGGGTTAGTAGTTTTACGATGCGAGATGGGAATAAAAGGTACGAAGAACTCGTCTCAGTCTGCTGAACGAGGTGGCCTAGCGTTAGTCGGACAGGCTGTTTGCGATGCAGAGCCTGTTTCGTGGCCCGACAAAGTCAGCCAGCCAGCCAGTCACCCAGCCAGTCAGCCAGTGAACCAGCCTCGCGTGGCCCAGTGACATCGTCATGGTGTTCGTAAAACGGCTGGCTGCATCGCTCGACCTACATTTTTCCTGAGCTGCGGGAAGCTCCTTTGTGTTACGATAAAGACCTCCGTATTTTTCAGGTGGGAATATATTGAGACCCGTGGACACTGAGAGAAGATAAAAGGACGAGGAAGGAGAGGAAACCTAGTGAGTCCGTACAGAAAGATGGAGTCCTGGCTGAGCGACGTGCAGCGCGTGAGAATTCCGCGGCCAAAATTTGGCAGTGGAAATTCCGTGAGGAGGTCAAATTCGAGTGTTCAGCACGTCAGACCGGAAGCGCACGCGAGGCAGGCCCAGGACGTCGCCAAGGCTACGGAAGAACTGCGTCAGGCACTTCAGGATAAACTTTGACCTAGAAGGATACTCATTTCCGGATCCTCTATTTTTGTACCTTCTCTTCGTATATCTCGAAGGATAAGCTAGTTTGTAATCATTTGCTCGGATTAAGATTAGGATTAGGAATCTTAGGAGATTGCCTGCGGATCGAATGCGTTTTATTGATTTATCCCATTTATTTGATTCATCCAATTTGCTTTTATCAGGTTATCACCTACTGACACATGTACATCTTCCGTTCGCCGGGAGATTATTCACGCGCTCCGAGCCTCGTCAATCAGAAAATTAGAATATACAGGCGCGTCGTTAAAAGAAATCCTATTGATTGTTCCCACGTGATCACTGTTCTCGTTATCTAAATGGACTCGATCGATTCGTTCGTCAATTCCTCCCCCCCCCCCCCCCTGTACATAAAACCTCGATACATATATTATTCCTTGTGAGTATTTTATACACGCTTTACACGCATATATTATATATATATATACAACTGTTGATAATTATTCTTGTCAATAAACAACGATGACTCGTCACGAGAAATAAGAAGAATTGCGCGTAATTAATTAATGAACGTGCTCCAGTTACGAGGAGTGATGACTTTCGCTGATTCGGTTCGGATTGGTGGATGACTTGAATGGATTTACTTTCCATAATCGTTTCACCCGGATGACGTTCCAAGTTTCACCTTCGTTTCGTTTCAAAGAGACTCGCAACGTCTTCCTCGCCTTCTGTGGACAATGAGCGCTCGGGTGCAACAAGGAAACTGAAATATATACAGAGAGAATAAAAAAGAGAAAAAAATCCAATCGATTCCACGATCGAACCGTAAGGTAAATGCAGATGCTGCGGAACGATCTTGGGAATTTCCAATCAAGTCTTTTAATCTGTTTCCACGGGTGACAGCTTCAAGTAGCGTGTCGCTCGAAGCTTGAACATTCCCACTTCCGGTTCCCATAGACTCTTACATCCGTTTTCACTGAATGAAATCCGTCGTAAAGATTCACCCTCGTTTCTACGATTCTTCAGTGTTTAGTGTTGCAGGGACCAAACGGAAGACCGCCAATTCTTCTTTCGACAATGAGCAGAGGGAGAGAGCGAGAGAGAAAGAGAAAAAGAAAAAGAGAGAAAGTACCGAATTCACTCGAGGACAAAAATTCCTACAGACAGTCCCTAACGAATAGACCTCTTTCATAGGCGCTGACTACTGTACGTAGGACGTTTCTCATAGATGGAGGTGGTCCGCGGAAGAAAAGAAACGTGAAAGACGAGAAAAAAAAAATGAAGGGACAGAAAAGCGAAGTGAGAGAAATAAAAAAGAGGACAGTTTTTTACACTATCGTGTAAATCCTCATTTTTCAACTAAAAACACTAGAGGCCGGGACCGACTATCCGTGTGATTCACTAAAACGACGTAAACTGTGTTTGACTAACAAAACGCCCTCGGCTATCCTATAATATGGAATACAGGAACATTCTTTTTCTCTAGCTAACAATAAGAAGGAACTTCACTCCTTTGTACTGATTACCTAAATATTAAATATACTATTACGTATGTCACATCTTACTTGCGACGATCTCACTTTTCAAGCGAGGAGTTTTCATCTAATTCGTATTTTCTTCTATTCTACGAGGACTATAAGGATATGTAAATTAATGAATCTCATAGACAAGCTAGTCACTTGGAATTGGTCCATTTACGAATCTGATCTTTGACCCTAAAGAAGACATCTACGTTACGCAATAGACAGTGGTAGAAGAATTAGAAATTCAATCTCATAGCTATTGTCGACTTACCAAATTGTCAGGAAGAAGATGATGATGAGGATAGTCCCGGGGATTGCCCCGAGAGCCTCCTGGTGAACTGTGACGACGACCACGCTCGTTTCCCGTCTCGTCCTCGTAGTCCTGGAAAAAAGAAGCATTGTACAGTTCTTTCCGGTTTCCTTCGTTCTACGACTCTGTTTCCGGTTGCAGACGCCTCACTCTCTAGGCAGCCTTTCGACTTCCGCCGTCATTAAAGCGTCGCGACGCGCGTTCGCATATCTTTCAGGCATCTCTGAATGCACCTGTAGTGTCTTTATACGTGCATGTATACGGCTTTGCGCGTGTATGTATGTGTGTACCTGATTATCACACTCGTCATCGTTGGAGAGGGCGAGGTCAGAGGTTGCGACCTGATGCTGCTGACCTCTTCTGCAGCCCAGTCTGGAAGTCCGAAAATCATTCAAATCAATTTGCACCAATCGTCAGGCTCTTATGAAAGTCCTTTTGCCAGCGACGTCCAATGACATTAGCACACTTGTATTTCATCATCAATGTCATCCACTACGATCACTAGATCCACTATACCTTCGTCATGATAACTCCAACAACTTTTCTTCCTATCTTCGTATACTATGGCCTCGCGATTAAGCCTACCTGCCAAACCTACCTTCCCAATGTGGAAATAAATTCTAGCTGGCAGCCGGAAGAAGTAAAATAAAAAAGTGAAGGATTCTAGAAAATTATGTAACCCTTACCCGCTGCTGGTGAATCTCGAAAGCAACATGGAACTAGAAGGAGAAGGAAGACCCCCCTCGGTTGGCGTCAACTAACCCTTTAAGAAGTTTCGTCCAAACTTCCTCCCCTACTGGGAAGAAGAACGGCGTAGCGATTCTAAAGAATATTTCTAATATCGAAATGTCATTCTATTTACGTCCAACTCTTGGGATCCATTAGGAACCATTAGGACCATTAAGTGGCACCCACCCTCCCGCGACAAAAGGTCAATCTCGCGGCTAAACTCTGTCCTTCTACAGATTGCACGTACCAATCCTGAGAAATATTGGAAAGAAGCGTCACGTTCTTACGCAAAAAGATTGCGCCAATGTTTTCGCGCCGGTCGAGCGACTCGACTTCTCATTTATAAGGCGAACTATGAACTGTTGTGAACTGCTGTGAACTGCCAACTCTCACGGCAAGACATTTGTTTTTTCATTTGGTTACCCAGGATACCGAGCAGCCTGGCACAAGACGCGAAGACGTAATACACACACAGAACTATTCGACTGAAAGGCAGTAAAGACAGATTTGACAGCTGTCATACGATCCAATGACAGATGTCAAATCTGCCAGTTACGTTTAATCCAAATCAGCCTGCATGATGAACTCCATTGGTAAAACTAGATCAGGGTCCAAATGCATCAAGAGTCGGAACACACACGTGATCGTGACAGCCGCAGGAGGCTCCTGTCAGTAATCCTGTTAGGGTGTCCCTTGAGTTTGAACCCTCCCAAAAAGTTACCCCGGCTGGTAGTGCAGGGATCGATTCAAGTATTTGGCCCAATTCCCCAGAAAAATGAAACATACCTATCGTTATACGTTACTACCTAGTTCCTATAGGTTGGCTACTGCCGACTAGCTATTAGTGTATTGTACATGCACGTAATGCCTGCTACGCAACTATATGCCTAACCATATATGTACATCCATGTACTTAGTACTATGTGTCGATGTAGGAAGGAACACATTAACTGCCTAGCTAGGAAATGAAATATCGACTTGGCCACCCTTCTCTATTTTACGCTTGCGTATCGAGAATCGAGATGCTTCATAATTTATTACTGATTGCTTATGACGCCCGGGCGCACGTGTACTGTTATTTTTGAAAGATTTATTATCAAGGTTCGACCAAACACCGAATTCGAATTAGACTCTGGCTAGATCGATCGGCCATGTTTTTTCTATGGGGCAAAGCAATCCCCTTGCTACCCCGCCTTCCTTCTGGCACTTTCTCTTTCTCCCTTCAAGTACGATCAGCGATCCGTGGATTAGGACGAAAAAAGAAAGAGGAAGAAACACATGGTATTGGACGACAAACCAATAGATGATCGATAGCCAATAGTAATTAGTAATTCTCGCTGGCAAAGGACCTTCCTGGATTGGTATTGCCTCTCGACCTGGTCCTGGGCATGTCAGCCCCGAGACCGCTGTCCTCGCTCGGCGACCTATACTCCTGGTTATCCCTGGACAGGAGAGGTCCCGTCACTCCCAGAGGATCTCCCTCGATGTCCACCAGTCGTCCCGGTCGGCAACAACCCCCGGAAACACCCCTCTGCGGCAAATTATCAGATCCGTCAGGCAGCTTAGCCTTCAACTTACTGATATCGCGTGGCGAGCTTGCCGGAGCTTTGAACTTGCTCTTTTCCTTTTTTTTTTTTTTAATTTTATCCCATGCCAACAATTCGTCCATTGATGTGTCGTATTATCCGAGGTGGCTCATTTAAGATTCTCTATGTACGCGATTAGCTCTTCGCGAAAAGCTGCGAGATTCAAAATGAAACTTACACCCGCACTCCATGAAATTTTGAATACACGGGCAAACTTCGTTTGACGTCAATACAAAGTAAAAATTATAAGAGAATTAAAAAATTAAGATGGACGCAAAAATCAACGTGAACACAAGGAAAAAATCCAGCAAAGCTCAGGCGAACCCGTTGACGACGGAGGAAAATTCATTATTTCGTTTGATCAGGCAGAAAGTAACGATCGGTCGATGATTGGTTGCGAATTAGCGAGTCTAGTCGACCGATCGTCAAGCAGTCCACTTTTAGAGCGACTGCTTCCAAAAAATGCAAGTCTTGCTCTGTAAGTAGGAAAATATGGCAGGCTTCAAGGCGTCTCAAGCAAAACGAAAATATTAAAATATATATAATGTGAACGAATGCTGCGCGCCACTGTCACATATCGGACTTGGCATATCCATGGGAGATTTTGAGCAGAGGTCGAGGGTCAGCTTGCGCAGGTTCTGGAGCTCATGCTACTATGGCCGAGAGGGCCGAGAAAAGTCGAGAAAGAACGAAGGAAAGTTACCAAGGAATGAAAGAACGATGTATATGTAATGTCGTGATGTATAATGTATATGTATATATATATATATATATATGTGTGTATGTCACAGATTGCCACCTACGAGGATTTCAAGACGAGATGTCATCGGCATTCCTTACGAAAAAGTCAGGCACATCTCTGGCAAGTTTTTCATCTCGTTGAATCTTTTCGTGCTTTTTATCAAATAAACATGGAAAAATCATACCGTAAATATCGTGTTCGTGACTGCGTAGTGGTGTGTCTATGCGTACTGTGCATGCTCACAAGTCAAATCTAGCCGATTATAGTAGTTTTTTTATTTTGCTTTGTTTTTTCAGCCCTCTCCCCCACTCCATCCCACATCCCCTTCAGAATTTCACGAGGCTTCTCGAGCGATTCTACACCCTCGCAAAGGTGTGTTGCAGTCGTCGCCTTTTCACCCTCCCCTTCTCTCCTCTCTCTCTTTCTCTCTCTCTCTCTCTCTCGCTCTCTCGCACCTCTCCAGTCGATAACGAGTTTTCCTCCTTTCAAAACACTCCGCTGCTCCTTCTCATTCTCTCCTCTATTTTTTCCCTCCCCCATCTTCTCTTCGTCCGTTATTTACAGATCTTTCGTTTAGTTAGGGTTTTTTTTAAGGGTTCTCTACGTGGAAACGTGTAGCCATCTAACGATAAGTAGGTACGTAGGCAGGTGGAGACAGATAAAAGGGTAGACGTGGTTATACACGGACATACAAATTGGTACCACGCGTTAGGCTCTTCTATGGCTTTTACGCTTAATTCACACGCGGTTATTCCCAATGGAGAGGCTAGATGTACATATATGTATACACATCGACACCGTGTAGTAGCGTATTTATCGTAAAAAAAATGTCATAATGAAATTCGTGTATGATCTAACGTTGCTTTAGGCGCCAAGGAAGAATCTAACGCGAAGTGTTGCCAACACGAAAGAGATAGGAGATACGTTTCAGAAGAGAATATACAGATCTAAGAGAGCAGGTACACACAACAGACACAGAGTGAGCGCTGGTACATATCTATATGCATGTACGTATTTAGAAAAATATCAAGAAGAACATAGAGAAATGGAAAGGAAAAACTTACCGGAAGATCGTGGAGCGAAGGTGTCACTACGAGGTCGGAATGCGCCCTGTCACCTTTCCTCTGTGCAGGAACAAATCTTATTTGTTGCTGCGCCCACTTTTATTGGGTATTCGATTGCTGGTCTTTAAGTTGAAATGATAACGCGACCTACCCTGGTTAACGTTGCGCGTGGTCTGTAGACTAGATCATCAAAAACAGCTCTGTCCTTGCTGTCGACCAGTTCTCGCAATTCAGTGAGCAACGTCAGCTTCTCATGAGTATTCAGAAGGTCGCCAAGACTGGCAACGAGATCCTCGACAGTGATCCTGCGTGTCCTGTAGTCTGCGAGAAGCTGTGACAGGGCCGCCCTTTCGCTCCTGGCTAGGACGACCCTGGCCTTTTCCTCGACCATGGCAGCAGTTGCCGATGACACCGTGTGAAGTCCTCTGGGTCTCCAGTCGTTGCTGCCAGCACTGCTTTGGTCAAGAAAAGGATCCTCTTAAGAGTGGATTTACTTGAACCATCAAATCTAATCTAGGGGAGTAGCCTCTCTGTGCTTACGTGGGTGGCTCGTGGTTTCCAAGACTCTCGAGAAGCAGAGGATCATGTTCCTGATACCTTGAGGCGGGTAATGCCATGGGTTGACTGGTAGTGCAGGAATGTGGCACTTTGCCAACATCCCTGATCAGCAGACTCATCCTCTTATTGGTCTTCAGGATCTGCACTGCCTCATCGTGCGTAGCTTCTTCGAAACTCTGACCGTTGACCTCGATGATTTGGTCGCCTACCTAAAGAAAGACAAGGCAGAAAAAGAGACCAAACTTTCCTACCACCCAGAGTTCATCTTAATGAGCTGATGCTCCAGTTTATTTTTGGTATCCTTACCAATAGTCCTGCTCGGTCCGCGACGCTTTCCTTATCGACTCCAGTGACATAGATTCCAAGTCCGTACTCAAGTCCACCTCGGATCATCAGTCCAAGAGACTGACCTGGTTCTATGCAGAGCTCGACCTTTCGCGTCCTGGGCGCATAACGAGAATCTCGCGGATGCAGAGGAGGAGGCGACGCCGGTCGGCCCTGGCGGTCCATCCAGCTGCAGGATTGCTGTCGACCCGACGTAGACCACGCAGGGTGATTGCCTCTGCAGCGAGGATCCAGAGCAGGACCTCTTACCGTCATGCTCAAAGTTCTACAGGACTTAAGCATCTGAAACGAGAAGAACGAGGATGACTGAGTACATTAGGTAAAATGCGGACGCGAAATAATTCCAAGGACGAAAGATTATCGATCGCAAAATGCGTGCTCGAATTAAAGCTTCGTCAGACTGAATCATTCCCGGCCTTATCGTGTCTGATCTGGGAGGACAAACAGGCTCTCGAGTAAACACGAGAAACGAATATTTCGAGAAGCGCGCAGGACACGAAGGTGAAGTAGAGTTCGCGTTTTAGGTGACGCCATTCGGTAGCATAGATATCGATCTCGGGCTACTCCCATGACGTCACATCCTGCTTATCCTTGACCCGAGCTGCCTCATCCTTAAGGCGAGTTCGTTTGTTACGTCTTCGCGACGTTACCACCTCGGAGAAGTTTTATTAACTCCACTCATACCCAAGCTGTACTCCAATTCCATGGAGAATTTGTAGCCATCACGGGTCTCCATCTAGAGACGTATACGTACTCACACGTGGCTATACGTTTACGTGACAATTCGACTGACCCTCATCACGCTCGTTCGCATGGAACGAGTGGTTTCGCGCGCTGCGTATACATATTTTATGTTAACCGCGGGCTGCGACGGCTGGAATTACCATATATAACTCGTGATGGCGACAGGATATTAGGGTTTAATATAGAAGGGTATTGGTATACCAAGGTGCTGGACTAGCAAGCTATTATCGAACCAGTAAGTCACTTCCGGAATGAAAGGAAGCCAACTCAAACTTCCAGTCCGATTCGCCATTCCTGATCGCTATCAAAATGAGCTCCTTTACAATCTTTAATAAATCTCGGTCTTTCCTAAATCCTCACACGTCGATCGATTCGACGTTTATTCTCCCGCTTCAGGATTTTCAATATGTTCTTTCCAGAGTTTTCCTTTTTAGATGAATAAACGCTCATCCTTTCGTCTGGCGGGTAAACACGAGGAATCCTCCCCTATTTTCGATTTATCAACTGCGTCGACGGCAACAACAACAATAACAGCAATGGCTACGTACCCAACCGGAAATCAATTTGGGATTGATCTATTTCCACGAGCCTTCGCGACTGTGGCCGGATTTTAAAGTAGCTTCCATGGGAGCTTTGTATTATGTAGAGAAAATAAATGAAGGGGGATCTCGGGGCGCCGGGACGGCTGGCGCCGTCGAAGCTGTGGCGTCGGGAACGGAAGCTGCTGTCGCTACTTCTTTTACTACTGTCGCTACTATCATTCCTACTACTACTATTTCTGCCAGTCCTACTGCTGCCCCTAGTAGCGCTGCTGTTGCTGCTTCTGCTTCTCCTGCATTTCCTATCCCAGCCTAGTAGCCATTACAAGATAACGAGCAGACATCCGCATTTCACGAGAGAACCGAACTGCTGATTCAATTTGCACATTTATCCTTGGCTATTATCCTTCGATCCAGTCGAGCAGACATTCTCCGTTCGAGGAAGGTCCTCGTCATTCTTCGCAAGGACGTTTTCCAATAACCGAAAATACCTTTCGCCTGATATACCGACGAGTCCGTGTGTGTCTTCCTGGGCATGTGGATGTTACAGATTTACTAGTGTATCGACGTGCTCCGTCGCTCCAAGGAGTGAAAAGAGTGGGGGAGGGGAAGGGGGGGGGGGTACAATTTCGCCAAAGAGCCCAGGATCGATTCACATCGCAGAAGGTGCATCTGGTACCTACAGTGAGAGAGCAATGCCAGAAGGACGAGAGACGAAGTCGAAGGGAAAGGGTTGAGGGCTCAACCTTGAGATACGTTAAGTTGCAAAGTCCTTCAGGTGGAACAGCAAGAGATTAGTCAGGGTCGATGCGAAAGTGGCATCGAAAGACTGATAGCTCAAGCAGGACGTCATCTCTCCCCTCTCTCTCTCTCTTTATCTCTTAGTTGGCTCACTTTCCTCCAGCAGGCAGTATACAGAGGAGCAGCGTGGCCACGTCTCTACTCGTCCACCGCGTTCTGCCTACATTCTCCTTTTTTTCTCGAGCACCAAACCGCGCCCCCTCTTTCTCTTCGCGTCCCCTGGACGTCACCCACCCACAGTGTCCGATACTCTGATGGCCCATTGTCAGTGGGCTTTTGTCTACAGCCTCCCGACTTACAAGAGTGTGACGAGCCGCCGGATCCAGATAACGATCAGCATCATTTACACCTGAGATTGCTCGCGCCGACGCAGCACCCTGCAGACCTGGGGCACTTGTTCTGAAGAAGCCATCGATTTATCATCCCTTTTCTCAGACTGCGCCAGAGCTTCGAGACGTACGGGGGTAACTGGCAGAAGGCGTCAGGTGATTGTTTCCAAGAAGATCTTACCTTGAGTGCTTCCTCGTGGGTGACCGCCCGGAAGGGCGTCCCGTTAACCTCGAGTATAGTGTCTCCTGGCCTGAGTCCAGCACGTTCGGCCACCGAACCCTCTTCGACCCTCGATATATAGACTCCCACCCCTGAAAACAATACGCAGACGTTCCATCAGCCCCCTGGACCTTTCGTTTCGTCTGCTCGACTGTGCTGGTCGAAAACTCCACCCAGGATGCCGAGCCTATTTTTTTTTTGACTCTCTGCTGGTCCGAGGTTCGCGTTATCGGTTATCACTAGAAGCACGCTAGCATATCCCTCTGGGTAAAATACACTCACGGCGCCTTGAGTGGAAGTCTCCTGTACCTTAGGGGGTAAACTATAGTTGAATAATATATAAGTACAGGGGGATAAGAGGGAAGTGAGGTCGTGAGCTTGTGACACTAGAATCATTAAGTGACTTTGAATGTACAGTTAATCAGGTTAGACACATGCAGAGACTGGATGTTATTTTTATAATTTTTATTTGTTGCTATCCTCTATGAGTCTTTTACTCTAAAATTGTATAGTTACGATATGCTGTACAGTCATGTGAATATAGTCATGCTTCCTCGACAATCAAAATGTAGAAAACCTCTATAGACTTGGATTAAAAGGTAAAATTTGTTGATCCAAATTATTCGATGCTCTAGTCGATACTCTGATCGATAACATGAATAATAATGAGGACGCTGTGATAGCTTTTAGTTTTCTTCGATCGATCGAAGTAGCTAAGAATTAATCAGTGATTGTAAGACCGTGAGACAATGCGCAGGCTGCGCCCGTAACCTCAGCTAATTCAGCTAAACTTAATTAACGATCGGAGGAATAATTAGCATGTATATCCGCTCACTACAGACTCTGTTGTAGAGGAATAATGAATTTACGTGATTTAAAAAAAAAAAACGCTCACTTCTTGTCATTGAAAATTTCAGTTCTAATTTCCATATGGGATTTTACACTTTTACTGGAAACTGATTCCATTGATAATTGGACGTCTTTACAATTTGTAGTACTAATGAAATTCTATATAAGGAGGAAAATTCTGAATCAATTGCTCTAGATTATAAGGAGAAGCTAGTTTCTTCTTTGAATTCTAACCTCGCAATCTACTCTAACAGCCATGTGCACAAAGTAATACGCATCATGCAACATCACGATGCCGGCTCGAAATACGAAATACTGAGAATAAATAAAGTCAATCGATCGAACAATAATTGAAATCGAGCCGACTTCTATATTTTGCAACGAACAACCAACATACTGCATGCGACATCGACTGTTTGTACTGATGGAAAACCATGGAGACTGAAGTTGTTGCGCTATTACGTTATTTCTTTTTCTTTGTCTCTTTTATCAATACGCCAAAAGAACGGCGGGTTCGAACGAGCGCCAGTTTTCCAATTAATCATTTCACTCTCCAGTGGCTTTTCTTTTTTCTGATCTTTGATCTTTGATCTCCGATTCTACGCTGGTTACCTGACTGCGCTTCTGGTTCGGCCAAACAGATAGAAACAATTCCGCAGTGACTGACTTACTCTTTCTTAATCAGCTTGGACGATACGACCGATCGGACGTTACCGTGTTAATTAAATCTCCAGAAACGTGTACAGATTACACGAAGTCTACGGAAATTCATTCCAGACGGAGTTTTCATGAAAATTTCCCAGACTGGACTCGAGTATCAAAACGTATGCAAAGACTGTAATTTGTGTGAAGACTGATCGCACGTGATTTTATCAATAGCAGTGATTAATTCTGGTGAGCTTGTAAGCTCCTAGAGAAAACAAAAAAAATCCTAACGGCGTACGAAACGACCATTTCGATTTTCGATTTTCGTCTTTCTCGAAGGCCCAATGATATCGATATAACAGGATTTAGATTAGCTAAGACTGTGCGTATGTGGAAATTAGAATCACGTAAACGCTACGAGCGGTCGTACCGTTTCAATAAAAGGTAACACACACATAATTTAAGAAATAACCTCTTGACGATTAACCTAACCAACGACGTTTTATAGAGTCGAATTAATGTGCTCGAGATACGTAAGAGTAACGAAGGAGTCAAATTATAGATTGGTTATCTCGTGCACTTGAATACGCTGGCTCTGCAAAAGCTTGAGTTTAGCACAGCCGCTGTATAACAATTTGCCTACGTCCAGGCGCCTTTTGTTCAGCGGCGTTAATCAACTATTATTTATGGTTTGGTCATTAGGAATCTATTGTAGCAACACCATGGGCCAGTATGGCGTATGGTTGTTTGCCTATTGGCAGGCGAGTGAACTTTATTGCAGGGTTTCACGCGAAGAGACGAGTTTAATTATTTATAGCCAAATTAGCTGTATTCAACGAGAAATGAAGCTAAGCGCGATCACGTATAAAGACAAAAGAGAAGAGAAGCAAATAACTCACCAGCATCCTTTCCGCCCTTTACGCAAATACCAAAGCCATGATGAGACTCAGGAGGATCTCTAGTCATGGTGATTGTCCTGACGGTGAGTTCTTGGAGGCTGAGAGGTTGCGGCGGCGGTGGAGTCTGAGGATTCTGTTGGTTCTGCTGGGAGGAGGAACTCCTTATGGCGACACTGGCAGGACTGGAGGCTGGGGTGCGTCTTTCGTTCTGCCTCCTCTCGCTAGAGACGCCATTGCCGAAGAGCCTGTTTCAGGAAGTTGGTATCAGGAGTTTGCGAGTTTCCAAGGACTCGTAAACAGCAATATAAGTAGAGGCTTAATTGTTGGTGAGGTGGTCAACGGGGTAAGTACCTACCTAAGAACCTGCTCCGGTGAGATTGCACCGGTCCCAGCTCCTGTACCGGAAGTAGCGTGTCCTCGATGTCTGTAAGGAGTCGTATGCGAGGAATGATGATGCGGTGCGCTTGGGGGCCTCTCGACGATGGTGTAACTGGTACCAGGAGGACTGTAGTATCCCCGATGTTGGCTCGCGTGATGTCTGCTGGATTCGAGATCCTCGGCCTCGTAGCATCCGCTCCTCGGGAAGTGCGAACCACTTCGCAGGAAATGGGGGCCGTTGCTGCCGCCCCACTGGAGCTCCTGCAGCTCGGATCCGTAGTCCTCCGTGCTGCTGGCCATGGCTCGTCCTCTCGCTTTAGGTCATACCTGAATACGTTTTACCAACTCGAAACAAAACATCCTTACAGAGGGAGGACACTTGTACAATTGTATTTTCATTGAAACGCATGAGGGCTTTGTGTCTGTGCGAGAGGCGGTGGGTGAACGTTCAAGATTTAAGGAGCACACGCAATCCAAGTAAAGAGCGATCTGACTAATCGCGCTAGGGAGCTGCAGTGCACTGTAATCGAGTCAAGTTCTGAACAATTGCCTTGTTGGCACGCGCACTCCGTCTATGGCTTCCTTTGAGAAAGGTTTCTCTAGTCGGTCAATGATCCAAGCGTACGCGTTGCTTCTACTTTTGGCACGCGAGTTCCCGCATGGAGTAGTCAGACGCACCTATATGTATCGCCGTGGCGCGCTGCCGAGACATTGGAAACGGTAGAAAAACGTGACCCGTAGTTTTACGCCGTCACACGAGAAAACCACTAGAGCCACGGAATGCAATTGACTTTCCGTGGAAATAGGAGGAAGTGACGAGGGAAGAAGCTTGAGCTTGAAGAGAATGCGAAAATACAATTCTGCGTCTGTGCCACAAGCGCCTAAGAAGGCAATATAAAATCTTGAGCTTGACCTCGTATGGATTAGATTTGAGAAATGGGGTTAGCTAGCGACAGGAATCGCTTAAGGGTTGCTGCTCGTATCCAGCAGACCTGTTACACGTCCTGCAACTGCCACTCACCGGAAATGCCATTAACGCTCGCCTCACGACTTTTCTCTTCCTCTTCCTTATTGAAGCTCTGACTCCAGGAAACCTGGAGCAGACGCTACGTGATCCCCGTAGGGAAGAGCTATGGAGAAAACTAGTGAAATTAGCCAAGAGCCTGAATACGGATGTCTGCCACTGATCAGTGTAAATATTCAGGGCGGCGTAGAACGACCTACTCAACAGATAAGGATGCACGCGAATTACGCACCTAGAATTTCATGAAGCTTCGCAGTGGTGACTACGCAATTCCACATATGCTACCTACGCGTAAATTGGCAAAAGGCGCAAGTCAATTCCTACGACACACGGTGGATTTTATGGCAGTTATGAGTTGAGAACCACTGGCTCCCGGGCTACCTCGTCTTCGTTCACATGTAGAACGGCTGCCGTTTTCAGAAATGGCGGCGAGGGTCGCCCGTCGAGTTCGTGTCCTTAATGAAATTTTTCATTAAGAAAATTAAGTCCGCACCCACAACAAATGCGACGACCAGAGTCAAACCCGTGCGGTCGCTCGCAGGGAAAATTTAAACAGCGTGCCGTGACCGATTCCAGATCTCAGATAAAATCATATTACGGCCCACGTTGGTAATTGGGTGATTTCCTCGGATAAGCGAGCGACTAACTTAGGCCCGGTTTACATCAAGACTTCCTTCCTTCCTTCCTTTCATCATTTTTCATACCTATTCGGTCCATCAAGAATCCTACAAAAGTCTCCTCATCTCGAAAGTAGTCTCAGGAAATCACATTGCCATGTAATCAGCTAATATCGACTGAACTCCCCTTTCAACCCCCCCCCCCCCACCCCTCTTAAATAAACCAAAAATGGAAATACCTCTCGGGGTGTTCAGGTCAACCTTGACACTGAGTAAGACTCAGTGGTTGTTTGTTAGAAGGTGGTGGGCGTCCGTGGACGTGGGCCTGAGAGGGTTATCAGGGGGTGGCACCGAGGGCCAGAGGGTGTAGGGGGAGGCCAAGAATGTTTGAGGGTTTTGTTGTGCGAGGGTGAGGCGATCAATACTGCAGCCCTCGAACTCGGCTTCATTCAGCAGCTCCCATTCCAGCGATCCTCCTCGTTTCCCACGCTACTGACTATGTCCATCCCCTTGCAGCTCGGGCATCTCTCTTTCGCCTTCAACCTCCTCCATCTCCCTTCCCGCTTCATCCATATACTTAACTCCTTATACATTCCACCTTCTACCTAGCCATCCACCTACATTCACATAGTTATCGGCCCCACTTTGTTATCTGTCCATTTCAACCCTCTGACTAGCCTTCTGTCTATGTCTGGTTACGTGCGTGGGTGGTAGGCAAGGGTAGGCAGGGATAGACAAGACTAGAATAGGCGGTCAGCCCTTGAATTACCTGCACTAGCTTCATTTACTACGTGAACCTTCGGCACACCCGATAACCTTATGGTTCACGTCGATTCCCAGTCGAACACCGCGAACACCGATTAGCAGACTAACGAGCTTTGCCTTCTTCTCGGTCTTCCATTCTCCAGGGAAATAATGAGAGATTTGTGGAAAGGACGGGCGTTTGTTGGCTGTCAATAAAAAACAAGAGGGAAAAGAGTCCGCTGAAACTTGTATAAAAATAGAAGTGGCGTCAAGCCGTAAAAGTCACTGTCGTAGGATAACTTTAGTCGTCCAGGAGGCGTATCCTGGATTTGGAAAACACCCAGAGAAAGAATATTTTACAAGCTTCACCTCGCCGCCGTCTAGAATCAAGAGAAAAGTGGAAGCTTTCAAAGTACCAAGGAGGGAAATATCGAACGGACTTCCCACGACATGCCACCCCCGGAATCGCATCCCTATTACGAAACGGCCTTCCGACGAAGATACGATGCGATCAACCGTCATCCGCAGGGGGCATCTCGATGCCAAAGATCTTCCTTGAAAACGAACACGTCGCGCTGTAAATGGGGATGCTGGATGCTCATGCGAGTCACGCGAGTATTTCTGGAGAACCCGGCGGCTTATCGGTGCTCGGTTGGAGAAGACGAAAAATTGCAGTTGGCCAACTATAAATAGAGCGAAGAACTCTTTCCGATAAAAGGGTCATCCGAACCCCGCAGAGTGACTCCTTGGGATCCAGGGCACTTTGATAGGATCCAAAGGATCACCGGAAGCCACTTCCTCCTGGATGCTCGAGCCTCGGACGAGACTGCGGTGACTGCAGTAGCAATATTTCATGAGGCGCTAGACTGCAAGCATGGCTGCAGCCTCGTACGTTGTAGCTTCTAGATTCTAGGCTGTACAGTTCGTGTCTCAGGTGCGGTGCACTTTGCGAACTAACTGTATGCGAATATCCCATATCCCGTATCCTAAGTAGAGCATCACGGATCCACACTGCTACTAAATTATACACCTATTCCCCTAGTAGTTCGTAAGACACTATAAAATTGCCAAAAGACTACAAAGCTCGGTCCACAAACAGTAAACTGACCCTATGGGATTCGGTAGGGAATTCAGCACTTACGTGTGCGTGTCATTGGTCAGTTATCAATAAGGGTCGGATAGACTCTGGAGTAGATTCAATAGGCAATCCTAAATCCTGATCAATTTTATTTTCTCCCGGCCCTCGCGGCACAGAGATTCCTCTAGAGATTGTAGTTAGAACCGTGACCCATAGAAGAAGAGACTATAAATACACGTAGATGTCGTATCGAAAGCCAATCGCCGGCACGACTTTACCGTCGCATAAAAAGCCAAGCTTTTCCTCCCCTGGCTGGAAGCTCCTACGATACTGTGGCTGAAGGGTAATCATTAGGCAGGCGGCGGCTGCTGTGGCTGCTCCTTCTGCCTATGTTGGTCACACTGCGCCAGACTATAATACGTTCGCTGTGCTACGCTACGCTCGACATGTTGGCTGCTGCCTGTTCTTTGGAATATACGTTGGGTAAACATCGTACAAGAGAGTGGCAAACATGGAGCTGACTGGCTAGCAGTTTAGCCGGGACTCCGAAAGTCCTTCGATTATCGTGTTAACCTGATAATTGAACCGGTTAGTCTTGACACGCACGAAGAGACGATTAGTCCCGCAATGTGCTGATTAACTTCCTTAATCATTAATCGAGTACAGTCATGGCGACTTTTCGAGGATTTTTGTATCTTGTGGATGTGGAGGGGATGACGTGTAGAATTCTGGCGACTCGTCCTGTCGTACTTTCGCCTTGTCTCTCTATCGTCTTGGAGATCCAATTGAAACTAGCCGTCGGCAATAATTCAATGTAAGATCGTGGAAAAAGTCCCGGAGATGATACTCAAGTAAAATAGTAAAATGTAAAATACTAGCACGTTCCGCTGATACGTGACGGAGGCTAAAGTCGCCGAAGACATTTTGTCTGTTTTCATCGATCGGTTGCCATTTCTACTCGATTCGGTAGACAAGCTCTGCGCTAATTTACAGAGTTTCTACTCATTGTCAGAGAGGCGTCTGTATCGCATATCCGAAATTCGCAAAGAAAACCCTAAGTGTCTCTCGTTTGCGAAATTACAAAATATCGAGCGCTCCTATTCTTTTGAGCCACTCGTGCAATTTTCGAAATTCAGACTCGATCGGGACTCTTCTGTCTCACTCTCTTCTTCAATAATTCCAGGATGACGATAGCATTCATTGTTCACATTACTGGACTAGTCATTTTTCCGGGATTTCACTCGCACGTTGCACTCACGTGACGACTGGAATTGCCTCTGCATTGCGTGGCTATTCGTCGCAATGTTGAATATTCACGAAAGCCACGCTTGCTCCTGGAAATAGTCCTTGCAGTACGTTGTAGAAAGTCCCAGCACGCAGCCAGGGTGCGTGTCCCGTGTTCTGAGAATGTCGCACGAGCAATATGAGGAAAAGAGAGAGAGCAGCAAACAAAGTAGCAAATCGAGGAAATAATACGTCAAGGGTGGAAGGAAGATAGGTAGATAATCGCGCGGACAATGAGCATCATGAAGTTGGCTCTCAGTGTTAAAATCTACTGGATAACACGAACGTAACGTTTATTACTGAGAGTCGTAAAATTGCACGGATGAGTATTTCCAATTTTCCAATATTCTATATAAAAGCAAACTGACCGACGTAATCGTTCTCAATTTTCTCTTTTTTTTCGGCATGCAATGCGAAACGGAAAAGGCAGCCGGAGGCAATTTAATTTCCTGACGTCGCGGTCGGCGCAACGTAGTTCCCTTGGCACCTGTGTTTGTAGCCAATGTCAGGTAGGGAATTGCGATTCTCGTATGTGCTCTCCTATGTTTTCTCATACGAGGCCAGCTGTTTCTATGTGCGTTGTCACGAAACGCCTGTCGCGCGGCCGCCTCGCGACGTTCCTGTTACCAGTAGACGCTATAGAACCTCAAAGCACCCAGCACTTCGTATCCTAACCTGTCAGTCGACCAACCTGAGATTATTTATTAATGCGTTGATGAGCGAGCCGCTCCTTTGCTTCGTTCGAACGAGGCACGACGCACGCGGATCCTTCTTCCTAGCTCGATCCTTCGATACTTCCTTGGGGCGTCGCGTCTCTCACGGAAAAACGAGAAAAATATTCCAAGGCCGATAAAACTATCAATAATGCAAGATGCGACTAACAATAAGTATTGAAAGATAAAAAGAATTATTCGAATGTAGCGAAATCCTTGGACTCTTACTAGGAAATACCTAAGAACGATACTGGGTCGTGGCTTACCTTCCCTTGGATTAATTCGAGGGAGCCTTGAGAAATACTCCTCCGATATTTCAGCTGAATAGAGAGATAAGGGTCAATCGGAAGGGACAGTATAGATAGAGAAATTCTCGAAGGCGCCCATTGTGGGAAATCGGATCGAAGCGATACAGAAGGATGGAGGACATGCTTACAAATGCCTACACGAGCGCGTCCCGACGCACGGCGTCCATGGCTCGCTAATGTAAAATGGCGTGGTTCAGCTGGTTTTGGGGTCGACAGGTTCTTTATTTGCTGAAGCGAGGAAACCTGATTGGCTCTGGCTGTCGAATGCACGAGAATTGATCACTATCGAGATTAACGGCAGTTCTCATTGAGCGCGACGCTGTCGTTACATGATGTTATGTTATGCTAGTTCAGGTGTCGCCAGTCAGGATGTCTTGAAGAAAATCGTTAGAATTTACTGATTGATCAGAAATCGATAGTAACGATGTTCCATAACGCATACTGTTTTCCTTGAGGAATATTGAAGGATCTATTGATCCCAGTGAAAAATACTTGCCGAAGGGTGATCGTTGGATCAACCGATAGCGACGCTGCTCTCTCTACGCGGGCGGCTCTCTAGTGTCTCAAACCTCTAAAGTCTCTAGTCTCTAAGCCTCCACTATAAAGCGCATTGTCTGAAGCGACGGTGACGGCAGCACGATATAGCCGACGGAAGTTTTCTATCGAGCCGCCTGGAGTAAGCGACAGCAGCTAATAATAAAGCATCAAGATTTTACTATACGGACCACATACGCATTTGGACTGGAAGTTCGTATGACAGAAGACAGAAGATGAGTGCTGTGGACACTGGAACCGATTCTCGGCTAGAAAGCAGCTGGTTTGTGAACGAGGAGCGACGCTGAGCAAGCTCACCTATCTGTGCGAGAGTGGAGTACTAAAAATAAGTTAGCGGGAGCCTTTGGAGAGATACAATTAATTCCAGGACATTAATTAATCGAGTCTATCCCGACGAAAGGATCGATCGGGTCGATCGATGCTGCCTGCACATCGCTTCCGCTCGACTCGTGTAACGAAAAGGGGGATAAAATGCAAATGGGGGTCAGAGGTGACACGCACGGAGACTCACACAGAGCAGCCAGTGCTGCGGTGCCTAACGAATGTAACGAATGTAACGAATGTAACGAACCTAACGAACCGAGGAGACCCGATCGAAGCCTTACGAACGTGCCAGTGTGGGCACAGTTATTGCCTTAGACTCAAAAATCCTCTCTCTAATTCGCAATAACGTCTCGTCCGTGTGTGCCCCGAGGAGAGGGTATTGGTGAACACGGTTGGAGGTGACCTGACGTCTCCGTGAAGTGTGTAAAGGTTATGCAGCTGTGTGGTAGTGTGTATTGCAAAGCGTGTGCGTGAGTGTTTGTGTGTGTATGTGTGGAGCTGCTACAACGTGGCCGAGTTAAAGTCCAGCCGATTCTCAGGGATTCAAAGGATTAACTAGACTCTAGCCGGAATGGAATGAACTCACGTCTCTCATGACTTTGCGTCCGAATAATTTGAAGGGATGGCACCAACGCGATTCTCACGGAAACGCAACGGGAAGCGCACGGAAGCTGGACGAGAGACACGCATCGCCTCCAGCCGGCCCGAAGCTCACAACTGGCGCTGAGAGCTTAGCTGGGGGTTGCTTTCGAGTCGACCGAGGGTGGGAGTAGGCTCGAGTCCTCCCCTATATGCTGGCCGGATTTCTATGCTCGGGCCTGCCACCGTAGACCTCGTGGGAGTTTCTACAACTAACGACAGAACCTTACGCGCAAGCTCTGTCCGATCGAGAAGGTACTTTGCTGCTGCTACTGCCGACACCCGACCGTCAGCAACCCTTGGTGACCTCGGTGGTTTCGCAAACCAACCCCTAAAGAGCTCTTCATTGCCCACGTCCACTCGCGACTTGAAGTTTTCTTCAATCCTTCTATAGCCCGGAGCACGGACACGGAATCAAACAAGAATTCGTTCCTGCCACGCTATACCTCAATGCAAAGGGGTCCTTTTTCGAGAAGAAAAACTCCCACACATTCTTGACTATTTTTATGACAGCAGCGAGCGAGCCCGAAAGAATGACTATCTGTCTTTTATGCGCCAGGGGAACATAAACCATAATTGTGAACCATTAAACACACAGCCCCACGTTTCCTTACTTAGCATACCGGAGGTGGTAGACCTGGACTGGCTAGGTTAACTGGGTACTGACTCTTAGCTCAACAGGTTCGCGTGCCGGAAGTACCGACGTACAGGAAGTCCACTCATCAGCGGGTATAAGAGTCGCTGACATCCTGGGCCAATTTGCCGATCGTTCGCGGCCATGCAGCTTAGGAAACGCAAATTCAATTCCCTCGGGAGTTCAAGGGGGGACGTGATCAGGATGGCAAGACTATGTGTGAAATCAAATACTGACCATCTCTTCCTTTTCTTTTTATCATTTTTCGACTCTTATTAATGATACTCTTGGTACTCGTCTTGTTGAGAATGCTCTGTATACACGGAGTGAGAGACAATAGACAAAGTAGGAATCCAAAGTCGGTAAGTACAAAATTGCCTAAGACTAATCTAAAGTTCGAATACTTCCTATACCGGAGTTTTGCTTGTCCAGGGATCAACAATCCCCAAATAAGTCATTCAGCACATTCTCTTACGAGATTGGTCAATCGATAATACCAATTCAATAATTTATCCCGCTGCCCGTCCACTTCATCTTCTCAGGCTATATTTGACTCTGAGTATTGATTCCAGGGCTACACCACTGAAGCTCTTCTTTACGCACTCTTGACGTGCCTTTGATCATTTCTCTAGAGGCCAAAGATATTTCAATATCACAGAGTTACACAGAATTGCACAAAATTATACGTGAGACTTTATTGTCGGAGTTGAAAGTTTGTTTAATGGCGCACTCAAAGAGATTTCCATGCGAAGAAAAGCGAGAAAAATAAAATTCTCAGAGTCGGATTTATATTATAAAGTTATTTACAGAAGAAGAAAGAGAGAAAATTACATAGAAATTAACTCTCGAGTTCTCGACAATCTTCGCAGATGCCGGAAATCCTGTCCACATGAGCATTCGCAAATGCACGGTGAAACGTGCATAGGATTTTCCCTTTTTGTTTTCAATTTTCCTTCATCTCACAGTATTACAAGTATTTCTTCATTGGTCCTTCTAATGAGATAAATTTCATTTTTAAAAAACGATAAAACATCGTCCTACCTAATACGATTAATTAATTCATCACGTGTAAAGAACAGGCAGCAGACAGGGATTTGATATATGCGCGTGCTTGAGCTTCTATCGACATTTTGTCGCCGTTTGAGATTCTTACGGAATCAGTCGATCGTCTGATCTGCATCGTGAATTACGCTTTACTTTGATATACTTTGTTGCACTGAGTTGTCATGGTAATACGGAGAAATATCACGATTATCTACGATGATTCATTGAGTTTTGGTAGTGATCACACGGGTGTCCACAGTTTAAGTATGTCTTTGGACGACCACATCCTACTTGCTTGTGAAAAATAAAAAGACATTACTCGCTCCACAACTGCTAGTCTACAGCTACCACTACCGTTTGTGATTGGTCGTTTTATTTTTTGGACTGTCAACGTTCCCTTCGTTCACATCTCTGCGTGGTCTCAGGATAAAGTTCAAATTATGCGCTGTGTTCACGGCGTAGTAGACGTTGGCGGAACTGGGCAGGACCATCTCGCGATCCGGTAAAACTTGCGCCAAAGTATACTGATCAGGGCTGCCCTCGATGCCCAATTTCAACATGGCGTTTCGTATCACTTGGGGCGTTCTCTCGTTGTTCGAGAGCATGATGGACTTGTAGAGCACGACGCCCTCCGTCTCGACGCTGTCGCTCTCCATGGTTACTTTGATTATGTAGAAGTCCGGTGAACTTTTGTGCGAATGTGTGGGACTCATGGGTCCCGTGAGATTCGGGGTGCTGCCATTGGCTAGGCCAGACGATGGGAGCTGAAGTCGAGAATGCTGACCGGAACTCCCGGCTCCACCGGAACTCAGAGAAACATCCAGGGACGGCAGGGAGGAACTGGAAGACGAGCTGGACATCTGCGACGGTGAGGTTCGTCTGTCTAAGGAATTGTGAGGCGAACTGGGCAGAGAGTCGAGGTCGCAGTAGAACTGTGAACTGCTGGAACTCGAGGTCGAGGCTATCGAGTCGTTCTTGCGATGACCTTGATGATTGCTCTGCAACAGAGAGTTCAGTTGACATCGTTGGGAAATACTTTAATGCTTTTTAAGTGATATCAATTCTTGGCTTGTCTACCTGTTTTTTCTTTCCTCGGTTGTTGAGCGTGTTCCCGGGAGGAGGTGGCTCTATCTGACAACTGAGCTTGTACGCCTCTCTATCATCCAACACAATGACTGAGTGAAACCATCGATCAAAAAGCGGATCAGTGCTAAAGTTGTAGGCATTCGCAGCTCCTTGCAGGAGTCGTATCCTGGCGAGGACTTCGAACTCCTTTCTTCTCTTGTCAAAGTTTATCAGACCCTCCGCAATCGTATCGGGAATCGCAGTGTCGATCATCGTCAGATCCGTCAGGAAAGTACCGAGATACGGTATGGTTCCATAGCTGATATTCTATAAGGATGCGTGATAACGATATACCAGGATAATAATATACAATATATTATACTAACATGTACTATATATTATGTATAGCGTAGAATACTAACCCCGGAGTGAGTATTTTGTTTTTGAAATATTTTCTGTAGATGCCTGTCGCTTCTGCCAGCCGTATCCGCGAATTTCGCGGTGCCCTCCTTGATGAGTAATTCGCGTTGAGTCCAGGCATTGTTTTCCTCGGAGAAGATCCTCTCGAGCTCCCTGAAGAGCTCGTGCTTCTCCCGAGGCATACATTGCCAGCACTTCTCAAGCCTGTAGACAGGATTGCTCTGAAGTCCTGAGACAATGGCCTTCAGGCTGCTGAAGTTTTTCAATATTCGCAATTCCTGGGCGATGTCTATCCACGTCTCGAGGATGCGTGCGCGTTCCTGAGGCTTCAAGTTTGTCTCCGCGAGCACAGTGGATATCACTCTCAAGGAAACAGCGTTGAACTGGTTCACTGTGGCCAGCACAGTGGCGGCGTCGTGACTTCTGGAACGATCCCTGCGAGACCATACGGCGCCAAGACACTGATGAGCCACCAACTTCCTAAAAACTTCAGCATCCATCCGCGTCAGCTGCTCGGCAAAATGTCTGTGCGGCACCTCGGGGAAGGTGTATCCTGGCCAGTGATCCACGATCGAATCTCCTGGGCCTTGCATCCGGCCGTTGTCGTAAACCAAGCAGGAGTCTGGAAAAATAATTAAGAAAAATATAGTAAGACGATACACCGGATGGAATCCGATAGGAGACTTCACGCTGGATCGAGCATCAGGCACCGTGTACTCTGCGCCCTGCACCCTGCACCAAGTGTATCGAACCGGTATCCAGTATGTACCGAGTGATTCAGCCACGCTGTACTCCAATGATTAAGCTTATCGAGTGTAGCTCCTTATGTTATTGATCGTATCCAGAGAGTATTAGTCAATGATAAAACACTCGAAACATCTGGTAATATCATATATGTATGATAGATGAGCGTATCAGCCATCGATTCATATTATTCACGCTAATAATTTCCCACTTGGTGTTTACAATTTTCATTTGTCATACCGATTTGATCCTCTCGTTGAAACCTGTGAAGTCGATGTCTGGCTTTGATTTCCAATTCTGAACCCGGCAATCGTCTGTGCGTGAAGTCCAGGAGTCTGGCCAGAAGAGGATGACTCGGAGGAGACTTCCAGTCACCAGGATACGCATCGAGCCAAACGTGAAGAGCCTGCACCAGAGTCTTCCTGTGCTGCTCCCCCGTCAGGGCCACGGAATTCTCATCCAGGGCGTCGTACCTGGCGAGCAAAAGCTCCAGGACTTCACGAGGCGTCGTGAAGGCTCTGTACGTCGCCAGGAAGACGTTGATGTACGTCGACTCGAGTTCACCATCGTCGTTGGCAAGACTCTCGACCAGTCTCTGTACTGTTCCTGCCTTGAGGAAGCGGACCCTGACAGTTTCCCATTCCAAGTGCGAGATCTCGTCATCGGAATCCTAAGGATGAGTCAGCACTGAATAGTACGCGCATTACCATAAGAATAAACTGCGCAACTTTCATTACTTACCGAAGCCGAGAGACTCCTGGTGGGTCTGTGATAGCGCACTTTCTTAAGGTACACCGTGTATATGACGCCATCGCCGCGTTCCTCGCCCCATAAACGCCACGTGGGCTGAAATCAATAGGAAAAACATGAATCAACTTTAATCTCTTATCCATAAAATAAATAAGTCATGTCCGATCGAGAACCCCGATTTCACGACTTTGGAATTCTCACGATCAACAGGAATTACGTAAGGATGCTCTAATCAAGAAGTCTCACGAAATTGTTGCTTCAAGAAATCTTGAGTTTACGACCTGCTTTATATATTTTATCGATTTCCAACTAAAATAGTCTGATGAGTTTCCCTCAAAGTCCCAGTGGGACGCTACGAATGTTCCGGGAAGGTAGACAGCGTGCGATAAGATATCGACCCAGGTAGAACGCGTCCTTTCGATGGTATTACTTATATCTATCCAAACAGAGTCGCATCGTGGCAGCCAGCAGAAGTTACTAGGTGTGCGAATCGGCCATGCAGCGGACTAGCAAGAATCCCGCATAGAAACGGGAACGATTTCTCACGACTCACATAAGCAATTGTTTTTACGAGCAATAGACAACTGTTATGACGTAAGAGCAAGGACTCGGATTTCACGTGTCGTTAACTATGTCCATTTACCGCAGGTAGAAGCCTCGGCCCACTCCCTAGTTTTCAGGACAAAGTGTTTGCAATAAAAAGTGTAAAAAAACTATGTTTCCTCGAGACAGGACAGCAGTTGCCGAACGATCCGGCAATTAAACGGTTAGTGAAAGAAACCACGCGTGACCATGCTTCCCTTCTTCTTCGACAATGAGAAAAGCATATTTGTATTTTTAACAGTTTCACAATCTTTTCAAGCATATATAATTGAGACAACATCTGCCAGTCTTGCGAAATCATCGATGTGATCGATGCGCGACACAAATAGATAAGTTCGCACATGACACAGAATAAATGTGAATCCATAACGAGTTGGTTAACGAATTAACGAATGTGGCGGACCTTGAGTTCTACGGCATTTTACTGTAGGCAAGGTGGCAACGACACGTCAAGGCGGTTCAATGGCCCTGAGCCTAGTTACAATTTCATATTAACCTATAAAAAGAACGAGAGAACGATATGGGATTAGCAGACCGAACGATCGATGAGAAGCCCAAGGTGGCATCGCTTTAGCAAGGACGCCGTCGACGCCCGCAGCGTTATTCCAAATTTCTGAATAGTAATTCAAGCTGTGTCGACGACCTGCGTCATTTTGCTACACAAAAAAGCAGAGGGTCAAAGGTCTCGCGTACAAAGACATATCTACATGTCCAACTATGTGATGCCAGAAAGTATGCGGGTAGCAGCGGAAGTACAAAGAGCGAATGATAAAAAGTCACTTATGAATTTCTGATATACGTGGACACTGACTGTGCGCTGACAACGTGTCAGGCTCTGAAGATCATCGGCGCCCACAATGGCGATTAATTTTAAGGAACTCCTGGGCTGGACCCCCATTCCTTCTCTAGACAAAGGCTCTGCTTGGTTTATTGGTCTGTGGCGGCTGGTAGTGCTGGAATCCTATTAAGCACGGACAGCTCCGTAACTTCCGGTCAGGCAATACCTCCATCGTGCACGCATAATTACACGGCCCTCCGCCACGACCCGGCTGTTTACCGAAGTAGCTACAGAGCGCAGATCTCGCGAAAGGAAATTACGTGAGTAACCCGTCGGACGTGGAAATAAATGGGGAATTTTTAAAGAAAAAAACAAGAGACTGTGAATCATACTGGTTACGTTATATCCTTATCTTCGGCGTAGAATTTGTAAACATCAAAACAGGGTCCATTACCTGGTTGCCATGAAAATAAGGATGTAGGCAGAGAAGTGGAATTTCATGATATCGCAGTGTCGCAGAACTAAGTTCCGTCTGCGGATTGATCGATAATGTAAGTCGGCGCGTGCGGATGAGAGACATGCAACTGGAAAACCTGTTCATTACGGAAAAGTACGAAACACACACAACCGCACACAGACACACAACTCTGTACTCTCATCCTGCAATAATTGAGTTACTTATCGAAATAGGATGCATCGTGCTATACGTGCTTATGCGTTACGTGCCACGTGCTGTGCTTGGTTCTTTGGATTGGCAGGTTGGATCGTTTGAAGAATGACAAGCGAAGTCCAAAGTGACATTTATCGTATCGATCCAAACTGCCAATTCAAATATACGTGTGTAGTAGAGGATTCCGTTTGCGCAGTCCACTAGACACACTCGACGCGACATAATTCAGGACTCGCTGGAGTTTCAGGCCAGCCTGCTGACTCGTGAAAGCCTCGAGTACAATTGGGGGAGAACGTAAACACACTCGTGCTAGTGAGAGAGGGTGGGGGAGAGTATCTCGCAACCATGCGAATTCTCTTACGGTCTTGGAGTCTCATCAAGGGAAATGCATGGCACTTTCGGCGCTATTAATATACAGGCGACTTTTGAAAAAGGGACTACGACACGAATAGTAGGGGTTGGCGAGAGGGATACATATGCAGATGGAGGCGGTGGTGGTAGGAGATAGACACGTACGTACATACATACACGAAGCACACACTTGGCAGACGGAGACAGAAGTGAAAGGGACAAAGCCAACCGGGTAAGAAACCCTCTGGGTATGGAATCTCGTGGTTCTTTACCTGCTGCACGTACCACTGGGTGGAATTCTGGTTTTTCCTGTGGCTCGGCTTGCAAGGGGCGCACAAAAGTAAGGGGCCCAGTTTGTTGACCCTCTTGAGGGGTGCCGCCCCTGGAGGCGACGTGGGACTCAGCCCATCATCCCCCAACACGGGCCACAGCATCCACGGATTAATGATTCTTGGTAGAACTTGGATTCGTTCTCCGTCTCTTCACTTGCGTCCTTTTGATTTGAATCTCATCGACTGACACTCGCGTATCTCCTTATTATGGCTTCTATTGTTTCCTCTGGCAAACTGAAAATTCCCCAAGGCACAATGGAACACGTTCTTTTTCAAATTTCTCTCTACTTATTTACGCAAAGCGGAAACTCTTTTCTCTTTTCAGGACTGGATCATCGTTATTTCGGGAATAGAACGTACCGGGCCAATTATCATTCCACGTAATTTAGGCATGTTTGAGTGAAGGGAAGAAGTGGCGAGCGCAGGGTAAATTTCGGAGGAAACGGGTCCACGGCAATGAGAATTGTCGTTTCCTCCTTGGAATTTAATACAATAAACGTTTAGCAGTGCCGGAGCGTGTCGTCTCGGAGCCCCGCGCCATGCGACTGCGTGTCATCGGTTTAACAGCAATGACGAGTCGGAAGACGAACCAGGAATCGACGCATCCAGCTCTGCTGCGTGAGTGACTCTGGAAAAGAGCAGAGTGTCACGCCGCCTGACAGTAGGACGGTTCACTGAGGATGCGAAAGAGCGGGAGCAATCGATCGGTATTCAAAAGGTTGCCATTCGACGTGGAAAGGTTAGCATGGAGCGAGAAGGCGGCAAACCAGTTGGAGAAACTCCAGCCGACTGCTTCTGGAGCAGGTTCGCTCAGCTCTCTTCTCCTTCGCTGGGACGAATAAAGGAGGCAAGATGGAAGACGGGAAATACAAGTGGAAGAAAAGAGTCAAAAGTCGAGAGAGACGCTGCACGCGCTTCGCCGGCACAAAATATATTGCTACGGATAATTGCAGCACCTCGGGAAATTGCTGGAGCAGAAGGGAAGAAGGAAGAAAAAGATGAAGAATGAGGGAGAATGAAAAATGTTGAGGCATCGTGCATGCTGCGAGAGAAATGGTATATGATCGATCGAGGCGGGGATTGGTAGATTATTCCACGTGGTTGACATTCTATCGGATATTTCGACCTCGGCTTCCACGAATCCCAAATATTTTACTAGGTGGAATTTTTCTGTTTGCTCCAGCGCGCGCTACTCTCTGCAACCTCTGTATCTGCCCTGTTTATTCAAATGCCAGTATGTGATTGACTTTAGTGGAAATTCGTTACCAACATTCCTATATTCAGAATGGAGGATTCTGACGGGCAGTACTGCCTAATGTTGGGCAATCGCTATAATTAGAGACTCTGGCGAATTTATTCTTTTCTACGCGAAGTTGCGACGTTTTACGAATTATCGAGTCAGTACCAATGAATTGGTTCGCGAAACAAAGCAGGAAAAAGGACAGTGAAAAAGAACGCGGAATCCTACTCCTCTGAAAACAATGTCGTACTTCCTGTGCGCAAGGTATACTCATTTATGGACAATACTACCTTGCATAACACATTCCGATTGCGTGCGCTCGCTGGATACGTCAGCCGTAGCTACGCCAGACGAGAGACGTGTGAGATGTGTGATAAAAATGAGCAAAGGGGAAACTTGAGATTTCTACCAATCTTGAGCTGATCATCCCGCATGCAACATCTAAGTGATACGTTCCGCCTTCCGAGAGACATTTAAAAATAGATGCTACCCAATCTGGATGAATTACGGTAGCGAACGATTCCCTCCTTTGATGCACGAACCACTGTGAAAACTCGTTTATCTGCTAGAATTCCGATAGCGAAGTTTCAAGCCATTCGGTTTGCTGTATCGCAGCAATTCACGAGCCTCCTCAGAGAAGATTCTTTAGTTTATACTTTCGAAGAATCCAGAACATGATCCGTTTGGTGCCACTGGTAATCGTATTGGAATACGATAAGACCGGCTTAGAGGCGTCTGTAGAAATTCAAAACAGTCTAGATCGTCTTACTAGCGGTACTCTTTTCGAATGAGAATGAGCCAGCGCGAACGAGTTCAGGGTCGATCATCGATCGCAGATCGACCACAGGCTGAGTCGAAATACAAAGGAAAGAAATTGATGCACCTAACTGTTGAACTGTGCACAATGAAAATGACTCGAGCAGAAGACTCGTGTTAATATACGTCCTGATTAGTCACTCGTTTGTACATTTAGAATATGCAAGCATACGTGATGCACGTATGTGAATGTTTCTCCAATGCTGTTTGTGTCTTTGTAAGTCACACTGCAATTTCTCAAGGTGTTCTTAGAATCTTATGTCAGATACAAATGGACGTCGTGAGAATATCAGTGTCTGGTATCTTGCCAGTGAAAAAATCACCAACGTGTAGAGAAGCGAGACGAGAGAGAAGCTTTGGAAATGGGGAACGAAATGGCAACGGTATTGTTCTATAGTCGGTATTATCCATAACGGGGATGAAGGTACGTTAGACGTGATACAGAGATCGAAGAGTTGCCGCGTAAACCAACCATCCACCCACCCGCCAGATACATTCACTTCCACTGCGCGAATCGAAATTTCACTGTACAAAAGCACTGAGTATTTTCTCAAGGTTTTCTGAGGACTTCCAGCGCGTTGGCCATTAACTTCCGAGAATGACAAGCTGCTGCTACTAGACGCAGAAGCTTCCGTCACGACGTCTGAACAGCGACTGACGCTCAGCTACCCGATGAGCCACGCGGTTCGAGCGACGCCGGCTACACAGTCAGCCTATAACTGACCACACTCTAGCTACTCGGTTATAACTGTGTGCGTCCTTTTACCATCCTACGTATACCTCCACCGTGAGCTTGTGTAAGTCTCGCTGATAAGCGTTCGGATCGACATTACCATCGTGTCTCCTGCGTCCTGTCGCTGGTTGTGTGTCGGTCGGTAAATTCTACAATCGGCGTAAGAACTGGCGAGCTCGCGCGGTTCTGTATTCAACTATGTGCAGAACGTGACTAGACCTCGTTTATTTATTTCCTTTTTCCACTATAGTAACGTGAAGTATTACCACGTTTACTACAGCTTAACAGGAATCAATGTATTTCCAATGGAAAGAACCCATCAGGTAGCTCAGGAATAATCTACGCAGAGCCCTGGACTTACCTGAATTTGCGGTCTGCGCTTAGTTCGGACAATTCTGTCTTCCAGGTATCGAAGCACTGATATACCTTCACTAGTTATTTAATGGTTCCACTTTATACCTGTACTCCTTGAAAATTTCTGTCCCCGTCCGTTACGCTTTCTAGCGTTGAACGAACCCGGAAAACATAGGATAAGTTCTGATCGATCAGACGACTTTCTTACACATATTTTAATAATGGACGCGGAATGATAAATCAACGAATCACGTTATTACGCGTTCAACAAGGATCCAATGAAAATCAAGCAATGGACGCCCAACACTGAGAAACTGGTAGGAATTCACGTGGTACGAGTTTGGAAATATTTTTAAGGGTGGCTATCCGAGCCGAAGCTCGTTTGACCACTTCTGGGTCCGTAGTCGCAGGCTGCTGAAATTACACTCCCCCATAAAATGTTCTGAGTCATCAAATCAGACCAGAACATCCCCTGGGTGTGCGTCTAGGCCAAGCACCTCCATCAGTGAAAGCCTAAAAGGGTCCACAGAACATGGGTAAGCAAGGTCGAGGTTAGCTCTAAACACGCTAAGGGTTGCTCCCTATGCGCTCTCCCTACGGACCCTAACCATCTCGTACACTCTTCCCTTCGCAGACAGGCTGAGGTTCGACCCCACCATTTTGAATAAACATATAGATGACAAGTTCTACAGGTTCCCGCACTGACGCCACTTCATTCCCACTGCAAAGTCCACTTCAGCACGTGCTTCTCACCACGTGCACTATCAGAAGAGCCGTCGCGGGGAGTTTTCCTTCTATTTTACTCGTTATCGTCCACACTGCTTCGCGCTTCTGACGCAACCAGACACCACGACTGCTTTCTGACGCTCGTGACGTCACGTGGGGCGTCGATCGACACGGGCCAACGTCATAGCTCACAGTGACGTCTCTGCTCGTACCGATCATCGATAACGAAAGACCACGCGCACGCGGTGTCAAGTGAATTAGTTCATCCCAAATCCGTAGTGAATTCAAGCTCGCGTACGTTCTATTGATTATATTGATTAATGAGAACATTTGCGTCACAAGTATGTCACAATGAACGTAATACACGTAGATTCATTATAATTATTATTTATATAGACAAGCATATTTTTCTATCTTCTTTTCTGTCTCCGCCCTCTTGCTCGGTTCAATCTGCTACATTCGCGTTGAACTTGCAGCAGTCTCCCAGGGCACCGTGTCCTACGTATGTAGACGAGACTTTTTCCGAGCCCCTAGGACTTTCGGAATGTTTTGCTTCGCCTGCGAATGCTATCGATTTTACGTCACCCTTACTCACTAAAACCAACCAGACATGGGGGTTGCTACGGTATGTGACATTCAATTGGACTGCGCAAGAGCGCACAGCGTCGCCCGCGAGTATGAATCTCAAAGGGTAAAACTGAGGTAAAGAGAGAAAAAAAATCTGTTTTCACTGAAAAATAAACGAGTCTCAGCCTACTTCACGTTTTTCTACCTCGGAAGTTTCCTCCTGACTTTTGCACTGTTTACGCACGACTAAAATTCAATTAATCGTCATTAAGGCTCCGTAATGCTGTCGCGTAATTACGTTCCAGATTGCACTGCTCGTGGCAAAGGTCGTTTACTCTCTGGTCCAGTTTGTTGGTTGCCTTTGCATATTTTAACGAGCTTGTAATTTACGATGCACATACGTACGTGCCTGTGGCTTGTTTGCGCAGATTGTTCACATATGCCTACGCATGCACGTCCTGACGAAGTCTCGTCCACAAGTAATTCGTGACTGTGATAAACCTCACAATCAGACTACGCACAAGAAACCGCCATAAATGTACGAACTACGCTTGCTTCCTTCGCGCGTGTCAGAGATTTTCGCCTTTTGACTACCGCACGGCCACAGAAGGCCGCACGGCCACAGACGGCCGCACGGCCACGTGACCTAACCCTTGTGTTCCGGGATACGTTGTTAGCTTCGCTAAGAGCAGCGACCTTTTATTTGAATTGCCAGGCGGATTTCCGCGAGGAGTCAACGAGGACACACGTGCCAATGAAAATTAAGTCATTGCGATATTACAGTCTACATAGTTGGACAAGATGGCAGCTGCGCGGAGTGAAAGCCTTTCTCCACTTTCATGCAGGAATTCCCTGTCTGTAGAAATGGCAATCGGTAGCTCCTGACGGTTGTGCATTGCCCGACGACTTGGACTTGGAATTACCGGATGTCACGCACTGGGAAAAAAATCCTTTGTTAAAATTACGAAAATGTCATTGTTACATTTTTTTGTACTTCCAACAGAATGACAATTTTGCATCGTGACTATAGAAATTATAAAGTCGCATTGAACCTCGTTATAATTGGTTAATGAATGCACAGTACTTGTTTCAGTAATGGCGGGGGGGGCAAGAGTGATAAAAAATTCACACAAATTTGACTGCCTCATGCGTTATGGACGAAGGTCCTTGAGAGTCGAGAGCTATACGTGTGTTTGCGTGGGACATCGAGTGAGTCACGAAACGCGTGTACCTACGTATGTCCCACTCGCGTCTTTCGAAGAACTGCCGTTGTCGACGTCCACTCGACATCGAGACGTGCGAAATTAGACCTTTTTTTCACCATTAACGTTAATCGCTTATCAGGCAACCGCGAATGACGTCTTCCTTTAACGGATAACGACGCTGGTTGATTATTCCTTCGCAGCAAAATGTCACGCATCCTGGACACAGCAGGTAAGCATAGCAGCTGCACAAAGACACGAAGAATTCATGCGATGCACGTATTTTTTCTGTAAACTCATAATTATCGTTGACGGTCTCGATAAACAGCATTTTACCAGTGTTTTCAATTGGCTAGAATCGCTTTCTTGAACGGAGCTTATTTTCGCACGTGTCCGCCACGCCAGGAATCGTTTCGTGGAACGAGTATAGTTCGGATTAATAGGCCTAAAATTATGGGCACTATGGAAGCCATGAATTCTTGGCTCTTATCGTCGCTGCACACGAAAGCCGAGCTTGGCAGGAGGGAAAAAAGTTGCAACAGCAATGAGCGACGATCGTCGATCATCGAGTAAACTCGGTCTCCATACGTAGCTCATTTGGAAAGCACTAAGTGGCTTAAGTGCTTCTAATACGTGACTTGAGGGTCGTCTAAAGTTAGAAGTGACATCTTATTTATTCGTCGGACACCCGCGACTATCGGAAATATTTTTGCAAGGTTCACAATGTCCGCGCGATAATTCCGCCATTACAGGAAACGCGTGGACACGTCAGGCTTGCTATGAGAATCGTATCAAAGACGAATCTTCCCACAGTCTACGTGAGAAAGACGAATTTCTATACTAGTCCCAGGCACAGCGTGGCACCGCCTTCTCTCAGTTTGAATCATCCTAGATAATTCTTGCTACGGTGTGTATCTGTTGTTATCGTGGATACACGCTCCTGTGGGAAGGTTCGATAAGTTTTATCCTGACTGTTGACGCGAGCGAATAATAGCGAAGCGTAGAATTCTGTATGGTGGCTGATAACAAAAGTCTCTGTCGGTCAAAACGCTCTCTATACTCTAGCTAACGATGGCAGCGCGTGTGGCGGCTAACCAGGAGTGAAAGAAGCGGAAAAGAGAAGACATAATGGCGAACGGGCCGCCCTGTTCTACTCGTGCGCTTCAGTCGAAACGTCAGAGTCCAGCATGGCGAAACGCGTAGAAAAACAAGAGGCTAGAAAAGTAACAGTACCGGATCGACAAAGCGGCCTGCCCGGTAGATTCTAACTAGTATGGAGACTCTCGACGTCCCACGACGATGAGTTTGTCTCCTTTCGACATTCCACGACGCACACCTTCCAACACTCGACATGTATTACTTTGCATTGCCATAAAAGTTCAAACGTGACACTTCATTTTTCCATCCCTTGTTCTCGGGATACGAGCAGCGCGTGATTAACGGAACGTTTCTGATTCAGCGGAGACCTAAAATCTTTGATTAGGATTTTACTATTTACAAACAGTTCCTCTCGTTATGCTTAATTGAATTGAATTACAGTGAATCACGCCGCGAGGACTCCGTTACGTCGTAGCGAGCACCGGGACGCCCAGACCTGTTTACAGAGCTGCAAGATATTCATTGATTTCTCAAATTGTGGTTTTCACTGTTTTCGAAGATATATGGATACGGGCAGAAGCGTTGGAGTGACTTTCGAGACTCAGATCAGGGCTGGATGATCGAGTGCTGGGGCCACGTAGCGCTTCAGCGTTCTTTGGAGAAAATTCTAGGTGTATAAAAGGAGACGGCTTCCGGTGAAAGGGATCGTACATTGCGCGCGACGTACAGCGTGCCCAAGTACCAGAGAGCCCGGGGGATTCGAGTGGAAGGTTTATCAGCAGGCTTAGCGATCGCTCGGCCTTATCGGAAGCGGACATTCGCTAATCGACACACCGCGAGGTTACTTTCGGTTTCCATCGTATCTTTCATTACTTTCGGTCCCAAGAATCCTTGTCGTTCCTTCGCAATCGCATTGAGAATTGTTCCTGCAGTGTGAGTCGTTTGCGAGAACAGTTCGTGGACGGAATGCAAAGGTCTTTGCATTACTATGTTGACTCGATAGAGTAAAATCTGGCGCTGCAGGCTGAATCGACGTTCATTGATAATTCAGTTGGGGACAGCTGTTACTCTTTACGGATAATGGATGCTACTCTAAAGTGAATCAACGAATCGATGGAGAAAAGTAAAGTGATTTCACTGTGCTCCAACATTACCAGGGAATCGTCGCCATTGTCAGCGCTCATAGCACAAGTGCGCGAAGGAAGCCGCGCCGCTGAACCCGTAGCTCCTCCTTTTCAGGGCACTTCCGGCAGCATAAGCTCTTCATTCTGCCATCCATCCTGGGACCGATGTCGCTGCTTTTCTACGATAATCCCAAGGAATCAAACAAGCGCCACCAGGAGTCAACCACCTGTCACCGATCATCACACACCAAGAGAAAAAGCACCACGCGCCGAGGACACTGACACAACACGATACGTCAACGACACTGACTGACTACCGACTCGCGATCCTTTCAGGCCATCCTGCCTTGACTACAGGCTTCTTTAAAGATCACTAGAAGTAACAGAAACGAAGAACCAGTCCAGACTCCGAAATGAAGTCTGCCTCCTTGTCCAAGGAGGCTGGCCGGCAATCGCTTTACAAATATTCCTCAAGCGAGTCAGGGGATCCAGGAGATTCAGGAGAGACACGCGAAAGACACACGAGAGAGGAACGCTTGAGCTCCGTATGCCCTCACGGCCACAGACACACTTGCAGTACTCAACCGCATTCGGCTGCGGTCTGTGAGACTGAACAGCCATTCCCTTCCTTCGAGTCCCCACTCGGTATTCGTGATGCCGAAGCTTCGCTGCGATGTGCTGGTGGTGGTTGGTGGGCCTGTGGTTGTGGCCCGGTGCCTCCGACGAATACCGATGCTTCCCTCTTACCTCGAACCTTCCTCGTCGTCATCCTGGCCAACTGTCACACTGTAATTTGTATTTGCATGCCCGTTGCGTGCCTCGACGTGTTACTCTTACTCCTGGCCTTTAGCTGCTATTGTTGCTACTGCGACGAGTCAATCCCAGTTGGGCCCAATCTGTCAATTCTCTCCGGGGCCCCAATGGGCCTCATGCACCTCGTATTCTTCTGTCATCGTGTGAGACATCGAAACGATCCCCTTGATATCCTTCCTATTATTCTGAAGACTTTGTCTTCTCGCTACTGCTGCGTTGGCGCTGTAGTTGCGCTTATGCACCTGTCGCCATCTGGAATTACCTGGCATACGACTCCTCCGGAAGGCGCCGGGACGCCTTGACGTTATGCTTTGTGGGTCGACCATTCTCCGTATGCCGTTGTTTCCATCCTTCGCATTGGCGTAGATACTGCAAAACTTCGGACTCCAAACTTTCTACTCGTTCATTGCCTCCATATTTTTGGATTCTTAGGTTAAAAAATTAATTTGCGAGGAACCATTAATAATCAGGAAGAAGATTGAAAATACCGAGGACTCATCGAATCGCCGCCCCAAAAGATGCATTGAAATTACATATTTTCCAACAATTGGCTCACCATTCGTTTGGTTGGCTGTAATAATAAACAGGTACGAGATTTTTCTCAGCAGCCAGGAATTGGAGGGTCTTTGGGAATTTTTTTTCTTTTCTCCTTGAAACGAGTAAGAAAAGGAATTGACAAAAAACGAAGTTAGCCAGAGATTAGACAGACATATGACAACACACCACAGAGACAAGAGACTTTTCACAACATTTAATAAAACGCTATCAGCTATGTATGCCTTTTTTTACTCAAATACTCTAAAAGTTACTTACATATATGTAGTTTATATGTATATATATATATTTATATTGTTACGGAGATGTCACGTCCCTGGCAACGTGTCGTCACTTTATTCTTTATTTAAAGGTATCTCCGGCGGTTGATTCTTTTCATATTTCAAAAATTATGTATCAGGTGATGTGCAGCTTTTTACAATGGTGGCATAGAGCCGCACTCTGACTGGCCGCTCAACCAATAAGCGAAAACGACATCAGCTGCCTGAGAAAGTGCCTGGTTTTTAGACCTGCTGCTCGGGATCTGACGCGTCCGTGGTAAATATGTATAAATTTAATACTATCGTCATATAATTATTTTTCCTTATTCATAACGTCTCATGAAATCGTGAATGTATGCGATCAACGCCCCGAGATTCTACGAAAGATTGTTTCAAAATTCTCTGTTTATGAACTCGTCTTGAAAGGATACTTTTAAGAACGATAGAAGGCAACCACCACGCGATCATACTTTTTTTTTTCTTCATAAAAAAATTGTCTCCGCGCCACATTTACTGATTCAATAATCACTACAATTTCTGAACCTTTTGAAAGTACTCTGTGGCATTATATCTTAAAAGTGCACCAACGAACTCAACCGAAACCTTCGCAATTGCCAGACGGTTCTTCTGCTGTGTACAAAGAGGTTTAAGTAAACGTAGAAAAAAAATATACTGAAGAAAAAGAAACTGAAAATTAGCTCATTCTTTTCGCAAATACGAGACAGCCTATACCCTTGCACGCACGCACACGATGTCTGACACACTCTCATGAACCACACGTGTAGATTTCCTCGTGAAAAGATTCTAGCTTTGGAAGAAAAAGAAATGAAGATCCCGCTCGTGTCGATAACCTGCTTTCGCTCGAAAATACCGTTGGCTCGATCTCCCAGCCAGGGTCCACACCTGGAAAAAGTCCCGTAACTGATTTAGCCGAACCTGGAGGGGATCCAAAGTAAAGTGCCTTTTCTAAGTAACTTTCGAAGAGCCTGTTCCAAGTTCGAAGCCAGCGAGATTATCATTTCCTTCTCAAGATTTTGTCATTGGAGCATCTCGGTTTTAATCGCGTACTTGTCTAGCTTTTTTTTTTTAAATTTTACCACCCTAACCTGACCAATGTAATCGCGAGCTGTGACCGCAACTTACGTACGAATGCAAAGCTTCGTTTAAGAACACATGACTCGCGATTCTACGCTTAAGTATTAAAGTTAGGTGTAGTATAAACTGCATTCTAAGCTGATCCCATGTTGTTTCTTGGTCACAACCGCAATAAATTCTTCCCCGTCGATGGGTTTCGTTCTCTCCCAGTTATATTATCTTTCGGCGTTCCGTCCAGGTGAATGTCCATATCTTCCGAGGGATGCCAATATTTACTCAACCATCAGTTTTATGATTTAGGCACCATTTGCTCTGGTAGCCTGGGAGCACTATTTTGAATCAGAAATCCGTCCTCAGGTACGTCTTTTGCTTGGTACGTGAAATCAGCGGCATCCAGTCGATCGTCTATGACAAGTTTGAAACAGTGTCGAGGTCTACCCTTAATGGTTCACTCCTTAAGCGGAGACAGTCTCCACCATTGATTTTTTGATGATTTCTCCAAAATTCTCGTCACAGTCCTCCGCGTTCTCCGACTGCTGTTCGTTCGTTTGACTCTTCTCTGGTTCGACCTTGGCCGTGTTCCCATGGTAACTCGCATGATTCTGTGGCTCCACTTCACCGTAGTAGGAATATCTTCCTGCTAGAAGTTCAGAGAAGGGTTCCAATTTACCCATCTGTTGCACCACGGTATTCATAGGTTGAACGGAATTTAAATTCGTGTATTGGGAAGCTGCGCCATCCTCCTGGCCAAAGGAGGTCTCGTACCCTGTACTATGAGGTCCTGTGTGGGGCTGACAGGCACCCTGAATGGAACTGGTATCCTGTCCGTAGGCTGCGTAAGGAGAGAATCCTGAGTTTCCAGGCACAGGTTGAAATTGAGGTTGAAAGTGAGCTCGAGACGTCGAAGGTAACGGTTGGTAGTTCTGGTAATCCTGATAACTCCCCTGCTGGAACGCCACAACAGGATTGGCTTGTCCTGGAAAGGTTTGGAAGGCCTGACTGAATTCAGGATGTAGTTTTCTCTGAGGATTTTGCGTGCCATCAACTGTATCCTCGTTGGGATAACAATCGTCCCTTATGGCGTACAAGTCAAGACTGTCTTCTCGAGCACCAGGTATTTCCGGTTGACAAGTTGAATTCGCACCATCCGAATTTTCGTAGTGAAGCGTCATGAATCCATTGCCGCCAACGTTAATGCACGATTCGTTATCCATGACAGATCCTAATTCTCGTAGAGGACCTCTCATCGAATGATTATCCGCGTCCTGCTCGTTCTCTTCCTCGCGATGCTTCTTTTCCAATTCTAGTCTCATAAGTGTATGAATAAAATGTGTTCTCACGCGAACCGGATTAAACTCGATGCGTCCTGAACTATTGGCGCATCCATCCCGCGAGCAACCGCAAGGGAAACCAGCTCGATCGACCTGCGAATAAAACAGATGAAATTCATATCAACCCAGCCCTGTCACTTAGGCCTTTGCGAAATTCAGGAAAGTCGCGACCTACCTGACACTTAACGTTAGCCCTACTGCAAGGACAACTCTCGGGATCGCAATAGCCCTTACAGCCACATCCACAATGCTCTCTACTGGCACGTATATCTCGACACTCGTCTTTCTCGACCGCGTCTATTCTACGAACTCCAGCTGCCCTGAGTAAAGCTCTGCGCTGCCACGTCGGCACTGGTTGTAGAAAATAGTAACTGTCTATATCGAGTTCCTCAGTGTCGCTAGGTTCCTCGTCGGTATCGTCGCTGGGATCTTCCGAACTGGAAGCAGCTTCAGTCACGCAATTAGCTGCACGTTCTGATCGCAACTGAGCGAGTCTCGCGCGGTGAATTCGTCGCTGCTCGGCCGCATGTTCCGATAGACTGAAGCGCTCTGCGTGCGTGTGCGTTGCGCTCATGCCCAGTGTGCTACCACCCTAAAAATAAATAGAATGAATATTTATTCGAAAAGTTCTCTGTGCTGATCCTGCTGAACCACTCGACTGGAGACGATCGAGCTTACCTGAGAAGGAACGCAGGTGAAACCCTGGGACCTTGGAAAGTAATATACAGTGACTGCATCGAACTGGATATTTTTCTTTTTCTTCGTGGCATCATCTGTGTTACTTCTTTTGGCCGGACTGGGTTCACTCTCCATGCAATCTGTGAGTCTTCTCTTAAGGTTGCTCTTCGGCGGATTTGGAAAATTGGGAATCGCTCTTGGAGGAGTATCCTGAATGACGACGTCCGGAACAAATGCTTCCAATTGACTCACGGCTGTAAGAGTAAATATGAGAATTCTCATCAGTAGCTGGAATTACGTCTATTTATTGAGATATCTGTCTAAGGGATGACGACGTAATGATACATCGTGCTAATTTATTGATTAATTTCCGAGAGTAATAATTGTCTGACCTTTTTCTTTGTCGGTAAGGATGTCATCAGGTATCCTATCCAGGAACGAAGTTTCGGAATCACTCTCTGGGGCTGGTGCGGGTCCAGGATCACCAGGAAGTTCACTACCCAATCCTGAGTCGCTGCCATCCGATCTTACTTCGTCCCTAGCACCTGTGGCTAGTGCAAGACTCTCAGCTGAATCTTCGGTAAAGGGTTCGGGTCTCTCAGGCTCCAACCTGGTTATAATTTCCGGCGAAATTTCCTCGCAACCAAGAGGGTCAGTTTCAGGGCAGGTTTCCACGCACGTTCTAAGGTGTACTGTTACCATGGAAGTCATTTCGGAACTATTGGAAGCAGTTTCTGTTTCTGTTTCTGTATCAATCGACTCCTGAATATCGACTTCTCGATCCCCAGGCACTTTCAATGTCTCCTTTACAGGAAGGGGTAAAGTCTTCGGTTCTATCTGATTATTTGATTGATTCTCAACTTTTCCAGATGCAAAGACAATCTCCTCATCAACATTCAATTTCTCTATTATCGCTTTTGGTATACCTGGAGCGTCTTCCCTGTCCACGAGGCTTCCTAGTAGCGACTGTGAGGATTTCCTCTGCTCGTGAATAGATACCTTCTCCATAACCACTTTACAAAGCTTCAAGTTGTTTCGTATATCTGCGAGCGATTCTAAGTCGGAATGCCGAGACTTCTTGACTAAAGCATCGTGCAGGATATTCCTTATACCTAGAGAACTAGCACCACTACCCCCCGGGGAGAGTTTTACAGGATTCTTCGGTGGAACATCAAATCGCGTCAGAACGACTACCAAGTCCCGCATATTTGATTCGCACTTAACCAATTCAGCGTTCTTTGTATTATCTAGTTTTGATTGACTCGCACTTTCAAGGTTACTTATAGGGCTTTCGGGAACAAAACGCGATCCTAGATTGTCATCTTGCACGCATTGTTTTTCCTCGAGAGGATCGACCGTAGCACTATTATCGATATCATTGCTCGCACCGACCTCACAATTTTCACTATTCTCACAGTTCGTATTAACCGCCACGAAAGCAGGAGAAAGTCTGTCACTCAGAGGAACATCATCGACAGGATCTTCCGGGATGATTTTCCTAGAAGTCAGAGCCTCGAGTTCCGTGGAAAAGAGTGTCGTATCATCCTCGGCGGCATTTTCGATCCTGAGAGAATTGGTCGCTTCGCTTGAACTGGTTGTATCCTCCGGATTGGAGCCACTGGCAATTCCACTGGATAGGGAGAGAGATTCTTCCAGAAGAAGTTGCCCATCGGTGGATCGTGAACTCTCGGGGACATCATCATCATCATCATGCATAAAGGCCTCGGCATCCTCCTCAAAGAGACTCGTGTCTGGAGTCAGAGAAATCTCTCCCAGCGTCCTCTCGTGAAGACTCACCACCACTGGGGATAATCGCCGAATGTCGTTCTTCAATTGGTTGGCGCGCTCTTCCGAAATCTCTACCCCCATTCTTTTAATTTCTGCATTTATCGGCAGGAAGTCGGTCGCCGGTCTCTTTCTGGAGGATGTTAGTAGTTGCGGAGCCTCCAGCGAAGCGTTCCTGGAGGATTGCGACAACGCAGGTATTTCTTCATCCTGAAGAGTGTCAAGATCAGCAGCCTCTCCCACGAGACAAATGGACTTAGTAGACTCTTCCAGCCTCTTGGTGGCTTCCACCAGTAAGTTGAGCGTCTCTTTAGCTACATCCTGGATCGAGGAGTCGGTGCAATCTTCGATTTGCTCGCACCGATTCCCCGAGGTGTGCTGCAAGGAAGTCGCAGTCGTCCTCTCGGCAGAGTCTCTAGTTTCCGGAACTGCAACGGCTGAGTCTGCCGAGTCTTTAGAAGGAGCAGGTGACTTGACAGCGGGAGCTCCTCCATCCTCCAGTTCCTTGGCTGCTGGGACTAATCGAGGCTCCACTGAGGTGGAATCCTCTTGGGCCTCAACGAGACGATCCTGGGCCAAAGGTGATTCCATCTCGGCTTTATGTACGATCTGCCAAGAGAAAAATATTATCTCGTAAGTTTGCCTTACATTACAGAAAGTCTCTATTTTTAAGGACTCGTCCTAAATAAGAACCTCGATCTTTCGTGAATCTGTCCATTTCACGGAGTTTTCCAAAACAACTAATTCTCGAAAATCCTAAGCCAACGAGGAAAGGGAAATAACGGTGTGGCGATAGATTGGAAAGCAGGAAAATAGACAGGTAAAAAGGTAGGTTGATAGGTTGGTAGGTTGGTAGGTAGGATGAAATCGATAAACCGCGCTCGGCGTAGCGCGCACTAGAAGAGACGTGTACCGAGAAAAAATCAATTTTGAGTATTAAAAGCGAGGGAACGGTTGCTCCTTGAATTTACTCAATTTTACTGGACTAAACGGAACAGGCAAGACTCCGTCTCGAATGGATGAGCTGGAAGGCAGGAAGGGAAATTCAGAGGTGGGACGCATAGTTCGGGAGTCAATGGGATTCGATTTGATTGAAGGCAATTTGGTGAGTGACGGTCCTAGCGGCTTTGTCCTCTCTGGAACGACAGGAGAAGATCGAAAGAAGGTCTCGTTCGTTCATTTAGTCCTAACCAGAGATTATTGATTCAAAAGCAGGGAGGAGGAGAAGGGAGTCCCCTGGATTCTTGTTACCATGCGCACCCCATGCCGACGTCCTAGTTCTCCTAATAATCGTCACAGTCGTCTAAGCTATTCCCTAAAAACGTAGAACGTAGATGCGTAACGAGTAACGCGAAGGAACTAGAATCGGAAGGCCCTTGGATTACACAGACGCAAATGTAAACGGGGGGCCTTTTACCTTTGATTCGAAGGATCAACTTTTCTTTCTCGATCGACAGTTTCTCCAGACAATCTAATCACTTCCTGAACACCTGGAGTATCAACCTCGAACACGTTCTCGATTTACGTCGTCTCGCAACTCCAGCCTCCATTCTCGCCGCGCACGTTGCCGCTCGGATACATCTGATACGAGAGAAGAGCGCGACTCGAGATTCTCGTCAGGACGACGACGGAGAAGCTCAACCTCGAAGACATCCGACCTCCGACTTGGCCAAGTCCAACCTCTGAGGGCGATGGAGGAGCAACTGAGGTGTATCGTTGTCGAAGCGCGGGACTTCCTGTTCAGTTGACAGAGACCGGTGCTCGCTCAGAGGCTGGAGTCTGCTCGGAGAATGTAGACGCAGAGTGAGAGCAAAGGATACGTCGCCGAATGAAAGAGCAACAGAGAATTCCGAGGGAGGAAAAGCACAGAGTCCCAGAATGCCAGCGGACAGCCAGATGCGGCCGAAGATCGTCTAGCCGTGAGAATACGACGAGAGCCAAGCGAGGAGAACGATGCTCGCGTTGATAGGCGTAATCTCAAGGAGAGGACGTGGTGAACCGGAAGGGAAGGGGGAGCGCGAATACGCTGGTCAATTGAAAGCGAACAATTACAGCATTCGCATGCGATACGATTACTAAGTAGAATTTTTCCAAGTCGAATGTCGCGAGAATCTCGTTCCGAGGCTAAATCCGTACTCCGTGCGTACTGGCAATCAGTCGTGAAAGGACCGGAGAGAGATTTGAGAGAGGTAGAGACTACGAGAGAGCGTGTGTGTGAGAGAGAGACAGAGTGTATGAGAGAGAGAGAGAGAGAGAGTGGAGCGAAGCCAAAGCCGCGTGTTTCGCGTTCACCAGCTCACAGCAGAGTGAGTGGCTCCGCCGTGGCCCCTGAGGACTCGCCAGGGTTCGTCGGCGTCGGCGTCGTCGGCGTCAACGCCGGCAACTACCAACGGAGTTGCCTCGCGCAACTTTCCATAGGAGTTGCCATGGAATTGCCAAGCCCGAAGCCAGAGCCTCGCTTCGACGGTTCAACGAACTAAACAGCGGCTTTCTTTCTAGTACGCAGATGCCACGCTAGGAGCACCGAGTGCCGCTCGCAATTATCTTCGCCTTCGAAATAACGGGATCCACTCAAACAACTTTTCCGGCAGGAGGAGGATCGAGCATTTCGCAGGCAGAAGAGAAGGACAAACAATCACAGAGAGAAGAGTGCCACCGCGTCTCGTGAAATCCAATCGAGAAACCGCCATTCAAATATAGAACACCTGAATGGCCATCAGTCGCCGATCGGAAGATCTCGTAAATAGGCTAGGCCCATGCGAGTAGCTACGTGCGAGGAAAAGAGATCCAAAGGATATAGAATGCTTCCAGGAGTCTTTGCGAAAATGCTCCGAAGCTTCACTAGGGAAGAAGAGGATCAAAGTGAGCCTGGCTTTACGAGGGCGGCAGGCGGCAGCCGCCGATATTACCAGTTGCCTTCGTGCTTTCTGTTTTCTCGAAAAGGTTCGAGAGAAACTCCATTTTCCGTCTTTACCAGCAGAGGGATTTCATATTTAACTATGCGGGGACTGACTAGTGGTGCAACAGTATAGATAGAGAGACGAAGGAGCGACGGAGACGCAGTAGGTTTTGCCACAGTGCAGCCAACAATGGGCTCTGCGCTCCACCTCTTTGCTTCTCTATAAGTAGAGAACGAAGAGCTACCGATGTTAGATTGTGTTGTAGTGCGAAGCTGGAGCAGCTGGAGGAGTCGAGAGTCCAGCTATACTATGACCAGCGGAAACCAGCATATCGCGCCACTGTAGGTCGCCCTGGCATAATAAACGCGACGGAGCGGAATATACTGCAGCGCCTCACGGCGGCCTCCCTAGAAGCTCGGGAATGTACCACCCACCGGCCCTCCCAACCTACGGGCCGCCGACTGTTGTAAACACATCAGCGGATCATTAATACCAAATACGGAACGCTCCTGGCGGATTTATTACTTCTCGTTTAGTATCGCTATAATTTATGTCAGGCTCTACGTATTCTATCGTAGACAACATACTTATTGCTTCTACTTTTAGCTGGAGACGATTGATCCGTTCGGTACTCGAATCGAAATTAAAAAATGATACTTGTATGCATGTGGAATCGGTACTGATCCCCCCCACTAGGCAACGTAGGCACAGGATCAATATCATTATGGCACTGCGCCGGATATCACTATCGAAATGATCTCAAACTGAAATAATCTACTGCCGAATTTCCAAAGCGCTATAAGCGGGGAAAACGGCGGCAAGGGTGAGGACGATGCAAAAGGACTGAGGAGGGTGGAAGAGTAAATTGGCCGAAATCCATGAGTCCCGCGGCAAAAGTGCACATTCCTGCATCGGCTGTTCGATAAATAATCAAAGTATGGCGGACCGGAAGTGCAAAGTACATTTAATCAAGATCCTTTCATTGCATTTCTTCCAAGATATTTCTACGATCCATCCCGATGAACTTGCTGAAAGTCTGTCTCTGTGGAAAATGAAAAAGTGAATATTGTTGGTGCAGCTTCGTGAGTCGCATCTGCGGCAAAGGAGACGTAACAGTAAAGAGCGAAGGGAGGAGGGCGAGAGAAGCGATAGAAGCACAGGGTGGTTTTTTTCGAGGGTGCAAAGGAGGCGAACGGAGTGTGGGACGGGGACGGGGTCTGTATATTGGAGGTTGTAAATAGGGTTGGCTGGCTGTAGGGGGTTTCCACCACCTTCAACCGAATCGATCCCACCGCAGTGTGGCTCTATAGCAGTGCACCTGCATACGTGTGGGTTACTACTACTATGAGCCCACTACACGTTCAGTGTTGTAACAATTCAAAACATCCAGAAACACCCGGAAACACCTAGGAACACCCTGCGTAGCAGCTGTCTGACGCTCCATCGGATGCTGCAGCTTCAGCATCCATCCGACGTGCTGGCCACCTCCGCAACCCCTGCTAACTGCCACACGATCAACCTTAACCTTGATACTCTACGTGACGTTACTTTCAATCAGTTCGATAAGTCAAATCGTTAATAAAATTCTATCGACATCCCCGTAAAATAGGACAAAGATTCTTTGAGTGTACTTCGAACAGTTGGCAGTTATAAATTTGGCGCTGTATTCATTTTATCAATGTACAATCTGCACAAAAAGGAAGAGAGAGAGAGAGAAAGCATATCGCATGTGATATCAAGCGTAGATATTACAACGTGTGCTGTATTCTGTGTAGCATCGGCAATACGAATGAAGGATCGTATGTACGAAGTCATATACATATATATATCTGTAGGCAGGGAATGCTCTCCGACTCGAGGTACGTTAATATATAGATATATATGGAGAGTACCTAGTATGTGTCACATCGTGAGGATATCCTCTACAACCCTATATGCCTGTAAGCACACAGGTCATGTGATTACGGATGATTCGATGGGTGACAATACAGGCAATTTGAGTAAACAGCAAATAGGCATAGGTCGTACACTCTGCCCTATGTCCTTTGGCTATGTAAGAAGGTCAGATCGTACGAGTCTCTCAATTTGCAAGCATGGTAGCGTGATTGGATGAGATGATGGCTGACTGGCTGGCTCTGCTCTCTAGCAGGATACGGAAGTGCGTCTATCGGTTGCTACCTATTTCCTTTGTAGTCTACTACGTGGAAGGACTGTACTATTCCTTTGACGGAGGCGACTGCACTTTGTCCCTGCTCTCCTATGCGTCCCCGGGAAGGGACTAGGAACGAGGAGATAATAACTTTCAAATTTTCAATTCCTGTCTCGTATATATATATATATATATATATATATAACTTTTCAACAGGATAACCTGACCTTGAGACGAATACTTAGCTGACGATGGATAAATGCGAATTATGATAATTTTGAGATTGCCGAATGAACTGCTAAGCGATCACTGCTTATATAAGTCTTGTATGGGGTGTGAAAGGGATGAAAGATACGAGGGAGATAACGACGATCGAACCTCGAAAAAGTGTCAGGATGAGCCGGTGAACTAGCGAGGGTGCGATCAGTTAAATGGAGCAGGTTGTAGGGTGGCTGGGCGGTTTGATTGGCCCGGTGGAGACGGTAAGGGACGAGAGTCAGCACGAGCCCAGGGACAGGAATAGCGTCGGGGCGCCTGACGTCACGACGACGCGCGCCGTTCTGCATTGGTAGGCCAACGTAGCGGAGTAAAATTCCTTCGTGGTTCATCGGTCGGGAACTCGCTGCTCCGCCTTGCCTCTTGCCCCCTGCTTTCCTTCCTCTCTTGGAACCACGTACCTACGTAACTAGTAGGACTACCAACCCACGCAGCTCGCGCACGTCGTGCTTGCCTATCCTGTCTACGATGTGCGCGTACGATGCACGTAGGTCGTAGGATGAGTGAACGTTTCGCGATGCCGTCAAAACTTCGCATATCGTGACGGCCCTGACGCGTGACGTCATTACATCGACCACGTGCGTAAGCGTCGGCGACTCGACGGAAGACAAACAGCCCACGCGAATCGAGAAAAAAAACTCACCGATCGATTGCTTACATCTCTCTTCTTAGCCAAGATAATTAATCAGCCGAAGATTTCTTTGGTTGAAAAATCATCTAATCTAACCGGAAGCCTAAGCCAAGTCCACACGGCTTTGGCATTTCCTCGTCTCATTCTTCTTCTGGCTTCTGTGCTCTGCTCGCTTCTTAGCACTTTGCTTCTCAATTTTCCATATGGCATAGTAATTGCGAGTCTCTCTCTCTCTCTCACACAATCACGACCTTGCTCTCCTAGGAGATCAAGACATGCCTACGCCCACCTGCATCTCTCACGCGTTTCGCCGGCCCTGCTCTTTCGAATATTCCCAGAATCGGCTTTTGCAACAGTTTTATCTCTACAAGGTTACACGTACTGAAAACGGATCCTCGACTCATGAGTCATAATTAATATTTTAACTTTGTCTCTAATTTACAGTAACAAATGTGAACTCCATATTGATCATCATCATTTGGCAAATATCTAGACAGGGATTCCCAATAATCCCTGGAGCAACTCTAGACCATCCTCAAGATTCATGAATGGCTGAGGGTAGCGAAAGTGATTCTCTCAAGTTCCCGAAGGACGCTCATTGCAAAGTTCAACTTTCTAGAGTGGAGCGCGAGGCGCGGACTCCCATTGGTATAAATGGCCGCGCGCTAAACTATTTTGGGCGCGAGCGATAAGCGCCAGCGCTGCGACACAAGTGAAGAGCAAGACTTCTCAACTGTTATCAGCGACCGACGTCGCACGTTGCCTCTTCTCTCTTCTTCAGGTATTTTATCCCTTGCAGTGGCGCTAGACAAGCTCAGCTGCTCGGCCTCGGCGACTCTCTGGTTCTTCTGCGATGTGAAAGTAGGCACGGCGGTGAGCGGCGAGGTGGATGCAAGTGGAACACACGCGTTGCAAAATCCTAGCGGAATTGGTCGGAGTCGTTTGGGGGCCTGAGGTTCCCTTGGTTGCCTTGTTCTTTGGTTGGCTAGTCGATGACTTGGTTAGTTGGCTGTTTGGTAGCTTGGTACGTCGGTTAGACTCTGGCAGGAGTTTCGAAATTGCCATTGTCGGAAAACGATGTTGAAACCGTATTAATTTCCGAGCAATCGAGGACACAGAAGCCACGCTGGAAGTAGCGGTTTGCTTTATGCCAAAAGTTAGGCTCAGAAGGGTCAAAGGTCGCTATCGAGGAATATTCAGACCAGGACTTCTTCACTTTAAAAAGAATGAACGAAGAGACAAAAGATTCAGGTGTATCCGTAAAAATACGCGCATAAAATTTACGCGGACGACGTGAAAGCGTGCTGAAAGAGAAATGGAAGCCGAAGTGTCCCGAGGCGTCCCGACGCTCTGCGTCAATAGCTCCCCGACGCAGTCGTTGCCGCGTGCGAATCCCAGGTAGCCCGCAGGATCTAATTTCCCCCGTTCTGAGCTTGCTGATCATTCCTAACTCAGGGTCCCAGCTGATCCAGCAACGACTACATGGATTCGTGTGTGCGATTCGTCCGTCCATTATTACTTATCTCGGCAGATGATTCGCGTGGGCAGCGCAATTGAACTCCAGAGCGACCAAAGGGAATCTCGATCGATCCTCGAGGATCCAACGGAATGTTCTTATTGGTAAGACCAACTCAGAAGCCAACTACGTATATCAATGGACTATCGATCCCAACGGCAGCTAATGTTTACAATCGGCCAAGATTCATCTAAGGCTAATGACAGGCTAATTGGCTACCTGATAAGCAAAGTGATGGCTTCTGTGTGTTTGCTGCTCTCCGTGCTCGAATGCGCGCTAATATTCATGTGCTGACAAAGGAGGGCAAGAAGAAGACGAGGAAGAGAAGAAAGGAAGCATATAATGCTAATACTGAAGTAGTAGTGATGACGACGACGACGCTTCAACCTTCTCGAGGGTACCGTTCGAACTGGAGAAGAACAAGAGGCAACGAGAGAGCGCGGAGCGCAGAGTGAGATAAGGAGTTCATTTCAAATATTTACGTCGTGGCCGCAACAATGGAAACAATATCGGTTGCCTGGCAACGCTCGTTGGGAGACTGCGTTCTCGCTCTCTCACTTTCCATCTCCTTCTCCATTCCTCTCATTTCTTCTCGCGCGTCTCTCTCTCTATCTCTCTCTGGTAGTTGCCTCGCAGTCCAGTCTTGCTGGGCGCAGCAAGCAAGTAGAGGAGAGGAAGAGATACAGAGAGATAGAGAGAGTGAGTGAGAGAAAGAGAGGAGGTGTACGATCGGCGATGGGTTTTAGGAGAGTGCAAGAGGGAGCCGAAGAGGGGAGGAATCAATGCCGGTTGTCATGGCAACGCGGCACCCGATCTTCCATCCATCCTGGACCAACTTCTCAGCCCTCTCCCATGTACCTTCATTCTCCTTCATTCACCTCCATCCTTCTAAATTGTCGTAAACCTTTCAGCCGCAGCAGCTCCTCCTGGAACGAGTCGTTCAGGAAAACCTGGCTGCTCCCAGAACTCCAGAGTCACCACCAGCCAGGTGGTCCAAGACCTCAGCAACCTCAACGTCTCTTTTCTCGCGAAGCAAAGACGCGCACGATCATTCCCAAAAGATCATGAGGATCTCTTCGTTGTTTTATGCTCCGCAATCTGCAGCATCCATTGTAGCAAGGGTGAGCCTGATGTGGGAGTTGAGTGAGTTGATTGAATAAGATCAATATAGAGGAGGGGGATCAATATCGATACCGAGAATGAAAAAATATTGTTCAGACAGCGTCGTGTCTCTGCGCATCGGCGCGCGTTTTGACGGGTCGATTCGCCATTGTTGCCTCAGCGTCTGCGTTGCCTTTGTTTTTTAGCGTTTTTCTTCGTTCCCACAGCTACGCGGCAGCCGACCTACCACCCTTCCTCCCAGACCCCTTCTTCAATCCACTACACCTTCAGCCATCACGCTATATTTCATCCCGGAAACGGCTCTTGGTAGATCGTGCGTCGTGTCGTACGCAACCATTACGCCGATGACAATAATAATCTGAAAAGTGAGCACACGAGCAGGATCGAAGCGTCGTATGCGGAGACAAGAGAACTAATGGAATTTTACACGGTGACGAAGTAATATATTAAGCATACGGTCATTAAACGGGACAGGAACTCGACCGATAAAACAGAACTCGACCGAGATTCTCGCGATCCATTTTATCGACGGAAATATGCTGTTTGAATGTTATGTATGATCAATTCGTATATTTCAATGATACAGGTTCATCCTGTGGAAGGACGAAAAAGGAAACGCGCAATTCCTAAGATTAGCATTGACTACGAGAGATGAACTAGCAAGTATGGCTGAATTTGAATTCTTTTTAAAAGCAGACCAGTAATATCTCGTGAAAGGTGGTTGCATGCGTCACCCTAGGCGGGCTGCTCTTTCTATATAAGTCAATTGGTCAAATTTGACCTGGCTACCTGACGTAGTAGGAAAAAGCGCCTGCGCTCAGAACTCGGCGTCTCGACGCACGTGAGAATCAGAATCAGGACAAGAAATATTGGAAGGAGGAAGAAAGGCATGGAAATGGATGGAAGCTGCGTGAGCGAGGAAGAGTTTAAAGTTTGTAGAGATGGAGAAGATAGGAAAAAGCAAAAAAGCCAGAGGATCGACAGAGAAAAACATGCGCGTCTCTGACTCTTGAAGTGTTTATATCGACTTGAGCGCGAGGGTTGCCTCCTTATAAATTAGTTAGATATGTCTCCACAGCGCCAACACCTATGTTTCTTGGGATAATGTAGAACGAAAATACGTCAGGACTCGTTGTCAGGCGATACTCACTGATACGTCGTGATCGTAGATAAGATCGCAAATCGAGTCACCCGCACGTGAGCAACGATCGAAAATAGATCCTCCTCTTCCTTGCACGGGAAGACAAAAATTGTAGAATTCAGAAAGGCTCTTTGCTGCTTGTCGTGTATGGCAAAATTTATTGCAGAAGCGACTGCCGAAGACAGGCTCGAGTAATTATACGCGTATACATCAAGCTGGAATTAAAAACTATGAAGAAAGAAGATAAATCGCCAGACTCAAGCGAGACAGATTATTTTGTATGATTCGTGTCTCGCCAGCAGCCTGAATCTACTAGCAGCAGCTCCGTGATCTCCTTATCGAGCGATTATTATTATTATCGAATTATTAAGTAAACCTCATCGATTAAATAAGTACCACGCATGCTCCCAACTCGATCGCGTTATGGAAACACTCGATCGCGGTGTCCGATTAAAAACTCAAGGTCACAACTTAGGATTCTCTTGAGAACCACATAAATATCCACTGATTGACTTTTTGACTAACACTGACGATGCTGACTCACTGAAATATATTCCAAAGTCGCGTCCAATAGCACTGGCTTCTCCGTGTCACGTCAAGCAACAACCAAGAAGTAAGGTTAGTTCTAACAAATTTCTCCCAAGCCTCGAGCAGTTGGTTCCCTGTCTGTTTTACCTTTTTCATATTCTCAAATTATACTTCACAACGGAAGTGAATGATAAGTTAGGTATCTGGTGATAAGGGAGAACTGTATGGCACAGAAACGACACTGCGAAGAATAACCACAGGGCGAAACAAAATGCACTGAAGTAGAAAAGGAACGGAGGAGGTTTAGGCTATTCGATGGAATCACGGGAGGATAGAAGGATGAGAGGATGAAATCATTGGATGGACCTGGTGGTGACTCTCACCCCGTCATCTGTCACATTCTCTAGTACTACGCCACTGCAAGGTGAAAACCGCGACGAGGTCGCCGGGTGAAAATCTCGCGGGAAAACTCACCGGTTTTCCTGGCTGGTTACATCTCCTTGGAACGCAGAAATTTCCCTTGAAGATATCTGAGCCGACACGTGATGCGTTACGGGAACACTCGCAATTTCACAACTTGTATACCAAAATGGATCACACCATAACGCGACTAACTCAGGCCATCTTGAACCTCAGACAAGTCAGACAGCGCACAGGGCACAGCGGCCGTAGCAAGCCACAGCTAGGCACGAAACACACCATCCTCGTCATTGTACGGACGTGCACAGTCTGTATTGTCGCCTGGTTATTCCGTGCGATGGCACCACCAGTCTGTCACAATGGCGTAGACAGTTTACATTTGTCGTGCTCCCTTTTGTACCATCAATTCAGTTTAATGGAATAATTTCATGGTGACAGCTACTCGACAAATACCAATTGCATCGAAAAGCAGGATTTGGATTTGTCCAATTCACGTATTACATCAATGAAAAAGGATTTTTTTTTTATCTAAAGGAGAACTTTTAGTAACTGAGTGCCGTTGCTGTCATAATTGAATTCAATGGCGGAGGCATTTCTACTCAAGAAAATTGTAAGTGTCGATAAATATCTGATTAATTTTTGTTTTACAATGAAAATTCTTTTAGTTTGAATTACGTATTAAAACGAATGGTATTATGCGAATAAAGATGTCGATTTTTAATGTGTAATTTGTAAATGCGTAATCCGTTAGAAAGGGTACTGCAACTTTTATAGATGGTGCCACTGATATCGTTGGCTGCAATAGTGTATAAGTCGTTTAATTTTCTCACAGATAAAATACGCGAAAGGAATCTTAGAGAATCGTAGCTCGTAGTGACGTACGCCGAGAGAAACAATGAAAAGTAGCGTCTCCTACGCGTTCCCCAGTTGAAGGTAAAATATTATAATTCAAGGAATATTATTTTATTCCGTCTCTATTTTCATTAGCTGCCCGGTTACTTTGGTCCTGCCCTCGGTGTACGTGCAAGATGATTCTCTTAAATATACTTTATTTGAGCACTAAACAGTGATGCTACTACATTCTACAATAAATACTTTAATTTCTAAAAGTAATACTGGCGTCATGGATTTCTTTTATCTATTATTTTCACCATAGTATACTTTCCGTAGTGTTACTCAAATTCTCTCTATCTCTTAATTTGTAAATAGTCCATTATTGCTCTTCAGTTTCAAATGCAAGCAACGAGTTTTTCTTCCGACAGCACAAAGACATTCCGAAAATAAATTTTGAATGTGTTAAATTGCTTCTGCATGCATTTTAGAAATATCCCAGTTTCAGCAGTAATCGTTGTTGTCAAATGACGTCCTCAGGATGTCTTTGTGCTATCAAACGTTTATCCATCTTACGTAAATTAAGGACTTTGACACTCTGCTTGCTCGTTATTCTCTTTGCTTTCTATACACAAGACTTTCTGGCTCAAATGCATTAGTCGGATTTGACAGATGACGTATGATTGATTTGATTAACATCACAAACAAAAGTGAGAGACGTTTATCAGTGTCCAGTGACAAATCAATCGCATAATGGCCGACTGGTGCCTTTAAACTAAACAGTCCTGTACAGCCCCACCGACTCCATGCAAGAAACTGACTCTTGGCACTTCATAGTAAATTCTCGCTGAGCGTACGCAATATATATATTTGTAATATATATAAATAAATTATTATAAATTGAAAACTCACGCGAAATATTAAATATAGATTTATATATATAGGGTTTATGACTATCATATTTCGACACGTATCACATGCTATATTGACTATCGTGTTTCTGACAGAACTTGGAATTTCAATTCCGCATTCTCCACGTGATCATCCTCTGGCTAGTTGGTCAAATTAACATTTTTTCTCTCTTTTTTTAATCGTCTGTATCTTTGAAAATTCCAAAGCAACAGGATATCCACTGGATGAAAATGCAATGCATTTGACTGATTGTGACCAGTGCTCAGAGGAGAAATCCTGTGGGCGTCTTATTGCTCTATAAATAGTGATCGATCTTTGTTCTTACTTACTAGTACTTTCATCAGTTGCAAAAGAGCACGAGGCGACGAGCTCGGTAAAATTTAATTTCTCCATTTGACTTATAACCTAATACTTTCGATCATTTCCACAGACTCCTTTTCTTTCTGTTTAGGTTGACTCACTGCTAGCTGCAGTTGCATCTGTTGGCGGACCGCCAGCCGTAACACCTTGTGGATTTCCTCCTGTAGGAAGTCCCTGCATCTCCTGGACTCCCTGAAAAAGCTTCCCAGGAAAACCCTGGAGGAGATCGTAGGACACTGGAGTGGGAGGAAGAGCAGTTGTGTGTGCGTGTGGAGACTGGAGAACAGCTATGACCCTCCTGAGCTCTTCCAAAGCGTTTCCTGAAAAGTAGAAACTCTGTCAGAACGTAAGAACTCCAGTGCTCTTCCTCGTCTCCTGGATACTTGAAATTGCAACGCGCCTAGAAGGTAGCCCAGTTTTCCTGCCATCAGGCTCCTTTGCCTCGTACAAAATCATCTAATAGTTATTCGAGATGTAAAGAATCTGCTTGTATCTTATAGAATTCTTAAGCTTTTACCTTGCATCAGAATGTAGTTCTTGGCTAAGAGAAGAGTAGCAATCTTGGACAGCTTCCGAACGGACGGACTATGAGCGTAAGGGATGACTGAGCGGAGTTCATCGAGAGCGTCATTCAAATCATGCATCCTTCGACGCTCCCGGGCGTTGATATTTAAACGGACGCTTTTTCCCTGCCGCGTGGTTTTTGTTTTTGGTGGACAATTCAGGCGGGAAGCGCCAGCTCTGAAAAAAGACAAGATTTTTGTATTTTCAGGAAGAAGCTTGAATTTCAGAAGACTAGGAAATACCTCTCGTGATCAGGTCTATTTTCATCGGACAAACTACTGGAGGAATGAGGCTGCGGTTGTTGCTGAAAGTAAAATCCTCCTAGACCAACGGCACCCAGAGGAGTTCTTCTTCCTGGTGTACTGGGAGGATGTTCCGATACGTATCCTCCCGACGGAGCCGGAAGTCCTGGATTCGATCCACCAGGAGCTGGATACCCTATTGATTCTAAGCAGCCTGACGATTGCGCTGGAAGCTGATGCTGGAGACGGATACTTTCAATGTAATATTTTCACAAATATTAAAAGTCCACGATTAGACATTTAATTTAACATACAGCACTGCGATGTTCCCAGGCCCAGGTCGGATGGGAAGACGAACGATGCCAGCCTCCCTGTTGCAGGTGTCCCTCAGGAAGACCTTCCCTTCTGTCGTCCTCTTCAGCGGAGCTACTCTCACCGTCGTAGGACCTCATGTTCCTCCAGGTTGATCCTGTCTCCTTCCTATGATCCTGCCTGACTACGCCCGGGCCCTGAAAAGGTTATCAAACGAAGCGTGATGGTCGAGTGTCTAATAACTAGCCCTTTAAATTTATGATACGTGGATCAGATAACGCATCAGACTCAATCGTTGTCCACTGAATGCATTTTATCCATTGACATAGAAATAGTCACTAATTATAATTGAAAGCTTACCGATATTCTCTATGGTAAAATGGCGCAGCTCTTCTTCCTCATTGTACGCAAAGACCGTTAAGATTTTTTTCTCACCAGCGCAATAAAACCCATCGCTGGATGTGCTCGATCACAGTCAACTAATTAACGTGATAAGAGCGCGTGGTGCTGCCAGGAACTAAGAGGGTATAAGTGCGATCGTCGTGCATCGGTTGTAAATTAAATCACTGGCGGTAGGGACTAACCCGCAAAATCACAGCCATTTTATTCGCGCTACGGTTCTATGCCACGATTCAGCTTGCCACCCTTTTCAAGGTATTGATACGTATTTGGCATAAAAGTGCCGGCAACTTTTGATATCGCTCAATGACGTCTCGACTCTCACAATTCACACGAACACAAATTCACTCTGCTTAACGTTTCTGGGTAAATTAATATTTCAATGACGGAATTAGCCGGTTTAACGAGGAAGGTATATTGGCTCGGTTGCGCACAAATTTATTGTTTGTCTGAACTGCGCCGGCCTGCGCGTTCCTTTCTTCGCAACTACCCCCATTTTAGTTGGATCACTCGCACCTAGATAGCGCCTCGGTAGGGGGATGCTGCACTGGACCAACAACTAGTGCACCCTACCGAGACGTTGGGTAAATTCGTCTATCCAGGCATCTGGTCGACACCCCTTACCATCAGGATATTTTTGAACAAGGGGATGATAAATCAAATCGAAGGACACTCAACTCTTAATTTATCTATTTCGAACTATAAACTCATTACGTATCTCTAATGCATTCGCTTGCAATGTATTTCTCCAGAATGAAAATTTTCAGCTTATCTCGAACCTCTATCTGTTATCTATTATAGTAATTACATAAATTATTCGTTCTTCCTTTACAGAAAATGCTCAAGCTGATATCGTGAAAACGTTTAATAAGTCTGCATCCAGTACAGCACGTGGTTCTTTAATGCTGCATCTACCAATAATTCTAAGACTCGGCAACTACCCAATGCATAGAAGAAGAAGAAATATGGTCGTATTAATCTAGCCACGCGTAATAATAGCAAAAGACCAGGAATAGCAACGCGAAATTTATTGAAATTCGCCTGGAATCAAATCGACAGCTGATGCCTTGTCGCTGTCAATAAAACAGCCTGTGAGCTGTTCCTGCTCTTTCCTGATTGTCAGTATCGGCATAATAATGCCGAAATCAAAACTGGTCTCCCTGTCTCCCTGCCTCCTTGCCTCTAGGTCTCCCCCAGCGCTCCAGCCTGATCTGCCATTGTTCCTCGCATCTGTCGCACGCGCCACGCAAGGGGTGATCCGCAACGAATCGGCGAGTCCGTTTTCTCGGCTTAAAAAAAAAAAGAAAATGGATAGGGGCAGAATGAAAGCGGAGGAGAGGGAAAAAATAAAAAGCTTGGGGGTGGACTTAAGGGCTGAATGGACAGTGGGTCGAAAAGGGAGATACGAGAAACGGTATTACGATCGTCTCGACACTTTATCCAAAATTTGGCTGAGGGTTGCAATTTCGTGGGTTTCTTGGTTCCAACGAATGATGCGATATCCAGGGAAAACAAACAAACTGAAGCACTAGCCACCCTAGTAGAATCGTCCAGGGGGTAGTCGGTTAGTTTTACTTTAGCCAGGGGTGTTTACCGAACGCCACCCAGCATAATGTTACATCAGCTCCATCGGGATGGCGCGGCAAATCTTCCGGAAGGTCCACGACGAGGGAGTCCCGGTCACTCGGAGAAATTCTCATAGGAATTACGAGACGGCCACACCTGCTTCTAGTACTAATAAAATCCCCAAGATTCCTTGACTTTTTCACGAGAGCCATAAGAACGACCGTAGAAGCGCCATCTTCTTTGGCTCGTATCCGGTTTTATTCGTAAATGCGACGAAGCGAAAAACTTGTAAATTTTTTAAAAGTGGAAACCCTACGAATTTTCCAGTTCCAAGGAGTCGATGACGTCGTATCTTCGAAAGCTCCACGGATCTCAATGTAGTTGGTCAGGTTGGCTGTGCATCGATAATTCGGTGACACTCCTCAACCGACGTCACAATACCTTGAAGAAGATTCAACTACACGAATCCCGGACGGGAGCAGTGGAAAAGGTACAAAAATGCTATACGGTTTCGTCCGTTTAGATGCCCTCGGCGCGTACACGTATATCTATAGCTAAACGTAGCTCGATACATGCATGTGTAGAGATAGGGTGCTACCGGTGAGCTGAGAGAATGAGGAGGTCGGTTCGGGGGTGGTTTTTGGCGAAGGGGATGAGCGATCTGGGATGAGGGATGTGGTTGCCAGGGCAACCGGAGGCTCTACCACTACTATTGCTCTCGCACTACGACACTGTCAGCATCAGAAACAGCGGCGGCGGCGGCGGCTTACTTTAGCTCGTGGCCGTCATGCCCGTGGTGCTCGCGGATCAATACAGCATCACGTCGAGTTCCCGGACCAAACACATCCCCTGCCTTCCACTCGCACCCTACTCTCTGGCTCTCTGGCATCGCGGGCCTCGGGTACAGTGCCATCAGAAATTATCAGACTCTGCGAAACTACGAAAAGCTCCAACAAAATATCCCTCGAAATATAGCACGTAGAGGGAAAAATTGATATCCCGTGTCCAGGGAAACATTCGGCTAGATTTCACGTTGCACGGGGATCGTTGAGCGAATTCGAAAATTGCAGCCTTCGGCGACAACCCCTTCTTTCTGCCTGTGAAAATGCCCGAGGCGCAATTCATAAGTTATTTTTAACGTTAAAAAATGTGATTCTCGTTTTGAGATTCGTTGACAACAAAACTCCTCCTAGTTTTCCCTCTCGTGTCACGCGGAGATGCTTTAAAGGTAATAGAATGGTTGGAGCGATGGAAGCGATGGTGAAAATCTTCGGTCTTCGGGGTAAACATCGGAGCACATGAATTGGCAGGCTGTCCGATCGGTTGCGTCACTTTCAATGACAGGGGGTGAGACGATGGGAGCAAGAAGGGCGAGAGCGTCTCATCGGAGGGAGGTCGTGACGGTTTTGGAGAATCCATTGCACTACGAAACGCATGCTTTTAGGGATCGGAAGTTTAATTGATGATTCTTGGCCGATGACGAGTGGTTCTTTGTTCGTTCGCAGCCCCATTTTCCCACAACAGGGAAGACAGAGGGAAGCCCAGCCCGGCGTGGGTACCGGCAGCGTTTATTTCGCCACCCTCTGGCTCCCGAGCGCCACCCCTCGAGAAACATCCCCCTGAATCAAGCGTACCTCCCTTCCTCGCCTCCCCTTTTCATCGAAATCATCCAGACCCGTCAGCTTCTCGCTGATCGCTTCGAAATTAATCTGCTACTGGCGCGCGATGAAAGGGAATGCAGAAATTCTTCCTCTCGTCCAGTTAAAAGTCTCTAAATGTATTTTCCCACTGTATCTGCGCTTCTTCAGTTCGCAGAACCAGTTGCCACTATGCATTTCTTACGGTCCAACCGACCGAAGTTTTCCCTCGGAAAAAATTCATTGCCGAACGAATCGAAGGGGAAGATCGATCGCTCGAATCTGAGGCATCCACCACTAGAACGAAGAAGCGGGCTCCGGTGGTTGTCTGTGATAAGAACTGATATCGCAGCTCAATCTTCAAGAGCTTCGGTAGGTTTGTACGTTGACGAAGGCAAGTAGAGAATAGAGGACAGGGAAGTTAATGGGTTCCGGTGGGTGTTACGGTGGCTCAAAGAGCGCGTAATTTCCTGCGGAAAGGAAGGAAGTAGAAAGAAGAGGGACACGGCAGTTCCGTGTAGAACGGAGCGAAGGCGCTGAGGATAGCGAAGGAGCAGGTGGGAGGGATGGAGGAAGAGAGAAAGAGAGGAAAAAAGGCTAAAATTTAATAAAATTTCATCGAGCCTCGTGGCCGTGCACGTACACCGTCCGGGCCCGTTGGCGGTCACCATGGAGACGCAGCTTCCCGCACCCCGTGACGTCACTGCTCCATCGATCTGCACTCCTCATGGTTATCGCGCTACGCTCTATACGTATAGCCGGGACGCGGCACACCATAGCATCCGTGACATTATGTGCTGGGTAACACCCCTACATTCGCGCATTCCAGGCTCATGTACGCACCAACACCCACGCACTACCCGGTAGTACGCACTATCCGGGGAAAGTGAGTAACCTTGCGGCTAGGTACTACCTCTTTCTTCTCCTCCTCGTCCTCGTCCCCATCTTCATCACCCTCATCTGGCCCTCACCCACCTCCCACCTACCCTGAGTCGACCTCAGCCTCAGCCTCAACCCCAGGTGAGCTCGACGTGTGCGTATTTCTTGCAAAAAAGACGTAAAAGAAATGCCGAAAAAAAGGGAAAAAGCCAGAGCGGGAGGGAATACAGAGAAGAAAAATAGAAGAAGAAAAATTAGAGGAAGAGGGGTAAAAGAGTCTGGAGGATCTCTCTAACGAGGGGGAAGGAAAGGGAGAGATTGGCCATCTCCCTTCCTCATTCTCTTTACATTTTCTTCAGTTTCCTCCCTCCTCGTGGTGTTCGATTTGTTTTCAGAGCAGCGCGCTCGTTTCGCCTCTGCGAGAATCGAGCCGTCGAGAGACCATCCTCCTCCTTCTCCTCCTCCTCCTCCTCCTGCTCCTCTTCCCTCTCCTCGCCTTCCTGCTTCTCGCAGCGTCGCTCCTCTCAGCCTGCACCTTCCTGCCATCCCCTCGATCGACGGTTGTACCAAGAGTGTACCTACCAACAAGCGAGACGAGTCGAACGATCGAATACGAGAAATACGGAAAACGGTGAAAAGGCTTTTCCTTGGCCATCCCCGCTGGAATTAGGATTCGAATTCCATATCCATATTCATCGGCCGATGGGGTGGCTCTATATCTATGTAGAGGGGTCGATGCTTGTATTTGCCAAGCGTTACGTCTCGAAAGTGGGTACTGAGAACTCCTCTTTTTTTCTGAAGCGGCCCCCTGCAACTACCCCTCCGCCAAGACCAGCCTGACAAACGAGCCGCTACTCGTTTCGTCTCGTCGATGTTTGCCGAGGCAATTAGGGGCTCGTTTCCTCGCAAACGCTACCCTCCAACCCTCTTCAGGCTGAACTTTACGATCGCGAGTCGATCTTCGGATCATCAGCCAAGAGAATTGCTCAAGTATTGCTAGGGATATTTGATGGACTGTTGGCATCGCTGCCGCTGCTGTTGCTGCTACCGTCGTTCATTCCTCACTGGATGCACGAGGCTTGCCACGATCTCGCTCAACAGCAATTTCCTAGCGACGCAGAGGGATGCCTCAGTCTACCGATAGTTCAAGAGCAGGGGCTGATTTGGAAATTCGTAGTATAATTTTGAGGATCGCGGGGCACCTCTAGCCAACTAAACAGTCCTTGGCTGATGCTGGAGGGGTTGCTGCCCTCGTTTACAGCTGATTCGAATTTTCGTTCCCCACCCGAAACGCCGATCCGACGTGAAGGGTCGGCGTCCGCCGCGTCGCGCTAGACAGGGCGACGCCATGCGTCCCGGTGGATTTTCATTTTTAAAACAAATACGAACCGACGACCATTTTTCTTGATTCCCTTTGATTTCTTCTGCCTCCGCTGGGACTAAATCGACTTCGCTACTTGAAATATCTTCGCCGTGTTTTCATCTTTCGTTTCTTTTCTTTCCTTTCTTCGATCCTTTTCCAATGTACGTCAAATTTCCATGGCAAAGCGATCATCGCCGGACGTGCAAAGGCCAATGACGGCGATTCAGAGTTACTGATATTTCCTCCGAACGAGAGAGAAAGACAGAGAGAGTGTCGAAAGAGAAATCATTGAGAATCGGCAGGGCTTGGCCGAAACTTTCGACTCGGTGGGATTGCAACCCCCAAAATTGGAAACGCTATAATACGCGTTGCTCAGGCTGATAGTCAGGCCCGAGGGTGCACCTTTCGTTCATGGGGGTTGCCTAGCGACCCGGCATCTCTCTCTCTCTCTCTCTCTCTCTCTCTCTCTCTCTCTCTCTCTCTCTCTCGTAGTTCCCGAGAAGTTCTCTGCTGTCTCTTCCCTCTCTCCCACCCCCGTATCTCTTTATCTATCCGTCCCTGAACCCTTCTCTTCTCTCTCGCTCAGTGCGAAGCTCTTTCCGGCAAAGAGGCCGTGGCCCGAATTCTATCGACCGGTCCACTATCAACAGCCTCCGCTGCTTCATTCACTCGCCGACTTCCAAGAGGCTCTGAAGGACTGGAGTAAACACGAGCCACCACATTGTCCAAATTTTCCACGGGCCACCCCGCTGCCTCTACTAGTTTATCTACATACTGGCGCAATACCCTTCCTGACTACGGATCCCTGCAAACCGGAACCGGCCAATCCGGTCGCGTTATTTCCTCTAATGGCACCGACTCACGAGTCCCGGAGCTAAAACGCTTGGCAATAGATTTCATCGGGTAACCGAGGAGACGAGAGTGGAGACACTTAAGAATGGCCAGGAGTAGATGAAGGTGCGGCTTTAGGGTTTTACTGTTGGGCGCGAGCCAGTTTGCTGGAGGAATCGCCTAGGTCATCCTGTTGGAGAAGCACCGGAGGTCCCGTAGGAAGGAAGCGAATCGTCGGCTGGAAGGGTCACTCGGTCAGAAAAAAGTTTCGAGATGAAAAGAAAGTAGAGCGGGAAAGGTGTAAGCCGTAAGCAAGACTCGTTAGAGCCAGTTGGCCTTTAACCTTCAACGACAGAGGACTTGCTGGAGCTGCCGTTGTTTGCTGTGCAATCGACGCGCGTTACTGTGGGACACTCGATGGACCGACGTCGATGGATGCTGACGGATGCTGACGGACGCTCACAGACGCTCACGAGAGTCTCCACGGGAGCCAGGAGAAACCCGCTTGTCTAACAGCAGGTGGTTATTAGCACTGGACTTGAACCACCCCTGTTCTTAGGGGGTTGGTGATATCTCGGCAGTGCTACCACTACGAGGGGTTTATCGCTGCCACCGCTGGGACGATGCGATTTCGGGATTTCTACGATTCGGCGTCCCATCGCGAACCACCAATCGCAGAAGCGTCGCTGTCGACAGTCATAGAAACGTATGTTTTGACTGAAAGACGGCAGAGCGAAGTACCGTGTGAAAGCACAAAGGACAAGAGAAGAGGAGGAAGAGAGAGAGAGAGAGAGAGAGAGATAAGGAAAATGAGAAAGAAATGAAAAAGAGTCGAGGCACGGGAGAATATTGGAAGGAGTGAGGGAGGAAGCTGAATGGATGAGAAATGGCGAGGGGAAGGGGTGGCCCTTTGTGCGGGCGAGGGAGGTGCGGAATTTTGGCACGGGAGCTCGCGATTCATCCAGCATCCCTGTCAGATCCTAACAGGGCGCCGTAACTTGTTTATTCTGTTTATTCTGGCAATTTTATGAGCACCCTACTCGTGGGTTAGCCCCAGAGTGATCTATGCGTCCTGTGACTGCGGGAACAACTGAGCAACTATCATTGTAAAAGTTTAAGAGCTCGCATCGAGCACGATAGCACCGCGGAATATTTCACGCACGCGGTATTTACGTCGAAGCCACGCTGGGCCGCTGCATTCTGTATTCTGGATAAGCACGCGTGTTTACCTACATCTCGTGAAACGGGCTCTCTCGTCATATACTTAGGTGTACGTATGGATGTGACGCACGTAGGTAGCAATAGACACGTGCTCGTGGAATTACACACGGAGTAAATTACTAGGGAATTTTGAGTTCTAGTCTGGGTTGCGCATCCACTGGCCGTAATCGAGAGGCTGGGGACGAGTACCAAAGCTGACGCGCCACTACCATCCGAAGAGACGTAGATTAGAGTTGGAAATTCGGTACAAAAGCTAACTAACTGAATTTGCTGCTACGCATTTTCTCTCTCTCTCTCTCTCTCTCCTCTCTCAATCTAGCCCTGCTCTCGCTACGGCTATTGTTACTGGCTATTCCCAGCCAGCATTGCCGGGGGATATAAATTGGAGAGAGAGATAGAGTTCTGTGTCGAATTGACAAAGGGAATAATTTCCATTGGTCCGATTAAAGAGGAATCCTTTTACGATTTTGCATATGATGTCAAGAGTGCAGAGTTCCTCTTGGCATATTTATCTGCCATGCGTGCTCGTGGCAGTAAGAGAATTGAAAAAAAAAGAGACCGGATGTAAAGCTAAACTGCAAGGGACGAGAGTACGAAATCATATCAGACATTTTTCAATCTTCCTGGCCTTTGAGAGGTCGAGCCCGCATAATTTCCTCGTGGGCCTTGAGTTTCCGAGGTTCGCAGTAATAATGTCGTCGTCGTTCTCTGCCTCGTCTTTTTCCTCCTTCTCCCGCCTCTCCTCGCTCAAGGCTATGATAATTTCCGAGTGGCTGCGAATTTTCTTCGCTACTAGCGCAGATCTTTCTTCGAGAAGAAGAATCTGCCTTCCCTCTTCTTCGGGTCTCTTTGGATTGAAGTCAAGGCGAGTCAAGTTGAGTGCGGAGGGTGTGGGACGAGCGCGAGCTATTCAAACAATTTTTTCGGAGCAAGTGCAAACGCAATTTGCAAATTCCTGGGTATACGGGGTGCGGTACAGTCCTCGCCAGAAACAGCCCGAGAGACAGTGGCGCATGCCCCAGAGGTCCGGGCGGGTGGGATTTCGCGTTGGAACGAGAGAGATGAAAAACCCAGCCCACCATGTCGAGGAGAAGCTTCGACAGAGGGTGCCACCGCCGAGGTACGTGGGGACCATGGCTGCTGGGTTCGGGGCGAGCAGGCAGCCTGGATCCTACCCCAGCCTCCGAAGGGGAATGCTTAGGACCATCGGAGAGAGGGCAACGGAGGATTGTGAGGGGTGCAGGCCGAGGGAGATTATTAAAGAGGAGTACGGATGGACAGATGGATGGACGGATAGACAGGCGGAGGGATGGTTGACTGACTGGCAAGCCAAGCCCAGCCTCCGCGAATGCGAGTCAGGCTCTAAAGAGAGGCGAATCTCCATTTCACAGTTGACGTTCGTAGATCCGGGGAAGCTCCGATACGTATGTGGAAGATCGACTGGCGGTCAGACAAGGAGATAAAAACATCCGAGAGTGACAGAAGTTGCTGATGGCCAACGAAATAACGAAAGATAGACCGAATATTTCAGTCTGCGTGTCAATGTAGATTTGGGAGACCGTGGACGAACGATATGTCGACAGTCCAGGCGTTGCACGCGGCCATTTGAAAAAATTCCGTTTCGTACTGCGCGCGGTTTATTTGATGGTGGCTTCTAAACAGCTTAGGACGTGCAGGATCACAAGGATCCGTCGATGCCGTTTAGGGCACAGTCACAGTTCTTTAAGGAGAATTCGGAGCTAGCCCCAAGATGAGAGGCGTTCGGTGTGTATAAAAGAAAAATGTTGGAATAGCAAATAGGAGGGTAGATGAGAGAAGCGGAGCAAAAGGAAGAAGCAGAGTAGAAAATAAAAAATGAATACAAAGAGGAAGGACGGAGCGGTACGAGGCACGCGCCCGAACCGTCAAGGGAGGATCTTCCTCACACAGATCAGGCTACCCTTTCTGGGTGACGAGATAGAGAAGGAGTGGGTGAAATAGGTAGCGTAGGCAGAGAACGGGGAGAGAGTAGTAGACTTAGGTAGCATCTACGAAGGAAGAGAGGAAGCAGCACGAGTTCCTCGTGAAGGTTGCCGGTTCGTTCGCGAGAAAGAGACGCCCTTGAACGAGGCGGAGAGGAGCAGCCAGAAGCTTGAAGAAGAAGGGTTGGCACGAGCGAGAAGGGAGGGAGAGCAAGAGAGACAAGGAGAAGCGCGGCCTTTCTGGGTGACGCGTGCGCGAGCAGGACAGTCACTGCGCGGTCGAGATAGAAACTGCGCGACAGGGGCGGCACTCGGGAAGGGATGGAGAGGGTCCCAGGACCGTGACGAAGCCACGAATTTACCCCGAGTTACCCTCGCCTCCCGACATCGCACAACCTGGAAGAGTCATCCACCGACCGCGCTGCCGGTGAGAACATCCCGGATCCTTTCCTGGACCTCACGCGTGTCCGCTTTAGACCGACGTACGTAACCTCACTCTGTCCTCTGGAAGCTCACGGGACGGTCCGGCCGCCGGAGAGATTCGCGAGTCGAAATCGGCCGCCGGAGAAGACACGGCGATGGTGGGGCTGCTCGAACTGGCAGGAGAGCCAGAGAGCCGGAGAGAGAGTGAGAGCAAGATAGATTTTCCAGGGGTGTCGGGTGAGCCAGGGGTTGATATCGAGGGGCAGGGCTTGAGGTGGGCAAAGGCGGAGAGGGCGCAGTGGCCCCGCGACCATCAAACCAACAACACCAGCCAGCCGGCGCAAAACGGCGCATCTGCGCCCACGAACACCAAGAGTGGAGATTGAATCATTGGATAGATAGCGCGCGTCATCAAGAATCACATCGGCCCCAAGTCCTGACGAGAAGAGTCCTTGCTTCTTCCTTCACGCATTCATCTCCATCTCCATCCGTCAGCACCTTCCGCACCGGCATCTCCATGATCGCCGCCTCTTCTTCTCTTCTTCTCCTCCTCCTCCTCAACTTCTTCCTCCTACGCACTCATTGCCCATCCTCTCGTCGCACTTTCACGCTGCGAAAGGACTAGCCAAGAGGGTATAAACTTTGGATCACAACCCTCCGACCTCTAAAGACACATCGACTATCGAGGTAACATTCTTTTCATCTACGCTTATCGTTCGTATTATCGTTCGTTATCAGTTGACACGTCGATCACAACTTACACCATTTTCTTTACTCTCTTATCCCACGAGGACTTGTTCTACTTGCAATGTTTCAATCTGCTCCAGATTCTCTGTCTTTTGCATCTTAAAGATTCAGTAACAATAGAAGCTTTTTGCGTCTTACCGATTCATTCGTGGTTTATGACAGACATCGTGCTCCGATTCGTGCGATCCTTTAAGAAGCTGCTTCTGCTGCCTGTGCAACCCATAACGAATTCAACAGTATTTTCACGTGGTTTCAAATAATTCGGCGCATTGAATGTCACGTTCTTACAATCCAACATGTGGCGACGAGTCGGTGCCAGCTTAATTTTGATAAAACGAACGACGACACTCGCTGCCATATGTTAGCGGAACGTCCTTCGCTTCTCGTTGGAATCACATTGAGAGCTGACGACGCGATCTCGAATTTCATTTGTTCCAAGTTTTTCTAAGCTCTTTCCGAATATCTCCAAAAAATGTCATTAATCTCTTAAAACATCGACAATATAAAACAACGATGCATCCTGCGAATCCAATAGAATTCTCACGTAACGGAGTACCGTCCGATTTCTAAAGACAAATTTTTCTGTCTGTTGAAATCAAGAATGCATTTCGTTGCCACCCGGTATGCAAGGTGTTCCCCCTTTCCGTGTAAGTACATTATGGTGTGTACTGTTGTTTTATCAGTAGTGCAGGATCGCCATGGCTACGAAGTATGAATAAGCCGTAGTCGGCACGTCGCCACGACTGTCTAATTACCATTCCGTCATTTTCCCTCACGAAATTGACTGCCTTACGACTTGCCGATTGTGATCCCCGATCTTCCACCGGAACTAAATAGAGTCAGCTCTCTCCGCTCGTGGAACCAAATGAAACGGTTGGAAGAAAAGAAATATGCATTAGAGCCATTTGGCAGACAAGCTCGAACTGCGTGTCTGGTAGCGATGCGTAACGTCGTTAATTATCGAAATATAGTTGTCTGGTAGTGCCGGCTAATCGATGTGTTGACGTAAAGTCCGTAGAGAGTAAAAAACGAAAAATAGAGTAAAGGATTCTCGGTCGGTGCGGCAATGCAAGAAATTACGTGGATGCTCAGCTCCGAGAACAGAGAACAGGCAAAACGAACTTATCGGACTGTCAATATGTAATCAGCTGACGCAATCGACTGTTTCACAAGCCCATTCTATTTATAAATCGGGACGCGAGTCGGGCGTAACGGGACTGTATTCTGCATGGCACCACGGCACTGGCTCCTTATCACTGACGCTATCAGGACTCCTCGATCCTGCGTCGATAAAAGCTTCACTTCCTCCAACCTTCGAGTTCGATTCTCGACACCTGTAGATTCTCGCAGGAGTTACGACCCCAAATTCAGTCGACATAAGGGATGACCACAAATCCTTGAATCCTTCAATCGAACTCCTCTTAGTGACCGACGGCCGAGAATCTCGAGGAGGGATCTTGTGATTTCAGGTGCAGGAGGATGAGGTCGAGGGTGATGCATTTTGGCAAGCACTTGTCACGCTTACTATGAATGGAGGAGCAAGCAAGGGAGGATCGATGGGAAGGCGTGCTTCGGAGGGTTGATATCCGTGACGTCAAACCTCCTACGCACACTACACGTGCTCGATTGCGTCACGAGGAACAACCAGGAGTCATTCAGGTGGATCCTACTATCGTCCTCACGATCTTTATAGTGGTAACAAAATTCTCAATTGACGGTTCACCAGGTTGTTGAGTACGTGCTGAGCAATAGTGTCCTGGGGGAGGATAATACAGGCCCCTTAGATTTGTCCCGGTGGAAGATGTGTGGGAGAAGCTAACTTAAGCTTAAGTATCAAGAATAATCGTCAAAGGGGAAAATAGGTCGAGCCCGAACCCAAATACCTTATCTGATGTATAATTAGCTTCATATCGCCACACCCGATTACACACCCCTATAGAGTCCTTCTGCTAGTGAAATGGGGAAGGGTTGTCGAAAGTGGAGGCTCCGCTCCAAACCGTAGAAATTACGTTCGAATCTTAACGTCCGTGGGATAATCGCTCGAGGGTTGTGCATGCGTTGTGCGAGAAACAAATCGGGAGAAAGGAAAAGGGACGTGTGCAGAAATCTATATGTGAGACGCACGCGATTCGGTAGAAGCAGTCAATCGATTTTCTGCGAGGAGGCTCGCAGCGGAGTAAATCGTAGATAACGAGAGATTCGATAAACAACTGAAAGTTTCTCCGTTCAAAAATAGTCTGACGATCATTCGATAATTGTGGATGCAGGATTCAAATAGGGACACGTGATATTGGATCGTACAGAGCATACATGCAGGGGTGCGTTATTCATTCGCCCATAGCTCCCGGCTATTTTCCAGGGGTTGTACATCAAAGTTTCCCAGTCTTCTTTTTTTTTTCCAGGCCTGTCAGTAATAATGGGGAGAATGTTAAATGGCGAAAGTATAACGTACGCGAGGGTAGAAGTGCGTAAGCTCGTTTGGAAAAGCCAGTTTTCAGCTTCCGATCGCACGCAGATGTCCTTGCACGGGGGGATTTAAATGATTTTATATTAAATTCCGTGGGGTACGGTGGATAACGGATGAATGGGGTCCACTGGGTCCAACGGGGGTCATAGACACGGGAGGGACGATGGCTGCATTTAAATATATAGAGACCCCTCGTCTAACCCTGACCCACAGTTCTCCATCAGACGCAGGAGGAACAGCCCTTCGTGGGGAGGGGGGAGGGGTGTCCTATTGTCGTCAAGTCCCTTCGTCCTTCGTGGGCAAATACCAATTGGCAATAGGGAAACTGTAGCATTCGACAGGGTCGTCCGGGAAAACCACGACGATGCTGGTGCTGGTGGTGGTGGTGGTGGTGGTGGTGGTAGTAGTGGTGGTTGGTGGTGGTGGTGGTGGCAATGGCAATGCTGACTGTGCTTGCAGTGCTGGCAGCGATGCTGGTGGTGGAGGTAACAACGTCGGCCGATCCGTGCCGGAAGCCCTGTTTCCCCCAACGAGAGTATCAAGGGGGGATCCTTTGACAAAATATCAGGTCGGCTTTCTCCCTCATTCGGCGCTCTCGACTCTCCCGGGGCGCACGCGCCCCTACCTACGCTCCTACGCTTCTACGCTTCTACGCGACTACACTTCCACACTTGTACAGTTGTACGCTCCTGCCATCGGTCCTTCGCCCGCCCTTCGGTTCACACGCTGCTTCCCCCGCGAACTTTTCGCTTTCCCTTATTTCTCAAATCAGCCTCTCAGCCTCGGTCTTTGCTTTTCATTCTTCAGTCTTCAGTTCCATCTCGTCATTGGTTTACGAAGGTGTACAGTCGTCCAGTTGTCCAGTCATCCAGTTGCACACCTCGTTGCTCTTTAACGACCAGCATTTCATCAGCATCCCCTGCCGTTATATTTTATATCGTTTGTCACTTGCGGTTCACCAACCCTTCGCGTGCGCGATACTTGGAGAATCGTGATCCTTCGTCACCCACGACTGTACGGTCGCTAATTATTTCATTTTTTATTTACCACGTTCACCCCTTTCTTTCGGAATTTCGGTAATTGGGATCTGTGGTTATTCATACAGGCTTACTCGGAAGTGCTATGTCGATGCAATGCATAGGAGGGTTAGTGATAGTTTGGTACTCGTGTAAAGTACGCGATCGTGGCAGGGGACACTGAGGGCAGCCAGGGCGTTTCCTAGTGTGCACCCTCGTGAAGGGAATAAGAAGGAGGGTAACGCGAGAGAGCCCGGTTCTTGATTATGCGAATAACTCCACGGACAATGGGACCCTCCGTCAGCTGCTCCCCCAGTACACGGGATAACGTCGACTCGGGGTGTCGGACCCTTCGTCAAGGGAGAGAAAAAAGTAATAACTTACCCCAGAATTCCCGGGACAGTCTAGGGGTTAACGCGAGACCGTCTCGTCAGTCCCCACGTGTGATGACGTTCAGTTCACACTGTGAGGTGCATCGTGTCACTTGTTTTCACTCTCCCTCCGTCGATTCTCGTCAATTGTTGTTGAGAATAATCCTTTGCTTCGTGAGGTGCGCTCTGCTCGTCTCTCCTGACTCCCTCGTCGGTTACCCTCTGCGAGGAAGCATCGCCTGCCGACCAGCCCATCGTGGAGGAATCTTGGAGGAAGTGTCACGTGACTCGGGAGGCCTTCGAGGGATTCGTCTCGCAACGGAATACAAGGAGGAGAGGAAGAGGAAGCAGAAGAAGACGAAGGAAGACGGGATGCAAAGTGTGAGTCTGTGCTCCTTGCGTTCACTGCGGGCTTCCATGTGCCAACTTTTCAAAATTCATAAGGCACGCGGTGAATGCCAAGAGCGGACCGTAGTCAACGAGAGTAACGTCGTGACTCGTGAACTCGTGAACTTGTGGAAAATAAGTTTGCATCGGATATTGGCGAGATCAGCGAAGGTCAGTAAATGCCAAAGTTTGTGACTCTCTCGCGAGGAGAGTGTAGAGTTTGTAAGTAGGATTATGAATTGATAAAAAGCCTGCTCTTCGCTCGTTAGGATCCTGCACGTCGCCTCTCTCGCAAGACTCTAGACTCTACAATCTGTATTCTGTCTGTGCAATAAAATTCTCCTGGACCGCGCGTTTGCGTCGCTGCGTGCCCGTGTAATCTGCGACCACATGTTGTGTTGTCTCTGCGAACCCGCAGCCTCGTCTTCCCAAACCTCCTTACTCCTAAAGACTTGCCATAGCGATACTCTAATTATACGTAGAATATAGAAGAGAGATGCGCCTCTACCTGCTGGCCTTATCGATGCTCGCATGACGTTAATAAATGCTGTACAATAAATGAAAGCTCTCGAAAGTAACTCGCTCTCTTATTATTTTCACATCGGAGTCCGACTTTCTCATTCTCTCTTTGAATCCCTTAGCGTAAGCTCCTATTCTGTGCGTAATAATCCTTCTCTTTCTCTCTCACTCTATCTCGTTCTCTCAGCCGTATGTACTGTACAAACTGGTCCTGCTCTGTGATCCTATCCTCGTCTCTAGCGCGTTTCACTGCGCGACAGAGACGCGAGGGAGATGAAGGATTCCTACAGGTGTCTAAGGGTGCCTTCACACGAAAGCTCTCGAACAACGGGAAACTGGATATATCCACGGTAGCCAAAGTCAAGGAGAGTCCACAGCCTAGGTGAAGGATGCCTGCAGTAGAGTAGAGCATAACAGAGGGAGAGAGTGCTGTAGAGAGGTGGTTGTGGTGGTGGTAGTGGATAGTAGTGGTGTTGGTAACAGTAGTAGTAGTAGTAGTAGCGATAGTAGTAGTAGTAGTAGCAGTAGTAGCAGTAAGTACTCCTAGGTATACGTGTTCTCCTGGAGTTGGCAGTGGGTCGTCGGAGGGATGAGTTCACCCTCAACGTCACGAGGGACGATACGCTGCTTGTACGTGAAGGGCGGCTTTGAGTGGGTCGAGGCTGGGCGAAACTTAAAGTCGAAACCACCCTAATGGAAATTGGGGAATTCCCAGGACGTTCGCGAAATGGGGGCTTGTATCGACCGAAGCGTTAGGGGTGAGGCAGTCTCGTTCGAGGTTTAAGGGTGGATGTACGTTGCCTAGCAACCCCTCTGGTTGCTCCAGCATCCTCTCCACCCTGGACCACCACAGCCACCACCTCTTCTCTCCCCCCCCCCCCTCCAACTCTCTCGACAGATCCTCCTCCATTATTCAAGCCCGATGCTCAACCACTGTCCCTTTTCGCCCGCTTCACCCTGCTATGCTCTTCCACGACCTGCACGACCTCCTCAACCTCCTCAACCTCCTCAACCCTCGTGCCCTTTGCCTACCTCGCTCAACCCTTTGCCCACTGTCCTATGGCCTAGCCTGGCTCCATTATGCTCCCGTAGAACAGCAACCGAGCCTCGAGTGTAATTATCTGCAACTTTCTTTGGACCGACCGACGCCCACCATTCTCCACTTTCCTTTGGATTCAATTTAAACGCGTCGTGCATGACTTTACCATGCAATCTCACTCAGACCAATGTGAAGGCTATTGAATTTCCGTAGTACATTCTATTCGGATACTTACCTAAATGCTCGTGAAATTAGTTAAGAACGAACTAAGTAAAAAAGGAAAAATAGATTAAGCTCGCTCTCTTCGTCAGTAAACATTTGGTACCGGAAGTAAAGCTAGTTGAGGATTCTCGGTACGCCCGAGATATTCTGAAATAGCGTATTACTAAGTATGAGAATAAAACGAGTGAGATATGAGAGGACGTAGAATATACATAGCTGTTGGGGGGATCAGGGAGTTGAGTCCCGGGATTATCCCCGGCATGCCTTGGGGCACAGTTAGCTACACGATCCCCTGGGAAACGGACTCCACTTTGGGGAATGGCTTTCCTCCATTCAGCGGAATCCATTTCTCTCGCCCTCGCGGACCCTCCTGCCGGCCCCTTGCCTTCTCCCTCTCTCTCTCTCTCTCTCTCTCTCTCTCGGCTCGTCATCAGGGAAATACGCGAAGGTTAAGCAAGACTTCATTTTTCTCTCGAAAGCATCCAAGATAAATTAGAAATGGTGTCGTTCGTCTTGCATGACGTAGATGCTCTGGCGATTGATCACCCAGTAAGAGATAATACGAGGACACTTCTTGCGGGCGACGTAGGCAGCCCGCAGCCCCTCTTCTCTCATCCCTCGATGCCCTCACGAGAACTGTAATCGTACGATCCGCAAAAGGACACCCTCTATGGGGGCTGATCTTTCATTCCTCGATCCCTCGGGGATTTGAAGTAAACCTCGATAAGTCAGCGATACTCGGATGTGAATACGCGCCAGGAAAATACGGAGGATTCCTCATTCTAATGGGAAGGGGTGGAAGTAATCGTTGATTCTCATGAGTGGGTTGAGTGCGGGGGTAGTACTAGGGGGTTTCTTCATGATTTTCCTATCTAATCCTTCACCCTTGAAGAGCATAAGATAATTAGATCGTTCTCAATACGAGAGGAGGAGGAGGAGGAGGAGGAGGGGAGAAAACTAACAATGCCTATATAAACGACTCCTCCATCCCTTACTATTTTGGGGGTTTCACCCTTATGCTATCGTGATAAATGCGAAGACGCACTGACGCAGAATACTTTTGCAAATAAGACGAATAAATTGGGATAAAGATCATTTTGTCAAGAAGATGAAGTGTCGCCCATGTACCCTTATATCTATCAAACGATTCCATCCCCTTTTATTTTTCGTAAGGACAACAGATTAATACGACTATCAGCTTTGATCGAATCTATTCAGCAAAGAACGTCCCACCAGTTGTCATTTGTCCAACTCGTGTAGACGCCCATTGCTTTATCTCCCGCAGTAAGGTCGGTACTGGCGACGTAGAAAATCAATTCAATGGCATTCAGCATAATGAAATTTCTTAATTTTCATATTGAACAGCCGCACCGGAGCAAGAGACTCTGGAAGTTTTATTAAAATTGGAAATTCACGTGCACCCCGAGTATTCCCGTTTGAGTAGAGGAAGAGAAGCAGAGGATTTTTAAAGTTTCTGAACAAGAGTTTGACTTTCCTTTCTTTCTTTTCTTTCCGTGGGTTCTCGGATTCCTTCGCCGGGTACGCATAAAAGGTGGCAAGTTAGATAAGAAAAATGAAGAGCACTTCCGATGTGGTGGTGCCTCGATCGACTTTCCCTTATCGAGTTCCTGACGGTACCAGTGATGTTGGTTCACGTTAAACGTCTTACAGCCTACAGCATCCTTTCCCAAGAAGAACCTCAAGTGCCCGTCCACCCCTCAGAGGATTCGGAGCAGTCTTGAGGTTGTGGAGTAGTAGCGGGTCAGAGTTGGGTCTCCAGCGCAAATCATCCTGCCAAGGACATATTCTCGCCAGCGGCACTGGAACATGTATCCAGGAGAATCGACTATTTCAATGGGGCTGGAACGAAGTCAGAGAGAAGTTGCAAACGTAGTCAGGATGCGTACGAGGAGGATGAGAGAGCGAGGGATATGGAGAAGATCGGGGTGGACCAGGGACACTGGGGGCGGGTGAAAGGTAGTCCAGGGTGAAGAGAGAAATGGAGAGAGAAGGGAGCGAACCGAGAAAGGATGGAGTCACGTGGCGGGAATGGGAAAAGCCGGGATAGGGGGAGAGATCAATACCAGGTCGCTAGGCAACGAGCCTCCGGCGATCTCGGTCCGGGTAGACAGGGTGCCGCCACCAGCCTTATGCCACCCCTCGTATCGGCCCTTGGCACACCCTTGGCATCCACCACCACCTTTAGATGCGATCCTCGCACCAGACTCGAATAAGGCTGCCTCTCGCATCTACAACGAACTATGCTAACGCCCGTGAACGACAACCGTCTTTTACTCTCTTATCTCATTTTCAAAGGTAGGGGCGTCCCTTTTCTTCAGTCGTTGCTAACGGGTCTTGCGAGCTATTCCAGAATAAAAATAAGACGACACTCGGGATCGTCGCCAGTTGTAAACTCTACGGGTGGCTCAGATCAGACTGAGCAGATTAAAGACTCAATCTAACAAATACGGACGCTCCTCTGCTTTTACGAGTATTAGCATCGCATGAGCGCAGGCACCCTTGCAGCTCGTGCGTTACTCTAGCCTTAGAGCACCCTTGACGAACGCAGCCTAATTCATTATCGATGCGCACCGACGTAAGTGCAAGGGTGACGAGTTCCTCTCTAGTCAGGGTTAACGCAACCCCTGCCGCTCGTCTTCAAGAAAAACACTCGGACGGGATTTAAGGCTCTTTATTCCTACTGCGACAATTGGCAGAGCATCGCGACGCCTCGCATTATCCAATGCTCGGATGGTTTACTCGTAGGCAACCTCATGGCGATCACAAAGTTCGTCGAGTGACCCGTAGTCGAAAGGACGCCTCGTCTTTCGCTCGTTTTGTAAACGGGACACGTGTACGACGTTCGTTCTACGACGTCATCCTTCTTCATAGGCACCAGCCACATCTGAAGCAATTTGCGAGATGTATTTTCTGAAGTCAAATGCGATGCATCCCGACACTTACGTAGGGCACTGGGTAGTACAGCACTTTGGGCAGTGACTCGTCCATTTCCATAGTTTCCACATTGAAACGTGCGCCGTCCAAGAAGAGGCCGTGAACGTAGACGCCGTCTTCGGCCGCTTTTGGAAAACTCGTGTCTCTCAAGGGTACAAAATCGTAGACCAACAGGTCTATAGGAATGGAATACTTCCTCGCGTAATTCTGTCTGGCACCAGTCAAAAATGCTTGAGTGAAATAGAAACCAGATATCCAGAAAGTCGTGGGCGGTCCTTCCTCGTACCAGACCTTCAAAAATGTGGATACAGAGTGAGAAACACGTGTTTGCTGAATACGTATAGTCTTAATTAAATCTACTTGGAGGAATTGAAGCCGTCTTAAGAAATCCTGCACGTAGCTGCCAAGAGGCTTTAACGATGGATAAGAGTTCTTCTTCCATATCAGGGGAATCCTGCCCCTGATTATGGATACGTAAACCTCTTCCAGCGACGGAGTCATAATAACTAATCCTGATAAGGATAAATCTTCCTATTATTTATATCAGATTCAGTGAAGTATCTCAATGGCGTACCTTTGATAGCCTTTTGTACGTCTATGAGGCTGCTCCTCACAGTGCTCAAGAGTTTATTGAATCGACCCATCTCCTGGACCAGGACAGTGTTCATACTCTGACTGTAAGAGGTCGGATATTTCTCAAGAGCATCAACAAGGTCATAGTTTTTCGGAAGCTTCGAGAGGATATCGGCCGCTACGTCAAAGGCGATCTCATCCGGGGACTTTGAGCCTTCGGTGCCTCCAGCAGCGGTGTCCTGTGAAAACCGTGTATAAAGCATTCGAAAGGTCCTGTCGAAAAATTAAAAACTATTCTCGCTCCGTGGTTGATTGGAATGAGAAGCGGTGTAAAAAAAAGAGTGACGTCCTCGGGTCGCGTTTCAAATGAAAATCCTGAAGGATGATTAAAAGTGATCGACTCTCAACCCGGGAATCCGGGCTCCCGGGTAAACAAGTTTTTCCTCTCTCGGGTGATATTTCAAACGAGGATCGATTGACGATCCAACGAAAAAGATCTTGGCCTCCTTTTAAACTGTGTAACTTCCTGACGCGGCAACAAATCAAATCTTTATTGCTCTTCTTATTTGCTGCTATAATTACGAAGCTCATTATGATGTTACTCAACTCGGTAGGCTTGTCTTTCATCGCTCACTCAATGCCACCATGGAATTTCAGAGGATAGCGAGATGAGATTCGCTGATTCGCTTCTGTGTACCGAGAACGAGTGACTTACCTTGCGTTCCTGGGAAGCATAAAACCCAAACAAATCGATGTAAGCGATTGCTACGTCCTGACTATTTGTGTCCTGTCTACCGTTATAAATAGTATTTGGGATGAACAAATTTACCTGGGTCAGTAAAATCGAGGTCATCATCAATTCGGTCTCCTGCTGATCTTTAATAATATCGGCGTTCTCGTTCATGCCAAAGACGCTGGTCGCCGTTGTCATTGGCAAAGCTTTAACGTATTCAAGAAATTGAGCGTGTTCGCTCACTTGAGGAATATAATAAATGGCGCTGGAGTCCAAAAGGTACTTCGGGCTATCAACGGCTTCTTCGCAATAGAATTTCGCCAGAATTGTATTTAGAGTTCGCCTGTCCCATTCGTCGGTCACACGGCCGCCATAATTACACTCGCCTAAAATAATACATCTTGTTAAGCAGGTCGTATCGACCAACCTTCAATGAAACAATTCTCTGACAGACCCGTGAGGTATTTCAGCGCTGTAAACTGAACGTCATCATATTGATCCAGAAAAATCTTTAATTGAAGAACGCTGATCCTCAAGTCGGTCTCGTTAAACTCGTAAGGATTGTTCCAGCCAATGGGGCCGTACTTCCTCCTCTCTTGGACGATGGCGTGGAAAAAGCACAACGAGAACAGGAGCTTCTTAAAGGCCTCCTTCTGCTTCGACATCTCGAAGAACTCTGGGTCGCAAATCGGATCCTGCGTCATGGACGATTGTCACGTTACCGGCAGGTCTGAATATTCGAAAAATCATTTAATTACTTGTAAGTAGGAACGAATGATATTTGCACGAAGTCCTTTCGGTGGCTCGTTCGTCATTTTGACCCCGTTCTGCAGGACGCTCACAGGGAAGTGTTCAGCCGGATAGCTGGTCAGCCATAAGCGGAAATCCGGATGAACGTTTTCTGGAGTGAGGCTCTCGCAGATCTACGCAGCGAGAAGGATTCTCTCAATAATGGTACGTGAGGAAGGTTTGGGAACGTGTTTTATCTCAAGAATCGAATGACCAACGTGAATTACCTTCTCCAGGACGGGCATCCAGCTTTTTGCCAGGTGGCAGTTCTGAAGGACGACCCATGTGCCATTCTTAATGCCCTCGTCTATAAGAGTCACGGCAATGGGGCCTTGGCCCTGACCCAAAGATAAGGAGAAGAGCCTGTTGGTACCGAAGCCTTGATCATCTGCGAATTTCAATAGGATTGCCGTAGGATCCGCTCCTGGGGTCAGGACGAAGATTAAAGGAACACAGCAGAAGGAGTCGGCGTAGGATGAGGCCAGGTCGAATGGCGGCGACTCCACAAATTGCTTTCCCATTTCCACTGTTGAAGAAACCATTCATTCCAGTTACATTCCAAAATGGACGATCCGTCCTTCTGTTTTTTTTTTTAATGGGACTTTTTTGCTGTTTTCGGAATAGCATCAATACGTCGTACAAAAAACCGAGTTGGTGCTCACTACTCCATCTCGGCCCTGACTAATGACCTCGTGACGATGTAAGATGGCAATTTATCTTTCCACGAAGATGTGGAAGAACACTAGGAACTGTGGTTCAAGAGACATTTTCTTTGAAGTAGAGGGGAAGTCACGTGACTCTGACTTATCGCGAGCCGATTCAGTTTCGAAAAATCCAACTGATGCTACAAATCTTACCCTCCACGAATTGCTGTACGGCTGGTACGACCTTATCAGGTCGAATGCATCGGAGAATTAAGAGTTTCTCAAAACGTGTCAATTTATCAAACGGCGCAGGGAAACTCAAACTCTGAGGCTCCATGTCATCGAAAATGAGCTTCCACTTATTCACTGCTTCCGTAAAGGCTTCTCTGATACCCTGAATATTTGAATTGAGCAATCAAGAGCGAAAGAGACACCTAAGTCCTAAAGGAACTCACCGAAAATCCTGGAACGCCATTTAGCCGGCAGAGTTCATCCCAACTTTTGGCCGGGAGCCACTGACTCGGATTGCCGTGTGGATTTTCGAGGCCGACGCCTCCAGTTAGCAGAAACATCCAATGCACCATCGAAACCTTGCCTTGTTTGTTCAACAGGTTGATAGTCAGAATCAAAGAAAAGAGTAGTTTATCTTTTTCAAAGAGAGATCTGCAGATATTCACGTAGAGGGAATACGTGAAGGATTCAGTGAGGTCCTTAAGTCGTTGCTGAACATCCTCGACCTGAGGAGTATTGTCAATGGTACTCTTGAACAGGTTGACAAACCAAACGAGAGAATATTGGTACATCGGGTCGATGTTTGCCAGGACAGCTTTAAAGAGAATAAAATTGAAAAATTTCTGTGAAGCAACGATGGCTCCGCTAAATTGCTAGAAACGAACCTATGGTAAAGAATAGTACAGTACTGTAAGCTGCAATGGGTGTGTACTGCAATCTCGCAGCATCAATCGATTTCTCTGTGACTTCGGCGGCCGTTTGTTTCGCCTGGATTTCATTCGAAAGGACTTTAGAGGAGCTCAGGACGCCGATGGCAGTTTCGTCTTCGAGAATATTCTCATCCGAGGAGGATAGGACTTCCAGGATTTTATCCTCTATTTCTTTCAACATCCTGAAGACAAGGTATATTAACTTTAATTAAAAGATCAGCGTACATTTATTACGGAACGTACTTCTTGTTTGCAGCACCCTGTACAATCAACTGATTTTTTTCAGCTTCGAAATCAGGCCGTTCCTTGGCTACGACTATTCCTAAAAGCTGATCCTCCAAGCCTCTAGGAGTAATCATGAAATTCATAAGAGCAACCTTCACTGCAACTTCCGGCAGGTAGTGAGGATTTCTTAGCTTTGTCGTTATGTAAAATCTGTTTGTGAAAAGTTGATACAGTGCATGCGGAACGTGCCTGAGTTATTTTCAATTTTACCTGAACTTATCGCTGTACTCAACGACCGAGTCACCAACTTTGATGTACAAAGCACCTCCGGACTTATAGGTCTGCTTCAGTAGAAGCGGCTCCAGTGCAGCATCCAACTCCTCGTTGATGTTCTCTAGAAGTACTGGTTGTCCAAACTGTATCGCGTTCTCCAGAATCCTCATGTAATCCGGCTGCGTGAGTCTGATCACATGTATATTGGCATTTTTCTCCATATTTTTAATCCACTTGTTCGCCTGTCCCTGGGGATCGATCATCAACGGCCATCTTCTTGAATTCGTCACAATTATACCATTATCCACGGAGAATAAATCACTGGGCAATCCATAAATGTTCCAGGATCTAATGAGAACTGAGTCCCCCAGGACTTGTGTCAGCTGATAATCCTGCGTGCAAGTCACTCCAAGATCCGTGCACACCTTGACCCAACTCTCGACCTGCTTCTGTCTATAGTGCGCAGTGAAGACACCAAGATAAGCCACGATTCCGGAACCGATAAGAATATCTCCTGTGAGTTTGAAATATCGTTCTCCTAAATTCTTGGCAGTTTCCGACCACCTGTTGTACTCTCCGCCAAGGCCCCCGATCAGTTCCTCGGCTCTCTTGAGCTTCTGCTCGCACTCGTCAACCTCATCCGTCATGGCCCTGTAGTCAGCTCTTCTGCGCTCCAGAAGTTCTTCCAATTTAGCTAGACGCTCTTGAACTTCCTTCAATTTGGCCCTCTTCTCTTCCAGCTTGCTCATGGCCTCGGCGTACGTCGCTTCCGCTTTGGCCAGAGCAACCTTCTTCGGCGCCACAACGCGGGCGACTTTGTCATATTCGGAAAGAGCGAACACCCACTTGCATAAACCTTCAGCGGCGGTAGAAGCGTTTCTTATCTTGTCCGGATCGAAATTTGGATTGGTCAGGATGGCCGTGCGTATCTTCGTTATGATTTTCTCAGGTATATTGTCCTTGTCGAAGAGCATCAAAGACTCCAAGAACTTCATGTCCCCCAGCACCCTCAACGAAGGCTTCCAATAATCGTCAACCATCCTGCCTGCCTCGCCAGGAACGCGTTCAGGCTTTACATCCTTCAGGATACAAACGGCCTCCATTACCAACTTCACTCCTGCAGGAGGATTCTTCATAGACTTGACAATCTGAATATCTTGAGGTGTCAAAGTATTTAGGGCGGCATTGGCAGCATTCAGGATCGGCATTACCAGTCCCAAATCGGCATTGCATTCCGCTCGAATTTCTTCTGCGTCCGCAGCGACCACTTTAGCCGCCATCTCATCCTTCTTAACAGTTTGTTCAATAACGGACACCTCCTCATTCTCTTTTTGCACATTTAGCAACATCCTCTCGACGTCCTTAGCGGCCACGATCAATTTTGGCTGAAGAGCAACCAAGATTTCCTGCATTTTGGCGACCTGCTTATGAGTTCCGTCGAGCTTTCCCAGTCCTGCCTCATATCTCGTCTTACCCTGAAGTACCTCGGTCCGTTTCTTGTCCAGGAGATCCTTGAATGTATTGATGAGCTCCAAGTAGGAAGTAGGTGTCACGTAATTGTATCTTCGTGCGTGCCTAAGGAATTCCTCTGAAAGCTCCTGTGTAGATGTATGAAACATCTGACACATCTCAATGCACGCGCTGCATTCATCACGAGGCATTTTGATTTCGCCCAGGAATTTTGTCGCTACAGCCAAAAGTGCATCCTCGGGCCACGGACGCAACCAGTCAATCGTGCAGCAATTGACCAGAGCTGGAAACTTGCGAATCCGCGTACGGAATCCGTCTCCAATCGGCGACATTGCGACGACTATGTGAAGCTGATCGCGGATGACCTGGTTGAAGAAATTGAAGAGGGCAACTGGACTTCCGTCAGTCTGCATGGATTTGTCCCGCTGTCTGTCTATTTGCCGCATCTTCTCACAGATTTCTGCCTTCTCGTCGGTCTGAAATAAATTCGGAACTTCCCCAGCATTCAGTAAGTTGCTGATGTCCTCCAAAAAGGACTCCTCCTTGATCTGCATATCAGTAAATAGAAAGGCCGTGTGCAGATCGCTTCCGGAACTTTTGCGCAAGATGGTCTTCAGGTCTTCGTGCCACTCGTGGCTTCCGTACTGTTTGGAAATTTCAACTTGAAAAATCTCATACTCGGCTATATGTGATGCCAGGCGAGTCAATGACTGGCGACCAGAACCCCCGACGCCCACCAGCAGAGCGTGACTTCGGGGCTGCTTGATTATTCGACTGATTTTTGAAAGATGCTCCACAGCGAATCTGAACAACACAAGATTCATCGGAGCCTTCGTCATCGAATTGTATTCGGTCAAATAGTCCTCGACCATCAATGCGAGTTCATCCAAGTTCTCTACTTCGAGATACAGTCTTTTATCTGCCAGCGGATCCTGGAAATCGCAGTACACCAGGTTTCGCAATTCGGTCTCAGTTATCGATTCACCCGATTTTTCCAGAAAATCGGCAAAGAGCTCGTTCATGTCCTCGTTCATTCGTTCCAGCAGAGTCTTACGTATTTGCTCGATTAGCCACGCGGTGTCAGATTCGTCCACCAAACGATCTCCGTAGACACGGAGTATTTCATGAACCCATAGGCGTTTCATGCTATTCTGTAACAGAATAAAAAATTAATTAGAAGAACAAAGTAACGGATAAACTTCGAAGAATAATTATTTTCTGACAAAGGTACCAAGTCATAGAGGGATTCCGGAGTGGATAATAGAACACCCTGGATGACCCTGGAGAAGTCTCGAAGATTAAATAAGTAATGCGACTTGGCTGGAGTAGGTAGAAGATACTTTAGACTCTCCTTGTAAATATCCAAAGTGGCATAAACGACCTGCTCGACGCAGGGTTCGAAATACGATGAGAATCCACGTGCATTCAGATGCCAGGTCATTATTCTCCCAAAAATCGTAACCATCACGTCATCCTCAAATTCGGAAATGCTCAGAGCGAAGAAGTGTCGTTTGAATCTCGGTGTGACGTCCAGGCCGCCAGATGGCGGACCCATCGCGCAAATCAATTGCATGTCCACTAGTCTCACAGGAACAATGTCCTTCCTGTCGTACCAAGTCCAATGGTCCAGCCATTGCCTCAGTAATTCTATTGGAGGCTGCGCACCATACTCTTCCTTGGCAGGCATTGAGAGATCATCTACAAAAATAACCCAGTGTTTCCCTGGCGGTGCCCCATAGACGCCTTTACGTCTTTTGTCCATTTTACTCATAATAATATCCTGCGTTTGGTTCGCCGTAGTCTGAGCGGAAAATGTAACGAACAGAGGCTTGAATATTTGCGCGTTGTTCTTCTTCAGTAGAAATTCCATTATGTAAACAGATTTTCCAGTGCCGGTGGGGCCCACGAGGAGCAATGGCTTGTTATGGCAGATTAATTTTTTAAAGAGATTAAAGTAGCGAACAGTCTCAACTGTGGCCACTATTATTTGATTGACTGGAAGATCTCGCGGTATAGGAGGAAGATCCAGCAGCTCATCCGCCCAGAGCTTCCAAATTCCTTTTCCTTCCTTTATGTACGTGTAGTCGTATACGAGCCCAGCGTTTGGAATCAGCGTGACGTAGGGCTTTTTGGGGCTTGTTGTTTCTTCAGATATGTTGAAGCGAGCTTTAATATCCGGAGATAACTCACGTTGCATCAGAGCTCTAAAAAGAGTACTGAACCACTCTCGGTAAGGAACCAGCAACGTGCCACCCATTGCCCAAATGCAGGAGAAGAAAAAGGAACCCTGAAATCATTAGTAAGATTTCTGACACTTATAATTCTGTCTCTCTTGTCTTCTGAAGGCTTTTTATTAATTACTTCAATCTGTGCACGCATCTCTAAGTCGGTAGTTGAATCCAAGAATTTTTGATCCGTGAAATCATCCAGGAAACAGTCGAATAGATACATCACTGATCTGGTTAAGTTCGCATCTGGCATAGACATCATTTCCTGTATGAAAAAAAGCTGGTAATCAGGCTGATACAGTGATATGAGAAACTTTAATTACCGCTGCACCGCATCGACGTATCAGATGCAACAACGTGGGACAAAATCTCATAAACATATCCTTTAGATGATTTTTAATATGTTCACTCAAACTTCCGGGTAAGACATTCAGCCAGGAGTTGAGAAGAGGGGTCCAGCCTAGAGAAACTGGCTCCATGTATATCATTCCACATCTGGATACAGTTGCCGGTGAAGCGACCTATTGAATAGCAGACAATTTTTATAAAAATCAGACTTTTTGAAAGTTAAAGAGAAAATTCTAATACCTCCAAATCCATGGGTTCAAAAATGAGATTGGTGGTTGGTGCCAGTTGAATGATTTCTCCGGACATTAAACAGAGCTTTTTATTATCATCAAGCACCGTATTCATGTTCTCAATCCAGATAGCATCGACGGGTCCATCGAAGATGAGCCACTTGCGATTCTCGTTAGTGGAAACGGCAAAAGCTCTGTAACTTACTGCCAGCACACCGTCACTCCATTCATGGGATGCTGGATCAAACTGGCCATACAACTGGCCCATCGTAATCGACTTCGGATTAATGACTGTAATCTCAACGCGATGCTCGTTCATAAGTTTACGTTCTTCAAGCAGTGCGAGACAGTCGGCGAGCATCCTGTAGGCTGAAGTCTTTCCACCAAACGGTAGACCCACTATCATGAAGCCGTGACGCACTATCATCATCTCGAAGATCTGCTGTATCTTCTCGAGAAAGGAATCGGTGCATTGGAGATTCGCATTCTTGCAGGCCTCTCTGGCGCAAGCATTGAGATGCGTGTAATCTGGATCCGGGAGAACGACTCCTGGGAAGAGATCGGAAGCAATTCCATGGAAGAGGGGTAAGTCGTGACTCAGGAATTTCGGCAAATTTACATCCTTGATGCTCCTGAGAAGCAGAATATCTTCAGATTCATCGGGATATTTCAATTTCAGATTCCCGGCTGCCGTTAGAACCGACTTTACGGCTCTCATTCCGTAGTCGTAATGACACTGACTACTTAATTGTTCCGAGCAGAGTTTATATGCTGTTACAATCTTAACAGCCAATGGCCTGCCGTTGTAAAACCCAAAAGAATACAAGGTGTTCTCAGAGATAAGAGCGTAATCAGGCACCATCATGGCTACAGATCTGAAGAGGGCTTTAAGATTATCAGGCAATTCAGATCTGCCCGCGTATCCGGGATTCATTGTGATAAAAACTGCGCACGTGGGATCCAGGAAGATCTCAGTCCCCTCGAAGAGGAGTTTCTCGGCGCCGGAATTGATCCCCCGCTGAATCGTGAGAATCTGCTGAGCGACTACGGAGAGAACCTCTAGGTCAATCCTGTTGAACTCATCGAAACAAGACCACGCTCCACAGGATGCCAGACCCTTGAAAAATTTTCCAAGGGCTATGTAGTCCAGACCATCTGAACAGTTAAAAACAACGCATTGTTTGGCTACGGCCTTGGCCAAGTCCTTTGTAGTTTCCGTCTTTCCGGTTCCTGCTGGGCCTTCCGGAGCACCACCCAAGTGAAGACTCAGAGCGCCGAAGAGGGTACGGTAGCATCGATCAGTCAGTGGTGTAATAACCAGACGTGAAGTATTACCCAGGTATTCATAACCGTAACGTAAGTAAGAATTGATCATGTAGGACCACATGTCGTTCTCCTAAATAGAAAATTAATTTGATCTGCTTCTACAGGTTTAACTACTAAAATACTGCAATACCTGCCAATAATATCTGAGTTGACAGAGCCATCGGAAATCATTGTTTTTGACGACCCCTTCCTTCCAGAGATCAGTCAACACGTCTTTGGCGTGCACGTCCAACGTAACGAGGGCCTCTAACAGAATTCCAGGATAATGAACAATACTTACTTAATGTCACAGGAACATTTTAATACCAACCAAGTGTTATGCGATTCTGCTTGGAAAGCTTTCCTCTGACGAGTAGAATGATCTCATTGAGTTCATCTTGGCACTGGTCCAGATAATATTTGAGACCATTGACTCCATCTAACATGGATTCCTCGACTTGCTGCGTCCAGTAAAGTTGGCCAACGCAGAGAACAGCCTGACCAGGCCATTCCAGGACCCAGGTTGTTCTCTCTTTAATCGGATATGCTTCTATTGCGAGATGCACCATGCGATGAACACTCTTGCGCATATCACCCTCGAGTTCCAGTAGCCATTTCTCGACTTGACCTCTTGCAGCTGCAGTAGATATGACGTCAACCAGCGAGACTTCCTCTCCCTCAGCGGACTTCATCTTATGCACATCTAGATCCTTGTCGAAATCTAGCTTGGCGATACCTTCGAAACACTTCTTCAAATGCGGTTGAACCCTGCAGACGATAAGAACTAACATTATATCTACAATTTAATTGATTCATTAATTTCATTGATTTACCTAGTGGGATCTTTCGTCTCGGAAAGTATCTCCAAAAGCTCATCGTTAGACAGAAAGAAGAATCTAGGAAAGAAGAGTCTCTTCTTCTCAAGATATTCATTCAACCCTTTCTGGATGAGATCCAGTAGCCCCATACTCTTCTTCAGCCTCTCAAGCATCTTATCGATCTTAACGACTGAAAGGACTCTGGTGTCTGCCTGGACTGTCTTCATGATATCGCGCCATGTCTTGTCCACAGCACTAAACCTTCGACCTTCTTCGGGCATTTGCTGTTGGATGTCTGGCGAAGAGAATATAGGTTCCAGGTACATCCAGATGCCCTGGACTTTGAGCCACTGATCCAGGATATCTTGCAGAAGGTGCAACTTGTTTTCCCACTTTCTAAATCCAAAGAAATGTTGTTTTTCTGATATTACCTATAGGAAGCTATACAAAACAGTATACATTATCTGGGCTTCGAAGGGCTTGATGTACGGTGAATTCTTCATAGTCATCGACTTCGTAATATGATCATCCAGCATCAGTTGAATTTCGTCCACCCCTGCTACCACGTAAGTCCCTGTATCCTTATAAGGATTTACAGTGAAGACCACTTGGATCCAATCTTTATACATTTTATCCATATTCTTCTCCAACGTGCTCTCCTTCGTCGCAGCCTCCGATATACTCTCAAATTTGTCTATGAATGCATCTAGGTTGATCTCGAGGACCTTTCCCAGAGTCAATTCAGCATCGACCTTAATGGGAAAACCCACTACATCCGAGACCTGCTCCCAGTGTCGTAGCTTCATGCCAGGATTGCCCAGCGTCATTATCACAGGCATGTGATCTTTAAAGTCTTCAATTTTCTCTCGAACTAGTCCAGCCAGCATTTTCGGCTCTGGTTCCTGGAACGCCTTCTCCAGCTTGTAGATCGTTCTTAAAATGTTCAAGCCATTGAAATTCAGTACGTATTTCTCTTAAATGAATATTGATAAATATAACTGCTATAACCAACTTGTAAGCTACTCCCGCATCATTATCAATGTCCTCAGGATTGTAAGATCCGATCATAGATCCTATCCACTTCTCATATTTCATAAGGAACTCGCAGGCGTTGTCGAAAAGCTTTTTAAACGGTACTAATCGATCAGCAATCTTTTTGCGAAGTGGATACTGCGTGGTTTCCCAACCAAAGGAGACTTCCTCTTCGTTAAACTTATCTATCTTCTCCATGGCAGCTATCAGTTTATTTTCAAGATTCTGTGCTTTTTTCTGGTACCGGAATACTTCGTCGACGTCGCCCCAGTGCTGGATGTCTTCCACCTGTTTAGCATAAGATTCCAGCTCCTCTTCGAACCGCTGATATCTAACTGTGAATAATTATCGATTTTACTTGACTAGTTTCATACTACACATCAGTAAATACCTTTCAGAGCCTCTTGAAACTCCTGGGTCTTATTTTCAACTATTAGTCTGTGATCTTCAAGGATTTGGGGCATACGATGATACCACTGAAAGGCATTGTTATTCACCCTGATCTCGGCATCAGTCAGCAACCAGTAGTCAGTTAGAAATGCAATATTTTCCAAAACATGCTGAAGAGTATTTTCCAATTCCTTTAAAGCGACCTCTTCGGCATTTCTCATAAATTTAATCAATTCCATTAAGGCTGCCGTATTCGGTGGCTGACTCAGGGCACGGTTAGCAATCACCTGATACTCTTCGCCGGCTCTTGACAATGAAATAATATTTTTGGTTTCTGATAACAAGAATACATTTATACTTTAATCTTCTTTTAAAACTTACGATTTTGCCTTAAATTGATAATACGAGACCATCCTCTCTATGACGGCGTTCTTAAAAGAGATTACTGAGTAAGCCAACATTTTAATGTAATCTTTAAGTACGATTTCGAAGAAGCCAGCAAAAATAGTTTCATTATTCTCCATTGGTATTTTATTAACCAGCTTTTGATAGCGAATAACAGTCTCCTGGTAATCTTCGAAGGTCTTCGTCTCGTCAGACAAAAACTTAATGACGTTATTAAATTCTTCATCGTTGAACAAGGGAGCGTATCTGCATCAATGACATCTACGATATCCGAATGATATTGGGGCAATCAACAGTGAATGTAATAAATATTCCTACCTATGCAACTCGTCCATTATTTCTCCAAATCTAGATTTTCGTCGATCAATCGAATCAGCAATCTGCTTCTTATACCGGTCAATTGTGGCCGTCGAGACTTTTGGCTGAAAGTAATACTCCGGTTGGGTAAGGATCTTGTGAGAATAATTATTTTAAGGACTGACTGAACAAGGGTAAAAGCCCCACCTTCAAATAAGAGTGCGGCTCGGACCAATCGAGATAAAGTTGCTCCTCTAATCGATCAAATCGCGCGACAGCGTCGCAAATTGCATCGAGGATGGAGCAAAAGATTTCTGTAAAATACCTAAAGGGTGGCTCGAATGCAAGTTCCTTGGATTTGATGATTATGTGTAGTTTGAAGCCATGGCCCAAGTCCTGGTAAATAAATTAAGACCCAATTAAAATTTAAACAGAATCCAAGAGATTGATTAAAATTAATTTCTGTATACTTACGCCGACTTCCAGAATATAAGAGACAAAATCGGCCAAGGTATATTTACAAATCGAGAGGAGTTGATCCTCCATGAGCTTAGCAGCGCAGTCGAAGAATCTCTTAAACTCTTTTTTCTGCGTCGGAGACGGTACCAGTCCCTTTCGATTATTCTAAAAATTTTAAATATTGTAGGCTGCAGCTATGATGCAAAGTGAACGAAAGTATTTGAATTTACCAGAAGAAAAATATGTTGTATTCCGTCGAACCATGAATTCTTCAAGATGTCACGGGCTGCTTCGATCTGACGTGAAATCGTGTTTTGAAAATTCATTATGTCCCAAGTCTCGGTGGCGCTCTTTATTTCATCGAGATCAATCAACCGGAAAGACCTGACGAGAATGAGCCAATCAGTATCTCAAGGTATCAAGAATTAATTAACGCATTAATTGCTGAAAGTCGTGTACGAATGCACCTACTTGTAATGGCGGATCCATTGTTCTAAGGTGAATCGCATGCATGGGTTTAGTAGGTAGAGACCCTTTTTCAGTCTGCACTGATACCGCTGAAAATTCAGGATGAATTCTCTTGGGAAGTATTTCACTTCGTAACATTCCTTTGTCTCGTTCCCCTGCACCAGAATAAGTTAACGCCACGCAATGGTGAACCTCGTTACCCTAATTAATTGAGAAACTGAAAGAGAATGCACCGGGGCCGTTCTGACATGCATCGTGTCCCACTAAGCAGCTAGAGAGAAAGAAAAGTAATGAGAAACATGCTGAGAAAAATTATGGACCTCTTCTGGAGCATCCTGTTCGAATGGATTCTTCAAAACGAAATCGACTATAGATTTCTTGATAGCGGCAACAAAATCCTCCTTAATTTCGTTAATTATTGACTTGACAGATTCTGGAAATCTCTCGCGAAATTGTTGGGGTATCAGATTAAGAATTTTTGATAAATTCTCCTCTTCGATGGGTGTTACGTGAATTGTATCCATACCATTGCAAATGTAATAATAATAGCGATTAATGTCATTATCATTATACAAATCTAATCCCTCATTTGGTATTTCAGGTTTCACTATTAGTCCGATCAAATATCTTCGAAAATTTTCCTTTCGCAGACGTTTTCCAGTGTATGAAGTTTCCAAGAACCTTTTTTCTCGTCTTCTACGAACGTCACGATTATCTTGCATGTGCTTTAATCTTTTGCAACCTAAAGAGTCGATTAATTTTTCTGGTAATGAAAAAACAGGTTCCACCTTTTTCTCTATCTTCTCGGCCCTATCACTGTCATGCACAGATCTTTTGTGGATCCCAGAAACATGATTACCGTATAATTTTATATCTGAACGAACGCCTTCCATCGTTCTATTAAGCTTCCAATAATAATTGGAGTATTGAATTTAAATAATAAAGGACGTTTTCGTCTAGAGATACAGTCGATAAATCTTGCGAAGTTTTAGCAGCTACGCCTTTGCTTCTCACAAGAACCGGCCGCGGTCTCCGCACGCTCAGCACACGGTGAGAATCTAGGCTTCAATTTTTGTGATTTTACACATTTTCGCGAAGAGTAGATTATCTTCGTGTACTGGAGGAAGTGTCATCTGGAGTTCTCTTAGGAAAATTGTACCGAACGTTACTGTCGTTTTGCAGTTGCTGGTTAGGGTCATATAGAATGCATAAGAACATAGTGGGAGAATCCGCAATGCAATTGACTGCAGTTCCTAGGCAACGTAGTTCATCGATTAACGAATAATTTGCGAAATTGTGTATCACAAGTATAGTAGCTGCTTTTGTGATGTATGAATTCCAGCAGAACTGTCGTCTGTATTCTCATAAACAATACTTTTAGGTTATGTTTCCAAGTTGCCTAGATATTTTATTTCTGTATATAATAAGAGAATTGATTTGATTTATATTTTTATTACAGATGATTTCCAACAGAATATTTCGTCTTATTCACACGAATAACACCCTATGGCAAGCCACTAACAAATCTTTATTGGCCATGCTTCGCAAGAAAACAGGTTACACCTTTACCAACTGCAAGAAAGCACTGGAGTTGCATGAAAATAATTTGGAAAAGGTTTGGAAATAATTTCAGCATATAAAGGTCATTATCTGGATATATTGCTTTCCGTTGCACATCTTCTAGTACTTGGTTGCAGGCTGAGCAATGGCTAAACGAACAAGCACAGACTCTAGGCTGGTCAAAGGCTGCGAAGCTACAAGGAAGAGCAACTGCTCAAGGACTCATTGCTGTGATTGTAAACAAGGCACACGGAGCCTTGATTGAAATCAATTGCGAAACAGATTTTGTAGCACGCAATAAACAATTTCACAAATTGGCAGAGACTGTTGCTTCAGCTGTGCTGAAGTATACCACATCTTTAACTGGCAAGGATTTGGTTAATAAAGCACTTCTTGATTCTGAAGCTCTAAATGCTTTGTCTGCACCTGATGGTAAACTACTTGCTGACCACTCTGCCCTTACTATTGGTTCAGTCGGTGAAAATTTAAAGATAAAGCGGGCTCTCTGTATGAGTGTACAACCAGGAGTGACTCTGGCTGGATACTCTCACCCAGCTTCAATTCATCCTGCTTCACCAGCCCTTGGTCGTTATGGCACTTTGCTTGCGCTGAAGGGTGCTGAAGAAAATGAATTATTTCCTAATCAACTGTGTCAACACATCATTGGTAATTCACACGACTAATAGTTTTTCATATATAAAAATATCGTTCATAAGGAATTATTAAAAGCATCTTTTGCTTTTTGCTTCATAACAGGAATGAATCCTCTGAAAATCGGAGATCCGCAGGTGGATCAGCCGATGACTAACATAGACGACGAAACAACGTTGATATATCAAGAGTACCTCCTAGATCCAAGCCTAAATGTCCAACAAGTCTTGATAGATGCCCAGGCACAGATTCTAGACTTTGCACGTTTTGAAATGGGCGAAACCATCGATATTTCTCAGAGTTTAGATTCCGTAGAGACCTGTGGCTGAAAATCATAAATATTCCAAGAAAAACATCCTTTATCGGTACATATAATCCCCGATATATCAAACGAGAAAATTCTATTATAGTATAATATAATATTGGCGCACCAACAAGTCGTCCTTACGAATATTCGCATAAAATAATTTGCAGAGTATATCGGTAATAATAATAAATTGTTAAATACAGAACCTTGGATACCTTTCTCTTTTATATCAACCTTCATACATAATTATCAAGATATGACTAAATTAGTAGCAAAAGTCGATAAATTTGCTTAAAGCCATAAAAAAGGAAAGATGTATTATAATTGTAAATAGATATATTTGCCAGACAAATAAATTTACAGAAATTATAAGTATTGGTAGAAAAGTAATTCGTATAAAATCACAGAAAAAAAAGGATAGTATCAAAATCATTATTTAATTTGTTCCTGGTCGTGACTCCACGATCGAAGTATTGCTGGAGATTTTGGTTTTATTTGTTTTCTACGAGCGAGTCTAACGGATTTCCATAACCACATACGGGAATCCTTTTTCCAATAAGGAGCCACATCTTCGGGAGCTTGCCTGATACCCTAGGTGAACAAAATAAATGAATATTGATTTATATCTTCTACACGGCATCAATTTCAATTTCATTCACTTGGTAGTTTAGTATCTCAGGTCCTTGAATGACAAGACGCAATGAGGATATCTCTCGGGTCCTGAACCCTGTGACAGGCGCATTGTGCTCCAAACATCCTGCACAAGGACACGTCTGAGCATCCTGAGTCTCAGTCAAAGGTAACATGTTCTCCTTCGATTCTGCACCATTGCCCAATTCTAATCGATCAAAAACCGATGTGAAACTTCTGGATTCTCTGCATCCTCCCAAAGTAACCTATATTTCCAAAAAGACAAGTTTCAGAAAAATACCGCAACGAAGCAAAGCAGGTTATCCCACTTGCACTCCTTGGTTGCAGACATTGCAGCCTCCTGGAATGCTTTGATCGCTTCTCGATTTGGCCAACGTGTTCTTGTCCTCCCACATAAAGTTTTCAACTAGAAAGACAAGAAGCACAAAAGGACATTGCACTGGGCAGTGCGCGTACAAGAGCAATGGAAAAGTAGAGATTGTATCAAGAGAAGTGTACCGCTCGAATAATCGGAATCCTCATTACGCCAGTCCATCGGACCGTAGCAAGTACCAGGGTGTTTTCAGGAAAGATCTCAGTGTTCTCCTGTAATCAGCTGACAAAGCGAGTGTCTCATTTGTTTTGTCTTTCGGAATAACAGGAAGATTCTTGTTTCTGAAAGATGAAACGAAAGTGTGTCGCGCCATTATGATTTAGCTCAAGAGTAGCGTCAGTAATCGGAGTGAAAAGAGTTTAAGTGTCGGCTCATTACTCATCCTCGATACAGATGCGTGATAAAGGAATCTCTAATAAAGAGACTGGGAGTATTTAATCCACACAGTGGTATTTTTGATACTTAAAAAAGTCTCTGTAATGAAGAATGAAATTGTCGCCCCGAGTGCGGATGCGGTTTTCGTCATCGAAAGAGCCGCCGGTAGGAACAGTCATGCAGGCAGGTAGGCAGCAGGTGCGTTAGATAACTGGGAACGTAAGTGTAACCCGCATAGGAGGTGGGTATTCATGAGGTGCCCGTTGGTCACGGGTGGCCGCCCGGAGTTCCGGGCCCACTTCCGGACGAGTCCAGCCTACGTATGGTTTCTTTTTAGTCAGAAACCTATCAGTTGTCGGTGAACTGTTAGACAGTGTTCGCGTGGTGCATGACCTGCTCTTGCCAACTCCTAGAAGAACCGTTCGTCTCATTGGCTTGGAGAATAATTGAGATTGTGACTTAAAAAGGGCCCAAGGCCCAACTTCCCATAAAATGGGATTCTCTAAAAGGGTAAGTGCGTAACTTTATGTTCGGGTGATTCTAAAAGCCTGGGAAAAATTGTTACGTTCATTAGGTACCAAAAATCTTTTATTCACTCGCGTTCATCTGCCAGTGTCAACGTCACGTGCCAGTCGGTATTAGGAGCGGCTGGTAAGAATAGTAGCAATGCAATAGTAGCAATCAGTTGTAACAGGATCACGATTTTGTAATTCAAAACCGTTATTCGTCCTGCCAGTGAAAATCCGCAAATCGGCAGAGTTTGCTAGTTTGATAAAACTGAATCGATATCGCGCAATGCTTTATGGGGTTTTCGAATATGATTTTGGTTCAGTAGCAAGTTCGTTTGTCGATCGACGACGGGTAACTAGCTGTTCCGATATCGAACTCTAAACAGGAGAATTAACCGAAATTAATGATCCGTCTTATCGTAACGCGAAGTCCTCTTAACTCGATCGCTTCGCCAATCAGGCACGCTCTAGCTACGTACCTGGTTGGCCAGTCCTTCAAACGAGAGAGCGAGAAAAAGACTCCACTAGCTCGGAGTGTTCATTTTCTCTTTTGCTGTACGGTCAAAAGTTTATCACGTCAAGACCTTCACGCTCTTGCGAGCATGTCGCTGACCGTCGTAGTTCATCCTGAAAATTTTAAATTCTCCTACCAGGATGACAGGAGTTGTTGCTCCGATGACTCTGGCAGTGAAGTCTTCAGGAGCGTACCCAAAAATACCAGCACTTTCTGCGTATGGAGAATTGAGGTGGGTTCCATTTGATTACTCGATTAAATGATCTAAACGGTGTAATTCCACGACTCTCACTTTTTATGTTAGGGACTTCGAGCCATTTCTGTGGCCAGGAATAAAATGGGGACATTCCTTTCGGAATCAGCTTATATTATTTATACAGTCGCATCTAAAGATGGCAATCTTCCCTATCCTGGAATTCCGGTAATTTCATTCACCGCTTCTGATTCATAAACACGACATAACGAAGTATGCTGTTAATTCCGCATTTGAATTGAAAATATAGTCAAAGGAAGTAAAGGATCCCGCTGTAAGATCTATTCATTTCTGGATTGGATCATCTTGCGATGCGACTATCCTAGGGGCGGCTGCTTTGAGAGCAGCAGAATTGGATGCGCTGGTATCAGCGACTATTCTTCTGCGGGAAGCACAGGGTCGCGAAAGTCCCAGATTTCTTGCCTACTTCCGGCACAAACTGGTTATCGAGAACATCCACCAGGATCGTCCCACTTGCACGCTGCACAGAGTGACCGGATTGAGTATGCCGATCCTCACCGAACTGGACAGCGTTCGATGGGAGAATTTTAGTTCTAGGGATGTCATCCTCATAGATCACCACTCTAGGTACTTAATAATCTCTGAAGATTTTATGAAAACTTCTTATCACTGGTTAACCACTCGTTAAGTATCCAATTCACATTAAAGGGGCGTCGTTTTCCTGTGGTTGGGCTCGTCGGCAAACTCGCTGCACAAGAAACACGCCTGGAACCTCTTAGAAACTACAAAAGAGAATAATGGCAACAGACGTATTGTGATCGTCGATGATGGTTACGAACAGACCCTGCCTAAGGAAGACAAGGATCTACTCAACAGCATTTTGGATCTCAACTCCAGAACCGTTGTACCTGAACACTGTCGTGGCTCTGTTTTGGCACTGAGCCCAGTAAAGCTATATAGATGCAGTGAACTATCCGGGAAGTATAAGGTAGCCGAAGTAAAATCTGGTCCAATCTTCAGATCGGATTTATCTGCAACCTCCGTATTTCTGATTGATCGTGGAGAGGCTGGCGTTTGGGCATGGGTCGGAAGTGATGTAAATGCTAGAGAAAAATTAGAGGCAGTCAGAAATGCCAGAGGATTTGTCAAGAAAAAAGGATATAGTCCTAGTGTTCCTGTGGCCAGAGCAGTTCAGGGTCAGGAACCAACGGAAATGAGGTCACTGCTGCGCGGTTGGGGTCCTCCGAAAACACGACCTCTGACCTTACCGCCTCGTTTTGAACCAGATTACATGGCTGAGAGACCTCGAATGGCTGCCGAGTGTCAATTAGTGGACGATGGTTCCGGTCGGAAGACAATCTGGAAAGTCAATTCGAAAAATGGCATGACTCAAATAGAGAACAAAGGAATTTACTATGCTGAAACGTGCTACGTAATGCGCTACGAATATGGAACCGGTCGTAGGAGTCGAGTCATAGTGAGTATTACCATATAAATTCGCATTAAGAAAAAAACAATATTTAACCGCGTTAATAATAATTCTGGAATTAGATATACTACTGGGAAGGTGCGCATTCCACCAGCGTGGACCGAGAAGCTGCTTTGGAATCAGCCTGCAATCTGGCCGAAGACACTTCTGCCCAATTGGTCAAAGCATCTCAGGGTAGAGAACCTGCCCACCTTTTGCAAATCTACGCAGGCAAACTGATAATCCTTGCAGGACCTCATAGAGATGAGGGTACATTTTTTTAACCAACTATCCCAGAAATTGAAACTGTTGATAATGATGTCATTAAATTCTTGCTTTACTTTTCAGCACCGAAAAAATATCTTGTGAGAGTCCTAGGATCTACACCGTACACATCGAAAGCAGTCGAGAGGCCAATACGGGCGAGTAGTTTAGATTCTAGCGGAGTGTTCGTTCTCTTCTCAAATTCCCCTGCAGTCTGGTGTGGTGGTAGAAGCACCGGAGATGCTAGAGAAGCGTCCAGACGACTGGCGCCAGCAGCTGCTCCTCTCGTTGTTGAAGGAAAAGAAGACGATGAGTTCTGGGCGCAGCTTGGTGGTATGCATAACTGATAAACTGTAATCAAGTATAGAAATGTTTAATACATGAATAACAAAGATGATTTAGGTCGAGGAAGCTACGGCACCCAGACTACGGAAAACATGGAGGAGACTGAAAATCATTTATATCATTGTCACACGGAAGACGGAGCCTTTCTGGGCGAGGAAGTCTTAGGGTTTACTCAGAATTCCTTACTTCCGGAAGCCGCGTGGTTGCTGGATGCCGGAAATGTGATCTGGGTGTGGCTGGGAAAATATTCGATGATTAAAACTCTTAGAGAATCTATCGACTGCGCGACAACATTTTTATACACACATCCGGCTGGTCGAGATCGCAACACATCCATTTCTGTCGTTAGACAAGGTACTCAAATAATTAGAAATAACGTGTAAACTTAATGTAAAACTAAATAACTGTATTTTTCAGGATTGGAACCGCCAACATTTATAGGATTGTTCGAAAATTGGAATTACAATCTTCTCCGCGATCATCACCCATTCGAATCGCAGAGATTGTCCTTACAAGATCAGGAACGCGTTATAAGTAATGTTTCCTCTGCGAAAAGTATTACTGAATTTGATGCTTTTGTCAAATATCCTCTTAAAGTTTTGAAAAGTGAGCCGGATTCTTTGCCAAGCGGTGTAGATGTAGCCCGAAAGGAAATGCATTTGACGTTCGATGACTTTATGACTGTCTTCAAGATGGATCCTGCTGAATTCGAAAAGTTACCAGCCTGGAGAAGGCAGAGACTGAAACAGGCAGCTGGTTTATTCTAAACCACATATTACCGTATTGAGCAATCGTAGCGATCGCTAGTGTACACAATATTTGAACTTATCATAGAATAGAGGAACGAATTCCTATGACAATAAATTATTTTGAGAGATTCTATTTTTTGAATGCAGCGAGATTTGATCGAGCTGAACTGTTACTTTATTTCGACAAATTCGACATTTATTGAAGATTTAATATAAAAAAAAGACATTGTATACATGACTTAAGAGGAAGTGTCCATTGATTCCGTGTCTGTCTTGCGAACTGTTTCCTTCTCGATGACTATCGGACGAATTGTCTTGGTTAAAACGGCAGTCGTGCCGGGCTTGTAACGGTACGATGATTGCTTCACACCTTTAACATTTGCGACATCGTATGGCCGAATATACTCGACCGAACCTTTGCGGATGATGCACAAGTCTACATTAGATCCTGAAGCGAGATCATTAAAAACACCAGCACGAATGGCGTCAGCCACCAATTCCTTGCCTTCCTCCTCCTGTAGATTAAGTACCAAAAATCTGTATTACAAAACAAACAAACAGCTAGATAGACATGCTTATTTTACAAACCGATAATCCAGGCTTCCAGCGACTCTCAAAGACTGCCATAGCTGCTAATGATCCAGAACCCATGGTGGTGAATTGTTGTGTATCACTGGATCCATGAGGGAAAATACAGTGAAGATGTGGTCCATCTAAATCTACACCACCCAGAACAAGGGCTGCTCCAATATGTCCCTGATGTCGGAATAATAATTGTTTGAGCATAGCATTGGCAGTGCATACAGGAACAATCCGTCCTGTATTCAAGCGATGTAGCTCTAGCTGACTGGCAATCATCTGAGAAGTCATGTCAGTGTCAGCAGCAGTTCCTGCTCCGCAAACACTATATAAAAACAAATATTAGGATTCAGCTAAGTAGATTGAATGAGTTTCACAAAATACATACTACATGTTTTGTGCAAGGTAGTGAATCTTTCTACAGTTTTTATCTGCCACAATAGTGTCTTCAGTTGCTCTTGTATCGGCACCAAGAATAACACCATCCTTATAAATGATACCAGCAATCGTAGTACCAGTTTTTATAGCTTTTGGTACCTGGAATCCCTTTTTAGAGAGGAAGTTATTTCTGTAAGCATAAGAATAGTGTCCTTATTGAATTTCTAATAATCTTTCCTGGTAAATCGTTCCAACCAATTTGCGTTGAACGAATTCAACTGCCAAGTGACACAGCAGTATTGCTTTGCTGCAGGTTATGTGCCAAGAGTAAACTAATACGGCACAAACGCCAATTCGATTTAGAAATAAAGACATATCAAGTCATACCTCTGACAGAGATCGAAAGAAAACCCTGGAGCCGGAATTTCGGGTACTAAAACCGACGACATGATTTCTTACGACTTCCAACTATTCACACAACGAGAACTGAAACGCTCAGTCACATTCAACCACAATTCGGATACGGCAAGAGTGCAACAAGAATTGCCAACAAAAATGTCGACGTGAAACAGTGCTACCTGTTGGAGAAATTTCCAACTATTTGAAGCGTTAACATTTCGCTAGATCCCAGTTGTATTCCAAAACTTACTCTCCTACACTAGAGTAAGATATATTATGCAACATATACTTCTTTAATACACATAAAACAAAATATATTTTAAACAAGTATAATTTATATTTGTTAATAGCATCGTCAATTTTTTTATTATAAAAATACATCATCAATATGAATGAATGATCATAAAATATATGTAAAACATTGGTTTTTTAATTAATAGTATATAAATAATGTACAGCGATACGACGTGATGCAATGAATCTAGTAGGATCTAAAAACTGTAATCCAGTAATGAAAATTTCACATATGACATGATAGTTTGGATAAAGGACAATATTCATGAAAAATAAGAGAAAAAATAGTGCGCGTAAAACTGTTATCTCTAAAACAATTAATATATTTAGTATAAATAATTTATAAGCACGTAACGTCATTAATAATCTCAGCCATCAAGTTTTTATCTTGTAAGGCTGCTCCTAGTTCGTCCTGATCCCATTGTAGATGAACTTTCGACAGTCTGGGTTCTTTCTTGCCGCTTACTCGAATGATTCCGCGAGTTTCCACCAGAGAACAAAGACCAACGAATTCCGAAATGTCGACAGCATGAATATTGCGCTTTCGACATACTTTTTTGTATACCTCATACAGCTGCAAAGTATAACCGTTAAACATCGGTAGTCAATAAACATTGGTACAATATAAACTTTAAATGCGATAGTCAAACATACCTTGCCAATTGTAACAACTTTGTTCTTGCCTTTGTTGAGAATTAGCATCAGAGAACACAACAAGAATTTCTGTTGCAAAGGAAAAGTATTCTCGTCTTTGTCAATATTTTGAGAACCGCCATAAACCCCATTCAACACAGTAACAACTTCTTTCAGATCGACCGGTTTCTCAACAGGTATTTTTTGTTTCTTAGGGCTCCCTGTATTTTTCTCTGAAAGTAATACGAAATTTAATGTACTTTTATAATAACGAACAATGTGGGGAACGAGTTCGTCACTTGATTACATAGCAAATATTTACGCGACATTTTTTAAGAATCTTTTGAGGCCACGTGACTCATGCATTCCTGAAGCTTACCATTATCGTTTGTTGGCTGTAGAACTTGGGCCGTCTTTTGAGATTCTGCCAATTCAACCACCCTTCTGCTGATATCCAGAGCCCTTCTGACATCACCAGAAACGGCGGCGACTTTACCGGCCAGCATTTGCATGGCCATTTTCGTAAAAACATCCGAAACATTAGCCTCCTTTAATCTGTCAGATATAATTTCAACAATTTCCTGTTTAGAGTAAGGAGCAAAATGCATCAATTTAGGTTTTAACTCGCATCTTGCTTGAAGTCTTGGCAATATTCTGTCTGTAAGATCCAGAGCATTGGCAATGCCAACAAGAATCAATTTTGAATTTGGTTTAGATGGCCATTCAAAAATTGAATATAAAACAGACTGTTTTTTACTATCTAGTTGATCTATCTCGTCAAGTACTAGTAGAATCATTTTATGATTGGATATTAAATATTTTTCAATAGCTGCCTTACTAGCTTGTACTGATTTGGTTGCACCTAGACCCAACTCTTGTATAATTTTAGCATAGATTGTAGTGGCTGATTTCATGGTTGTGCAATTTACATAAATCACTTTGAATGAGGATTGAAATTCAGGATGAAGCATAGTCTTAGAGAGACATGCCGTTTTTCCAGTTCCTGGAGGTCCCGACACATAAAGTGAACCAGAAGTTTTATTCTTCATATGTACACACATAAAATCGTATAACTGAGCCAACTCTGCTTCTCTACCAGGCAAATTCTCTGGTGTGGAACTATGTAGAGCTTTACGTGCATTTTGATATTTTTCAGAGACAAAAAGACGTTTTGGAGCTAGTCTCTCTGTACCTTCAGGAGAAGATGCTATGTCAAGTCTTTCCAGTAGAGTTGCTGGTGTTGTTGGAGAAACTTGTTTCTCAGTTTTCTTTTGCTTTGGTGGAGTAGAACCATGTTCCTCAGAATCGCTTGACTTTCGTATCCTTCTTGGAGTCCTCGCATTGCTATTCTCCTTTTCAATATTTTTATTGCAATTTCCTCTTGCTTGAGCAACATTCTCTGCATCGGAATCAGAATCAGATTCACTTGAACTCATAATCACGATTTTCTTCACAGTTGAAGTATATCTGGTGCTAGGAGTGCTTCTCAAAGCTGCTCCAGTGAAGTCCTGCTTTTGAGCGTTATCTTTACTTCCGTAAAACGTCATTTTTTTCCTGATAGGAAAGGGTATGGTCGTTTGTACACTCGTCATGCTTCTGAAGTTTATTTCTTTCGCGCAAAAGTATTCTAACACACTCCCTCACTATAAAACCTCCGTCAGCTGTTTCGTTATTCAACCGTTGACTCTTGATTTCACACTTTGGCTTAAAAACAGGCCAAATAGCTGTAAATTCTGTTAATCCTCCCTGTCGTGTAGAATGCGAAAACTTTTCAGCCCTTTGTGCTGGTGTCCTAGCTAAAGCAACAAGTGCAGGTAAAATGCAGACCACCACTGTTTTCGCGGGAGAGTCCTTTAAACGCGGGAAAAGCTACAACCAACTGCGTCACATATAGGTGTCGCCCATGTATTAAAGCGCCACCAAACAATAATTATGGAACTAGCGGCACTGGGTAAGGTTTCCGGAGGTGCCAGACAGTCTCTTCCATATTGGTTTTAGAAGCGAGAGGACCTCACGGGTATAAAATCCGTGGCGATCCGAGGAATCTAGAGAAATCTAGACTTCTCTAACCAGCAAGAATGAGAGCCAAGGTACGTACAGATCTCTTCTGACTTATATTATGTATTGCTTCTGCATATTTTTCCAGAAATTCATTTTCTAAAAATCAATGAATTCAACGGCGGTCTAGGGTCAAATTTTTGCCAGCCTTTTTGTGAGCTATAACGATGCTCAGAACGCTTAAAACATATTCATAATCCATACTAATGCAGAGCTTGTTACATGGTAATGGATAATTGTGGATTCTGTTAAATTTTTGCTGTTCCTGACACGTGGTTGTTTATATGCGACATCATGACGCCGCCGCCATTATGTATTTTTTTTTTGCACATAGTTACATCGTGACACGTGTATATAAAGAATTCTTACATACATAACTTCTTTACATTAGAACAGAAAAAACGAACATAACTGAAATACCGTAATAAATTTTCAATAATTATCTTACAGTGGCGTAAAAAGAGGATGCGGAGGCTAAAGCGTAAAAGGAGGAAGATGCGTGCAAGGTCCAAGTAGACTGCCCATCTCAATTTCTGTAAGTATTTTTTTTACTAAAATACATAGAAATATAATTCTAGTAAAATCTGAAGTTCAATGATATGGTTTGAAAAATTTTAATATGAGAAGCGTAGGAGAAAGTAAAAATCTTTAATCCTACAAAAATGTACACAGCTTATCCCAAACAGATTCATTGTATGCTGCAAATAATAAAAATGTTTTATTTATTTTTCAGCTGTTTGCATGAAACACTATCATGGACACCTATCACCATAGTCATGCAGGTTGGCATATTCCAAAACTTCATGGATACACCATACCATTAATAATTATACAAACAGAGAAAAAATATTTTAAAAATGTACATGTCTTGTATGGTTTAATAAAATGGCTATTCAAGATACCAAAGATGCAAACATTTCCACATGTCAAAAAAATCCCAACTTTATTAATTTACTGACCTCTCAAAGATTTTAGATGAAATTACAATGAACGGTAAAGTTACAACTAATGAGATCTTTATTAATTGTCTTGAGTAATGGAAATAATGTTAAGTACTGTATTTGTAAAATAAATTTGTATATAAAGTACACGCCACTGTCTTAATTTATTAATTTTCGTAAACGTTCGTTAATCTTTGACTATTTCCTTCACTTCTATTGCATCTTTCATGCGTGTTTAACCTAACATAACCTGAAAGATATATTTATATGCCGTCGAGATGTGTAGCCGGGTCGCGCGAATGTTATTTCAAACGGCAAAAGTTTTTTATCAATCATCCTACTATTGGACAACAAATTTACCGAAATATTCGCGAGTTTCTCATGTACGTTTATATTCAACTGACAATATTCAAAAGAAGCTAACAGAGGAAGAAATTTCAACGGATAATATCGAGGAACCTAACCTACCGCCAGGCATAGCTGAGAAATATAAAGTATTTCGTGATGAAGATGCAGAAATTATATTCGACGTTGACGAGGAGAAGAAAAGAATTACTTTGGAGGAGCTTAATACTGAAACAGAAACTTTTGATCCTTACAAAGGACTGAACATGAATCGTAAGTACAAAATAAAGATTTCGTCGAGTGTCTAGGCGACATTTGGTCAATAATATGAACATGTTTCAGACGGAGTAAACGGCGTGTTCGACATTCAAGATTTAGTCGAGCTTCTGAAAAGGGATAATGCTAAGAATATTTTCGTAGCTACAGTGCCAGCTGAATTTGCATACGTCGATTATTTGGTAGTCGTAAACGCGCGATCGCAGAAGCATATGAATGCACTTGCGAATTTTGTGCGCAAAGCGTATAAATTAAAAAGACACAAAACGGATAAGATACCGAAAGTTGAAGGAGCGAATTCTAAGGACTGGCTGGCTTTGGATTTAGGGAATATTGCCCTTCACATATTTTCTTCGGAAGCTAGGGAATTGTATGATTTAGATACATTATGGGCTGTTGGTTCAGAATTTGATGACAAAACACACGAAGTTCATCCTCGAGAAAAAATATTTGAGCAATACAATACGTTCTTAAATGATCTTCTACCAGCTGACAGGCGTTAATGTATATACTATAGGCTACTACATTAATAAATTTTATTTCAATTATTATGCCTTTATACCCGAAATACCAAGTGCTATCCAACACAACCGAGCCTTAGAAATTCCAAATAAATGCAGCTCCCCAAAGGAAGTTCCGCCACGAGACGAAATACAGTTTTTGATGCATCATACACCGTACTTGAAGAATTCGTAGTCATACTATAGTGTTTTTCTTTGTCAATGGTTTCTCTCTTTCTCGCTCCATATGACATGCACGTACACAAACACATGGACTGGCACGCGTGTATCCAGCAGGCGTGCATTACCCCCACATGGTATTCTTTTTATCTCCTAATTAGTGTTCTTTCTAGAGCCACTAGCCATCGAGGCACAGCTAGTTCCTACGTATGCTTTATCTAGAACCTCCATTTGTCCTTATCAAGTTATCTTTGGAGTTTCAAGTTGCGAGAGTAGCGGCACTGACACTGTTCTCCCCAAGGCTTTTTTTTTTCATTTTTTTTACTTCTTCCATTCAGGTGTACGGTGCCAAGGTTCGAGACGTGGTTCGTGGTTTGATTACACAATTTCCCTTTTAATCGTACGACCGGTATCGCCGAACGTAGTGAGCTACCAGTTGTGAAATGTTGAACGCGTCGAAACTATTCTACTCTCATCGAGTAGTGCTGCCCGCACGACCTCGACTCTTGCAGTACTTTGTTGTACTCTTCTATTAATATATTCTGCTTGTTTGGATTATCCAGAGAATCGAGAAGGCAGATTTCTCAGGAAGGAATCACTTGCCTGGTACAGCGTGCAAAATCGGATATACTTGCGGTGAAACCTCTTTGCTGAAATGCAGAAAGAAGCAAAAGTTTAGCCGACTGGCGTGTCAGTACAACCGAGTGTATAACGGTGCGTGTTGCGTTTCTATAGTGAAATATACAAAGACTACTTACATGTGACGCTTGTACGAAATGACGCAGCTGCGATAAGACAATTTTCTTCTGTGACTCATGAGCCGAACACCTTACGCATGATTTTTCAATATAATCTGTTCCCTATCTAGACGGGGAACATCAACTCCTTCTGCTACTGAAAATAGTGTAACGATTGCGAGTGTAAGCTGCATTTTTCGCAGGAACAGAATTAGAAGTCTGATATGTGCGAGTATTTGTTAAGTAAAATATTGTGAATGAGTGAGGTGATGCCAATCGATTGGAAAAGGATTGGGGAATACCAATGTTATGAATGAAGAGCTGCTTCTACACGGAATGTCGTGCAGAGATTTTATGATTTATCGCAGTAATAAGCGAGAGAGAATGAGGACTAGATAAATATTGCGTCTTAAAGGCTAAGGAAATCATTTTAAAAAATGGTGAATAAATCGGAGCCTATTTGTCAAGCGAAGGCGATGCGATGTCTGAAGGTTCCGCTGAAATCTACAGAACAGATTTATCTGGTCTTCCTGATTCCGACGCTCGTCAATTGCTGTGTCTACGTAGTCCACTTCTCCATGGATTTGGTAACTGCCGAGCAACACTTTAAGGAAGGCAATCCAATCTGGGCAAGCTGCACGATAGCTCTGATGTATTCGCCAGCGATAGCTTACTTCGTGCTGACCGTTTCAAGGCCGGATTGGTGGATGACAGAGGATGACAAACTCACCAAGGGCATTGTCATCTGGTTCCTACTTCAGTTGTGTCAATTGATAGCATTTCCGCTATTTGCCCTTTATAGGTATCTACAAAGTTTTACCTAGTAAAATTATTTTTCTTGAAGTCGTGTGCAGTAGCTTCTTCCTCAGGTATGCTGGTCTCATAGTCCTGGCCATAGACGCCATCGCGTTGACTGGCGAAGAAAGAAGAAAGACTTTAAACGTTGCATCTAAACCTGCTGCTATAGAACTCTACTTCTTCCTTCAAGCGTGGTTTCAGGCAGCTCCTCAGGCCATCTTACAGACACACTTACTCTTTCGGGTGCAAAAGGTCGAACGGTCGCATCACTCAGGTATATTGCACATCACCTTCGTTGTTGAATAAAGACTAATTCAAATTTTTCTATGCAGTTGTCATCCATATCCTCTGTGTCATCATGTCAGTTGTCGTATTGGCTATTCAGACAATGTCCTTCCAAAGGTTTGAGAGCCAACGTGTAAATGGCAGAAAACTGCCATGGGCAATGTGGCTGAAGAAACATCGAGATCAGGTAAGTTGCCAGTTGACGCTGCAGCAAGGAGAAAATATTATTATGAAAATCGCTTCCAGGAACTGGAAGATCTCGAGGAAACGAAGCCATTGCAGTCATCAAGCGCGACACGAATTCCAGAGGAAGACGCCACTGAAGTTCAACAGATTGCAGTGGAAGTTGATATCGTAACGCTGCCGGAAGAGTGTCAACTTCCGGACCAGAGTCTTCCTGCTTTAGAACGTCAAGTTTCCCAAACGCCTCCACTTCCTCCGAGAAACGCTCACTTAATTCCACCGCCGACGCCATTGAGAGGTATCACCTCCGTGACGCCACTTCCGGTTCCGGAAATGCCACCTCCTCCGCGACCAGACTCCATCTCTTGGAACCTCGACGCGGAGGAGCCAGAAAGCGCAAATCCAGGTTTCGTCACGAGGTCCGTGAGTGTCACAGAGTCAACGCGCACGCACAGCCTGCGACTTCCGCAAAGAAAATATCCGACCAAAGGCCTGGAGGAAGATGATCCCATCGGACGATTTATAGCGTTTTTCTGGTGGTTTTTCTTTATTCTCGCACGAATACTCTCCATCGCAGTATTTTATGAATTCTATCCTGGCATCCTTGGAATTGTCATCGCTGTGCATTACGTTCTTATGTTAGCGTACCTTTTCTATTATTCCAAAGATTACGAAGTGACGACTGTCTGCATAAACCTGTGGTTGGGTTTCGTATACATCTTCAGTGTAATCGAATATAAAATCAAATTCAAGTACCCTGATAAGTGGTTGGTCGCATATTACACATTGGTTATGTTGCAAAATAACTTTCTGTCGATAGTTTATTACTTTTATGCCACCTGGGAGAGCTTTTGGTACATGTACATATTTTTCATAACTCTCGGAAGTATGGGATTGTGTATTTTGTCCACTACCGTGTATTTCGTTCTCTTTAAACCGAAGACACGTCGCGTTTACAGCAGTTGAGACTATTTTTCTTTAATCTCCAAATTCGTCCATGACTCAGGATTATTCAAATCACGATTAAGTACGCGAAATGGTTTGAGCTTTTTTCTTTTTTTTTTTCAAAACTACCGCAAGTGAGTAAATGTACAAAATATATATATATTGGCCGAGGTAGGTCCATTGAGATCAAGCACTGATCGCACATAGGTACATAGGTTATTTATTAGATGCTAACTGCCGATAGCAAAATTCTATTACGTAATAGAAAAATGATCCACCTAAAAAACTGTTTTTTTTTTTTTGAATACTCGCTAAGTTCGACAATACATATCGTCTTACCAATAAATTTATATCGCAATTATTTACAGTATCGTATACTATGTACAACACGATTCTTGCTAGTAGATTGTTTCTCATGCAGTTTAAAATAATATATAATGCTTGCACAACTTCCATGTCTTCTTTGTTTCGTATCTCACTCTGTACAAAACCAATGTATCGTTCAACTCGAGATTTAATCGGCATATGAAGGACCCGATGCGGAATATGCACGCTAAAGATCTCAAATATAAATCATCGAAAGAATTACATTATTTCAGATTAAACGTGAATGTTAGAGTCTCTGTGAAGATTCCCTAATTGTGCCTCGAACATTATGTCATTTAATAGTTTCTCCGCGATAATTCTCTGATCAACCCTCATGTTACGTAATTTAGCGGCGACATTTCGACCTATCGCATCGAATTCATCCTCAATTACAAACGAATTATTATGAGAAAATTTCAATAGATCACCAGATTCCGGCTCCTCTGACCTTCGTCTTCTCGCTACCGGTGACTCTGACCAATCGGCCGGTTGCTCGCAGCTCTCTTCACTACCGGGTTGATACGCTTCCTAGGAAACAATAAAAATACCTTTGTAAATTATTTATTAGGTTCCATTTAATTTAAATAAGTCAAGACATACTTTTAAATCATATTTTTTTGTTCAATTCTGTCCGTATAAGAAATAATAAAATTATCAACTATCTCAAATACATTAACTTACTGATTTGTAACTTTTCCTATATCCCCTTTTTGTCCTGACAAATTCTGGACATTTTTCTGCAGATAAATCAATATACACCATAGCAGGTCTCCTCTGGTTAGACTTACACTTGATCTTATCGATCATAAATGGATGAACCCTCTAAAATAAAAGGAATTAATAAAATAAATGTATATGTTGCAAACAACTAAAATAATGGTTAATGGAAGGTAAACCTTTATGTGACTTAGGAAATTTCCTGTAGATTTAAGGTTCCCATTAAGCAGCTTTTGACATTGAAGGCAGCGAACAGTAACATTTGTATCTTCTACTCTAATCACAGTGAAGAATTCTCCATCAAGAATAGCAGGTAAACGAATAGGAGTAAGTGTCATATTTTGCTGAGCATTGGATTGGATCTGTGTAACTTGTGTTGTCTGATGTGGCTGATGTTGCTGTTGCTGTTGCTGTTGCTGCTGCTGCTGTTGTTGTACTGCAGCAACCTCATGATTCTCTTGATTTTCAGTTTGAGCTTGTTGTGGCGGAACTTGATCGGGTACTGTTTGAGTCATCCCTTGTTGTTGATTCGCTGCTTCGATCATGCATGAATCAAAAGCTTCAATCTTGGTTTCGTACCTCTGTGCAGGAAAATTGTCCATGGCTAAAGTCGTGAGTGTTACGTTTTTCTCTGATTGCTGGTCGTTATGAAGCACGTTTGGAGCACCCTGAGCAGTTCTTCTAGTGCAGTCCTCGACGACGGTAACGTGGAATACAATTGTTTATCTTGGGTTCTTATTGAATTTTAGATAAGCTGACAGATAAGAATGTCATGCGACGCATCTAGATCAGATAATAGATGAGGGACAGCGGGTCCGAGAAGCAAGAGGAACTCTAATCGTGGCAAATCGAGTTACTGGTTACTATCTGCCAACCTCCAAGAAGAGAAATAATATCCTTGCACGTTATGTGCCAAAGCACGTAAAATTGTAGAAAACACTAATGAGCATGTCGACATCTTGTATCGGATTAACTGTTATCTTTCGTTGGCTTTAAAAGCTAAATTTTGTGAGATACTGTTTAATAAAAATATGCACTTCATATTCCTAAGAGGGACGATACTAAATGGTACACGCTTGGTAACACTGTAGTAAACAACCGTGTCTACCGAGCACTGAGACAACTTGATCCCAGGAACACAATTATTTTGTAAATCCAAGTCTCTTCTTCTATAAATTGTCAAAATCTCTTACAGAAACTATTGTCTTTTCATCAAATCTTTAGATTTTCAGAAAGCTAAAGTTGTATCATGAAATTTAAGAGAAAAGAACTTTATGAAGCTGTCAGTCGATGGTGGCTCCACTTGTTAACAGTGAACGACTAGCAAATCATAACCGGTTGTATATGGCGTTATTAGGCGCTACGAGCGTGTACTATTGGTGTGATCAAAATTTAATTGGTGAAGTTAAATTCTTCTCATTTTTGGCTTAATATGCCAATTTTGTTATCTTTGGTTATCTCGTAGATTGATTTATGCACAATCAATTATAAATTTAATAATTTTTAAGGAAACATTAAAATTTTACGAAATTCAACCTAACAATTTGGAATCTTTACTGGTTATGGCAAATATTTTCTGAATTTATCGAGTTAGATCTGTAGATGACAATTTTTGTTATCAGATAGGTTTCGTTATTGACCCGTTAAGATCTGCATCACTTTATTCGTATTAAATAAAGATCACTGATATTCAACAAAATACAACACATTGGGATGTTAATGGATATTGCACATTTTGTATGACATTTGCTATAATGTACTGTTGAATAAAAATAAACATAAATTATTTGATATAAAGGATCATATGGATAAGTGCCTCCTTTCCGATACGCTACCATGCAAGACATTGCATCACCAAGAATGAAGAGAATTGTCACATTTGGAAAAGATTCAATCGCTGAGCCTCCTTACAAAAGAATGAAGATGCAATCTACTCAAAAGATTGAAACTGCATTATGGAAATCAACAATGTCTAGTACATCCAAAAGTCAAGAGAAAAAACTTTTACAAAACAGTCATGTCCCATTAGCAGAGAGAATGAGGCCAATAAAACTTAGTGAATATGTGGGACAAAAGCATATACTTGATCCTAGGATGGTGTTGTACCAATTATTGGAAAAGCATGAAATTCCAAGTATGATACTGTGGGGTCCACCAGGATGTGGAAAGGTAATTATATTAATAAACAGGATTGTTAATTCCAAAGAAAAATTAAGTACATTATTTTTTTCAGACTACCCTTGCCACTATAATAGCTCGACTGAGTAATCAAGAAGATGGAAGAAAAACCATATGTTTTGTCAAATTATCAGCCACCTCATGTGGCATTGGTGACATTAAAGAAGCTGTGAATGTAGCAAAGAACGAAGTAAAATTTGGTCGCCGAACCATTATCTTTATGGATGAGATACATCGCTTCAATAAGCTCCAGCAAGATATTTTTTTACCTCACGTCGAAGCTGGCACGATTACGTTGATTGGAGCTACTACCGAAAATCCTTCCTTCAGCTTAAATTCTGCATTACTTAGTCGCTGTCGAGTATTTGTACTTGAAAAACTCACCAGCACGGAATTGATATCTATTTTGCAGAAAGCTGTCGTTTTGATGAATGGCAAAATCTGTGACTCCTCAAACTTTGTGAATCTTGAAAGTTTAAATACTAATGCGTCCCTACGTATCAATTTTTTAATAGATATACAAAATATTGAATGGCTAGCTAGTGCATGTGATGGAGATGCTCGTGTAGCTTTGGGTGGCTTAGAGTTAGCAGTTCAGTGTAAAATGATAAGCAATACTGCATCTGGATCAGAAAATTCTGAAATAACATTAGAAGATATAAAAAAAAGTCTCATGCGATCTGAAACATTGAGAGACAAAAATGGCGAAAATTGTCAGGATTTGGTTTCTGCGTTGCATAAGTCTATAAGAGCAGGAGAGGCGAATGCATCGCTTTATTGGCTAGCAAGAATAATTGCAGCGAAAGAGGATCCCGTGTGCATAGCAAGACGTTTAATAAGAATAGCCACAGAGGATATAGGTCTAATCGATCCGGATGCTTTAAGTCGGTACCATTGCGTAATTACGATTGTCTTCTTTAAACTGTATACATTACGCCTGGTCTGCATTACGCTATTTTCTAGGTATCGCAGTTCACACAATGCACGGCTGTCAAATGATTGGTTTGCCAGAGTGCGACGTCTTGCTTACTCAGTGCATCGTTTACTTGGCCAGATCGCAAAAATCCCGAATTGTGGATAACGCGCTGAGAGCAGCACAGCAGCTTGTGCTGAATCAAAAGGGACCACAGCCACCCGTGCCGCAGCACATACGTTGTAGATCGGGATACGGAAAGCTTATGGCAAAGATAGGTATATAAGAAATATTTGTTTTCTTTTCTCAGTTTCTGCCTACTTTTTCTCCAACGAATAATTTATTATAGGTCCAGCACGGAAAGATTTAATTCGAAAGAAAGACAGTAGCAGACATCATTTACCGGAGAGTTTGGAAAATGTCAATTTTTTTCAAAACTATGCCGGGGAAGATTATGTCTAATACTAAATAAACGTTGTACAAATAAATTAAAATTTTGCAAAATATCTAATAAAGTCGTGGTAATTTATCGCGATATGAATGCTATGTATACTCAAGGTCAACGAATCCCCAACCAGGAGCTTCGTAAGAGTTTGGGCCAAAAAAGCGTTGCAAATCTTTAAGACGCGGGGAAGTGAAGTGGAGTCACGAGAGAGCAATGAGCGCAGCCACGGAAGAAGCGTGGGTGAATCAGTCACGAGTGGCCAAGAGACATGCGATGTGGAGTTACAGTGACGACAGAGAGGAGAAGAGAGGGCGAAGGTCAGGCGCAGGCAGGCAACGTTACAAGTATCAGCTGACATCATAGGCTAAGCCAAGCAGGCGGCCAACTGCACAGGCAGCCGTGGTTCTTTTTCGACGTCGCGTTCAGCGACGATCAACCACGATCATCTTTCTCTCGCGCAATCTTTTTAAAGTCATTAGCAGTTGTTGTTAGTTCGTCGAACCCTGCACCGTTCGTCCCGTATTTTTGTGTCTTTGTGTTAAATTACAGTGTGTTGTGTCAAGTCAAGAAATACGGCCATGAAAATCTGGACGTCCGAACACATTTTCAAGTGAGCCATTCGCCTTTTATCTTCACTAATTGAATGATAGCCAGCGGGACATATCAAGGAGAGAATGTTGGACTGTCTATCGCAATTTCCCTATCTCAGAATTGTATTTTCTGATTTCAGCCATCCGTGGGAAACTGTGACGCAAGCTGCATGGAGAAAGTATCCGAATCCTATGAATCCTGCAGTTATTGGCACGGATGTCATCGATAGAAAAGTCGTGAATGGAGTCTTACATACTCACAGACTCGTCTCCAGTAAATGGGGATTTCCAAAATGGGCACAAGCTGTGAGTACTATTAGTCTGTTTTGTGAAGCTCATCACAGCAAGATTTTACTGATTTTACTGTCACAATGGCACACATAACCTCTCATCCTTGGAACAGAAGCTAGTTATGGGGCCGCGTCAGTTTTATACTTTAAGTAATACTTGAAACATTCTTCCTTGGTATACAACATCTTTACGACGTTCTAAATATTGTTTAACGTCACAAATATTGTTATGCAGTGGAATTATTATGTTGTGCAGTCTACTGACTTCCGCTAATGAATGTGATTCCCTTTAACGTACCTACTTACTGCATTATTACATTTCATTCAATTACTTCCAGTGCAAGGTTTGCTTAAATATTTATTTACTTCACAAATTAAACCGTTTCTACAGTAATAGCCGTGCACTAGGTAACGGAATCCAAATTGCGCCGTGAAATATTTTATCGAAATGGTAATTCAAAGGATTATGATAAGGTATAACCTGATCGTTGGTTACGTATTTCCAAAATGCAGGAGTTACCCTTGTTTCACATCCATGCGGTTTGTTGTATTTTCCATAGGAATAAGAACAATCAGCAGGCTGCGTTAAGCGATTGTGTTCATCGATGGAAAGCGATGACGTAGACCAGATTAGTGACTTGACCCCACGAATGTGGTACAGTAAGTTTAATCGATTGCTGACGTCGAAGGTTTATATGCATTACGGTGTACGAGCATTTTTTTGAGAACATTTGTAGGCGTTCTTATCAAACTTCCGTAGGTGCATATCCCGTGTTATAATCGATTACTCGGTCGGTGTGTACTAGACTCAAAAATATGCTATGCTTCAGGTGGACTCACATTGATCGATCTGTGCCTTCCTAGGGTAAAAGTTTTCCGCACAGAGGAAATCTCAGCTGTCGGTATGGTATCCTCTGTTCCATTTACCTACACGCAGTATCTACGGAGCCTTGTTGCTAGGAACCTTTATACCGATGTGAAATTACGTAGCGCTCAGTTGGATTCTTTGGAGGACAATTGAAATTCAAAAAGAAGACAGAATTGGACTTCATAATTTCTGCCTACAGCGTCATTTGAGAGGCAAGGAAATTCTATCAGAAGCGACAAGAAAACGACGGCGCTTCTGTTTTCAAAGTCGGAGAATTGCAAAGCAGTAAAACGAGCGTTTCTCGTATGAACTTTCATAATGAGCCTGTTGGATGTTACGTTGTCTGGCAATTTTCCAGACACGACAGGGACGAAGGCGGAGGAGCCTGGCTCTTTCTTCCTTTTCTCATTCCGATTGTAAGCTCCGCTGATTATCCTTTTCGTTCTATCGGTATTTGCGCGAATATCTTAGTCGAATCCTGTTATTCGTACAGGCTGCTTCCTGTAGCCGTGTATTCTCAAACCTTGGTTGCTTTGTAAAGACGTTTTATAAAATCGCTTGAAAGCCTGTATCCGTCTCGTATCGGATGCGCAGAGAGGCGAACTTAAATGAAACGGCTGGCTTCCATTGAAGGCTCCCCATGAAATTACCGGTAGCAGGGAAAGTGCAAAAGGCGAATTTCAAACGGGCTACTGTGTTTTCATTAGATGCTTTCTGACGTTACGACGTCGAATGCTCGAGCGGTTGGCTCAACTAAAACTCCTATAGTAATTAAGAAGGGGATTTTGCAGTCCACGCTTTTATTGGCCCCTCCTCCTTCTCCTTCTTTTTCTTTCTCGTTATTTTCATATTTACTCTTTGGTAAAAAGAAAACTTTCTATATTCCTAAAAGTAACTGTTAAATCGTGCACCGCGGTTTTAATCAGGGTGCAACACCCGTTAGGAAGCTTCTATGTATTCCACCCCTATAAATATATCGCATGGACGATTAATTGTGAGGAAAACAATAACTTAAATGTACTTAACGCGGAGCCCAATTAGTGTCTTTCTAACGACCTAATTATTCATGCTAATTTGTTAATAATTTCGTGCTACCTTTCGGGCTTGCTATCCCGCTTTATCCTATCCCTCCCCTGGTCCATCGAAGTGCCTATGCCTTCCAATTATTTACAGCCGGTAATTTGTTTTAATTATTGTCCGGAATTAATTATTTTCCATAGCTACTGACACGCCGTGTAGTAGCCAACCCATTATACGAGCAGACCCAGTCAACTCCAAATTGCTGTCAATTAATAACGAAATCCTCATGGCGATCTTCGACTCCTTTTTTTCTCTCTCTCCCGCTCTCTTGTTTATCCGATAATTGTCCCTCCCTTCGTTATCCCTGCAACGTGCAAATACACCCTTATGGATGCACTGCTCCCTGCGACAAAATATCAACATGGCCTCGTTCGCGTTCGACGATGCAGTCCCATCTGCATCTCGTCGTTCTCAGCCGCACGTGCCTAAGTGATTCCATTAATTTCGCACCAAATCAACTGCGTTCCTACGGATTGGGATCCTTCATTCTACTCGAATGCTAAGCCAGGTATAAGCCGGTTCAGTCCGTTCCGTTTGGGACGGCACGTGTACTTTGTACAATTTTGGGTGGGCAGAGTTTCAAGTCGTATCTCAGTCTTTTGCTTTGGCCGATAGAGAATCAAACTCAGAGATAAGTGATAAGAACCGACTATCTATCAAATACTAATCGTGAGCACTCGATCACTCGGAGGGGAGGCAACCGATAGGCCTCTCGATTCTTATCTTTCTCGAATGAAAGTAGAAAGTTTAAAAGTTTCCACGCTGTTCCTATCATAATGTGTATATTCAGCATCAATCCTCTGTATATTCTTTAAATCTGCTTGATCAATATATTTGAAAATCTCATTACAGCTGATTGGTCATGCGAGCGTGTGTTACGCCAGTGAACGCAGCCAAGTCGATCCCACCAACAGGCAGATGGTCCTCAAGACGAGAAACGTAAGTCTATCCTATTTTAAATAGACTTTCTCTGCTTAATATGCCACCCCTAGTAGGCATACTGCCGTTATATGTGCTAGAGAGCATTAGGTAAGACGAAATAGTGCCAGTTCGGATTCGCGGCCAAGATTCTGCGGAACGACACTCGACGTTGTCGTGTTTCGCATGTTCTTGACCCGTCCGGCCTATTCTGGTCTGCTGCTCGACACTCGGGACGGATTAAGAACTGTCGGGTTGCCTGAATATTTGCGTCTCTCTCTTCTGGGCCGCGAAACCTTTTGTATTCAATAAAAGAAGCTGCTGCTTCCATTAGCGTTAGCATTGGCATCAGAGTTTGCGCTGTTAGTGTACTTGCAGCCCTTACGTAACGACATACAGTGACACAGCAGGCAAGTACGTGAGCTGGTGTCAGCCTGGAAAACAGAAACTGGTGCATGCATAGTAGAGAGAGACAGAGGGGATGCCAGAGCAGCGATAGCCTATCGACCACATTTGGCAAACTTTGATTCGACCGATCGATTAATTAGGAGGATCGAACGGTTCGACGTGCTGCTTTCCCTCTGTCTTTTTCTTTCACATTCATTTTCTCGGTGTAAACTCGTGCGCGAATATGACAAGGCAAATTACTTTTGATTTCTATAAAATTCTAATAGTTGGTCGTGCATATGAGTTTTTCGCTGGTTAGCTGAATGCACGTAGACTTATATATATTGGGCAGGAGTAGCAGGCTGAGTTTCATCCTCCATTCGCTTGTTGAGGAAATAAGGATTCGGGGAAAAATGAAATTTTGCGCGCATCACTCGACGGTGAGTGAGAAAGTGCAAATGAAAGAGATCACGACACGGAGGATGCATCGGTGCAACTTTCGCGAAATTGCAAACGAACTCGCGCGACAGATTGTTTCTAGATCGCAGAGGCCGAGAAGGATGGATCCTGAAGATACCTGAATTTTCCTAGCTTCCCTTTCTCTCTCGTGGCTCTCGCTGACGTTATAGACGTCACACTCGTTGCCGCTGTCGAAACACGAAGAATGAAACGATCGAGCCGGAACGACTAGACGTCCCGCGTCGCGATGCCACCTTGGAAGAAATTACCTCGGCATGGCGATTCAGATGGAAGACACGTATCTGCCGGGTTGTAGGATTTATGCGAAAGTTCAATTCAAGGCGGATCCTGACCTGGAAGCTGCGCTCCCTTTTCTCCCGCCACTTCTCATTCTTCCCTATGAGTTCCTCTTTATCCATTTCCCTTGTTTTTATTTCAAGTCCGTTATTCTTGGCGCGTAGAGAAGTTTGATGGTCGCCGACCATTTCGATGATTCGACGAGAGAGACAAAGTGCGCCTGCAGTAAAACAAGGCTCTGCTGCTTCGCCAAGATATGCCGACTTGCGAATCTCCCTTCTCGATATCTTTTTATTTATTTCTTTCGTCCCCCAGCTGCTTCTCCTCGTCGCGACGCCGCGAGGGGCGATGCGCGCTCTCCTTACGCAGGTCAGGCTCTCTTTTCTTCTTCCCCTTTCTCTCTTTCTCCCCGTTCTAACCGTTCCAGACACAGGTCGGGGTAATTCAGGGATCGTTCGAAATTTCGATTCAGACTATCCAGAGGGTGGATATGATAGGTTATTGATGCCTGCATTACCGGGCTACATTGCCCCAGGAGGTGCATCAGAGGTGCAGGCTGTGCAGGCAGCGCTTCCCCTCTCGGAAAGCTCATCGAAGATCGCGCCACGTTCGAAAAAGAGACGAGGTGCTGCCTGCCGAGTGCCCGATGCATTATCGACATGATGAACGACCGGCAGGCGGAACCGGAAGGGCTGGAAGCTCGGAAGACACGTTGGACGCGAAGAAAGCTCGGGCGAAAGGACTGCGCGTCCCAGGAGCAGATCATAAAAGTGGACCAGGAATAACCTTCAGAGATTCCGCGTCCTACCTCCGATAGCAAAAAGCTCCTGGTGGGAGCACCGGGCAGCATTATTTCCGCTTGCAATTAAAGCGCAGCCATCAATTGGACGTAGAGGGTTGCGCCGGCTCTTCTTAGCTGAGTTATTCCCCTGCATTCTCCCTCTGTTCGCAAGCTCAGACTAAAATTGAACAATTCCCCATGGGCGCAGCAACGTTCTTTACCCACACACGCAGCGAGGGTCATGAAATTGCAGAGCTATAGGGTTTGCCTACCCTGCTGCCAGAAGCTACACGACCTACATGCTGTAACTAGCAACTTGCTTCGTGCTGCACCCTACCTAAGCTCCCAGTCCAGCTACGTTATATCCTATCCGACCCATCCAACGTCGAATCCCAGGGGGGAAATATCTTTTAGCAATTTGCCTGGCACGCTGCATACGCTGCTGCTGCGCGTAATCTAAGTTAATGGAAAATAGGCAGAGCTATGATAAGCTAAGACAAGGTGTCGTTGCGACAGGAGCGAGGTACAAGGTACAGGAGGTGGTACACCTTTTACGCGTTACTCGGTGCAGCATCAGTAGAATCATTTTGAATTCCATTGCTGGCAGATTAGTGGGAGAACTGACACGTGTTGTCGACAAGTCGCTTCTAAAAAGTTGCTCGTGACGCTCCGCGTGAATGAAATTGATAATGTCCTGGCGGGTGCAGCGCTGCTGTTAAAGGGTTCGATGGGGCGTGGGCGGCCAAGGGAATGGAGAGTGAGGGGCGACGGCTAGGAGAGGTTTGCCGGGTATCCTGAACTCTCCATGGGATTTGCGCGGCTCGACCAGCGGGGATACAACTGGCGACTGAATTATTGTACGCGCGGTCCTCTAAATCATAAAAAGAACAAAATTGCGAGAGAGTAGGCGAGAGTTCATGCACGACACCTTTCTCTCTCGCGCGAGCCCGCGTCGTTCTGTCGCCCCTCTGGAGCAGCTACATAACGCTGCTAGTGCCAGCACTTTTTGAATCGATTGAAATATGGAGTCGAGAGACGCCGGCTTAATGAAAAATGGTTACGTCGACCTGGACGAGCCGCGTCACGGCCGTGTGCGGAGGTCGCGCACTCCCCTCCGCCTTCTCGATCAAACTCATCGTTGATTGCGTCCCCTCTGGAAAGAAAAAAAGAGAGAAAGTCTAAAGCAGGCGGTTTTGAAAGCTAGTCCTTCGATGGACGTTCTTTCATAGTTCAAATTGATCGAATCGATGTCAAAATCCATTACTACGATGGCGCGCGGGTTCACTTAAAAACTACTTTGAGTGGAATTCGAGCTGGCAAATGGTTGGCGAAACACAGTGGAAATACAGGGAAGCATGGAGAAATGTTGAGGATGCTGGAACAACCCTTGAGCTCCGTCTCGAAAGTACTCTCAATTACGTGATGATGCTAATTACTAGCTCTTTAATAGGTCCTCGAGTCGAAACAGCAGTTTCCATTGCACAGACAAGCTCCTCTCCTTCTCGCCTCCTCCATTTACACACATCCTGAGGCTCTTTAACGCTCAAGGGACTTTGTTCCTTGATCAGCTTCAGCTTCCTGTTCGCCGGCCACGTGTGTCACGCGAGGCGCGCGTCTTCTGGCTGCTGGCTCCGTCTGCCTCGATTCGTCTAGACCACCGCATACCTTTTGCTGCTCGTCGCTCGCAGTCCGCCGGCAGGTGCGACATACGTGATTCGTGCTTACGCGCATTGCAGTTATTCGGCGGCGCAGTTGCGTCTGCGACAGTCGACACTGGACCATCAACGGCAAATGAAAAGCAAACGCGCGCTTGGATAAACGTGGAAGAATCGGTAAACATTAGTTTTAACGGGAACCGTGGGAGAAGCAGCAATTCGGCGGACCGCGGCAGGGAGGGAGGGTGGGAGGGAGGGAGGGGGTGGCAGCAGCACTGGGAGAAGAGCGAACATTTTTCAATTAACGTCGATGCTCACCATCGGTGCTGGAAATCCCGTAAAAAAAGAGAGGAAGAGGGTGGATGGGAAAGAAAATAAAAATAAATTAATTATACCTTTTGGGAGCCGATACTGATTAAATCGGCGAAGGACACTCGTTTACAGGAAAGCTTTTAAACGCGTTTAATCAAGTTCAAATTGCCGATGAACGGAGAGCAACTCTGAGCTGCTCTGTGTGCAGCTCAGAGTCATCGTCCTCGTTTTCCCTCCTTCTCCCTCCCACCATCCGCCTCGTAATCATAATTTTTGCCAGGGTTGGCATTACATCGTGACGTCATGCCACCAGCGCGTGATATCGTAATTAAACGTTACTTCAAACGAGTTAATTGCCAGTGAGGATAATTACCAAAGACGCACGCAACACGCAACACGCAACAAGGCTGACCTATGACCAAAGACTCCGTCTAGGCTTACATGCGCGACGCAGGGAGGAGTGGAGGAAAGAGCATCAGGGTTGTTCAGGAACAACCTCTGTTGTTCAGAGAGGAACCCATCGCCATTTTCAGTCGACCGCACGGCGGATGTTTCTTTGCTCGAGGAAATCGCTAGGCCTAGGGCCGCCACCTACTTCCATGGTAGCCTGGAACTGATTCGCGGGAAGTTTCAAATGAAAAGTTCACTCAAGCAGCTTGCCTACTTTTACTTGCCGTTAACGAGAACCGGCTGGGAGGAATTCGCGGCAATTAAAACCAACCCAAATGTTCATGAACCTGTCCAATGGCAAGGAGCATCCGTGACGGAGAACGAGATAGCGAAAGTCGACTAAAGCAGGCGGAATGGAAGACAAAAGTCTCGACAGAGCCGAACTCGCCAATATTCTTGTTCCAAGTTTAAAGTGGATTCGTGGATTTGTGGATTCGCACAAAGAGTCCAGCCGAACTGTTTGGAAAGCTTGGAGACTTGATACAACGAAAATGTGGATTCAGGGGACCATCTAGAGGTTATGTAAATTAAGATGAAGGGATTCGGAAGGTTCGGGAGCTTCGGCAGGGTTAATAGGTTGATGAGATGCAGGCTGAGAGAGAATTGGTCGGGATAGTTTCTTGCGGGTGGACGCTTGTGTGTTATGCAACACAGTTGGCTTCACTGATTGGTAATATGGCGTCCTGGATGCAGGCTGCATCCCTCCTTCGTGAACCACAATGCCGCGGGCGTTAATTTCCACGCGGAACGTATTGCACCCTGGCGATTCAATTGTTCCAGCCTCGCGACCGCCATTCCTCCCGTCGACTGATGCATCAAATAATGCGTCGCAATGCACCCTGGCGAATGTGGACCCTGAGCCCCTTTGAGCTTTCGAAAAATATCCAATACAATTTCGAAGAGGCCGATGCCGATTTTACGAATTTCGGGATAAATGAGAATAATGTTATGGAGGTGAACCTTCAAGTAGAATCGCTCCCCAGACAATCTCGGGTAAAGCTTTCTTTGTTCTCCTATGGAAAACTTTCTCCCGAGTATTCTTGGGGGTAGAATTCTTGACTTCGCCAAGCCTACCAGCTCCAAAGATCTCACGGATATCCAGACCTCCAGACTTTCAGGTCTTACCCCGCAGAAGAGTCCATGTAGTTGAGGGTTTACCTTTAGGGTGGTTATAGTGTTATAGACTGCTGGTGAACCGGACGAATTCACCCTTCGGGGATCGGCCTGCGCGTCAGGGTGGCTTTACGAACGGGCCAGCCAAAGGGGAACATAAAAGCCTCAAGTTTTAGGTTTACAATTTTTTTTTCTCTTTTCTCTACTGTTGTGAGAAACGTTTATACGTCGTTTCTCGCTCGCAGCCCCTATTTCACTGCATTGTATATTTAAGGGGATATAATTGCTGTGCAAGTTCGAGGAAAATGGGTAGCTCTATAATTTTCCAACCAGGTGCCAAACCACCCTTCATCGATCCGCCCCTTTCACGAACATTTACCTTCCCTTATGCAACGCGCCTAACGACTTATCCCGTGGTCTACTTTCAGCTGACGTTTTGCAACTACATAGCCGTTGACGAGACTCTGAGGTATATGCCGGACCCTAGGGACACCAGTAAAACTCTTCTCACCCAGGAAGCTGTAGTCACCGTCCAGGGTGTTCCTCTCACTCACTACATGGAAGATCTTTTGACCTCGAAAATATCATTTAATGCTAGCAAGGTGAGCTCCCATCTTATCCAATCTGCAAATCCATCGATTCTCTATTTCTTAACTTCTTGGTCTCTTTAATTTATAATTGTAATGTATCTGAGAGCTGACCCTCCCCCCACGCCTGCACTCGCCTCCTAGCGCGACATAAAATTGGCCAAGGATAACAAAGAATTGTTGAGCGCGTTCACTTTAGAATTGATCCAAGACTAAATACTCGTTGTGTTTCAGGGACGGCAGGCAATGGAGTGGGTGATTGGTAAAATCGAATTGGAAGTTAAGGACCTGGCGAGCAGCGCCGTGAAATCGACCGACGAGCTTCTCTTCCAAACGCGACGCCAATTGGATGACCTCACCAGCAAGACCAGGAAAAGCATGGACGATCTTCAGCATGCAGCGAAAAAATCATTCGACGAGATACAAAATCTAACAACGCCACCATCTTCACAATCGATGCCCAAGTTATAGCTAAGATTCCGCACTAGTTTCAATCTTTTTAATTAATTCCGAGAAGAGAGAGGGAGAAGAAGAGGAAGAAGAAACAAGAGGTTCGATTTTCTCTCAAATGACCAAGATATCAATGGTCCTGCCTGGGAAGAATCGAAGCGAGAATCAAAGTTCCTGATGGATCTAATAAAAAGTTATAACTTACTTGGATTTCTTCCTTTGACTAGCGTTTTACTATCAGTTCCATCGGCATTAGCAGTGCCGCCTCTTATAACTTGGGATAAAAGTAAATCAATTTTGAGAATGTGGTTACAACCGACTAGGAAGGAATGATGAAAGAGAGAGAGAGAGAGAGAGAGAGGGGGAGAGAATAGAATGGATCAAAAGATATCAGCAAGTTGCTTCCTTGTAGAGGAATCTCTACATTCCTGCGAGAAAACTGTCACTACGGATTGGTCACGTCAAAGAATGCGGCTTTCGATATTTTTGCAATTTCCTTTCTGTAGTTTCGAACCAAGCACATTCCTCGTGTCGCAGTCCGATCGCATCGACTTTAGCTTTTGGAGCGTTCGGAAGTGACATGATCAGTTATCGCACTTTTGATTCATTCGCTCAGCAGATTCATGTCGGCGCCTCGGCCGATAACAAGATTATCATCGTTTTTCGAGACGAATAATCCAGTCGCGAATATTCGAACCAACGAAGAATCTGTCAGAAGACAAAATTCATACGTGACATTGTGGTCGAAAATTTCGCTCAGATTTGTCTAACGCGTAATGAAATGATTAAAGTGCTTTGGACGCCGGACAAAAATTGGAGGTATCGGAAAGAGATTGAGAATCGCAAAAGAAAAATATGAATGATTAAGAGAAAAGGTAATAATAACCGAATGCCAGAAAATGATAAGTGGTAAAACGAGACAATTAATGAGAGGCAAATAAAAAAAAGTTTTCTTTCAATTGGAAAGATCGTTCAAATCTTAATTTGATTTTGATTTCACGACTTTGTGTGCTTTAGTTTGTCACTTGAAAAAAATCGATTTCGTTTGCCCGATTAGATTTTTTGCTTTTCTTCTCCACATTTCTCACACGTGCATGATAAAATATTGCTATATTCTTTTTCTTTGTTTCGTAAAATTCGTACTCGCACAGATCGTCTTTGAATTTTCGAAAGAATTAATGTGATTGGAGATACCTCGGAGAGAATCGACAGGTCGAATATGCGTGGGAAGATTTTCTCAAATTGTATTATCTCTTGACAAAAAAGAGAACGTATAACGTATTTACTAACTTACATATAGAAAGTAGAACTAGTTTTGTCTAGGTTTTTCTAAATCGTGGACAAAATAAAATAGGATGCAATCGTGAATTAGGATTAGGAAGTGTCAAATCTCTCATCACATTAATTGTGCTAGACAAACAAAATACGAATGCACTTGTGTCCGTTTCTTTTTCTGGAAGTATGAAAATACTTGTAATAATAAAGAATAAACCCGAATGATATTTATGCGAATATCACACACAGTTATTGAATTGTATTATCTCTGACAAAGCACCTCGCCTCTTGTTTCACAGGATATCAGAAATTCACAGTTTTTCTAGAAAAGTAAGGCGAAATACCTGTGTACGCGCGTGCGCCTGTGTTCACTAGTAAACGTGAGAAACCACACGTGGACGGGATTACGATGGTTCGACCGAAAATTCGCTCGTTTGTATTTACGGGTGGAAGCACGCAAAAATACATGGAGAAAATGGAAATGGTGAGAGAATGGGATTCGAATAATTACACGAATACGAGAACAAAACGCGTCTGATTGTCCGCAGCCCGGGAGGAGTAATTCGAGTTACGGGTTTGACAATTAACAGGGAGTCCAGGCGTGTGTCCCGTAGCAACACTTGCCCAGGATTGGCCGGGATGGTCGGGATGGTCGGGATGGCAGAATGTGAACCTGGGCAAACTTGACACGAGGATCGCCACGGTGTGTAAGAGATAATTGATGACGTTCCGGTTCATCGGACGGTTGGTCTGCTTTGTAACCGAGCAGAGTCAAATATTGACAGCTTCCGCCGATGGTGATCACAGGCCCTCTGCCGAAATTCCACAGTCCACACACGCTCTCGTTGTCCCACACAGCCTCCCCCTCTCTCACAATATCTCTTTCCTAAGCTGACTCTCGCGGAAGTCGCGACTTCTCGAAACTGGATAAAGCAAATCCGCGAGAGTCAAAATCCATCAATTAAAAAGATTGAAGTTGCGTCGCGCCACGTGATCCCCCAAAGGCGTGGACGAGGCCAGATATTCTTGCTGTCGTTAGAGAGAGAAATTAACCTCTGCAGAATTTACTTTCATTGGCCACACCGTCAGCACCGGAACAGTTCCTGTGCAAGTTGTGCTGCTGTGCTGCTGGCGCATCCTCGTGTCCCGAGCTCCACCTGCTACTGGTCTCGGCGTCCTGCGTTTGTGCGCTTAAATCCCTGGTCGGGAAATTCGAAGATTGCCCATGCGTAACTGTTGCCTTGCACTGGGACTCCTAGCGATTCCTTCGTATCTCGTACTGCACCGTGCTGATTGCACATAATACCTGCTTTTAATACTTGCTCATGCGTAGCAACTTGCGTCCTTCCTTAAGCACCAGTGGCCACGTGATTACGTTGTACCTCAATTTCCTCGGCCTGGCCCTTTATCCAATAAAATGTTTCTCTCCTTCTGTCTCTCCCCCCCTTTTATCGAAGCTTCGGTATCCGCTGCTCGTCGAGGGCATTGTGCAAAAAGGTTTCTCGATCGTAAAGGGGATCCCACTTTCAGGATCCTCTGCTCGAGGACCCACGTTCCGATGGAAAGGAGGAGGAGGAGGAGGAGGAGGAGAAGGAGAAGAGGCCTCATGGTTAACACATGGTGACGGCTTGTCACGCCGTAAAAGCTCTTCCGACGAACGACGTACGGTCAAGAATATCTACTCGCGTCCTCGGGTCGCTTCTCAATTCGCAACTTGGTAAAAGCCCCTTGGATTCTTTTTCTATGACTCCATGTTCGGCCTCCCCTACTTGTCTCGTGCTCGCATCTCCTTCGGGCTTGGCTTCACAGCATCCCAGCAGCCACCTCTTCCCTTGGATCGAGGACGGACTAAGCGATTTTCTTTGAAATAAATCGAGCGACTCATCGGGACGCCCTGCGTCCTCCTCCGCGACTTCAGAATCCTTCTCGTCGCCTCCTCGTAAACTCGCCCAGGTAATTTCCCACGGACGTTAAAAAGTTTCGGGCGTTACGAGTCTCAGCACGACGGATTGGTCGCTTGACAGTTCTGCAACAACGTCTTTTTTATGGGACTTTTGCCAGCTGCGTCCGCCCTGCTAATGCGAAAACAACACACGCACTCGTCCCCGCAAGCAGTGTGCGTGCACACGCACTCGGTCCAGCAATGCAGGACGCAGCGAAACCGTCGCCTGAACTGCTACGGAAACGGAACGAGCGCTTTATTCACCTCCTCCTGAAACTGATGATGGATGTAAACGCTAAGACGCTGAGACACCCTGCATTACGCAAGAGCATCCCTTCGTTCTCCCAGGGCCGCGTTTCATTGGGCAATCATTCAAAATTACTCGATAACTTGGAAGGACTAGACACTTGGATAGTTAGCGAAGGCGATGCTGATGGCGGTAGGTGAGTGAGTAGCTGGCTAAGAGTCCAGAGGACGCCGGGACATTATGTACAGCGAAAGACGTTGAGCCGTCGCGAGCGAGGAAGCGACGCCGTGCATACGCCGCCCTCATCAGCATACAATTATCCCGACGCTCTTTTTTTTATGATTTATATTTAGTGTCAGCCTTGCGCGCTCGAGGGCGCCGGCAAACGTATCAACCCCCAGGACAGCTTTTACGAGCGGAACTTTGGAAGTTAACGTCCTCGCGAGCGAGGTTCGAAGGGTCTCGCACCCTCTCGCGATACGCCCTCAAATCGAGGGCGCGAATACCCAGCTCCGAGAACTAAGGGTGCTGCTGATCGCGTCGAGCACGTATTGGGGTTGGAGCGGGTTGCAGAGTGATTATCGGCTCGCCAATGTCATTTAGCACCAGGCTGCCGAGGCCACCGCCGAGTCCAGGCTTCTCCCGACCAGGTTCTACGCACGAAAGATCGAGGCCTTTTCTGGACAATAAAGTAAGACATTGCGTGATCATTCTAGCGCAGTGTAGCCAACGACTGAATAATAAAACGTAATAATCAACGTTCCAGCCTTTTCCGATTCTTTTTGGTATTTCTTGCTAGGATGGTTTCCATGGTTTCGTACGACTACACGTTCGCTGGATACGGATTGGGTGTGACGGGGGGTAGCATTGCCACCCAACGGGAGGTGAGCATTAATTAAATTAATGCAACGGCCAGACACGCAAACAGCCCATTTCCGGCCTTTACTTCGCGCCATTTGGATTTTATTTTTCGCCACATTAAACGTGGAAGCCCCCCTCCCTCCCCCCCCCTCCCGTCTGCCGGATCGTTCCCCGATATCAGTCGATTTTTTATTTCCTTCTGAAAAGCAGCTACGGTGGACTCGGAGCGGACGTCGGGCAGCCCTGGGTTCCGATTTCGCGATCCCCTTTAAGATGTATCGCCTCGCAGACCCTTGAACATTTACACGGGACGTCGACATCAATTGACACTGCGGAAGGACTCATTCGTCACGCACTGACATTGGCCCAATCATTTACTTACAAGTTTCTCTTCTTGCTGCCCTTACTTTTCTCCCTCTTGGCTGCCTGACTGGGCACAATTCTCTTAGCCGTTACGTCTTCTAAGGGTTTGCCCGCCGGGCCCAGGACGCCCTTTGCCTTTTGTGGCGGCCTCCCTTAAGGACTTATCAGCAGCCGCTCCTTGCTGCCTTCTTGCCGCCTCTCGATACTTTCCCTCGTCTTTGTGTCCCCACTTGACGTCGACGTGGTGGTCCATTACGCACGTCGAGAAGAGCCGCAAGTGTTTCCCGTATGGGTATCCAGTCGTGGAGTAAACTCCGCCAAGAAAGAGGAGGGTCGTTTGCCAAACTCGAAGTTTGATTTTAGTGGTTCTAGTCGGGATCGCGCGAATGGCTAATAACGAACGTGCCTTGACTACTAATCGGTCTCACCGAGATTCTGCAGGTTACGCCAGGCGAACCGACGGCCACTATCAGGGTACCTAGAAGCCTCAAACTACCTACGTGCACCCAGGACCGGAAGAAGGCCGAGTCCTCCTCGACGTCTTCCGTCTTATGCATCCAGCGCCACCCACCGCCCCACGGAGCTTCCGGAGACTCTGGAAATTTCAGTCTCCTGCCCGATTCAGCGAATTCCCTTGGTCCTCGTATTTCCTCCATTAAATGGTCGCTGTGGCCCAGAGTGCACAGACTCAGGAGGATTAGTTTCTCGAGCAAACTATAATCATCACTGGATTACTGGAACACTCGACCAGTCTGGCCGCTGCGTGCATGCGCCAGTGCATGTAGTCGTCGCGTGTAATCGAACTGCTCAACCAACAGCTCTGCCGGCTAACTGGCCAACTGGCTAAGCTTCACGAGGCTGGAGGCCAAGAGGATAAGCTGTACACGTGTCGGAGCTGAGGTCACACCTGACTGTCCCCTCATGCAAATACAGGTAGGAGCATCGGCTCGATTCGCCGGTACAAGGCGGCAGGCAAGAGTCTCTCTCCGACTCTCTGTTGGTCTTAGGGGTTATGTCCCAGCTTGCGCAGCTAACTAATAGCCTCTTAGCCTCGGCTTAGGCGGATCATGCTGCCGCCAGCCACTCTCCCTCCTTTAGCCTTCGCTTCCAACCTCCGTGAACCCCCTGCAACGTCTAAGCCGCTCAGCCGCTCAGCCTCTCAGTTGCTCAGCAAACATCGATCTCTCGCTCCGTCACGGATCTGGATTAATTTTCGGATGAACCGTCGACGCCGGTTCGTGTCTGGCCTAATCTCCCTTATCTTGGATCGACTTTCGAACTTACCCTATTGATACTGAATTGTCATCTGAAGGTGTATACTTAAGAAGGTGGTCAGCGTAGGTCACGCGAGGTCACACGAGTGAGAGATTCGCCAGAAAGTATTCGCGAATAGTGACAGTGCTTGCAAATAATTCAGCGGGTAGCGGAGAATTTCTAGGGTGTAGAAGAAGGGCGAAGGTGAAGGGTGGTGAAGGGAGGTGAAGGGACTCCCGGCGGAATAGGAAAGGGGGATCTTGGTATCGCGCAATGGACAGCTGCGGGACACGGGTTAAGATCTTTGCCCAGGCCGCAGTGGCGAGCCGAGCAATATTGCAAAAGTTCACGAGGGAGGAAACCCCGAGGGTTGGAAATGATGCTGCCACTTTTGCGCATCACCTTCCGCGGGAATGGACGTTTAAATGCTCCAGCCCTCGTATCGTCCGACACTTTGAGAAGGATGCATGCCGGCCGTGCGACCCAACCGGAACCAGTGGTCGATCGATGGCATCGCGACGTGTCAATCTGAACACGTACGGTCGATGTGCTATGTGTTATCGGCACAGTAAAATGAAAATATATTAGAGCCCGCAGGGTCGGGGCCAGTCGGTGCGTTTACGCATTACGTTTCTCCTATCTTACGTGTCGAGGATCGTAAAGCGAATGACACTTTTATCGTCCTTCGGCAACGCGGCTTCCTCGAAAGTGCGTATTACGTCCGGCTGTTTGATTTATTGCGATGCTAATCAGCCTTTCGTACGGGAGGCCATTGGCTAGCAACGCCAGCAGCTACTCGCAGGGTTGCCTTTCCACGGCCTATTTGGTAACCGATCGTCATCACGATACCAGCAGCAATCGTGAAAGCTGGCCGAAAGCGCGCGGTGAGTTCAGCGATAACATCAAATGCGTACCGCAGTAATCGTGGAGCAGCTAACGAACCAGCTCGTACGGAGATAATGTGGCTGCGAAAGGGTTGGATGCGCGAACGACGTGTCGGTTACCTTGAAAACTGTTTACGTTGCGACTACAGCGAGCCGGTCGCCTCCTCGCAAACCCCATAAGTCACTGTTAGTAAAGATTCCGTCGTTAGCCGACGTAGAAGTAGAAATGTTGTCGGAGCTACTAGGCAGGCGCAATTTGTCCTGTATAACACGTAAATACACGCGTAAAGAGGAAAGAAACTGGGAAAAGGGGTGCAGTTAGCTCTGGAAGGAAGGAAATTTCGAGACCCGTTATTACGGCTCGTATCCATGGACTTCATATTCATAATCGATTTGCAGGTCTTGTCGATATTCCCCAGCAAGTGGCTGTTCCACGCTCGTATGCACTGAAACCTTCTATTCACGGCCTCCCTAGATTTCTCCCGCGCTCTGCTATTAACCTACCCCGTACCCTGCAGAACATATGTACATACATGTGTGCGACGTCAGTGGGCAGCCGCATGTGGTTTGCGTGCAGCGTTTTTACAGCCGGTCAAATAGAGGCAAATTCAAGGGTCTCGTTGGGAAGAAGGATGGCGTCAAACTGCGGAAAATCGGCGACGTGTCTTTCGCGAATTACGGTGCTTCGATTCCGCATCCTCGGTACCAGCCGCTTGCATGCAGCCATTACTGCTTTACATTCTTTCCTCGAACTGGTGATGTAATAGTCCTCCGTTCGTCGGCCGCGTCTTGTTCCTGGAACGGACCCTTCATTAACATGTACAAATTTGAATGAACCCATAGGGGCCCGCAGGAGCAGGCGTCGTCTGCTGCCTCGGCAATTCTAATCGTCGCTTGGAGGGAAGCCAGCCTCGTTGGAATCCGTGAGAGAAGCGAGGAACTCGACGGTTTCCGCGAAAGTGTTAAAATAAAAGGGCCGTTCGTTCGGCGAGACGGTAGCCATTACTTTTTATTAAAGTCAGACTGCCAGTCCAGGAGGGGAGTGAGAGTAAGAAACGGGCAGTGAGCATCGTTCTACCAGGAACCGAATGGCTCCTCCTGGAATAATTTTACAAGATAATGAAAAGTACGGGAAATTACGTTAACCGCGTCGTCCACGTGCGAAGACGCCGGCCGTCCGAACTCTACCTTTGGTCTTCGTTCGTTCACATTGCGCACATTGTACACGTGATTCGAGCTAAACCTCGCGACACGTGTCTTGAATCTATTAATAATAAAGAATAAAGTATAATAAAAAAATCCCTCCCTTTGCGTTACTAGTGCTTTAATCGATTGGCGATACCGGGGGAGCGATAACGTTTCTATATGTAGATAGGGAAGTCCGGTTCAACGAGGTCATCCAAGTTCGACGGAGCGATTGAACGCAACGTTAACGAGGAAAAAGCGATACCTCGTTGTCTTCTAACGACAGTCTTCTATCACCAAGCTGCAATTGTATTCTGGGACGTTCGAGAATAGAACGCGATAAGAATCACCTGTTTCGAAATGTATTAGATTTGACAGCAGGCGCGTTATCGATTCACACCGTTTGTCCCGCTTTCTTTTTGTTGGTCGGTTTTCGTGGAAAATGCTGCCCAGGAAGTTGAGCAGCTGTCGTGGGAGACGCTAGTGTCAAGGAGGAGAAGGAAAGAGGGTATATCGAAGCGAGAATGGAAATTCGGTGAGACGTTCTTAAGGAAAGGAGGACAGTCAAGTGGCAAAAGCGCCCTAGGGTGTCTTCTCTATTTATTCCCTTAAAAAATACGACGATCTAGGTTAAAATGGAACTTGTCGACCTTTATCGTCTATCTTCTAATCCTTCAGCTTGCGTCTCATTCCAGCTAGGATTTGAAATCGACTCTGAACCGAGACTTTCCAAACGGTAGGGTACAGTTTTACTTGAATCTCCCGACGATTTTTGTATCTTCCGTTCTTCTTCTTTCTTATCGGTACAAAGTTCAACAGAGGTTGATAATTATAGTTGTTTATCTTACACGTATAATGTTCGCTGCTCTCTCTTACCGAGTTATGTGATCTCAGTCCAGTAACTCACTGTGTCAGAGAGCTCTGAGTGAAATAAAAAAGGAACAAAATTAACGGACACCGATGAAATCCACTGGAGCATCGAGAGGAGCCGAAGAGAGTCGAGCGGAGCCGAGACTGCCCGAATGTGCGAGAGGGCGCCACACTCGGTACGAAGTTCGCTCTACCAGTGCGGTGGGGAAGCAGTGTACGGGAGTGAGACGGAGATGAGCCGATACAAGAGAAATGAAAGCAGCTATCGTGACGTCTATTCGAGACGTGTATTTCCGTCGAATGGATTAGGATGTACAGAGGGGACAATCATGAGAAATTCCAAGATAATGCATAAGTCCTCCCCACGCCAGGAGTTATCGCATTATTATCTAGCGAGTCGAAGGAAAGGACTAGAATGAGTCGGTGGTCTCCGAAGCAGCTCGTGTTTCGCTAGCAGAGAGTCTCGTGTCGTCCGGCCGTCGTGACGACAATACACACAACGCACCGGTAGCACCAAAGTTTTCCCGAGCTCATCTAAGTCTCGCGTTTACAGGTTATTTGAAATACGTGCACGACGTCACACGAAGCTCTACCAGTAACAACGTATTTACGCTCGAATCGATTGGACGAAGTGGCAGTCCCAGCAAGAGTAACGGCAGCTACGGATTCATCGTCCAATACATCTCGAGTGAACGTGTTTTCCACTAGAAATACGGTGCTGCACATCGACGCAACATGAAGGAGCACGAGATCGAGGCTCCTGTTAGATATCGCAGAGCCAAGAGTGTCACCAGGGCCGAGGAAATCCAGAAAGCCGAATTACAAGTCCGCAAGTCCCAGCCGGATAAGCCGTGAGTATTCAAAAGTCTGTGTTATGCCTTGTGTCCTTTAAAGTCGGAATTCTCTTTGACAACGCTCGTGCCGACACTCCTCGTCGCCTGGAATAACCTCTAGTCCCTGCGGACGCGCTGCTTGCGCCTTTTTCGCCGAACGGATCGCGGAATTTTCGCGACTCTCGGCAATAAGACTTGCGCTGCTGCACGATGCGCTTGCGCTTTCGCGTTCTCCGCTGCTGCCTCTCCGAGAGTGGGAGAGAAGTGGAGCAGGGTTTTCGCATTCCACTTTCCTCTTCCCACACTACGCCGAGTCGTAATCGATGCACGGAGGTCAGCGGCTCGTGTCGTGCTGAGGATTTGCGTAGAGGCTCGTTGGATTAGGATTTACTTTTCTACCTGACCGTTTGAAGTTTCAGGCTTTTATTGTGCGCATATTAATGTTTATGCGGGATTCAATGTCAGTCGGCATTGTTGTTGTAGGAAGATTTGGTAGGCATGACGTCAGTCTGTCTGTCTTTTTTTATGTTCCATTTATCCTAAAAGATAATGCGCGACTCCTGGACAGCGGGGTACGTGACAATTATAGGGCTTTCAAGTTCTTCGCGCTGACGCAAATCCACCCTTTGCAAGGCACCTACTACCCAGGGAAGTTCAACTCCGAAATTCTGGTAGGCAGGACTTACAATTAGTATAATTTAAATTGATCGTTGACGCAGGTATTACTTTTTTCTTCTTGCTAGCTTTTCTTAATCAGTCTCTTTTGTCTTGCAGTGATGCGATATCTTTTATTACGTCACACCACAAGCCTTTCGATTTATTTCCGTGAATACCCGAACAAGTCCCGAACGATGAACTGCTCCTCGTTCCTTCTACTTAGGACGCTGCTTGTCCGTAGTAACCGAACAGATAACTTGCTTCTTAGTTGTTTGCTTCCTTACGAACTCCCAGGGTGAAAAAAGACATCGTTGCAAGCTATGAATTCTCATATACGTAGTCGTGGAATTGACTCATGCGTTATTCATGCGTGTTCGGCTTCAAAGGTTTGGAGGTTCAAGGTCAGGGTCGAAGTTCTCAGGTTCGAAGGCAATTAAATACAAGTAACTGGAATCCCCGATGGTGATTTCATTACACGTTTCCTCCTCTGCGTCTTATTGAATTAAAAAAAGGAGCTAGGGAAAATATCTCTAGAATCGAAGAGCGCCTCTGCATATACAAACCGTACGCGGACGACGTGAAAAATGCTGACTAATCCTTGCGTCCGCGGAATGCAGCGACGTTTGTTCCACATTCCACTTTCACGTTCGCGTGCCGTTAATTAAAATGTTAATTCGGGTGACGGGGCAGAAATAACAGACGCCGCGACACCAGACCCTCCCGCGTTACAGTAGCTCCTGCCGGTGGGGCTGGCTGTTTTTTTTTTTTTTCCTCGCGTTGGAATAACAAATGTTTTGTCGACAAATGCGCGATATAAGCCACGTTCCGCCATTTTGAAGTCTGCCTCTGTATATTTATTTACGTGCTCGTTTCTTCCTTCTGCATTTCGCTTGGCGAACACAACTCCGTCTCCGAGTACTCGACTAGGCTGCAGGCTCAGTTGGCGCAAAGGCGACGGAACGAAATTAATTGCCCTGCAAACTATCGGTATACGAGACACCAATCGTATTCCTAGTTGAAAGCAGAGACCCTCCCTTGCCTCAGGATATACAAGTCACGCATGCAAATTTCCACAAGTCAACCTTCCCATGCGCTATTCATTCTCCATGTAGGCGCGTGTTACCAAGTGTTACCAACTGCTACCAACTGCTACCCTGGGCCGCACGCGCGACTTTACATTATTAATCACCTTTCTTTATAGCCGAGGCTTCACGTAGTTTCCTGGCTCTTTGACCCGGGAGCCGTTTTGCTCTCGTTTTCCTTTTTACCTTTTTATTTCCTCCATGCGTCCCACCCGCACTACGGTGTGTTGCACGGCGACACGAGCAGAGACCCTCTTGATGTCGACGGCGCGCGCAAGGGAGCTAGTCTGCGCGAAGAAATGAATAAAGAAATTAGGGGACGCCGGCAGCGCGAGAGAGAAGAAGAAAATTAGGGACTGGACCCTTCGTACCTGTAGAGAAGGGAGTCTCCACCCATTGACTGACGATGGATATTCTCCTTTCCATCTATTAGGCAGAAGCCAGAAGAGGAAAAAGAGTAAAGTCTTGCCCCTTCCGGCACGGCATAATGACCTGCAAACAAGGGTTCCGATGCTCCTGCTCTGCCTTCGGCCTTTGTCGCTCTCAACCGCGAGGCCTCGCAAAGCCTCGCAAGAGTCGTGCCAAAGTCCTTTATCCTTAGGCTGCTGTACGGATTCGTCGCGGCTCCCCTCTCGTCCCCGCTCATTTCTCATCACGAGTCCCATCCGGCTCTCCTTTCAGCCCCCTTAAACGGACGGTCCTGGGTAATATTTACTCACGCGAGTGTTTGCCGAGCACTTGTTGTTTTCGCCAACTTTGCAATTAGACGTGCGACGAGGCATTACCCTTTCTTTAGCCGTTGATAGACTTTTCGGATTTTCATGATTCTCACCGATCCCTGCATACGCGGCCGAGTTTCCAGTCGGCGTCTATTTTTAATTCATCCTCTTATCAGGAATGCACGTGGGCCGACAGTACACGGTAGGATGTGGAGTTTTGCAAATCCCGTCAATCGGACCCACGAAAACGCGTCCCGCCAGGGGCTTCGTTGTGTTTTATGCCACAGCATTTTTATTTCGAATTCGAGAAATTCTAGTTACATCCTGCAGCAGCGAGAATCCACAAGATCATTCCTCAGCTTCGTGGATTTCAATTTCTTTTCAGCATCCCTTCGATTCACTTGGAGTCTTTTTATTCGCCGGCGAATCTACGAGGGGCATCCGCGAAAAAAGCACTTAATAAAGCGTAGTGGGAAAATGTCCCCTTTCCCCTCCCTCCTTTCAGTGCTCTGCACATTTTTTGCTGCGTTCGAGAAAAACTTTTAATCTCCCGTTAACAGACGTTCGTTGCGTGCACACACACGCGCACACGAACACACCTTTATTTGCGCAATACCAATGGACAAGGATTACCATACTGTGTGCACATAGGTGTGGTGAGTTCTATGAGCTCCGGCACGTGTGCGAAGCCGTACGTGGCCCAAGTCGCGCGCGCGCGAACAGAGGTGTCGCCCCCTGGCTGACGCTACGTCTCGCTCTCAAATCGGCAAATATTTGGATTTTATAGATTCCGCTCACCTCGACACGTATCTGCACTCTGGAATTCCCCAATGTATCGCGCATTTTCACTTTTTACACTTTCTACACTTTTTCGCGTCGTTACAGATGCTGCTTGCTCCACTTTTTTCCGCTGGCAGCAAAACATCCCTTTTCTCAATGACTCGAGTCATCCGACGTAATATCTTCTTCTCCCACCCCTCCTCATCCATTACAAGGACTCGCATACGTGCACACACTCTGACGAGGAATCCCTTTCGATTTTCTTTTGACCCGTTTCCACCCTCGCCTCCAGCCAGGACGCGTTGCTCCTTCCTCGGGACCATTAGGCATAGCGGAACTCGTCCGGAAGCAGAATTCGGTGACTCCCCGGCTTGTCGTGAACACGAAGAGAGGCGGAAGGTTCTGGATTGACAAAAACTTTGGAGTAAGATGAACCAGCACGGGCAGCCGGAAGTTCGACCTTACGATTAGGCGGAATCCATCGCGTCGCGAGGATTCCCGAAAAACTCTATGGGGTCGAATAGGCGGAACTCCGTAAGATGACCCGAGTGCCTCAGAGTGCGGCTGAACGAACCCGCCGGTGGCTGATAAAAAAATGAGAAGACAAGACCAGCGCCGGGAGCTGGCCAAGTTTAAATTAGCTTTTTTAATGTTCCTGGCAGCGCGAGACAGCCAGCACGAGCTGCTTTCAACTCGAGCAGTTGACGCAGCTGAAGGAACTGGAGTCGCGATGGGACCGGGAGGAAGGTCGATGACGTCACGGAGGACCACAGATCCAACCAAGTAGTCAGCGGGACACGTGCGTCTGGAGGACTACGTGGCTGTATTACCGCAGGAGCGGAGGAGGATCACGGAGATTTTTAATGAAGTTTTCCAAGTTGCCCCAACTAATTATCCTGTTGCTAATTTCGAGTTCCGCGATTTCGCAGCACATTCATGCTTGGAAGCGATGGCGACGCGAGGCTTTGCCGAACAGACTCGTAAGAAAGCTTGGACTAAGAAAAAAAAAAAAATAAAATGAAATAGGCAGTCGCACTCTGTTTTATTATTTTTTCATCATTAAATTCAGGGTTTGCCAACTGCGTCCGTCGAGTCTCTAGCAAATAGATGACGCCCGGAAATGTGGAAGAATCCAAGCTGCCTTGACGGAGGTCTGTTTAAAACGCCGTTTAATTTCCCTTCGTGAATGATGTAGAGCGAGTAGATGTGCCTCCTCCTCCCCGGCCTACCATCCCTCGATGGGTCGAGCCGAGAGTCTCGAGACGCGGTTCCCTCATTACACAGGCAATATATGTATAATATGTATGTATGTCTGGCTATCGGTTAAATATTCAGGAGGTTTCCGGTATCAGGCGGATCTCTGTTTCCTTCCTTCCTTTCTTTTTTCTTCCTTTCTCTCTTTCTTTCTTACTTACTTTCCCTTTCTTACGTCACTTCAACCGGTTCGTCCACTCAGTCCATTCACTCGTTCTCCCTTCTTCTCCATTCCTCTATTCTTCCATTCTTCCATTCTGCCATTCTCTCTGAATCCCTTGACTGTTTAGTTCCGGACGAGTACCGCCTCCTTTGTGAGCTACCCCCGTCGAGGCTCTCCAGGCGATCCCGGAAACAAAAGATTTGGCACCTTTATCTTCCACGAGGGCTGCGCCAACCTCCTCTCGAGATCTTCTATTCTCATGTAACGGGTGTTCTCTCGGCAGGAAATATGCATGAACAATCATTTTGGACCTGGTCGTATCGCCTCCGCACATGCAGCTCAGCTGCCACGAATAACTGAAATTGCGATTAGAAGTGTTTCGTTCGCAGCAATGAGATGTGCGAAACCGCATTTTCTCCGTGTTCCACGTATCCCGTTTGTTCATTATATTCGGTAGATCCCATGGACAATGGAAATTCCGGGAAACACTGAGAAATACAGCTGCGAGAGAATTACATCATCCGCGGCGGTACGCTCGGATAATTATACCAAAACATTGTCCGTCCCGGTGTTACGAGCGTTCGCGGTACAAAAACGTTTGTTCTTTGTTTCGTTACTCTTCCCCGTTCCCCTCCTCCCTCTCGTCAACCGCCCCTTGGCGGCGTCGACGGTTGAGCCGCACTGTTTGCGTCGCACGAGCAACCATTACTCCGTGTACGTGCGCTGCTCATACAATAATTCTCGACGCTTGTCAATTAGCCATTGCAGCATCCGTCAGGAGCGGCTTCTCAAGATCCGCAGACAAGCCGAAGACTGGGACGAGCTGCCTGCTCGACGGAAGGACTCTCGCTGAATCGATCCTTCCACTGTGTGCGTCTTCGTTTGCCTGACTCTCTCTCTCTCTCTCTCTCGCATGCACGCACCAGCCGCCGCACCATCTCTCTTCGGAGCAGCGTGTGCATTTCTACTCATGCATATGGAATTTCGCAATGACACGTCTACATTCTGCTCCCAATATCAGAGCGAGAGAAAACACCTCGCCTGTAGCATTGCCATTGCCATCCGCGCATAAATCTCAAAGTTTCCCATAAATAGTTGCATGTCTGTCATGGATGCCTATTCCGAATATTCGGAATACGTGTAGCGCGCGCTGTGCTGCCAAGACGCGTCCAGGCACGGATTCCTTTAACGACGCTCATTGCCTGTTGCATCCATTGCGCGCGGCGAATCAGCATCCCGCGAACGACAAAATTTCGAAATCTGTTCGATGCACGGACGTTAGCTTTTTTTTTTTTTTTTTTTTTTTTTTCAATTACACCGTCAACATCGCAGGTGCCAGATTATAGGACGTGTTGCTCCTTGGCACGTTTCACGAGAACGAAAAGCTTAGAAGCCCCTGAGCGGTCAGTGCGAAAAGGGGTTGCGCAGCGTGAGGTGCTGGGCTGACGTGGGTATCGAAAGGGGTCTCGCTGTCGATCGCAGCGTGAGTAGCAGCGACGGCGAGCGGGAGGGGGAGAGGGAGAGGGAGAGATGAGAGCTGACTGAAGGATAAATGACTGGTGAAAAAAATGTTGTGAAAAAAACGGAGGAACGAGTCAGCGTTACTACGGGGAACACCCGGTAGATTATCGGCAATGTGCAGAATCGCGATACGTTCAGGGTGAAATCGCGAGTGCGTCCAAGAGGGTTGCCAAGCCTGCGGCCACTAGAATCTCGGCTTCCCTTAAAGCGCTTTTGAAAATTTACGCGAGTAGGTATTGTCGACACTGGCCACTCGAGGCTCCTCGTCAGAATCGAGAGGACAGCGATTACTTGGACTCGGTGGGGCTGCGTGCGCTGGATGGGGGGTAGGTGGGACGAGGTGTCTGTCGAGAGGGGCGTATAAAGGACTGTCTGCACAGAAGCGGAAAGGCGGAAGTGAGGGACTGGAGTCAAGACGAGTGGGTTTTGTGCCGTCATTGTCGGGACCGAGGCTTTTCAAAATTCATACATCAGGACGACGCATTGTTAGCACTGCCCACTTAGCAGTCTTATGTCAGCGCGCTGGCTTCCGGGAAGAATTTCTTGCCCCCTGGTTGCCTCGTTGCCAGGCTGCTGTGCTTCTCTACTTGCTACTCGCTCGCGAATAGCTGCCAACCAGAATTTCCAATATCTAAAGTGCCTGCGATGGGATTGCAAAAAGCCCTTTTGGTCGGAGAACGGAATCCTTGGTATTTCTTTGGCAGGATGCTGCGCGCCTCCAGCGTTCCACCTTAGATAAGCGTCTCGATTTTGCATTGTTGCCTTCGTGCTTTGTGTTCGGAGCTTCTCTTATTTTTTTTTTTTTTTTTGTTTCAATAAACATTTATTTTACCCCGTTACCAACCTAGCCCAGCCTCCTGCCGTCTCGTCGCTTTTTGCCTGCTACTTTTGTCGGAGTAAATGGCTTTATACTCGCAGGGCCCTGCAACGCCCTGGCATAATAAATACTTTTCGTTCTTATTGTTACATATTCTGTTGCCGATGCCTTTCATCCTCCCAGAGCCATAGCGTCGTCCGTTGCCACGCAACGCGCAGACGCGGCGCAGCCGACGGGAACATCTTGACGAGGCTTCCATCCAAGTAATCTTTGTCTTGATTGCAGATGTCATAAGCCGAGGGACAGCCTCTTCTCCTGGAGCTCAGGCTTCGACAACTTTACGGGATTCGTCAACTGGGGCTTCCTTCTGCTGGGCATTGGAGGGATACGCCTTCTTCTCGAGAATTTCATCAAGTGAGTCAGCCACGTAAAAGTACACTGTACATTTTCCAACGAACCGATCGGTCAACGTCTAACCTCTTTCGGTGCTCGGAATCTAAACTATTCGTATGCAAGTGAAGCTGGCATTTATCGGAAGGCAAACGGAAACCCCGGAAACTGGAGAAACTTTAGATTCTCGAGATTCGCAGAGAATCGCAGAGAATCGCAGAAGCTACAGACGGTGGTCGGATCGATGTGTCGCGTAATTGGCAGCTCGATAAGAGGTCGACCGATCCACATTATATTTGCCCGGAGGGGTCACTCGCTTCTGCCAGCAGTCGAGGCTCTGGGAATTGCAGAAATAATTGTCCACTTTGCCTTTAGAGGAATTGACGTTTCTTCTGGTTCTTTTTCTTCTTTCAACTATCAGAGATTCCACTGCTGCACTCTCGCGCACCACTTATCGACTTTATGACCAGGAGACTTCATGTTCCTTCGCTGTCAATCTGATCGAACGGTATCATGAATAATTCCTAGAGAAATTTTTACGGACAGTCGTAAAACTTGGAGCTCGAATGGCAGGCCGACCCCCGGTCTTCCTTCTTCTTTACTAAGCCGCGCGGGGCGAATTCGTCACGGTTATCAAGTGGAGGAGAACAGTTTAGCGTAAAGTTGACGACGCAGTTGCTCCGTCGGCAACCCCAAGCGCCTCGTCGCCCGTAGGGGTGGCTCGTGAGCAGCCAAAAGTATTCGCAGCTCGAGATATATGTAGCACGCAATTGTTTCTACGTTTCTACCTTGGCAGCCACCCGCCTCCCTCTCTACGAGCCAGTCTGTTCTTTATTACCCTTAAACGTATACACCCCCGGATCTCCCGATAGGGGGTAATTTCGTTGCCCATTCGCAACTTAACTGCGCGCCCCCAGCGCCTTCCGTTACGGCCTGATAATCTGCCCCGTGCCTTCGACTCTTTCTTCCTCTTCTTTCTTCGCTCTCCCGCCCTTTTTCTCACCCTTTCACTACCCTTCTAGCAATACCTATGCCACCCTTTCGACAGGCTCTACATTACTCCACGGGCAGGCGAGAATGCGTCGACACGCGTCCACCACCGTCACTCGGGCCAACCCCTAGATAAGGAATGGCTTGCTTTAATTAATCAGACGTCCGTCGAGTCTCGATAAAGAAGAAAAAAGAAGGAGGCGGTTGGGCCAAACATCTACAGACGCACGGATTACACGGCGAGAAAGAGGAAAAGGGAAGAGGGAAAATGACCCATACGGATGGACCGTCGGAGTTTCAGTTGGTAAAACTTTCCACAAGGTTCATGATGTAGTCATGAGTTATGCAGTGAACAGGGAATTGTTCTTTCGAGTTCAAAGTGTAGCACGGGTCTCTTCCGGCTCTTCCGGCTCTTACGGCTCTTACGGCTCTTTCGGAAACCAGAGGTTTACCGTCTTAGGAAAGATATAGGAGAATTGCGATTTTACTTTCGGCCGCATACGCTTTCCCGAGGGCAGGTAATTCTATCGGCTGCCGAGTGACGCACACATCAAGAGGCACGCACCTCGCTCGTTCGTTTTTATTTCTATTTGACCAGCCCTTCCCGCTCCTCCCGCCCTCTCGTTTCCGCCAGGATATTCTACCTGGAGCTACGAGAGGATCCGCTCCGAATGTTCATCCGGATTACACGCATCGCCTCTGCACACGGGCGCAGAGAGCCAAGAGACGTCTCTCGTAAAACGGCTTTAACGCTGGCGCGAATTCTCGAAAATGCGGTATTCACCGTATGCGATTTTTCTTTTTTCTTTTTTCAATATTTTCACTCGGATCTACTCCCAAAAGGATTGAAATAAGCTCTCGATACCCACCTCGCTCTCCTTCTCCCTTTCTCTACTTTGTGTCTCTCTCTCCTTCCCTTGGAAGATGCGCCGACGGCCACCACCGCCACATTCTGCGGGATCTTTAATATTTAATGCATGCTTTTCGGTCGCAGACTCATTTTTATTCATAACTCCTCGCTGTCGGGCTTTCGCCTCCATTCTCTCGCACTTCCCTGCCGATTTGGTCTCCCTATGATTCAAGGGTTGCACTTTCGTGCCTTGCACCAGAACCTCCTGCCTCGGGATCTATTGTTCCTGCCATCCGTTCAGCATCTCGTCAGACCGCCTCGCGATCGTTGAGTTAATATTTTAATAGCCCAAACAATAAGTCTCGTTCGTCATCATTAGCCGAGGGGTGCGATGAGCTGACGAGTTGACGAGTTGATGAGTCGATGAACTGATGAGTGCGGAAGCAGCGGGGTTAAGGGAAAAAGAAGAAAGGGCTCATGCTTGGCTGCACCCCAGTTTCAGCCAAACTGGCATGGGCCGCCATGTCTTTTTCGCGCAAACCCGCGGATTATCAAGCACGTGTTTTACCTGTTTGACCCCTGCGGGCCTTTCGGTTCCCCCCTCCCATCTCCGGAGCCCCCTGTACTCCCGGCAAGTCGCACGGTTGTCATTTGAATTGATAATGGAGTTTGGTGGCGCGACGATCGCTTCCGCGTAGGACAACAATTACTTACAGAATTTCTCAAGGGGTCTTCATTTTGTTTTGCTTTGTGTCTGACGCAGGTACGGAATCAGAGTCGATCCACGGCAATGGATTCTTTTCCTGAGCGGGAAAAGCGACGGCGGCGAAGAGCATCCCTCGATTCTCCTGATCTTCTGTGAGTCTCACTTCTCTGCTTTATCTAGCTTACTTCCTTTGCGCTGCAGCTTTCCGCTCCTTCCGCGTGTCTATTGCATTTGGCTTTGCAGCTGCAGTCTCTTGGCTTGTAAATTAATCGCGTCCAATATTCCACACGGGACTCGACACTGGAAAGAAGCTTGGCACGTTTCCTAAGTCCTTTGGCGGAGATCAAAGTGCGCCGTAATGGAAGCCCAGGCGAGTCGCGAGGCGTCGTCTAACTTTTCTACGAAGGGAAATGATTGTTGCTAAAGAGGAGGATCGGCGCTGCCTCTGTCGCCGTTTCATTAAATTACGTGCCTTGCGAATTGCCTGTTTTGCCTGGCGAGACTGGATTCGCCTCTACTTTTTCACTTTGAAATTCTCCCGACACGTTTTCCCAGGATAAGTCGGATTCGCACATTTATTTTACATGGAATAATCGGGAGCATTAGCATCGGAAGCGCACGGCAGTGCAGTGGCAGCCGCCACGTGTCAAGGGGCGTCGGGACGCGAGTAGTCTGGCCCGCCTTGGCATCCGTCCATGGTCCTTCTGGCCGATATCGGGAGAATTCAAGACGAAGCGCCGCGACGGAAGCGATGCGAGCGCCACGCGTACATAGCGAAGCGTCTTGAGAATTTGCCGATTCGTCTCGCGATACGACGAAAGGGATAAAAGTTTCTCCATCCGATAGGGGCAAATGGAGTAGCTCGGCTAGCAAGGCGGTGGGGGGTCGCATAAATGAAGCGCGGCTTAAGGAGTTGCATTATTTAGGCATAAGGGAAGGTAATGCTCATGGGGAAGTACGGCTTAATGGGCTTCATAAGTTCGAATCTTTAGTCGGCGTCTCCCCTTCACTTCCACACACCCGCAAACACCTACACGGCCAAGAAGTTCGCACACACAAACACACACACACACACACACACGCCGGCAGTAGTTCGCCAGAGCTCGTATCAGTAGAGCTCTTCCCTCTCTCCTCCCTCCGGCCGCTGCCTGCCCTTTTTCTTGCGCGGCCCGCGACGGCATAATTCTCATAGCAAGCGGCGAGATTGCTTTTTAAGTGAAGTTTGTAGTTGGCGTCTATAGTCACGGCCGCGGCTCTTTCAGATTAGGGGATTAATTATTTGTGGTTCGGCTGGATTAGAGTCTCGGCTGCACGGGGTCTCGTAAGGGGTCGCGCCGGGGGGCAGTGGAGCCAAGCAGCAGCCAAGCAGCAGCCGAGCAGCAGCCGAGCACGCAGGGAAACACGGAGCTCTTACGATTTATTGGCCGACCGAAGAGTTGCTCTCGTTCGCCAGGAGGACGCTGATCGATTAATTCGGAATCGCCGGCCGTAACGAGCGGCAAAGTTACCCAAGGAATATCGATGAGGTTTGCGTCAAAGCGACGAGCCCAGTTGTATTTCCCCTTTCTCCTCCGCACCCCTCCGTCTGTCTATCCGTCCATCTACCCATCTACCCACCTACGCGTGGCCCTCGATAACGAGCACTGTACATTATTCGCGTGTAGCTGCATCTGGCTGGAAGGCAGCCGGCGACCACGCAGCTATCGCTGATCTACACTACGTACGTGTGTATACATATATATATGTATATGTATAGCTGCATGTACTCGGTAGAGTCCACCGGCCAAAACTTTGCTCTTGATTCTCAATATAATTCTATTGATCACTGATTGCCTGTATGGACGCGCGGAAACGACTACGCATTCGTATTGTAATCATCTTTTGATTGTCGGACTAATAATGGAATAATGGAATATAACGGAGACGGGGTGAGGCAGGCCCGTTTGCGAATTTACGATGCGCGTTCGGCAATATTCGAGTACTCGAATCAGGCATGCGAGCCGTCGCTTTATGAGGACGCATCGATGCTCTCTCCCATTGGGCGCGCGTTGCATTAGCAAAGCTTTCGTAAAGCTCGTCAACGTCAAACCCGCGTCGTCCGGTTTTCCGAGCTTTACAAGTATGGAATCTAAAAATCAGGAATAACGCGAGACTCTCTTTGTCGCAATGATTGCGCTGGCAGATAAAATCTCTCTCTCGTGTTACTTTTTTACTTGTTGATGCTGCATGGACCGTTGCTGACTGCGGATGTGATCAATCAATCGAGCCTAGGATCCTATGGGACACAGATATTCGAAAGTATCGTGTTTCCTTATTCTCGCGAATTTCGGATGCTTTCAGGACAGGGTCCGGTCTAAAAAGAAAGAGGACGCTGGACCGAGCGACCACGCTAGCTGCTTTGCCAAAGTTTCGCGGGGCCAACTTAAGGATCGGGCGTAAAATTGAAAGACACTGCGAACTCTCGGAAGGCTGCTGCTCCCCTAACGAGCAGAACAATAGTCGATTGTATAATGACGAGGACGGCGGGGCTTGTTCAGGAAATTTATTTCGGCCCAAGAAACAGGAGCCTGGCTCCTGCGAGAAGATGCTGCGCCAAACGCGAAAGTGCCGCTCGTTAACCGCAAAGTTTCTCTTGTCTCGTCTGCTCCTCTAGCGCAACTTTTCCTGTCAACACCCCGTGCCAGCCGACCTGCCTGCGCGCCTGTCTGGCCACGCGAGACTTGCGTAACGCGTGCCAAAGGTCACTTGATCCGAGCAGCACACGGTGGGAAGGGATGCGCGGACGAAAGGCATTCTGGGAACTCCTAATGGGGGTTGCGCTCGTTCTCGATTGCCGAATGATTAGTTAAATTTCTTCAGGTGCCGCGAGCTGCTGTGGAATTGGTTTCTTGAAGCTGGAAATCCTTTTGGCTTTTCTTCTTTGTAGTCTGCGAGTCGGTCGGATATCCGAATGAATTCTGACTATGCGGTGCAACGCTTCGTCGCACGCGCAATGAACGAACGTTCAGGTCGCCGAGGGTTGGCCGTTATTATTGCGCACTAACAACATACGAATGAAGCTCAATATACATTTTACGACTTTGAAGGTTGTAAATTTTAAATTATTTGAAGGATTGCAAAATATGAAGCGTCGTCGTATATTTCACACATTTACAACGTACACGTAGTCTTCCCGATAAACTGCATTTAAAAGAAAGTCTGTTTCCATTCCGTCTGATGCTTCCACTCGCGTAGGAACGGCTGGGACTATTAAAAACGATGCCGAAGGGAAATCCGCCGCTTAATTCATCCTAACGATAACGTCGAAAGTCCGGCGTGAGCCTTCATAAATCACGTGGGATTGAACTCCCGACTTGGCTTCCCGTATTTCAGCTGCACTTCTCGTCTTCGGTGTCTTCTTAGGCTACGCGGAGCTGCAGAGCCGAGTGCAATTGCCGCCTGTCGATCATTCGAAACGCGAGGCAGACTTGCAATCTATGCTGGATCTACCGGGGTTTAGTTGAGGGCGGCGGGAGGTGGGGTGGCACGGGGCCCGCCCTCCCCCTCTGACGCCAATACTGTCCAACCGAATGCATCAGCCAGACACACGCGAGTGAAGCTACAGCTGCGTGGTTTAGCATAACAGTGCGCGCCAAAGGAACGCATTCGAAAGAGGAAGCTGCTGCCGGCAGGAGGAAAGTATGGCACTGTAGTACAGTAAAGCCTTAATTAGGACTCTTAATTATTCGTAATTAGCACTTGATGCTGGCTCGAGGCTCTTGTAACGCTCTTCCGCGGTGGCGTAGAAAAGAATGACGAGGTAGAGAGAGAGAGAGGGAGAGGGAGGGAGGGAGGGAGGGAAGTACGCTCGAGGGGCAGAAGTGCCTCCGGCGAACATTATTCGCGTACAACTCGACTAACCACCTTCGGTGTCTCCCCGATTGCTGTCTGTAGACTCGTGCGATTCGATTTGCAAACTGCGTCCCGTGACCACCGCGCCCGAATACCGTCCGCTTAAACGTTCTCTCCGACGGCTTACATGACTCGGTAGGTTCGCACCGTCGGAATTTGTCTTCTGCAAAGCCAGTGAAAATTGTGCAAATTAGTTGCGAGACAGGATGTTTTGCGCGGGGCTTCCGACGACGCCTAAATATTGCGGAAGCACCGAGGCCTGCTGCGCCCAGGAGGACCAATCGCATCTTTCTCCTCCGTCCTGTTTAGCAGCTCGTCCCGACGTTTGTCCTTCAGAGGTGCCGCTGTACCCGCTGAATTAGTTACCCAGGCATATCGTCGAAGGTTATTTTTTGCACGTGACTCGCTCGCCGCAAAAACGGACGAATTTTCCTGGCAAAAGGGCTGCCATTAATTTCTATTAGAGCGACGCGACTCGACGCTCGCGTCGGATTTGCCGAGGACGTCCGTAGCGTTCGCTTTGCTGAACAAGAGAAAGAGAGAGAGAGGGTGGGAGAACGAGAAGGAAAGCATCGTAGGAGCGAAGCGAAGGCGGAGACGCGAAGCGAGTGGAAGAGACGTAGAATGGAAAAACAAGGAGAGAAGGTCCCTTCTATCTAGTCCGAAATATGAGAATTCATTTGTTTCCATTAATTAGCGCGCTGCGGGTTTGACAATCTCTGACGTCGCGTTCACGTGGGGCCGGCTGGCTGTCAGGCCCGATTGTCAATATTCATCACGTGGCATAAATGCAAACAGAAGCGAACGTCGCCTCGCTGTCCGCCTGCATCCAGCGACGTTTCATCTGCCCCGCTTTTCCCGTCGCCCTCTGCGAGTTAGTTTTACATTCTTGCGTGCGTGCAGCATCCATACGTGGTCCACGAGCTGTGAGAGCACGAGAGAGGATCCGAACGACTCTCGAGCAGTGGAACGGATGCGGTTCACGCGGTCGGAATCCGCGAGGAAGAAGGCAGAAGAACCGGAAATAAGGACTTGGTAATTAGTTCTCTTGCTCTTCTGACTACGCTTTGCAGTTACGAGAGACGACGCCCTCTACGTGCATCCACCAAGTGTATCTTCGGTCTACGCATCCATCGCATCCATCGCATCCATCGCACGTCCCTCCTCTCGCTAATTGGATCTTGGCTACGCTTTTGTCTTCTCGCGCAAGATGGAATCCTCGAGGATGCTGCAGGACGTTCGGCAGGTGGCCGTGATTGCGGCTCGGCGCGCCAGGGTGACCAATTAAAATAAATGAAAATTGGAATTTTTTCGAAAATTGTGGTCCAGGCCTGACGCGCAGCTGCCTCTAACCCACCCCTTGGCCACGCTGCTCCAACCACTTTGACGCGTGGCAGCTTCGCCGAAACTCGGCAGTGAGTGGCGCTTTGCGAGTTCTCAGGGCGCGCAATGGGCCCGCGGGGCACACAAGATGCTCGAGTTTACTTATCGGGCGGCTGCATCTTCGCAGAGGTTATTTAAGTTTTGCAATATTTTATCCTGTCGGGCCGCAGGATAGGCCGACGTATCGCGTTCGCGCGATGCCTAGCAGCTCTATTAGTCAGGAGCGAACCGAGCGACAGGACCGCGAGGAGAGAGCGCGTGGGATGGAGTCTCATCTCTCGCGAGATGAGTCTGCACTCGCCGTAATATCCGTGGCCAAGTAGAAGCAAAGGGATGGAATTTTTTAAGTTTTTCTGACCCGCCGAGGATCCCAGATAGCCTTTGACATCTCGATTCGCGAATTCGCCGCTGATTTATTGACGATTTCTGCAGTCCCGTCAGCTTCATCCCTTCGTCCTTTCATCTCTTCATCCCTTCATCAACGGCTGGCTGACAGCTCCGATTCTTGCCAATCTCCCGCTGGACATTCGTATAGTTTGATATCGCCTTTTTCGTCACTCAGGCCCGAGGCTATTGAGCTGAGCTCTCGATCACTGGCCTCGCATTTACCCTTCATCCCCTTTCCGTCCATCCCCCGTGAACCCATGACCTCCCACTATTTCCCTGTAACGCGCTCAGCCTCTCGCATCACGTCAAGTGACAAGCCTTTGTCACTTGCGCTTTATAGGCACACGATCGTTCAGATAATCGCACCCCTTTCGAAGCTGCCGAGCTAGGATGACGAAGGGAAAAAAATACCCTTTGTAAATGCAATGTTGTTTGCGCCGCGATACAATGCCATCCCTCTCACTCTTTTCATAGTGGCACTTTCTCCCTCTTCCTCCACCACCCACCGACGAGGCTGCCATGGACAGGCCAATGAATCCTCCCCCTCCCCCTCCCCCCCCAAAAAAACGTGTGCAAGTACCAACACTCTGCCACGCGAGCGTGCACTTGAAGCTACTTAGGCGCGCAAGAGAGCCATTAGCTATTTTTTAAATTGGTTTCTCAAAAAGTGCTCGATTGACCCCTACGATTCGATAAGGTTTAGATCGAGTGGGGGTGAGTCACCCCTTATATGTCTGTGTACGGCTGATCCACAGATAGCTGTTGGCGTTTTAATTAAAGCATCGAGCGTATTGATGCTAAGGGATGGAGGGGATAACGGCGGCGGCTGGAGGGGGGGAGGGGGAGCACAGCGAGTTAGGAGTGACGGGCGAGATGTGACAGGGGTTGGACGGGCCTCGGGGGCGAGGAGTCCAGGGTCCAATCTCCTTTGAACGGGAGATTAACGTGCTCCTTCGAATTTGTTTTGCAGATTCCACGGTGCCTGTGGTCCTTTGTCTACTCATCGAGAAGGGATTGGCGGTGGTGAGTAGAGAAACTTCCCTATAGTCTAATTCCTATCGAACCAGGGGATATAATTCCCAGAGGGACGCCAGTTACCCTTGCTCTCTCGGTTGCTTCTTTTCCTCTCTGCCCCCTTTCCCTCACTGTCTCTCTCTCTCTCTCTCTCTTTCTCTCTCTTTCTCTTTCTCTGTTTTTCATTCTCTCTCAGCACCTCTGAGAATGAGTAGGTCGTCGTGCGTGCGCGCGTCTGTGTGGCTGCCACGCTGTGTCAGGCGCGGCGACGGACCCCCCGACACTTCCGTCAGTATGGCAGCTGTCACAGGATCGTAAAGGAGCTCTCGTTCGTTCTCCGTGAAAGCTTGAGCTCGCATCCCGCAGCCAGTCCGGTTCCTGCCGGAGCCTTAAAACAAAACCCGACATTGTTGCGGCCTGTTGTCTGGAACCCGACGCGAGTTAACGACGCAATGGCGGCCACGGGAAAGCGTAATTCTGTCAGTCGCAGTGCAAATACGCGCAACACAATCCTCCCACCTTCCTTCGGCTAGCCACTTTCCATCCACCTCCCACCCACCGCTACATGCTCGCTCTCACCTTCCTCTCACTCTCTCTCTCTCGCCTTCCCTTTCGCTCGACCTCTTTCTCTCACCTAACACTTGTCCAACCAGCTACGTGGATGTACACGTGGGATCGCGACTGCTGGCTACGTAGCGGAGCACGAGACTGTCTTAAAGTCGCGTTCTCGTACGTGTACGAACCATCCGCCCCATCCACCCCATCCACCATACCAGCACCCTTCTCGCAGCATGCAAATTTACGGGGTGGTTATAATATTTTACGTCCTGGCGTAAAACTAAACGCTCAGCTACCCACCCATCCCATCCTCCATCCTTCCGCTTCTTCTCTTTTGCCTCCCACGCTATGCTCCTGCAGTTCCTCCTGTTGCGAGACTCGAAGCTCGGCCTGGCATTCATAACTATCAGGCAAATGCAAACGATCGGTACACATTCATGTCTTGCAAACTTGGGAAACGCGTGTACGTGCGTCTACAAGTAAAACCCTCTGAGCCCCAGTGGAACTACGGAGGGGCAGAGGTACGAGCCAGTGGGGCCATTTCGCACCATCCTCACCCCCTCTCACCCTCTTTCTTCACGCCGTTTTCTGTTCCTAGCACGTTACCAGCTATTCTAGATTTTTTCAGTCCCCCCCCCCCCCTCACCCCCTCCTCCCATTCCAGGGCTGGTCAAAAGTTGGCTCTCGCGAATCGATTCCTCTGTTCGATTTTATCGCTCGCTCACATTTCCGATGATGAATCGCGCTCGAGTTTTTCGCCTTTGAAATTTACGTTCGTTAGACTTTCCAAAAGAGTCGGCGACTTTATTAAAGCATCGAGCGAAAAAAGCGTGAGAGCTCCAGGTAAAGGGTGTAGAGGCGGAAAGAGGCAGGCGGGAGGCGGACAGGTTCAGAAATAAAGGGAGAAGGCAGCCAACGAGAAACCGATAACCGATACGCGCCCCTCTGGCTTAATCTGATTCCGATGGATTCTGCCAACGGTCCATTCTGCGCGAGAGTCGGGCCGAGTGTGCGGCTGCCAGAGACACAATGCAAACCCGAGCAGATGACTAGCTGTAGCTGCAACAGATACGAAGAATTGCACGGGGAGACGTAGTCTATTTGACTATTAAAAAATGCAGGCTGTCGCTGGACTCGCATATTTCTCTTGGCTCGTCCAGCCGCTTCAAAGCGGCTCCAGCCGACTACTGGTATCGATTCTCATAACAATCCTCGATTGCCTGTTGATTCGCAACCAGCGACTAGGATTAATCATTAAATAAGGCTTTTGGCAATTTCATCACTCGGTTGAATTTTACGTAAAATAATATGTTGCTTAATCTGCTCGACAGGAAATCATCGCTCATGGACCAGGAATGGTGTTTCACGTGGTCAACCTGATCGTAATGGTGCTGATGCCGATGGTGGTCATTCACGTCAAAGACTCCGGATTCAGCCTCAGTAAGCATTTTATGCTCCATTTATTTTGGCTTCGTTTTAACTGCGAGATGCCTCCTACTTTTCATCCCCTTTTCTTCTATTTTTGTATTTGCCCACGTCGCAACCTCAGCGAGCCTCACCGCAGGGAACGCGCGTAAAAAAAGCTGAAGCGACGGCGAGACGAGGAGGCAAAGGGCGGCCAGGGATTCGCCGTCGAGTTTTGTCCTAGAAGGAAGCATCGCGAAAAAAGAAGCACGTGTCTATATGTATACAAGGCGTAGCTTCGCGCTTCTCGTTCTCGGTTAAATTTACATGGAAATGTGCCGCGACGGCCGTTCCTTCCCTCCTTCCCTCCTTCTTCCTCGTCTTTTCCCTTCTCAACTGCAATAACGGACGTCACGAATAATCAAGCGACGCGTCAGGCAAGCACGTGGCCTGGCGCCTTTGTCGGGCTGCTTCCGTCCAGTCACTGTGCCACCAGCGGGTAGTCCCTGTCGAATCTGCGACTTTTACTCGTCTTTCGAGAAACGTCGCAGCTTGAACCTTAAGACGTTTTAAAGCTACTTTTACATCCTTGCTGTCTTTAACAAGAGGCGAAGGCTTTTTGCGACAGATGAGCCAACGTGGATGCAATTCCCTTCGACGATCTCCGTGCTCTGCTGGTTTCGTACTTTCGGAACAACGCGACACCGTCTTGTTGCTGCACTTTCCGATGGCTCGATACTTTCGTTGCTGATTTCTTTCCGAAAGTCCATCGTCGAGCTTTGCAGGTTCGCAGCGCGTCGACGGCGCCGCGACGATCGCTGAAAAGAAGCTGGAGAGATCAGAAACCCTATACGTGTACACAGTCGATGTGTTGGATTCTAGGGTGGAGAACTGTGCGGCGTATCGTACAGACTTATATAGAGTGTACAGGTTTGACCCGGATGGAAGTTTATTGCGAAAAACATTCAGTGCAAAGATTTGTATCGACTTCGCATCCTCCTTCTAAGCGCTTCTTAAAAGTTCCAAAGTCTGCGGGAGTAGCTTGGCTCTGCAGTAAGGTATAGCTGTATCGCGCGGCTGTTGGTCCAGGCTGTACAGCCTGGCGAATGGCGGATGCTCGAGGCTTTGCAACCTGCCTCTTCCTCGAAGCTTCCAACGGAACCTCTTGCGACTCCTATCCGCTCCAGAATTCTCATCTCCATGCGAAAGCCGACTTACGCCTTACGTTCCAATGTGCTGCGCGTTGGGACTGCTTGCTTCGTTTCCTCCGCAGTAGGAAACTGCACGACTCTTGGACGTGCGAAATTGATCCTCTCTAGAGCCAAAAATTCGTGGCGCAATTTGTGAAATTTGTGTAACTGGGAAAAATACTTGAAGCGCCACGTGAGGTCGGGTGCACCCGTCATTGTGAACACGTATCCTACACACGCATAGATCGTTTGGCTCGCTGCTCGCAAATGGAATAAGGAGCTTTCGAGTGTCAAGTGGTGCTTCCGGTATGACATTGTCAAGCGACACGTCCTCTGACATCTAGTTAGCGCAAGTCTAGTGTCTGCTGCTGGTGCACGCAGGCGATGCGAGATTCGTCAGGCGTCGGCGTCGTCGCGGACACTGAGGAAAAGTACCGAGTAGGCGGGTAGTGTGACTCAATCAGTGGCAAGTGCACGGGCGGGGGTGCGACCATGTTTCAGACGGTTTTCGGTTTCAATTATCCAGACGATTAACGAATATCTGCAGTCCGACTGCCTCGAGGCGCATAGCGGACGAAGCGAAAGCGGAGTGGAAAGGAAAATTGCTGGTGCAGCAACGCGAGGCATCGCAGCCATTCGATCGGAAGAATCCGGTGACTCTTCCGTTGGAATAAACACCGAACACGCGGCCAGTGTTTAAATGCGAGAAAATAGAAGGAAGTACTGCGAGTGAGCTGAGGCTATGAACGGGAACGCAGAGAGAGAGAGAGAGAGAGGGGGGGGGGGAGAGCGCTAGGTGGGGCAGGAAGGGACGTCGCTGCGCGAGCTGCACGCTGGCAAAACGAGTTCGGAAAGGAGCAGCGTGCCAGATTGCAACGGGGCGCAGTAGTGCATTCTGGCCCCATTGATGGGCACGCACGTAACGGAGAGCCAGAATGCCGGGAGAGAAAGAGATAGAGAGAGATGGAGCGATGGACCAATAGACGCGCAGTCGGAGTTTGCGAAATTACAGGACTTCAATTTCGACCACACTCGGCGACTGAATAGCTGCGCTTCCACGCGTGCGAGCTGCTGCCTCCCCTCCCTTCCCTCCTCTCGTCCTCATGCCGCATAGCGAAATGCGACAAAGCGAAACACGCCGCTTCTCCGGAAACTCTTTCGCCAACTAGGCGACCAGCCAGGACGCCGACTCGCGATCCTTCCACCTTGCAGCGTCCCAGCTACCCCCCTTGTCCCCTGCCTTGCGTTGCGTCTCGCCAGGCGTCATGCATGCCAAACTCAATCATTGCACAGGACTGACGCACTTTGCCACTGATTATGTTGTTGGCCTCGGCTGTTGCATTTCGTTCGCTTCCCTTTGCAAGTAGGACGACGAGTCAGTCTACCTGGCTGAGCCAGCAGAGGGAGGCAGAGGGAGGCAGAGGGAGCTAGGAAGGAGAAGGATGCAGGGAGGGAGTGGGAGACTATGGTCTTCTCGCTGCAAGGGCTTTACGTGTCTTCCGCCATTCTTCAAGCGACTCCTTGGCCTCTTGGCTTCCTGGCCTCTTGGCTTCCTGGCCTCTTGGCTTCCGAGCCTCTTGCAAGCTCGTGCCCCTCTCGAGCAAAGGTTTTTGCATTCTCCGTTGAAAATATTCAGCAAAGAGTGTTTGCACGAATTGACGTCTCGACGTTTGCTCGCGAATTAGCACACGTCCTGCATAGTGGATTTCTTTAATTTGTAATGCAAAAGGGTCCCTGGGGTCGTTTGCCCATTCGCTTCCGCTTCGTTCCGACGTAATTTCCGCTCTCTGTATAGACTCCCTTTCCTTCCCCTGTCTCCCTGTGTTTGCGCGCGACCTTCCTTCTTAGTATGAAATGCCGAGCTTCGGCTACCCTTCGGCCTTCGCCGGGTTCTTTTGGACAAGGGGACGTGCCTGATAAATATAGTGGAATCAGATCGAAAGCTCCCGAAGGATCGAGACGCGTCCGTAGATCCTTTCTGAAGTATGGACGGAGAGCCAGGAGAATTTGGCTTCTCGAAGGAATCAGCAGCGACACGCAGACTTGAAACGAGGACGAAAAGCGCGAGCTGCTCTGCGCAAAAGTTGCCTATGCGGGCCGACGTGTTGGCTGCTGTCGTTTTTGGTGCGGCTGGTGTCGGCGTTTCCTAGGCAGGCAGCCATCCAGTCACACGGTTGCCTCGGATGATGGGATACGCACACGCACACGTGGGTAGCCGCGCGGTGCTGGACACGTATTTACATGTGCAACAACGCTGGAGCCTCGCCAGCTCCCGCCGTTAGGTTAACTAGCTCGTTACAGCGAATGCATTGCGCGCCATTTACGCGAGATAATCCGTCCGAAATTAGGCTGGGAAATTAGTTCTTTCGCCAGATAATGCTCAGGAGAATGCGAGAACTCCAGAGCGACGTACTAATGAGAAAGCAGGGTCAAAAGGTTGCTAATGGACTCGAAATAATTGATAACTCGACATGCGTCTATATGATCACCTCATCCCTGTCACCTTCCGGTGCCTGGAGATGCGTGTAAACGTACGCCGTCAAATGCATGTGCTGAATCAGATGTACTGAACACGGTATGTCAGCCGTACGCCATGTTACAGCCTGCACGGCTACTCTCGAGGCGCGTGTAAAATGGGTCAGAACGGAGAAATCCATACCTGATCCAGTTAGCAGTTTCCAGCTCCCAGTCCCTTTGCAAATGATCCCTTCTGGATTTTCCCTGGATTTATCGTGCCGCGGTGCAACCGAGATGTCGAGACTGAATTGGGAGGTCTCGTGGCATCCGAGGATACCGGGAATTTCCGAAGGGTTTCGGCTAGCCAAGAATGTGCAATTCGAATGGTTCGTGGGGAAGTGCGGTTTGGGCCGCGCACCACAATGCAGCGCGCAGAGGAGCTGCTGCAACTTCAGCCGCTGGAGGGAGGCGGGGGGAGGAGGAGACGAGAGTGCGACTCGCGATTCGCCATTCGCTACTTGCCACGGCAATGGCATTCGCTGCCAAGATTCGACTTCACGCATGGCAAAGTTCGCCCGAAGATTGCACCTTTGTGCCAAGTCGAAATACGTGCCAGACGAGCAGACCGAGACGCTACCAAGGCGAAGGAACAGCCGAGGGAATTACTCAGGGCATAAGTAGCGAATTACGCGTTTCCACTGACTCGTGACCGATGGACTTTGCGAACCATTTTGGAATTTACGAGACGAACGAGTCGACAGGGATAGGCCAATTTCTTTGTAAGTTTCTCGTCTATTTATCGAGCACCGTTCTACTTCCATCGAATCTCCGCTCTGTAATCGCCCATGAAGATTTCAAGTAGCTGCGAGATGAAAAAGACTTTTTACCCTACGTCCGTTGTCTGATTCAGCGTCGAATTCGATGAAAGTAAATCTATTGCTTGCGATTCGGAAGATACTTTGTTCTGAGAATAACCAGTCTGATATTTCTCTTATTGATGGAGGGAGAGATGGAAAACGAGAAGGAAAGTCGCACAAGTCCTGCTAGGCGCGAGACGTAAATCCGTGAAAAACAAGCCCGCGCGATAATCACGCTACGCTGGCGACAAGCGACAAGCGACAAGCGGCGCACGCAAAGCGAGCGATTTTATCCTGGCGTTTCGTCACGTCACGCGAAATTCCCAGCACCGCCGCAATCACTGCCCATCACGGATTCCCAGCGATTTCAGATTTATTACTACGGCCGTGCGTGTGTCCGTCCACGTGGCTTCTCTATAGGTTTCCACGAGAAAGGTTGCAACTGGCAACTCTGCGCAATTTCCCGATAAAAATCGAAAAATCTGCCTCGCATTTCGCTCTCAAACGTTGCCAAATGGTACTTACACGGACATAAAGCCGTCGCATGATGATAACTATTGGAATCCGAGTGATGCGCTTCAGCTCAATGGCTGCGCAATGGAATGGACGGTCGGCCGATCAACTGCATTAACGGTCCTCTTTTCATACAAAAAGTGAACTAACGAAAATTATCGAAAGGAGCCGAATTACTGTTGTCGGTTTTCCGTGATGCTGATCAGTCGGGCGATGCGTGATTTTGGAACACGCTGTTGCCTTTAAAGAGAGACAAGCTGATTTACAGAAGGGACAATCTTTGACCCGAAGATCGTAAATGTGTTTAATTATGAATTGATTGATTCAAAATTTGATTGGATTTGGAAAAAACGTTGCTGTAAATTGGTTGCCCGGTACGTAAATTTCAATCTTCTAGAATATGCAGTGCGTCACCGTATTTCTTCGGAGCGCCGCAGCGTTGTTGTCTTTTGTCAACACGATCGGCGGAAGGGAGCAGAGCGAAAGAATCGAATCGGTTTGGAAGTTGGTGGCTCGGGCAGCCCCACCACCACTTGAGAGCCTCCACGGATTTATTTTTCTTCACTTTGCTTGGCTGGGTTGCTAGCGATGTGGCGTTCCAATCGATAGAACCTAATCAAAATATATCCTTCGGCTTTCCCTCTGCTCCTGAACTTGATGCACGCGTGCTGGTCGATTCACTCGGTGGGCTGCCGGTCGGGGGACGGAAGTGCGAAGGGACGTAAGAAGTCGCGATGTCAGCTGGAGGAGGGGGGTGGGGAGGGGGAGGCAGGGGTCGTTGAAAATGCGGATCGCGGCCGACGACAATGGCCCAGTGGAAAACTAGCAATTCCTCGGGAAACTGTCGGAGAAAATTGAGAAACTATTTTCACGCTGAAACTTCTTCTTCTATAGCTGCGTTCCGATACAATGCAGGAGCTATCGGTAAAACATGAGCGAGCACCGCCAAACTTCTTTCGCAGTTTCGATCAGAAGCGAGTGCCGGGGAAATAATGTACGTCAGCCAGGAGCTGCTACCAAAGTAGCAGCCAAGCATAGAAAATACTGCTCTGCTTATCTTATTTCCTTCTTTCACTTTTGCAATCTATGGAGACTTTCCGAGCTCTGCTGCGGAGCGTCTCTTGTTCTTGCCGTGGTCCTGCAGCCGAGGCCAGTCGAGGATTAGCCTGGGGAATTGGGAGGCAACGGGAAGACAGAGCGTCAGGAGTCGGAAGTCCTGCGAGCAGGATTAATAGTCAACGTCATAGACTAACTGGGTTCGTTCCGTGGCGGCTAATAACTCGGCGAAGGGTCCTTCTTCCTCGAGGAGTCGGCCTGAAATGGTCAGTGCCGACTGGAAGGATGTTAAAAGAAATGACGGTCATCCCGAAGCTTTCCCGAGTCTTTTGCCAGCCCGAGGAGAAAGAAGCGCGCGTGCTTTTTCCCTGAGCGGCGGCCCGACGGATTCATGAATTCGTTATCGCGAGGGATAAAAACTGCGGCGACCTAAAGGGAACGCAGGGCTGCCAGTATAGATTTGTCGCACGTATCGGAACAGCAATGTTTAATGCATGTCACGCAATTTAGTCATTTAGCAATTACGGCCTTTCCAACGCAAAAGTTCTTTCCAAGTTCACACGCTGGCACGCAGGTTGACGCAGGTCCGCCGCTGTGAGCCTGTAGGGTCCAATGCATTGCAAGAGCGCACACTTGGCTTTTGCTTTGACTTGGAGAAAATCGCTCGACCAATTTCCTGTAATTTCTACAGTACATTGTCCTGGCATTACGAAGGCGACAGGAAGAGTCGCCATGGCTGACAATGAGCGCAGGGACGCAACTACCTGCTTTCTACTTGGAAGCAGCCCATAAAGCTACGACGGAGAAAGTGTCCCGAGAATGGCGATTGACGTTATTTAAGTAAATTCGGCGGAATTGCCCCTGGGGGGCGCTGGAACGTCTTGCGTTGCGCGATTTAATTAAGATAGGAACAATACGCCAGAAGAAAAGTGAGCTCGTTGAAAGTTAATGGAAATATCGGAAAATATAAAAGTCCACGCGACACCGCATAACAACGAGAGCATTTCTGATATCATAATGCAAATTCTCCCAGGGGAATAATTAAGCCCCTGGTCCGGGATGAGACCCGGTCTCGTCTCGAGCAGCCTCACGTGTTCCCCTCGCGTCATCGGCTCCCATTCTCTCTCTTTCCTGTCCTCCTCTAGATGTATTTCAACTCCCACGGAGATTCTTCGAGCTGACGTCGGTCGCGACCTTCTCGGCTGCGTCGACTCGCACTTTTCCCACGAAATTGAAAGTTCCTTCTGTCGACGTGTGTTTCAGTCGGCGCCATGTACGTCTGCATGCTCTACGCTATGCTCTTCTTGAAGCTCTGGTCCTACGTGCAAGTGAACATGTGGTGTCGCCTGAGCAGTCGAAGGAAGAGCACGTCCCAGGGAAGAATGCGTCGGCAGTCGCTCTCCTACAACAACCTGCAATGTAAGTAGAAACTGGTATGTGCGGCCGGAGCCTCCGTGGGCACGTTTTGCGAATTTAAAAGACGCAGAGGCGGCGGCAGGGGTGGGCAGGGGTGGGCAGGGGTGGTGGACGGACTTGAAAATAGACGGATCAAACGGATGGACGGAGGAAGCAGGAATGCGAGACGCGAAGGGAGTCAAAATAATTTCCTTCCAATTTAAATCGTCGATTTGTCTCTCCTCTATTTCCCGTGGGTATCGATTATTCAAACGGTGACCAAAGTCGAATTACGATCCGCCATCCCAATAGACTCCACGTTCCATATATTAAAAGAGGCAAGAGGTCCTTCGTCGCTGGCACGTTTCGCCATTCGCCGAGTGACTTACCTACTGAACGACTCGCTGCGGGACGTTGACGTCGTCGCGACGCCTGTTCACGCCAACCGACGTCCACCTTGTCTCTTGCTGCTAATCTAGAGGAGGGCATCGGCACTCTTTAACGCATCACACGACAACGCTGGACTGCAGCTGGATTCAGCTAGAAGGAATAACGCATGACGCTGCGCGGAATGAGGCAGCTGCAGTGGGGTTGGAGGGGGCAAGGGGGCAAGAGGGCAGAAGGGCAGCCACAGGGCCGACGAAGCTGTCGCAGGGAGAGATATGAGCAAACCTGGCTAGAGGAGTCGCGTGCCTCGGCGCCATTTGCCCTGATGAGTTTCTCGAAAGGTCTCACCCTCCTCGTCCTGCGTTATATTCAGGCGCCTCGACTCCACGTCAATCTCGCATGGGAACTCATCTTCGCGGGCGCTCGGTTACGAGTGGTTACGAGTGGTTACGAGTGGTTAGAAGCGTCAGCGCGTATCGTCCAGACACGGTAATTCGGCCTGGATTTCCCGTGGCTTCATTTCGCTGCACGTGCACGCGAGTACGAAATCGCCATTAAGACCGTCGTTCGCAAGCCCTGATCGTTGAGACAATCTGCGACTGTCGGAGGGTTAACATCGGCTCTCATCCCTCTTCCATTCCTCTGCCAATCGGGGTTCAAGGCAACTCGACACACGAATACATTTTCGCTGCAATCTCTTTACGTCCCTCGTGTCACGTTTGCTTTGGATCTCAGCAGCCGAAGGACGCAGTGACACGTTGTTCTTCTCTCTAAATCGCTGCCGAGGGTGGCGTGACTCGAGATGGTCTTGTTAGCGGGTAATGGCGACCGTGGAGGTGTTCGGTAAGGGCGGGTGGTGGAAGTAGGCGGTCCCCTTTGATGAAATAATTTTTCTTTTTTTCAATCACGCCCGCCACTCTGTGACCAACGTAATTTCCCCCCCTGTGGCAAGGGATGTTAAGGTGCTTAAGCCACCACCGCCTGGTTCCAAGCTATCAGGCTCTCTCAGGAACTGCGGCAACCCCCTTGGCCTGGCTGTTCATATATCTTGGAATGGCACAGGGAAGACGCGACGACTCTCCCAAATTAATCCCGCGGTCGTGCCTTCGCGACCCCCTTTCTTCCGGGACAATTGGCGGCAATTTTCAGCCGGCAATTCGGAGGCCGGCAGATTGCCGCTCGATCTCTCGGCTGCTCGCAGCACGTGACTTGCCGTGCAACGTGGATTTAGACCTAAATGTCCTAAAGCTCGAAGGCTGCTGCCACGTCGGGGCTCCGTGCGATTGAGTCCTTAGCAGGCAAAGCTACCCCTTCGACCTCCCATCTAATTGTACCGTTATGTGCCCTGCGAGGCAGCTCTACGTTTCTACAATGGGCAGTTTATTCTGTCCTTTGAGATTCTGAAAAATTGGAAAATATTTCTACAGGATTGGAGCTCGCGAAGAAAATCCTAATAAGTAGCACGGGAGTTTTCAAGGAAAACAAGGGTGCTTTATATTCGAAGCTCCTTCAATGGGCACATTCGTGTCGTCTCTCATTAGCATGGCAAATAAGGAAGCTGCTTTTTTTCAATTATTTTTTTCTCCTTCGCAGAGACACTCTAATGTTTGCGCGCGACTTGGGAAAATTTGGCGGAATTTCATTTGCCCAAATTCTTAGGGTTTATTACGCGGAGTCTAAGGTCTGACGCCGAAGCTCGGTGCTCGTTTGCCTCCTCGTTCAATTGGCGAGTTTACACGGCTAGGAAGGATCAGGACGTCGTCCGGGAAACATTTAGAAACGGGAAACGGGACGAATAGGGGAAAGCGGAAGCTGAGACTCGACCTGGAAAGAGATCGATTTCTGCTTTGCAGGAAGAAACGAGGGGTGGCGGGACCGAAATGCAAGCTTATTTGAATTCCAGATTGGATTATCTATCGGATTTGGATAATTGAAGGAATTCTATCAGTTATCCCTGGCGTTGGCTAGATTAGATGCAGATGCGGATGCCGATGCGGATGCTGATGCGAATCCAAATCCGTCCTCGAGTGAAACTGCAAAGTCGCTTACTCGAGAATATCCATTTCTTTAGTTTCGATTGTGAGCCGGAAGTCGACCATTTACATCTCTTTCACTTCGCTCGTGCTTTGTAATTCTATTGTCTCAATCGAGCGAATCATCGCAAGACTAAGCGCCTCGACTGGAAGGTCGTGCGCGGGCACCACACGCCACCTTGAAATGACGACAATGGAGTCGTAAGCCGCTCTTCTCTCCGCTTCTCCATCCTGCGTTCTACGTGCCTTCGAGGTCTTCCTCCCCTGTTACGTCTCCCGGAAGGCTCCGACGGAACTGGATTCGAGAGCATCCCCGTCTGTCTTTCCCCTTTTAACTCCCGACTGCCCGCCTGCCCGCCTGCCCGGAGGCAAACACAGAAGGGGAGTTATGCGTTTTCCTTGATAATAATTCGCGTCGTTCGACTCGTTCGTATTCGAACGATGTCATGAATTATGAAGCGCCTCCTGGGCTTATTACATTTCGGCATCTCAATTAGGCAGTGATTCTCTTTTTGCAGCCTCGGAAGTTAAGAAAAATGGAAACTCGACTGCAGATGCGATGGATGAGAAAAAGGATAGCTCAGCCCTCGTCCAGTACCCGGATAACCTCAACCTGGCTGATCTCTACTATTACATCCTGGCGCCAACCCTTTGCTACGAACTCAACTTCCCCAGGACTCAGAGGATCCGAAAGAGGCAAGTAGAGCGTGCGTCGATTAGAAAATAGCGCAAATAGCCACTGCCGGTACCTGAAACTGGTCCTTGGACTCCGACATCTTCCCTTCGATTCTTCGTGGCTTTGGAGATCCTGAAGTTCGATATTCAGATCGAACCGCGGGGAAGGTGCACAGGGAATGCAAAAGCTACTCCCGAAATTGGATTTAAGTGGGCTATTGTTGGAAATGCAGAGTGAAGAGAAAGAAGAAGAAGAAGAAGAAGAAGAAGCAGGAGGGCTACGTGGAATCTGCTGCTGATATATGTTAATTCTGTATTCTCTAACATGCCTCAGTTCTGTTTTACTAAGAACAACTCAGCGCAACCCCTAGGTGATACGGGTTGAGCCCTCTGGGCTCGTACGGGCTGCGCGTACAGGTAGGTTACGTGTCTTCCTGGTGTAGGTTAGCCTCTCGGTAACTCTGTGACTCTGCAGAGTGTAGCTCGATGTATACTTTCTTTGGCCCTGCACCATTGCGCATTCTCTCTTCAATCTTCTCGGAAAAGGTTTCAGTCCTCGCGATAAGACGCTCGCTGCACGCAAATATACGCTTGTATGTGCTTTTGGCTCTTTTTGCACTTTAGCCTAATAACGAGTGGGAGCGATGGACCGACAAAGTCCAAAGCGACTTTCATCATCGTCATCACCACATCCATTTGACGCACTTTCGAATCGATTTCTGTCGACGTCGATGTAGAACGAAAAGTTGTTGCAGTAAATGCAGGAGTGAACGGGGATAACTATATGTACTGGTAAAAAAAAAGCTGCAGCCTTAATCCGAAAAACGTGGAGTGAGAACCAAATGTGAAAAATCGTTATGGCAAAAATTGTAGGTGAAAGCCGCTTAAAGTAAAAAATGGCACGCGAAAGCCCCGCTGAAGCGATGCGCTGGGTCTCTCGTATAAACTGACGTTTGCAAATTGATACTACAAATAGATACACTTTGAGCTCTTTTCAAGAAGAGTTACATTTATAGCCGGTTTCGCCAAAGTCAACCGAGGTTTCGCTATCGAGATTAGCTAATCAGATCCCGAATTGCCGAATATACAGGCATCTGATTGGCTAATAATATTATCGGTTAAACTCGATGAAACCGGACATGAGCCATTGGATCGATGGCGTCTGTGGCATTTGACCTCTTACTTATTTACCCTAACCAAATCTATCTTTCTGTTCAGGTTTCTGATAAAGCGCATCCTCGAGGTTCTTGTGGGCTGTCAAGTGGTCATGTCTCTCTTCCAGCAGTGGATGATACCATCTGTGAAAAATTCTTTGATACCCTTCAGCGTAAGTTTTATCACATTGTTATAATACTCGTGAAGTAAAAAACACATGGATTGCAAAGTCTTTGCCTTTAAACACGATGGCGCTTGGTGCGCTTAAACTGCACTTGTCATGTGCATAAAACAGCCGAACGGTCGCACAGCACAAGCAGAGACGACGAAGAAAAGTAGGCGTGAGAATAATGAAGTGAAAGGCAAACCACGGAATGGGGAAGAATAGGAAGGAGGGCTCGAAGGGTAATTGGATTTCGGCAAATAGGGGCAATCAATCTTTGGCTAATAGGTGAGTGGATGTAGAATGCCGGAACACGGGAACAGTGGAACCGAGGAATACGGGAGTACAGAAACGCAAGAACCTTGTAGTTCCATAGTTGGAGTTCCAGGAGCTCAGGACTTTGCTCTCTCACTCCCCCTACCACTCGACCCGATAACAATGCTTTTGTAACGAGCACACGCGGGGAACCATATTAGGTCTTAGCGGGGCAAAACGACGCATTCTTAGTTTTCCCATTCAGCCCTTCGAGCTCCAAGAAGTGAGGTGCGTTCGTCGAGGGATGGATAACCGTGCAAGTCGAACAAACATAAATAGAACACGGCCGGCACTATTCCGCGGAGAGGGTCTTTGAGGAGTCTCGAAGAGAGGCGCCCGGATAATTGCGTGCTCGTTAGCGCGTACATCGACGGAAAGTCAAAGGGGGTCGCCTTCGCACAGGGTGGCAAGGTGAGCCATGGTCCTTTTAAAGTCTCCAGGATTATCGGAGGGTCGGACACGAGGATTTCGAGAGAGAAGAAACGAACAGACAGAGTGGAGGAATTCAGGCAGGTTCACACGTATACGTAGCAGCCGAGCCGATATCCAATTGACGCTCCAGTATAATTATTTAATCGATCGATTGGACAAAGTCTTGGTGAATTCAAGGGGAGCGATCGCTTTGCGTTTGGTCAATACGCGACGTCGGCGTCGGGTCGCTTGACTCTCGGGTTCTTTCACCTTGGAATCGTCTCGTGGATTCATTCCAACTTCCTGTCGACTCCCTTGACTGGATCCGGGATTGGTGCTGCAGGGATGGTGCAAGGGCGGTGCAGGGATCGCAGTGGTGACGGAATCACAGCACCAATTTATCTAGGAAATGATCATCTTCGCGTATCCACGCTTGCTCTCTTACTCGTGTATTACCAACTTTGAATTTTCACTTGTCCTCGCTCCTCCCCCCTGCGCATCGTAACTTTGACTCTCGATGGCTTCTTGTTCCTTGGCACTTGCCTAGCAATCCAATATGGAGTCGCTCGGTTGGAAACGCTTAATAATGTCGAATGACAGTAGTAAGCAAAGTGCCTAATCGCGAATACGCGCCGGAAAGTTCCACGGGGTAACCACTTCCGCCCGCCCCCCCCACCACTCGGCATTCTCTCTACTCCATGAACGCTTCCAGCCTCCGTCTCCCGATGCCATTGACGATGCACAATGGTCCTCCTAGTCTCTCGACTAGACTCGCGTCTCCCAGCATGCGCTGCTCCTGCCAATAGAATTATCAGCGGAGCATTATCTTAACTATTGCGGAATCGGGTGGTTCTTCCTGGAAACGTGTTTCCACGCTGCGGGCGGTCTACTCGATAGTCCAGGGGATAAATGTTTCGGATCCCACGAAGGGTGTGCAGCCATACATAGAGGGTTGACTGTGGAAAACGGGATGAAATATCGCATCGATTTCCCATCTAGCACACTAGGATAACCATAAGACGCTGAGCGTCGCTAACCTGGATCTGTGGGGGTGAGAGTCTCTCTCTCTCTCTCTAGGATGGGTTGCGCAAGAAAAGTTTAACTCCTCCTGAGGTACATTGATGGGATACGTGAACACACGCGAATGCCCGAACGCAACCATACGCGGACTGCTTTTATTTGAGGTTCTATTCCCTCCCCCCTGTGAACGGCTATTTTTTGCTGCATTCCGCATATCTCGCGTGCAGCCGCCCCAGAAGGAATTCACAGTCTATCGGATGCTGTTTTCTCGGCCCTCTGGCACCCCTGTGTCGTTGCAGTGTACTGCGGGGGTGTGTTGAAATATGGCGGTGTAAAAATGCTCTCGCCAAGCTGTTCCCGTCGCCAGTCGTCCCTTTCCGCGCCCCTCTAGCCCCCTGAGTGCCTCCTCTCCTCTCCTCTTCACTCTTCTGCCCGACCATCCCAAAGCAGCGCCGATCCCTTCCGGTGTCCTCGTGGCACGCAGTAAAATTATCGTCGCGCCACTGATAACTTTAATGGCGACGTGCCGGCCCATCAAGCACAACTCTCGTCTCATTCGCACATTAATTTATTACTCGGTAATTAACAGAAATACCGTCGCTTTATTGACCGCAACGCGAAGAGGGTTGCGCTTTCATCTCTCGTATAGACGCGTAGGGGGGGCACACATGCACACGCACACACACTCACAAACACTCACGCCTCTTCCCTTTCGACGCGCATCCTCGCGCGAATGTGACTACGTGACTGTTTTATTTGCTGAATATGTAGAATAAATGGAGAAACGTGAAATTTCGTTAGAATATTCGAATCCAGAGACAAATATAAAATTGTATTTAAAGCTGCCGGCTATCCGTCCCAAGGTACATCTGTAAGGGACTGCTACTACTAGACAATACATTCTGTACTACCGTATAATGTATACTATATATACATACCACATATTTCTATTCCTTTCTCTTATTATTCCGTCACCGTTTCCTTCCGTGGTCCCATTAAATGTATTCGAGATTTATTATTCGATCTTGTCTCGTACAGGATTCCTACTTGCTGTCCTACAAAGATCCGCTTACAGTCGGCGCGCTTCTTCAACTTGAGTAACTGCCCCACGTGAACACAAATATATATATACACATTTTATGTAAAAATCACCTGATCGTTACAACATTTTGGCTTTTCCTCCGAGAATATTTCATCGGGATTCCAGGGTTTTCGTAAGCCGTCTCTGTACTTTGATTATTCACGAGCGTCTTGCGATTGAAATCAGTAAAAATTATTTCGTTTGAAATCGAAGAAATGAATGAAATCGCACTGATATTGTGCCAAGTAACATATATTTGAAGGCAACTCATCCTGCGTAGAATCGATCCACTGAATCCACTGAATCCACTGAATCCACTGAATAAAGACTGCAGCCTTCCACAATCGTAGGTGGACGTAACAACCCCTAACCTAACCTAACCTGAGCTAGGTGGTAGCATGTTCCGTCCGAACCGACAGAGTCTCCGTCGGCCAACTGCTCCTGGTATTTCCTTTACTCGTCGCTTCGCTGCTTTTACTTCGGAACAAAATACTCGAGATCCTTTGCCGAGTGCTCTTAATTTTATTTATCTTGTCGTTTCGTTCGTTTCGTTCGTTTCGTTCGTTTCGCCTGGATTCTCGCGGGTTCGATTCCTTGGAGCCAGTCGATCCCCTTTTTAGTCCTCCTTTCGGACCTCCTTCCAGTCGCTGTGCGCCAACCAAGCAACCTGATCGAGTATGCAAAGCTGCAAATCTTTCCTCGCTAGTCAAAATAAGAGATATTATAATACGTAAAGTGCGTAAAGAGTGTTCATCTATTTCGTTTTGTTACTCCCTTTTTCCCTTTTCGTTCTTCTTTATCTACTGTCATCGAAGAACCCGAAGAAAAAGACAAAGAGCAGATTGAAACTCCAGAGTGACTACGAGGGGACTGAGAGGCGAAGAAGGAGGTTGAGGGTGTCAAGGCAATAGGGGGAGGGAGTACCGATCTGTACAGTCGTTTCAAAGAGCTTTTGTCGACAGAGACCAGGCCCTTTCTCACTTTTGGCTTATTATAACCCTTTCTGGTGCGTAAGACTTCTGGCTGGAATCCTTGTATTTTTTCTATTTCCCACCCCCTGCCTTGCTTCCTCTACGCTGCTACTTTCGTTGCAAAAGCATAAATTAAAGGAAAAGAACGAAGGCTGGAATGGTACGAGTATTTGGAACTTTGTTAATATTTCATCTGGGCTCTGGCAAGCCAATCGCCTCCCCCCCCCCCCTCCCTCTCCCCGACGCAGGTCTATTTCAATTTCAAATATCAATTATCAGACATTCCTTACGAGACACGAGTCCCATTCGGCAAACACAGAGTCTAGTGGTTTTTCTATTGGCTGTCGGGAAACAGCAGGCTGTTTGTGTTAGTCGACAAGAGAGACGCCGTGAGACGTCGACTCACGGAGACACAGGGCGATAGAAGCATTGGAGGGAGGTGGGGAGGGTGTAAATAGAAATAGACGAAGGTGAGGAAAATGAGTATCGCAGCTCGGGAAGGGATTGTTTCCGTTGAACACAAGGATGCAACGCCTGGTACGTAACGCAGGTTGCGGCAGGGGATGGTCAGCGCTACGCAGGGGGCGAAGGAAAGTCTAATAGGATAAACGGAAGAGACATGTCGCTGAAAAATGGGCTGATCCAAAGCCAGAGACGTCCAGCGTCTCAAAGAGGCTCAACCGCTCCAGTCTTCTAATAGGCATCTCGACATCGTCCCTTCCCATCTTCGACTGCTCGCACCTTCTTTTCAATTCCATTCTCAATCTCTTGGTGCTGCAAGTTGCTCGTGAATCGATAGAGACACTTGAGATATTTCGAGTCGCGCTACTTATTGCGCCACTCAGCGACAGCTGCCTCCGTGATCTCCACTTATCGGCAGCACCAGTAAGGCAAACCCATTTTCCTCGTGCATTCAATTATGACCTGTCGCAAATATCCGTTTGAATGGAGCCAGTCTTGGAGACCTTTTAAGTACGTCCTGCGAAGCGTGTTCCAGGACAGGGTCAAAGGTAAGGAAGGTGAAGAAGGTTACGCGTCGCTTCGTCCTTTCCTTTTCATCGCGCAACTCATTCACGCGTCTCCTGTATTTTTTTCTCGGCATTTCATTGCGTTTCTCTCTATTCTTTTTCTCCGATATACTTTTTGCTCCGTTCCTTGTTTTTCAAACGGATGATCCTCCCAGTCGTCTCACTCGAGTTTAATATCGCAGGGACTCTAACGCAGTCCTCTTCAGCGCCCTCCTGATTCCTTCTATGCCCAGTGCACCTGCAACTCGATATAGAGAAAGGTGTTTTAATAACACGCCTATATACGTAGCAGGAGAGAGAAGGAAGGAGGAAAAATTCTCTGGGAAATTTGTTCCTCGGCTTACGAAGCGGAAGTGAAGCGAGCTGAGATGGATCAGCCTACTGGTAGAACCACGCAAATGTATGCCCGCGGCTCGCACCACCCTCGGCTGCCTTTGGATGTCCTTTCGCGCTCGTGCTTCTTCCAGGGATCCTTCGCGTCGAGGGGTCACTCGGAGGGTCGCTTGAATGCTCGGCGAGTACGAGGAGAATCGGAGAGAAATAGAAGACAGAATTTTTGCCAGTTGACGCTCGGCGAATCTTTCGCGTGGCTACAGGAAACCTCGATGCTGTAGCATCTCGCGCAGTCAAGATGGTTGCGTGAGAATACGCGTTGCGCTCAATTAGAATGTTTACTTCTCCCTGTTGGTGTGTGGGTGCGAGTGTGAGTCCCTTGGCGAAGCGTGTCAGCCGTTCGTTCCCCCTCATCTCACCCCCTGCTTGAAACCCTTTTGTCTAGTGCGCTTAGCTCACGAAGCTAAACCACTGCCAATTCTAAACTACCCCTAGCGCACCTGCGTTACACACACACACACACACACACACACACACACACCCTTCCGTCTTCGTTCCGAGGTATTTACCCTTTGAATTTCATCCCTCTTGTTTATGTTTCAGAACATGGACGTTGCAAAGGCGTCGGAGCGCCTCCTCAAACTAGCGGTAAGTTTTTTGCTCTTCCACTTTGAGACAATATTTGCTGACGAATCTCAGAGATCAATTTCCAATTTCCTGCGAATTACACGTCCTACAGTGTGTAGATTGAAAAGTTTCAGGAACCTTTGTTCGCACTTAATGGAAACTTTTTCTTTATCTTGGCTCCCTCGCTGGCCCCGTGCAGCCACGCAGCAGCATTGGCTGCGTATCGGATGATAATGACGCTTTAGGGTCGATGGACATGACGACTTTGCTGCAGGCCGAGCGAAGCGACAGCAAATTCTGGCGTATCGACTGTCTGGTCCGGGGAAATCGACATTTGAATGTCCATTAAGTGATCTCGGAGTTGTCATTGCAGCGAATACCGAAGAGAACGTTAGTCGCGCTGCTTTCAAAGAGATGCCGAACGAATTCGCCGTTGCAAACCGAATAGGTTGGTCCAAGGCGAAAGTACACAAAGGAGATGGGAGAGCTGGAGGCAAAGTGGAGGAAAATGACGGAGGAGCAACAGCATCTACCGTGGTTCCATCCACCTGGCAGCACGCAGCGCCACAGGGACGACCCCTGCGTCCTGTCGCTTTAATGTATTCCTTATGAGAATTCCGAGGGTCAGTTGGATCAATATGGATCCACGCGGACTTGGTGCATTTCAACTGTAGTATATGTACATACATACAGGTGGAACATAGCAAGACATTTGCGCCGGGTGGAGGGGTGGCGACACGCGGGAGGTGATATGCACGAGCAGCGAGAGAGGGAAGGAACCCCTTTGCCTTTTTCGAAGCGTGCTTGCCAGAGGGGCGGGGGAAAGAGAGGAGAGGAGGGGAGGGGAAATATGGTTCAAGGTTTAGAGTCTTTGTGGTATTGGCGACGCATCTCGACGAACGTTTCTCGGGACGGCCAGCGGGTATTCCTTTGGCGAAACGAAATTAAAAGATCTGAAGAAGTTTTCCCGTTTAAAGGAAGAAGGCGGAGGGTAGGTAAGGCCCAAGACCTCACTTCCCAAGTGCACAGGAGGATGGCTCGCGACCGAGGAAACTTGACCGCACCTTTGTGTCGGCAACATTATTAAGTCCTTTGCGATGTAGCAAAGGGCTGACGGGAACATGTGGCGCGTGTTTTGGCTTCGCTTCACTCGACTCGACTCCACTTTAGCCCAGTCGACCTCACTCGACTTGCTTTCGTTTGCTTTGCTTTGGTTTGGTGCGCGCAATCCCCAGGCGAGATACCAGCATCCTCTCGAGTCAGCCTGCTGGACCCGCCTGTACCCGCCTGAATCCGCCATTGTGGTAGGAAAGGCATTCGCCACTCCCTACCAACTAAACAGAACCGAAATAACTTTCAAATTCTTTGGAGTAGCGATGAGTGTAAATTGAAAGGGCTCGCTCTCCTCCTCTTTCTCTCTCTTTGCTCAACTCTCTTCACTTTCTTTTCGTCCATCACTTTCAAACCCATTTACAGCGCTTTCACTAGGACTCCTCTTTGGCTGCATCCGAAAGGCTCTCGATATTCAGAGCGAAATTAATCAGAGAACGGTGGCCTGTTTTGTACGTCCCGATTAACAACACGCAGTTACATCGTGTTACCGAGGGCCTCGGAGTAGATGGAAAAGGAAGGAGATAGTGAATGTGGAGGGTAAATTTGAGGGTGGGAATCAAAGCAAAAATTACATGAACATTGTAGGGCTCTTTTTGGATGCTTTTGGATCCTTTTGTACAAGCCAGGCTAGTCAGCAGCATAAGAGGTAAAATCACAACGTGCTTCGGCTCAAACAGCCTCGATTAAGTCAACAAACTAGATGTACGAGGTCTGACGGGATATACTATATTTAAAATTGCCAAATCTGCTAAAGGTTCGCGATCAAAGAGGCAAAATACCCACGCAACACGTAGGATGCAGGGCGACGTCCGCCTTCTTCGGGGACCAAATCGCCTCTGCGAATCAATCAGAGGAATTCGCTGACTTTGCCAGTTTCGCATGGACTCCCTGACAACATGATCGACTCGTTAATTCGTATTGGGAAGGAATGATCGAGAATGACACGTAATGGAGAGAGACACGCAAACGTGCACGTTTCGAAGCATCGCGGCTGCCCTGCATTAGTGTGCGTCTGCTCCGCGACTCCGACAAAGAGGGAAGCCGAGCGCGCCGAGTTATCGCGAAAATCATAGGCGAGTTTACGATGCATCTGATTGTAGGTATCGTGGTCGTTGGGCGAGCGTTGACACGTTGGCGGATAGCGTTAGATGATGCAGATAATGCAGATAATAGAGGCGACAGGCGATGATGCACGATGGACAACGACACTCGAGCGGATTGACGGAATTTCGTTTCGATGTTCGCAGATTCCGAATCATCTGATGTGGCTGTGCTTCTTCTATCTGTCCTTCCACTCCTACCTGAACCTCATGGGCGAACTCTTGCACTTTGCGGACCGGAACTTTTACGGAGACTGGTGGAATTCCAACAACATTGATACTTTTTGGAGAAGCTGGAATCTGCCGGTCCATCGATGGGCTATACGGTGAGTGTGTCTTGTGTCATTGGGCTCTTGTTACGTCATATGCGCCCAGACAGATTCCATTTCCAGAATAAATATTACGTGTCTCCTGCTACATCCAGATTCCATCGGGGCAACAAGTTTTTTCCATCCAAAAGCATTTCACCATTTTCCCAAGTTTCTGCGTTTCTTTTCTGTTCCCCTTCGGCTGCTCAGGCGCGACATCAACAGGGGTCGCCGAACGTGGAGCAGGAACCGTTTGGTGCCCGCATGGAATGAGGAGGAGAGGAGGCGGGGGGCTTGGAGGCTTCAGAAAGTTGTCATTTTTCGAAACCGTTAGGAGGTTTAATTGACGTTCTACCCTGCACCCGCGCTGGCAAGGGAAACTTCGTTAATGAGTTCCCCGGTTTAAAGAAATTTAATTACATTTTTCACGGAAGCCACTCTCACCGCGGGGCCGTCGCACGAGATTAACCGAAATTTCCGAGGTGCCAGAAGACTCGTCCCGACGAAGCCTTTAACCGTTCCTGGCCGCGCGCCATTCTTGCAAATCGCAGTCGCTTCCCAATAGTTTTAGTATTTGCGAACTTTTTCACTGAAAACTGTCCAAAGCCGACCGAAGGCTCAGACGTCCAGACAACCGAAAGGAAAAGGAACGTTGAATTCGCTGGAGGCCGAGCTCGCGAGCGTTAATTTCCACGGTCGGGCCTGCGGGAATCGAAGACGGGGCGGGACGTATCAAGTCGCCAGATATAATATTCGAGGACGCGAGGAGAAGCGACGCCGAACTAAGAAATGGCGAGGCCCAAGGAGGAGCATCGGGCGCAGAGACTGGCGCGGAGCCATGCAACGCGAAGCCCCGAGGAAGAACGGAGGGAATCTTGGAGCCGGCCTTTCAGCAGTGTAATGGGAAAAGCCGATACTCGTCGCCCTGGCGCACTTAATGCTCTTTATTCCAGATCCTTTATAATGGCCGCGTAATGGAACGTCGCATTCGAAATGGCTGTGGCCGATGCACGCGTGAGCCATTCAATCTCCATATATCATTTCCGAACTGCCATCATTCGCGACAACAGCCGAACGCCTCTCTGAGAGCATTCTTTTCTTCAAAAGATTTTATCCATATTGCTTCAGGCATCTTTACATACCAATCGTGGCGATGGGCTACGGGAGGTCTACTGCCAGCATCACGGTCTTCTTCATCAGCGCCTTTTTCCACGAGTATCTCGTCAGCGTGCCGCTCAGGACATTCAAAATTTGGGCTTTCATGGGCATGATGGGACAGGTGAGATTAGCTTAATTACCTAACCGCCCGAGCAAGGCAAACACATGGAAATCTTGGACTCTTTCAGATCCCTCTGTCCGTCCTGAGCAAGTTAGTGGAGAAGCATTGCGGCGCCCGATGGGGAAATATCGTCGTCTGGTCGAGTCTGATCATCGGTCAGCCACTTTGCATCATGATGTACTACCACGACTACGTGGTCACCCACTTCGGCGAGACTCTTCTCGAGGACTACTCGATCGTCTAGGTCCAGGCTCTCTCGGAGGCTGTGCGACCCTCGCCAGCATCCCGCACCATCCTGTTCAGAGTCCCCTTTACAGTTTGCTCATCCTGCTCCTCCCGATGCCCTTGATCCGCCAATTCCTTGGATACCGAGAGGATAGAATATTTTTGTCAATTTACATGGCTTTCTTACGCTGTCTAAGTAAGATACGTATGCTCGATCAACGCGACCAATCACGAGAATCTTGACTTACGGGAATTGATCCGATTTCTTCTCAATATATTTTTTCTCCTTTATTTCCCCCGTCTAATGCCTCCCACCTGTATTATTTATTTATCGCGCGCAAATAGAGTCAGAAGTGCCTTACTTCTATGAAAAGCAAGAACTCACCGCCCGATCGATCCTGCATCCCATTCTTGCGATGCAGAATGCATGCTTTATCTATAAGATGGATCCTCCATCTCCCTCTATTGTACTCTACCTATATATATATGTGCAAGTGATATATAGGTAGAGCAGGAGAGAGACGTATGTATCACGTTGGTAGACGTAAGCAGATGGAAATACCCTACTTCGCCGAGGCAACTACTACCGAGGGAAACTCGCGTAGCGAGAGGCCTTAGAGGCGGAACATCACACGCGCAACGATACTCAGTATAAGGAATTGCTATTAAACGATTAATCTAGTGTCATACTTGATGTGCTACGTGTAAAGTCGGATACTTGGATGCCGCTGACAGAGCAAAGAAACGTTCTTAAATTTCGTATAGTCATCTTCGTGCAGCATCATCCTACTACGCGTTTATAATTACTTTTATATTATTATTTACATCCCCTAAAGATACTTCTTATACATACACATATAAGTGTATTTGGACAGAACGTGCCGTATCTGTCGTCGTTTTATACCAGTCGCGCCATCGTGCATTGTCAGTGTATGTTGTTGTAAAATACACGTAATTTTTCAAACAAACTGGAATATTCTTTAACCTCCAATCCTCGCAGCGTAGAAAAAAAAAAAGAAAATTGTGCAAGAGTAAAGGTTTTTAAGGTGCGTAAAGAATTTTTGAAAATGACTTAGGAGGACGAGAAATAGCGCAGTTGTCGCCTGGCGGGTGCTGGATAAGGGGTCGAGAAACAAATACATTTCTAACGCGACGAACCAGCGTCTTCTCAATTGCTTTTACAAAGGTGCCAGAAGCAGCTCAACCATCGGCTGAAGGTGTCGAGCCTCGTGATGGATAAACTGGAGCCTCGGCAGGAGCTGCGACGGACAGCCGAACATTCGTCGACGTCAGCCCAAACGTATGGGCCAACCTCGTGGGACTCGTTTGAGAATCACGTAAAAAATATCATCCGGAAACACATGCACTCTCTTAACTTCTTCGCGGGGGAATAGCTTGGGACAGAGTGCTGGGGAACCAGAAAAGATTCGTGCAAAAGGTACGAGTCTTCGAGTCGCATATAGAATCCGCCCCTGTGGCGAAGGTTGAGATTAAACATTACAACCTAAGAGACACCCTCTCCCGCTACGAGCCAGGGGATTTCCGGCCGGAGGGGGTGTAGTTCCTTGCTCCACCAAACCAGGGAAAATTTAATTCCTCAATTAGGACATTTACAGATACAGCAGTGGCTTCCAAGTATCACTTCCGCCTACTGGTACTAAGTTCTGAAGGAGAATTCGAGGAAGGTCAAGGATCCCACTTGATCCATCTCTCTAATGGAATTCTTAGCCACTTCTCTTAATCACCACATCCGCAGACTCCTACAGATCCTCCGAGATAAAGTTCCGTCAGTCCATTTCTCCCGAAGAGATGAACGGGAAAAGTGAAATGCGAAGCAGGAACGTCCGCAGGCACCGTTTGGGAGGCACGAGGCGATCCTGCAGACTGGACTGGCAGTAAGCACGCTCCGGCCTTTCCGACGTGGGCGTCAGGACGCTTGCGTCAGCCAGTGACAGGAGAACGTGTGCGGAGGGAGAAGAGAAGGTGAACGCAACACGATGCTATAAGGGCGGGTGCGCCGCGACGCCTCTGCAGTGAGCGCCGCGACGCCTCCGAAGATGCTCAGCGCAGATCTCTGCGAATTTAGCTAGGAGGCACGAGGCCCGTTATCCTTCCATCCTGCCTTCCCGTCTTTCCCTTCCGACTTGCCAGTCGTAAGACGCAACACGGTGTGACGCAAGTGTGACAATCGCGAGAGCCACGTTCATCCTTGAGATCTTTATATGGGATAAATAGCGCGTCTAAGAATTGTCTGCCTCCGTGGGCGAAGGCGCAGAATGGTGTTAACGAGTACGGATCCATGGCATTGACAGTGCTAAATTCCAGGAAGTGTCATCAAGACTGAATCCTCTTCTGCGTAGCTCAACGACAACTTCCGACAAGGTATTCCTTGTATTCATTGGCAGGAAATTATTCTTCCGCGTTCCACTTGGTGTACCTTAAGACCCATCTCACGTACTTCCTTATTAATGATAACGACCTGCAAGTTCAGGTAGCGTCGATCGAACTGCTACCCAGAGACGTTACCTTAACTTGAAAATCCATAGGCCGATGCAATTTCCCTTCAGGCTAGAGAAATCCAATTGAAGTCAAGTCCCGCACGGAGAAGACGGGCGTCCTGGGCAGTTGGACGTCTTTAAATTGCCAACTTGAAAAGACGTCCAATGGATCTTGTCTGGCTGCAGACACGCAGATAATGGGCAATCGAGCTGATGTAGGATCATTATGCAACTGCTTCTGGTGGAGCCTGTCCTGTGCTTGTCACGCCGCTGGCGCAGCGAACTGTGGATCTTTTAAATGCCAGCTGACAGTTCGCAGATTAGTTGGCCACAGACATTAAGCCTCCCTCGCCCTTCTCCCTCACTTTGATCCTCTGTAATAATAGGATTCGTGCGCGAGTAGCAGCATCGACACTCGACCACTCGACCACTCGCATACACGTGTCCGATTACGAGGTATTTACATTTGTCATGTAAATGAGACGTAATCAATTCAGTCAGGCCGTTGTCCAAAACTCCCTCGTGAGCCTATTGGTGCAGCGGCGCGAGCTCCGTGGCTAATCGCGGACGCTTGACTCGCACTCGGTCACGTCGTGGTGGTTTCAGCCCAGAAGAATAAGTATCGACAAGGCTGACCAGTGGACACAATATTCCCGGCACTTCGCTTGCTCCGCCAAGGCAGCAACTTTCGAGTCGTGGCCGCTCGAAACTTTGCGAAAAGCCCGACAAGTTAAACGGGGTTGACTCCCTCGACACTGTCACGGACTAAGTCAACGGTCTTGACCGGAAGTCCTGCCAGCACTGGGACTCATCCTCAAAGTCTACCGAGCTAAACGGACGGAACTCCCGTCCATCCCTCTCTTTCGTTTTCTTCTTCTACTTTGTCCCTTGCACGTTGCTTCTTCACCTCTGACTCTCCGGATCCTCGCGAGAGAATATTCAATCTCGAAGAGTCAACCAATTAGACGCTCTCTCCCGCAATGAAGTCTCTGCTCCGAGTTTTCGTGGCTGTTGCCTGCCAACCGTTTTTCAAAGACGTCACGTGGCAGGGGGAGGCGACGCGGCGCATTAGTCCGACGTCGACGGGGGTGTCAAGGACAGGGGATGAATGAGGGAAGAAAGCTGGCTCATAGATTGCCGGTGAAAGTAGATACCTTACCGATTCCGAGAGGGAGTAGGCGGAGAGAACGCGGTCAACACGTGTTTCCATTATGACGTTCATTTCGAAACCAAGGGGTAGGATCAGCCCCACGTAGCACCAAGCAAGGCATATTCTTCGTAAAACTACCCTTAGGACCTCGACAGCCTATCGGCTTATTTATTTCGCTTGACAATAATTTTCTTTTACTTTGATTCGCAGCAGGGTCGCAGCATCCCTTGATTCTCGTGATTCGCCTTCCTTCTGTCGTAAACGGCGCAATGTCGATATCGTTTTTATTTACGGTGAGCTCGACCCTCCCATCAGTCTTGGTACCAATCGAATGTACATTACAGCTTGCAGCCGGTGCGTGCCAGAGGGTGATCCCCTAGGAATTACTTTTCATCCTGTATTTCCACTGGAAAGGTTTCACCTTCGGTCTTCAATTCCGCACTCGCCAAGTCTGTCCGTTTCTCAGTCTTTACTCTTGCCGTTCACCATCTCTCCTCGTCTCTCTTTCGAGGCAGACTACTCGCAGCTGATCATTAGCTGAAGTTAGGTTAATGCCTAAGACGCGATTCCACCAATAAATAGAACCAGCACCTACCGTGCTATCAGTCAGCCCCTAACTACCGCTGCGATGCGAATTGACTTCATCTCCACGCTGTGAGTTGACAGCACTCGTCCTTTATTCTTCGTCAATTGAAATAAACAATCAGCGTGCGATGCACCAATGTGCATCGTGCATCCTGATCATCCGTTGAACCATTGGCGGCGGCACGTGGGCGGGGGGTCACTGCGGCGTCCCAGCACGTAATAGTAGAGGGACGCCCTGCTGTTGCGTTGGTGAACAGTGAACTTCCAACGATCCGAATAAAAGTTCAATAATCGTTTTTATTGTTAACGAGGGGCGAGCATTGCTTTCTTGGTTCCGGTTAACGAGACTCCCATGTAAATCAGCCCAGCCCATTGGCATTTCTCGGATGCTGTCCGTTTACAACGAAGCGAGAGAAATTTTCTTCCCGCTCAATGGCAGTACGACGCTCGAAACTTCCGTGGGACGAAAAAGCTTCAAAATTTGCGGGCAACTTTTCAGGAGAAATTGTGGAAACGAATTGTGCGAAGGAGAGGGTGCAGTGCTGCCACTAGATCGTGTCGACGAATGTGGTGTAGCACATAAAAGATGCTATAAGCGAGATGCGCGACTCCGAGAAACGCTATTCGAAAGAAGACGTTGTGATCGATAGAAAAATACTCGGTGAGATGTCGCGTGGAGATGAGAGAGTCGAAGAAGAGAGTCGAGTGGGATGCTGCGATTCACGGATGGACGCATCACCGCGCAATTCGTTCGTCGCAGAGAGTGAGCGACGGTTTTTCAATTTTTGATCCGAAATCTTGAGGTGCCAGTACTTGAATATCGAAGCGCCAGATGTTGATGTCGTGACGTAAAACTTTTGCATTTTTATTCCTCCTAATAAAATCGACTCGCGCTGAAAGAAGTTCCGACAGACGGTATCCACCATTCGTAAAACTCCTATAGCGATTCCCGAGTGCGGCGATAGTCAGCCACCACCATCAGGACCGCCAAGCGTGTCCCTAACTTTTTTCTCGAGTTTCTTTCCCCGACGTGCCGTGGACTTTCTGCCCCTCGCGCATCCTCGAGTCTCATCAGTGATCAATCCTTTGCTTCGGCAGTCCAGAAATTTTGAAACGATCGATACCGACTTCCAATCGATTGAGAGAAGCTCTTCTTGTCCAGTAAGACAAGTTTAGGAAATTCTGAATTTTTTATAAATTCTTTGATAATTCATTCAATTCTTTTTCATTTCCTTCAGCACGCAAATGGAGAACCGCCTCCAGTGTGTCCCATTGCTTTACTCGCTTTTCAACATTGTCGTTTGCCATCGCTACTCCCAAGCGGGTTCATTTTCGAGGCTTTCGATTCTTTTGCAAGACTTTCGGCAACACACGCCATATTACGGGGTAGCTGTGTCCTTTGGTAAATCACACTAAGCCTCCTCTCTCGAAGCCTCAGCCGCTTTGGCGACCGTTTTGCATCTTAACCGTCGTAGAGATAGCAGAGCGGATTGGGCAGAAAGCGAAATCTCGAAGGTAAAGAAGAGTCAAAAGTGAGATCAGCCACACATGCTCTTCCTTGGTCCTTTTTCCGATTGCTTTACATCTCTGTCTTCCCCTCCTCCAGCCGGACTCGGTCACGTTTGGACCGCGTCAATATAGCCTGTCGTAAATCATTTGGAAATGACTTTCGGCAGGTCTCGCACGCGCACACCCCGTCGCCTATGGCTTATTTATTCATTGTGCCAGCTTTTGCACCGTCGGCCCTCTACGCCTAAACTTTAGCCAGGAGTTCGATCTGATAGCGAACTTCTTTCTAGGGCTTCCTTCCACCTCGCACGTTAAACAAAGATCCATCAGAATCTCTGGACCGTTTCTCCTTTCCTCTGATGGAAAAATAACCTGAAGAAGAAAAATGGCGCAAAACTAGGCCGAGATGGTCATCGGGACTCGATCCTTGAGTCTCTCACGCTTGGTGGAGAAGAGAGAGACAAAGAAGGGTCTGCAACCTGCCTCCTCGTCTACCTGAACTTGCTCCTGCTTCCTGCACCAGCCTATCCACCCCTGTCCTATCACACGGAGTCGCTTCTCTTCTCTTCCCCCAGCGCCGCCCCAGGTGCCCCGCCAAGCGAAATTAAAAGGCTTTGCTCGGCGTAGCAAGAAGTGTCCAGCCCTTAGACGATTCGCGGTGCAACTTTACGTCGCGTCTGATCCGATATCGTTGCCGTCGGATTCGAAATGTTGTCTCTGAAAATACAGAGGGTTGCAACAGGTCTGGTATCGCAATGCAGGATACCAGACCTGTCACCCCGAGAAACGCTGGCACAGGACGCCTGGGTTCATTTATTTAATGTTCTTTCGTACCTTGGAGCTGCGAGCTGCATGGCTGCGTTAACAATAAGCTGTCGCGAGATTCGATCTTATCGCTGTCACCTCCCCTCTTTTCTAATCGCGTAGGATTCCTCTCGGATTTCCTGCTTTTCGTGAGATCTCATCCGGGTCCATTATCCAAAGAGAGTCTGCTGCACGCGCTTTATTAACTTATTCATCGATAAAAACTTTGCCCCTCCAATCCTATATTCTCCGAATACTTGGGCATTATTTGTCCAGTGTTCGCACAACGTGACTGGAGAACAAGAGAAGAGTCTCTCGTGAATGTCAATAGGATTCGCGCTCATCTGACGATTCTAGAAATCCAAGTCGCGCTGCACCAGAAAAGGAATTAAAAAGGAAACAGCCAATTTGGGAAACTTAAAAATATTATACTTTCAAGTTTCGAGCATTTGGTTTCGATTGAAGGCCGAAAATAGAATTTTACTCTTAGTCTTTTCTAGTATTATTAATTCGCGAAGAAACAACTATTCTCTTCTTTCTCAGTAAGAAGAAAGCGTAGGAAGGGAAGAAGAGAATCCGCTTGAACCTTCCTTCAAAATGCTGTCTATGACGATAGTTTCCAGTTAAGTGGAGGGATGGCTCGAATATTTGCGTGGCGAACCAAATGCTCGCACCGTTCCGGCAGACCGGACGGACATGGAGAGCAGTTAATAAAGATTGAATTAGGCGGTTAGGCGAACGGAGCGCCCTTCCGCGCGGCCTAAGCAATAGTGGCCAATGCATTGTTTATACATTCGACTCCATCAATAATTCTATACTCGACAATCCGCATCTTTAGTGGATCTAGTGAAATTGCAGGTTTGCGTCGTCAGCTGCCCTTAAATATGTAATGTGAATTCACGTCCCGAAGGCTGGAGGTTTTAAAAGGTTCTCCTTACTTTTTTGTTTCAGAATAAAAGAATAAAGCGCGGGAAGAAGAACACGACGTGGAGCCAAGAGACGTGAAAGAATGGAACGTGGAAATCCAAGGACTATTTCTGGCGATTCCACTAATCGTCAGAACGTCGAATTTGGGTAGGAAGATCTAGGACCTAGGATCTCGAGTAGAAGATCCCAAAGGCGAAGCAGCATTGCCGCTGAAACGGGAAGAGCAAAGCCAGAGCTGCCAGGAGGGAAGATGAAATTGAGGAGGACGTTATAAATTGTCCACCAAGGAGCATAGTTAATGGGTAACGCTAAGCTTTGCGTTGGAAGAAAGGCGAAAGGTGAAAGGTGAACGGTGAACGGTGAAAGGTGGAAGATCGCGAATGGATGTCGAGAGAAAGCGAAAGCATACAACAAAGCCTATTGTTGCACGCCAGGCTAAAGTGCGAGACGTGAAAAGCGTGAAGCGTCTCCAGGAGGCCACCAGTAGAGGACGGATCTGTCGGCGATTATCCCGCTAGAACCGGAGGAGATTTATCCTCTAGTTTACCGTTAACCATTCTCTAGAAATAACTTGGGAAATTCGCGCTACTGGAGAGAAAGAGAAACTATCGATCACGTTTCACGACATCCGCCAACTCGTTTTATCTTATACTGCGATTTCTTTCGAGTTCATCCCCTGATGCTTTCTCACCCCTCGCCCCTGGAATTTTCCTCTAAAGGCAACCTCTGCGGATGAGCCCATAAAAATATAACGACTTTGATTTAGCCGGGCTTAAGCGCAGATATCGAGCATCTCTCCCCAGGGAGGGAATCGCATAGAGTAAGAAAAGTCTATCTTTGATGGTGGCGCCACTTTGCAACTGACGCGCAATGTCGACGTCGCTCACGTCGCTCGTCAAAAGTGCCTAAGTCAGCGTCACGGCGCTAAGCCGGAACGTGGAAGCTCACCGAGAGACTGACAATGAATGGCTGCATTGGCGACGCCCGATTCTCCTGAGCGTCCTCGGGTGGTCTGCACACGCACTTGGGACACTTGGGACACTTGGGACGCTTGGGACGCCACCGCAAGAGCGGAGCCGCAAGACGCTTCGGGGACGGAAAGCGTCGTCCCGTGATCCCCCGCGAATTGGCATTAAACATCCGAGGATTTTTGCTCGCCGCGATGGATCACGTTCACCTCAAGGCGAGATCCAGTTCCAAGAGTAATCCCTCGAAGATGGCGTGCGAGAAAGCGTCGCGACGTCTTAGGAGCGTCCTAGTGAAGGCGTCCCGCGTGGGCGTCTCGACGGCCGAAGTAGCGAGTTTACCTTCGGCTAAGAAACTCATCCCCCAAAGAGATCACGGCTGGAGACTCGCCGTTTTCCTGATTCTGATGTTCGGCGGGGGTGTCATCGTCGCCCTAGTCTGCACGGCGAGGAAGGGCTGCTCGCGGATCGAAGACATCGTAAGTATAGTCTCGTAAGCCATAAGCAGCGCTACGCATGCTGTGCTGCCTCGCGGTGCAACTCGGCCATAGGCAGAAGGACACGGAGTCTTTACGATTTACTTCCAATCGAGAGTATCCGTCGAAATCCTTGGACCAGCCTCGCACTACGCGATGACAAAGGACAGAAGGGCCGGAAGAACCGGAAGCGTTTCAGAGAAACGAGTAGCGACGTGTGCACGCGATTACATTGAAATAAGGTGAACGAGTTAGGATCCCGTGTTACGTTGCTTCCAGTTTCGCTCTCTGAAATTACAGATCAAGGGTTTCCAAACAATTACGCTTTCAGCAGGATTTGCCGGGTGAGGGGGGCGGTTAAGGTCGGACGAGGGAGAATTCGAGCTTTAGGCTAGTCATAGACGAGGGGAAGGGAAGGGAAGCGGGGGGTGATTGCGGCCTGCGGGTTGCGCTCGAGCCTCGTGCTAACGGGAAGTGGCGTCACCACGAGCCAATAGAAACTACACTGGTTCGCAGGCGGAAAACTACTCACCCCCTGCAAATCAGCCATTTCAAGTCCTAACGTTAAAGCTCATCCGTAATCAGTGACGAGGGGATTGCTGTAGCATTTCTATAAATATTTCAAGCCAACTCAAAGAAACAACAGAAGTAATTATGGAGGCGATGGACGAATCTAAATAGATCGCTCTGCTTCCTCGACGAGGAACCCAAAGTCGCCCCCTTGCACTTGCACTGCTCACAAAATCCTTCCTCCGTCCCATCGATTCTTTCGAACGATTTCCGAAATCCACAGCCGTCCATTTGCCTCAGGGCATTTTTCGAAATCCTCGAATGCAGATCCGCGCAGTGCGTTCGATATTGTCCAAGGTATAAAAGTGTCCCAAAGCACAGAGCTGCCGCAGGTTGGTTGCCTTGACGATGTGATTAACGCTGGCGCCAGCAGCGCTGACGGCCGCACGAGACACGCGTTGGACATTCATGAGTCTGTCCGTTTCTCATCACGCGTGGCAGACGCATCCGCACTTGCCTGGCTGACGCTGTCGAGCACGCGTGTCACTCCGCTCCTCTCCTCCCCTCTCCCCCCCTCTCCCCCGTGCCCCTCCTCGATACTCTCGCTCTCTAGCAGTTCATAGGCCAGCATAATTCGGGAATAACGGGACATCTGCATAGCATGCCCGTCACGCGTCAAGGATACGATCTGCGACAGCTCGTCCTATTCCGTCGTCCCATAACTCCCCCTCCCCGCCCCCGATCTAATTAACACAATTTCCTGAATGGCGTCGTCTCGTCCATGTATTTTCCACTGCCTATATCTATCCCTCTATCCATCTATCCATGTATCGTTCATCCATTCCCGTATTCACCCTCCGATAATTTCAGATTTCCTGTAAAGGGAATCTGCCTAGAGCGTCGAGGTACAACTGATACTGTACAGTGCCTGGCGATTGCCTCGCTTGTTGAGCGCGAAAGGAATGACAAGAGGACCATTAAAGGAGGGTTCAAATTCCAAATTACGTTCTCGTTAACGTGATTACCGTTGGAAACGAGGGGTAACACACGGCGCGATTTGCGGCAGGTGATCGCATTAGGGAGGTTGGTGCTGACCTGAACTTCGTGCGGCTGGCCAGGTCGCTCAGCACTCACCCCGGCAACCCTCTCTCTGATGGTCTCAATGCTACATGCATCTGTAGGATGGAGGGTGCAGGCTACAAAGCGTAAAGTATATATTTCAGTAAGGGATGTTACTACACCCCGAGAATATAACGTCGAACTGTCGTGTACTTTTGACAGTTACTACCCTCTAGTGTTCCACGATAATGTCGCCGCAGGTCCTGACAGAGTGAGTGCACGAAGGACGTGCGACAGCCCGAGCTGATATCACTGCCAGGGAAGCAGCCAAGACCGTGCTGTATCAGGACGTTCCTGTTTCAAAGGGATCCTCCAATTTGGATCGGACGTTCTGTGAGACTCGAATGCGTTACACAAAGACAACAAACGTCTTCCTCTCGACTCTCTTGAGAATATGCAGTATATGTATATGCGGAGGAGGACAGTTAAGATGATCAATTGGTCGTCGTTTAGGACTTTGCTGTGAGGACCTGTTAAAAGTTTCTTGCGATTAAGCATGCAAGGGACGAAGCAAGAAGGCCATTACCAAAGTCTCACATAATCAACCGTTAATTAGTCTTTCGAGCGTCCGAGCTCAAGTTCATAACTATTTAGCATCGCGGGCAAAATAATGGCGACGGAGTGACGCGTCACGATACCGAGAGATGCTCTGAGAATAAAATAGTGCGGCGGGGGGTGGAGGAGGAGAGGAAAGGCCGAGTGCCATGCCGGACAATTTCGTCCGCCTGACGAGAGTTTGAAACGCGGCAGCCTCGGCCAGCGTTCTTCCATCCTGGCAACAGCTGCGCCTCTGTGTATACGTGACTCCCCATGTTGCATCCAGGCGTGCAAGTGCCGACGCCTCGGTCTTCTGCCCTCGAATGCAGATTAAACTGTCAAAGGGAATATCGCCTAGCAATTCCTTAGCCTCTCGATTTTCTCTTGGCTGCAGAAAAAAAGATGAAAGAAAGAAGGCCGAATTCCGAATATGGAATTCCCTGCTGCTTCGTCTATCTAGGTGAATGTTGCACGTCCGTGCACGTGCGCCGGAATTAGGATGGGAAAATCACATTGGAAACTGCAGGCAGCTGCCTCCTTCGGTTGGGATTCGCGCTTCCAACCACGGGGATAAGGGAAAGCGCGGCTTGGAGTCAATCGGCGAAACTATAACTATATGTATAGTTTCGAAGACAAAGTTACTTCTAGCGTGCGTGGAATCGCGCGCACACGTTCGGGATGCAGAGTGGTGGGAGCAGTGCTGGGTTGGCTGCGATCAGGGAAGCGCGAGGCGTCGCGCTGGAACATCGCGGAATTGCTATCTGCTAATTACACGCGACGTGGCTTCGAGCGACAATTCCAGCAGCCGAAAGGAATTATCGTCGGTGAAACCTGCCGAGGCAATTGCCTCCGCCCCAACACCCCACACTAAAACTGTCGTGTGATTTCCTGGGGAAAATATTGCCCCGTTCTCCTTTGCTCCCGTCAAATAATCTGCGAGTCCAGTGCAGCACGAGAACAGGCTTGTCCTGGTGGCTAAGTAGAAAATGGCCAAGTGTGGGATTTCCTTTTGTCGCCCGATCATCGACACGCCGAACACGTGCTCCCGTTATCACTCCTCGCGGCTTCTCACACAGGCTTCGTAAAATTCGGCAAATGCATCAGCCTACCTTTTTCAGCGATGCTCTGGAATTCTGCGTGCTGGCTGAGCGCTGAAGGTGGCTGCGAATGGAGAACCTGCTGGCTCTCTTGCTTATGACTTATAAAAAAAGCAACGGATCAGTAGCTAGTGGGACGAGAATAAAACGGGCGATAAGAGGAGAACGAGAGACAAGGCAAGGAGGGAGAAGTAAAGCAGAAATCAGCTTCTGGAAATATTTTAGGGCCAGCGGCGAATCCCCTGATGACAATTCCCGGTGCACCGGCATCGTAGCCAGCCCAGTCGGAAATATCTTCTTTGGCGCGCATGTTCGTCATGTTTCGCGTCCCACGCACGTTTCTCGCTAGCAGCTACATTTTTGTATTACGTGTTCCTGCCGCCATAGTAGCTCGACTCGGCAGTTTCCAGCTTTAATCAAGACGACACGCATCGAGCCGTCTGCCGGTTAGGATTTTGATTTCACTTGAGCGGCAGCTGCCAGCTGCCAGCCGCCATTATATCTCAGGAATAGTATAGCGAGGCCGATTTTGGATCAAGATTCTCCAATGTATCTCTGAACTTTTATCGTATATGAAAAAGGATGAAGCAACTTGCTAATCTTCCATCGAATAATTAATTCTAGAACTGCTGGTCCGGTTCTTGGAAAATTGCTGAGGTCAGGAGGAAAGCTCAGGAGGCATTATCGCCATACGAGACACGGTTAACTGGAGCTGCGCTCATCAGAATGGGGTGCGCGTGTGGTTGAGGGAGGCCAAGTCGTCCGCACTACGACGTGATATCAATTTAGGCAATTAAACGCTTCCCATCTGCCGAGACTAAACGTGTTATCTGCTCGGCTATACCTGAACCCATCCGAAGCCCACCCACCACTTGTCGTGGCCATATCTGCCATCCCCTGTCTCGTTTCGACTGAACCACCCAGTCCAGCACTCAGCCTCGGAACCCCCTCGTTCCATTTCCTCGACACAGTCGGCGTCAAGTCGACTCACACCCTGGAGTCAAGACAGTAAGCATACCGTCGGCCTCGTGAAACCTTGTTAGGGGTAATAGGGGTGATAGGGGTGAATGCAGTTGGCGCTACAATCTCATATCGCCAACCAGAGAAGCTGCTGGACCAAATGAAACTTTAGGGCTGGCTTACATCGCGCATTATTACAGGGTTCCTTACTCCACTAGGATATAGCAGTGGGTCTCACCTTCCTCATATATTCACCTTCTACCTTTCGCTCTGGCGAATCCTGTCCCCCTCGCGAGGACCCTTCGAGTTACGTCGTTCTCCTCAGTCGGATCCGTCTCCCGTGTAATAGATAAAAGCTTCAATGAAGCTCAGAATGTCTTGAACGTGTTCGGTCGGCAAGTCTCGGTGTAAAATTATTATAAAAACAGCAGGAAGACGTTCTTTCATTTAAAAGTATTACGCGGTGAAAAGTTTGCCCGGAGATTCGGTTAAGACTAGACATTTGTTCAATTACTGTATTAGGGGGATGAAAGCTCGAAAGTTCAGAGCGCAAAATGTTCGACGTCGAATTTTAAAGAGTCCCGGGCTCAAGGTTCGCTACTAGTATTGTTTCCTCGAGATAAGTGCTATTCCTCGAAGCAGGCTGCTTTTCTACAAGCTGGGAGCTTAACGGAGAATCGAGCGGAGGGCAGGAGGAGCACGAGAACCAATGGACGAGCAGCACGAATGCATTTCGATAGAAAGCCAAAAGATGACGTTGCCGAACCCAGTGATATATTCCTGTAACGGCAAATTCCCGCTAATTAGTCTCTCCTAATGGAAGACGCGTTAACGAGGTCCTGTTTACACGGGCGTCGTCTCATTGTCCTCCCTAACGAATCCTGCTGGCCGAGCAAGTTCAGACAATCGACTGGCGTAAGCTCTCCCAGCAAAACAACGCCAGTCGAAGTTCTCGCGTTCGCCAGGAGACTCTTTGCTTTCTGTGATGAGCGACGCAGGGGTGACGAAGGGTGAAGTGGTGGAGATTCGGCAACAATTCGCTCACCTCGAAAACACGAGTGCAAAAAAATCAACAGCTGGAAATTCGAACTGGAGAGATCGTGGTTTTCTTTTTGCTGAGGAAATCGAGAGGTTCGGGCAAGTCCCGTTGGGGTGTCTTCCAGGAAATATATAAATACGCCCGTGAGCGGCTAAGTGATCGTAGCGCCACCAAAGAAACCCTAGACGTGGCAGCGAATTGAGAGGCGCTCATTTGCGACTTTGCTGCAATGTCGATTCCCTGATTTGTCACGAGCTGCTTCTTATTGGACTTAAATTGGACTCTATTAGGGGTGCACTCTAGGGGTGGACTCTATTCACTCTCGTGCATCTTCCGCCAGAAGGCAGCCCAAGATATCGGCCAACTCCTCCGATGCGGATCCCTTCGATCACGTCTGCTCAGGTTTGGCTGGCTCTGCCGGTCTAGGATATTTCATGCACGTACGAGGTGACTTACAGGAGCGCGGCCAGCTTCCATGAGCAGGGATGCGAGCGTCATCGTCTAGCCGCGTCGCGACGTCCTGCTGATTTAGAATGCACTCACCCCCGGGGGGCGAACGTGTGCGTCGCCCTTTATAAAGCTCCCAGTGAGGAGGTACATACATTACAGATATACCACAGTAGACGATAGGCTACACTGCAGAGTGGGGTAGGACTTTGCCAGCGGTTATAGGCCAGTTACTATCAGCCTAGGCGCTTCCAATCATTTCCCAATTAGCAGCTGATTGCGTACAGTCCTTGCCAAAACTATCCAGTACCTCACGATTGGTCGCAGGACTCTGCGATTTCTCGCCTCAGTTTGTAAGGCTAAATATTTCAAGCTCCCACTCGGTATCCTTCGAATATAAAAGACGGGGGCCTTACACACGTATGTGAGGCGCTTTTTTAAGAAAGAAATGAGGCGCAGCAGCAGCAACACTTGGTATCCTGGTGGGAAATGCCGGCGCGACGCAACGCGTGTAACTCGGGGTTCGGGCACTCGTTAACGGACATTGTCGTCGGGAATTAAAAGCCGATTTTCTGGCAGACAATGAAGAAACCCACAACGCAGCTCGCTACGCCGCTTCTATTCATCTCTCGTTCGCTGCACGCTGCCCCTCGACCCCGCCGCTCGTGACTCGTTGAGAAATATTTAAAATCCAATTTAGCGGTGCGTCTTGGACCCCAAGTTTTACACATTTAATTAATCTGTACGTTGCGTCATTATGTTGCAGAACCTGGCGACCTAACCGCTGCAACTCATTCTTCTCCGTGGGCAACTGCAGCAACAGAAGCCGAAGCAGGCGCAACTTCCCCAAGACGAAGCGCACGTCTTCAGCGAAGGGACTGGTTTGGACTTGTGGGACGACTTAGAATTAGAGAAGCGGATTGTGCAAGTGAAAATGGGTGAAGGAGTGTTTTTTCAAAATACTTCAAGATTCCCCGGTCACGCCAGGACGAGCTTCCTTCGCCAGCCTTCGATGATGAACGGACTGGCAGTCTCGTCTACAGGAACTAAATAAGTTAAGGCTGCTCAGCACGCACCGTGTGGCTTCGACGAATTGCTAGCATTTCATTTGAGCACAAACTTCGGCCGAGCGTCGAGTGCACATTGTCTCTCGGTCGGAGTCGAGTCGGATCGCCGATTACAGGCGGTGCCAGTCGCCACTGTACGCTCAAAATTTAAGTTCACGAGAGGCCGAGATGCCGAGAAAGCCGAAGATCCCTCGACGCGTGTCCATGCGCACCTCCACAGGGAGGCTCTTGCAATTGGAGGGAAATGGAGAAGGGTTGACTGCAATACGCGAGTCGAGACAAATTAGGGAGTGGTGTGGGGCAAAGTCGCTTTTACTTTTCTCTCGCGATTCCGTTCAATTTCCATCGGCAATGATGATGACTAAGCGAAAACGTTGTCCGGAGCGAGAGAATCTTCTGACAATTTCTAATTATTATTTCGTTCGGCGAGCATCCTATTTCCTAGCGACCGAATCATCAGGCAAAGGAACACTCCGTTGATCACCGCAATATGGTCTGAAGCCCATCGCCGGCTGCATTTTACCTTTTATCTCTGATACTTTTATCCATTTCGGAACTCTTGAGTTTTCGCCAATGCGGATTCAGTGGCAACGGCAGGAGGCCTCTGACGTTTCATCAATTTATAGAATTGTCTGACGAAGCTGCAAGCTCGGGAGGAGGAAGCCCCGAGCCACGTAATCGAGACCATTAAGACGGGAGACTTTACGATTCTATCATAGGTCCAGTTCAGTCTTAAGTGTAGCAATTATAGTACATAGTCAGTAGCCCAATTACCACTTAACCATATCTCTGGAGAATGTACATCTGCAGACAGCGTACACTCGCGTGAGAGAGCGTGAGAGTGAGAGAGAGAGCCTAAATGTTGAGAGAATGACTCTTTTGTAAATACAGAATCAACGGTCAAGAAACAGTGACAGACGGCGACCATGACATTTTGTCAAAAAAATAAAGATGGAGGATAACGGTGCCGAAGAGAGTGTCTCTTTCGATAAGAAATCAACGAACGAAAGAGTGCGGAGTAAGGGAGCAAGGGAGAGAATATGTGATAGATACTTACTGGAAATCCTCGGATGCAGCTCAATTCGGGTAAAGAGGAGAATTAGGAGTGGATTTGTAAAATGGACGAGTGGAAGAGTAAGAGCGCGCGTGCAACACAGGGTAGATAATAGGGACCATCGAGAGACTGCGTAGAAAACGGCTTCGAGTTTATTTCATGAATATTTCAGCGGCGAACCTTCGTAATAAATAGCGAGCTGCAGAATTATATTCCTGAAGTGAGCCAGCGCTCGGCTAACCGACTCTGACTCTGACTCCTGTGCCAGGTACTCGTGTACTCGTGTACTCGTGTAGTCGTGTAGTCGCCCACCCCCTCCCCCGGCCCCGGCGCACACACACGCAGCAACGGACTCGACGGAACGGCTGAGTGCGGAATACTAATTGACTCGCAAACGACCAAACGAACTTCGCACAATGCATTCGCCTTCCTACCCTCCTTCGCATTCCTCCGCATTCCTCCGCATTCCTTCGCATTCCTCCGCATTCAATAATTCCCATTAATCAGATGAAATTCGCGCTTCTTCGCTTCTCCGACTATGTCGGTAGGTGTTGATACCTGCCGACTCGGGTGCCAGGAGGAACAGAGAGGAAGGAGCCCCGCGCTGATCGATAGGCAGGATGAAGAGGTGGAGCGGGAACGGCTAAACTTGGATCGACGAGAGGCGCCTGTTGGTCTTTATCGGTATAAAAAGGTGGAGAAACAAGGAGAAATGAAGAAAGGAAGGAACGAAAAGGGAAAGCATCCTCACTCCTGAGCGCACTCGACGACTGATCCCTTCGGCTTTCTTATTCCTCGAGTCGTCTTCATCTTCAGGCACCGTAACGGGGAGGCACTTAGCGACAAACGACTACCTCGTAAAGAGCAAGAAAGCGATCGTCCTTTAAGCTTCGGCGGCTACATTAAGGCGAGTCCGACATTGCGATTCGCAACACGATTTACCTCCCTCGAACACTTTTCTTTTTCCTTCTCGAAAAAAAAATCATAAGGCGGAAACAGCGCTGTGTTGATTCTTCCAAGGATTTTCAATGGCACCCCGAGGGCGTGTAAAGGAGCGAGTCGAGGCCAATTGTGAACTCAGCCGTAGGGGTTGAACCGTAACGATGAGAAGCAAGCGACTAGTATGCGAGTAAGCGAAGGAGCAAATAGGCGAAAGCATTCAAGCGCGCAAGCAGTAAGCAAGTGAGCAAATAAGCAAATAAGCAGGAAAGACTCCAGGACTGCGCTAAGGTATATTGGTATATCGGCATATAGGTATATCGGTATATCGGTATATCGGTATATCGGTATATAGGAATAGCGAGCCACCTGTTACTCTTCTACCTTGAAACTCTTTGATCGGCTAAAGCAACTAGGAGACGAGAAAATCTGGAGCCGCTGCTGCAGCAGGTAGACTCGAGCAGCTAGGAAGAACGTAAAGCGTGAGTCGAATTCGAGTGTTGCTCGAGAGTCGAGAAGGAACAGCGCATCCATGGGAGCACATATGACTAGATATACATATGGGCATGTAGCTAAGGAATTCGCCGCCATGTATTTCTTTTTGATACAGAGCGATCGCTTTAGCGGTGCGATTTGCTTAGATGTTAGGGGAGACTAGGGTGCGAGCGAAGCGACGTAAGATGGTCACGGTAAGCTTCGAGGTTATGTAAATGGTAACGTTCGAATAAAATGACACGATGACAAATCCCACTAGTCTTTTTATTCTCAGCTCAACATTCAACGGTAGGTATAGAGATTACTTTTATACTCTCGCTATTGCACAGCTTCCCCCTTTCGCTGCACGTACTGCATAACCGCCCTTTATTTCCTTACGCGACTACGTTAGCTTCCCTTGGGAATAATCGACGCAGCTTCAACAATAAAATCTCAATACACTTATAGATATAGACAGAGATACTGCAAGGAAGAAGGAGAGTAAGAAAAGAAGTTTTCTCAAGAATTGCTAGAGGCCGAGCGTCGTCCATCCGGTGTAAATTATGGCTCTGGCAAAAATGCCAGTCAAGTGCGAACTTCCGGTAAAGTTATTGCGACGATAACTCGGACCCGGTTGCTCAGTATTTTATTTCTCGCAATAAACCTGCAGCAGCCCTTCGCTCGACATTCAAAACGCATTACCATTCGTTTAGTGCCTCACTCGACTGACACGTTCGGTTCGCGTGAGACTTGCACGTCCGAGCTGAAGGTTCCCGTTATTCCCGTTGTTCCCTGCGCCCTTAGGAGAACGGCATCGGCTGGATATCTGTCCGTCCGGCTATCCTCACATCCAGCTGGAGAATTAACAAGCTTTGAGAAGACGCGCGACTGCCATACCGTGCTTCCACGTCGGCACAGGACACGTGGCTAAATGAAGCTCAAAGTATATAATGCGCGACAACGTGATCTCTCGGCATCCCCACTAGGCTCCCCACGAAGACTAGCGCTGATGATGATGGCGCCAGAGTTGAAGGTGGAAGGTGAGGGCACGCAGGCCGACTGAAAGGAGCAGAATCGAGGGACGGATAGCTAGTGGAATCAGGCTTCCAGCTCCAGGCGAGTTACGTCGTTTTAACGACGGTCGTTAAGTCGATTCGGAGCGTGTACAGCCGTAATATGGCTCCCACGTTCCACCTTTAGTTTCAGCTTCGACTAACAATGCCAGCCCGAGCTGCTGCCATCGCCGATACTCCGCGTGATCGTGTTCCTGCGACCGAGCATCGGGATTCGCAGCTGGTCGTACACGTGCTGCCCTCATTTCAGGATAAGAGGACTCTCTCCCCCTCTCCCTCTCTCTCTCTCTCCTTCCGGTTTGATCATCGAGGTAGCAGCCCAGCTTCGCCAGCGGAGACGCACGGCCACGCATCGACTCGTGTGAATGGGGATATCGATTTGGACGATTCAGCTTCCGTACAGAGTGACAGGCACTTTGCTAATAAATAGAGTCAACCGGAGGAAGCTCGTGGTAGCTGCTGATAGCCGCTGTTCCCAGAGGAAATGAGACGGTAACGGTGAAGCATAAAACCGTGAGCGGAGTTTGATACCGATGATAATTTTGTTAGCAAACAAGATTCGAATCGATCGGCCTGGCTCAGAGGCAAAGGAACCGAAGGTGTCAGGATGCGTGACTAATCACGCGTGACAGCCGCGCACAGCTCAAGATTCGTGCGCGGCTGCTTCGCTTCGCATCAAATCCCTCATCGTATTGCCGCTTGTGCATGTGCAGTGCTACTACTGTACCTACTATATCCACACAGATTCATGTTCATCGTTCATTTAGCAGAAACCGTCCGGTCGGCGACCAAACTGGCCGGTCGTCGGGGCGATTAATCATGCAAATGCGCCCGCGCTTGTAATTCAATCCGACTAATAAATGTATTGCATGTAAAAATTCATAAATCTCCTTCTGCCCCAAAGTTGCCCCGTCGTTGCCGCGGTTACCATAGAGTAAAATCGCACTACGAAGATCGATGGATCCGACCAAAGTCATGGACGCTTTTGAATGTGAAGAGAAACACGCGAGCTTGTTTCTCTCTTTTTTTTCAATTACGGCTCTTCAATTGGCCTTTGCGTCTCTTTAATCTGGCTGCCCTGCGTCTGTCATAAAAAAGGAGGGCAATTTTATCAGCATCCCTTAGGCGGATGTCGTTTAAAAGGTCACGGATTTCCTTTGAAATAAAAGCACGTTACCCCTCCCTCTTGTCCCAGCCCTCCCTTGTACCTGTGTAATCCTTTTGCACGGTGTATTGGTAACAAATACTTATCTGTGTAACTCAAAAAGCACAGGACATTGAGCGCAATAGACTTTCACCAACAATAAGGAAAGCAGTGAACAGCACTTCTAAATGAAAGTCTAAATGAAAAGTAGGAGCTTCCCGTCAGGCGACTCTTTTCAGAAATGATCTTCGACAACGTGGAAGGGAAGGAGGGAAAATGTCGCCAGCGCTTAGGAGGTTCCGTAGCTTTCCGGATTAAAGATGAAGAGAAGGTAACGCAGTACGACGGGATGCCGACAACCATCAAATAGAGCGTCAAAGTCACTTGGCAAAATGGTTGGGCAAAGTGACGAAGCACACGGTAGCTTCGTGCTTCTTCGTGTCCGTCCGGCGCCGATTAAGAACTTACTGGCTGGATCAGTAGGCGCCTGTGGCAGGATCGATAGCTATAGTTTAGTGGAGATGGTGCTGGCTCTGGTAAGCGAAGACCTTCGGGAAGAGACTGGACGGTGACGGCCTGACTGAAACTCGTGAGGAAAATCCCAAGTCTTCTGGAAATGGATGATTCGCTGTAAAATAGCGCGGGGTAGTCGGCTTGGTGCAGTCAGTGCGCGCGATGCGGCGCGACAGTCTCTCATCCCCTTGGGTCATTGACGCCATTGAGGCTTGATTAATGTAAAGGGATGTTTCTGCTGGAAGCTAATGCCTTCTGGCACGACTCGCAGTCCAAGGCCATCCGAGGCCTCGGACCAAGACTTGGAGTCTTGGGCTGCGCAGACTATTACGGCACCCGAGTATCACAGAGATCGATATACAGATCGTTATTTCGAATCGCTGATGTCAGATCGGCCAATTGATTTTCTCCTGTGGCTTTGTTGGACGTGCTGAGGTGCGCCGGCTATTTCCGTTACTCGTGAGCCTGACAGGCCTCAATAAAGTTCCGCTTCTCAACGGTGCTCTCGCGATATACGTATCTCTGACATGCCGAGCGCCTCTCAGTCCTCTGAATCTCTGACTGCTTTATTAGGGAGACGAAGCTGTTGGTGATCTATGATCATTGGGCAACAACGATGCCGCCGGAGGTGCCAGAGAACATGGTAACAAGACCGCTTTCACATTTTGACGGCTGCTTCTTGCGAACTGTCAAGCGCAGGGAAGAAGTCCTGCGGGAGAAAATTGCGACAATTTGAAATACCTTGAGAACCGTGGAAATTGAATGAAGATAAATCGGCAGGGCGTGCCCAGTGCCCTAATTAACTTTCCGCTCGCAATAAAGATCGTATGACTGCGTAAGGGTAATCATAGCAATCATTACTGTTTGAGTTTTTTCCACGTGTCGCCACATGCCAGCCCGCGTGCTCCCTCCGCGCTCGTGAAATGGAACTCGCGCTACAGGAATACCAAAATCCTTATATAACAAATGTCTTTGTAAAGCGAGGTGGTAAACCTGAAAAGCGGCAGCTTTCAAAGAATTGCGTGGCGCATTGGACCTTCAAACACAGCCGAGCCTGCACACGCGTGATTCCTTTCCTGATTCCGTGAGGCTTCATAGGTGCACTTGTATCTACATGCACAAGGCGACGTGGATGCGCGCGCATGTGCCTTCCGCACCCTCCGCACTCGCGGGTAGCGTAACGTATCACGGCTTATTAAAGCAATAAGAAAAGCTGAAAAGCAGGGTGGGGAGAGAGCACGTGTTACTGTGGCGGGAGAGAAATAATTAAAAAAGAGCTTGGCAATTTCCCGTTGAAAGAAAGCTCGCACGGGGGACACATTAGCCTCTGCGAATTTCTCATCCCTTGTCTCTCTATTCCTATAGGGTGGAAGCTTTGGCTGACCCTTTCATTCTCCCCCACCTATACCTATAGTATCTGTGCTTCTCCCTTCTGTATCCTCGCGGGATAACGGCCCGTAAAACATAACAGCTTTGGAACACCCTATGAAAGCACACAGCCTCTCTGCCCCCTCTGCCCCCTCCGCCCCTCCGCTTCCTTCCTGGCTTCCTGCCTCCCGCGACTGGCTGGCGCACCCATATGCCAAATGCTAAACGACGTGGACCCTGCGGGATTGCAATCCATGCTGCAGGCGAGAATTTCATTCCAACAAGAACCATTTTTACAACCGACCTATCGCAGCTCACAACCAGGGCCGGCTGGCTGCGCTGCTCGTCTTTCAACGAATTAACGTCTTCCCTCCACACCCTGGAAATTACTGTTACGTAGCAGAGAGAAAGAAAAGTGACCTCACGTTCCGCAATTCTCCCAGCATCGACTATCGCGATCGCTCGGTTTGGTGTTCTCTCTTAGCGAAATCCGACCCTCGAATTATCGAGGGAGTGTGGCTGAAACGTTAAGTGAAAGGGTGGAAAAGGTTGTTTCTTTATCCACCAGAGCTTTAAAAATTCAAGAGTAGCTGCCGCCCAACTAGCTATCTGCCTGTAATTAACTGGTATCGATTCGACCTTTCTAAGGTGCGATTAACTGCGACCTTGATGACCTTTTACGTCCAGGGTAACCTAAAAAGGATTAGACCTCGAGATACCTGGAAGCTGCCTTGCCTACTTGATTTGTCAGTGCAACTGCGGCGATACGTGCGGTGGAGGCTGAAGGAAGTAAAGTCTGATCGAAGGTACAACACGATCTCGCAGTCTTGTTAGACGCACCAAATTTTTGCCCAAACCTTTTTCGCTCTCTCTCCTCTCCGCAGCGCTGTTTTCGCATGGAAGTACAAGTACTAAGGTAGGCGTGTCTACCCACGTGCGTGTGTGTGTGTGTGTGTGTGTGTGTTGGCCGTTTTGCAGCCTCGCCATGCTGCACCAGGCGCGGGACGGCGCGTTTATTTAGGCAACTTAGAGGGTGAAATTTACTGACTATGATGCGCGCACATGCCAACCCCTGGCAGTGGCCAACTCCTGGAGAATACCACTTCCCGAGGACCAAGCTCAGGAAAATGGGACGAAATGTAGAAAATGGACAAAATGGGCAAAACGGGCGCGATAGACGCGATGATCGAAGCGAGAGAAAAAAGAAGCAAGCAAGGAGAGAAGAATCTTCAGAAATAATATCCTGCGTACATGGGATTGTTTAGGTACGATAATGCGAAAATCTGGCCGAGTTCCCACGTTTTTCATCTGCCGAGTCGGCGCCCTGTGAATTGCGTGGCTGCCCGGCGAGATCGTCGCTGCGCAAATCAAACTCCCCGTCGGCGCTTGTGAGATGCCTGTAAACCCTATACTACCCCTGCACTACCACCTTGCCTCCTCTTCTTTCCTCTCACCGTGGTAGATATCAAACGTTTCGCTTGCTCAGATATAAATTTCACCTTCGCGCGCTTCATCCGCCTTTCTCACGTTTGTATCTTTGCTTGGTGTCTCCTGCTTAACGTGGTAAACTTGCGACTGCCGTCGGGACACTCGTCAACTTCCAGAGCAAAGCTTTGCGAGACACTTGGCCAAGAATCGAATTGCCTTTCGGGTTTCTGCGTCGCGGCGTTACGCTTCTTGTACGTCCGAAAGAGAAGAAGAGACGGATGAAAAGTGTCGAATGAGCGGCGGAGCAAAGTGGCCATGCGAGTGGGCGGATCGAGGCTCCAAGTGGAATGACTCGGCAGGTGTCCCACAACCGGAAGCTCTTGCAAAGTAGGAAGGGTTGAGAGGATCAAGTAGTAAAGTAGTAAAGCCAAGAGGTACCAGTTGCTTATTGGAGTTGATGAACGAGGCGACCTACAAACTTAAATGGCAGTCGAGAAACATAATTTCCTCAACTATCGAATATCGAAACTGAAACTGTTGAAAGGACCGTATCCGGAGTCAGAGGATGTCGACGTTATGAGGAGAAAGACAGAGAGAGAGGACAGCGAAACCACTACAGGCTCGAACTTTGATGAAATTTAAATTGCATAATTGCATTAGCGCGCGACGTCGCCATTCTCGCGAGATGCGACATATGATCGGGTTGTCACTCTTCGAAAACACCTAGAATGCACGGCTCGACGTAAGCGCAAGCAGCCTCACGTGACAATGGGGAGTGTGATGAAGGTGCAGCAGTTGCCAGTCTCCAAGCCCTCGTCAACCCCCACAAGTTTTCAACCCTCGCCCTACCATCCCCCGCGGCCACTCTCTACCCTGCCACTACTTTCCTTCGGTCATCGATATCGGCAAATTTACAAACATCGAGGAGGATGGCGCAACCGACGCACGTGGTACCGAAGAACACTAATGACTTTACACGGCACACACTCGTAGGCTCGCCGTGCGCACCGGCCCTGACTTCACCTTTCAAGGCGACAAACGCTTCGACTATTCCAAGGCTTCCTGACATTTTTATCGGCAAATTGTTTTTCAGAACAAAAAGCGTCGGCTCGCAGCTCGGCTACTCGCTGGAAAGAACGTACGAGGGCGCGTATTCGTGTATCTGCATAAAGGGACAACGTAGTCTGCGTACGCGCAATGGAGCTTATAAGCAGGCATTTAACTTTCGCGACTCTCAGATATCTTTGCTCTACAGGCGGTGTTTCGTTCTCATTTGTTTGAAATTTATCGGCTGCCTGCCTGCCGCTGGTTGCTGGCGGCCAGCTGAAAGATACAGTCGCGTTTCGAGAGACAAAAGAAGCGCAGAGAACGAGAGGGAGATTTGCGTACATGGAATACGGAGAAAATAGAGGATTCGCGTAAACCTCCCTCCCCGTTTATTTCAACTTTTCTCTCTCTTTCGATTCTTCTTTCCGACAGCTGCAACGTGTCAAAAGATTTACACGAGGAGCAAGAGAAAGAAAAGAAAATGTCGAACGCAAAACTCCTTGCGCCATGTCAATTCGATCTTACAATTAGACAAAGTCTAACTAATTGAGCGGCCGACAGCTTCCTTCGTCCTGCGAAGAGAGAATAGAGAATCCCTAATAATCCCAGTATCGGCGGCACTTGGGTAGAGGCCAGTACAGTGGCTGGATATTCAGCCGGAGCAGCTAACGATCCCGATTCTTCGGTTTCCCCTCGGCGGCGCGAAACCAGCTACGAGGGCCTGCGGCGAGTATTACGATCCATTGTTTCGACGATCAGACCACTGACTTCCGCTGCTTCCTCAGTTTCTTCGTCTTCCTAAATCCCGCAGAATCCCTTGAGTCCTGCACGATCCCATAGTGGATTATGACTTTGTTGTACCAGGCAATTAAGAATTCTCGAGTCGCGTATCAATTTGGCAGCATCCGTTCGAATGAGAAGGACGCGCCAGAGGATGCAAGCCTTATCTCTGCCAAGAGAGCTCGTAACGTCTCGTCCTGGTGCTCCCACGAATCCTCCTGCTTCCGGTACGACTTGACGATCCTCCGCCCCACCTAAGGCACTCGTCGTGCTCGTTGTGCTCGCGTGATAATTCGGAGACGTCACGTACTGAATAACTTGTCGTGACGTCGTCGTCGCAAAGTGCCTACTGCTTCCTGGTACGATCGATCGATCGTTCTCTGGCGTCTCCTACTCGCGAGCAAAAGCAGCCAAGAAAATGCCCTGAAGTAACTCGCGAGCGCTTATGCCGGGCGGGAATTGTAGGCTAAGCTGAGCACGACGGGGATGAGGCGGATGAGACAGATGAGGCAGCGGCTCAGCGAGGGTGACACGGAGTATCGGAATCGTACGATGCCTACCCTTTCTAGTGGCTGGCTGTCCTGTTGGCCCTCCAGCCCGCCCTTCTCCTCGGTTCCCACCTTGGTCCTCTTCGCTCCCTTTCATAACACGGACAAGTTACCGTGGCAGGACTAGCGCGCAGTGTACATTTCGCAGCGATAAAATACGTCGCGGAGCCTAAGTCACTTTGGAAAAGTTCGTAAGCCACTCTGGCTGCGAGTCTGAGCCTCTGGCGCACACGAGCGGAGTGATTTGTGATGTTGCAGGCTTGAATTTCCAACGCACGTATTTCTCATCCGACCTTTCGCGACCTCCTTTGCAACCCTTTTTTTCCTCGCCAAACGTCAACGACTCCCGCCTGCCGGGCTGCCAGACTGCCACCCTTCACCTGCGCCAACCTCTCGCGTCCTTAAACTCTTTTTCAGAACCCTTATTGCCGCCAAACGCGGCGCCGGAATAATCGAAAGTGCGCAAGGATGCTTCGAATGCCGAACGGAAGCAAAATGAAGCAAAGAGCAGAGGCAGCTCCACGTGTCGAATCGGTTGACTCTGCTGGCTGCACTGCGCCAGATGCTCGCTCGATCCTTCAGGATCTCCGGCAGGCACCTCGTCGGCTGCCGTCTTGACGCGACGCATCGCGTCGTTCCACGTCGCCGGTCGCACTAATTTCCCACGTTCCTCCTCAGTTAATCTACAAGCTGCGGAAACGACAGACGGAATTCCGCGCTTTTGGTTTCGCCGTACTTTGCGGGATCTCGAATTGACTGCAGACACGAGCCGCCAGGAAATCATTCGGACATTCTGCTCGAAGTAGTGAATCGCATAGATGAAGGAGAAGTAGAAACGATTTCGGATTTTTGAGAAAGGATGACGCGCCGAACATTGAAAGACATTTTGATTTTCTTATTTAAGTAATACAAGCAAAGTGGTCGACAAACGTAATCGACTTCGGTAGCTCGAAAGCGCACTAGGTATATTCCATTACTCAGAGGGCACTTTTACTGCTGACCAAATGCCGTTTCTTGGCTGCTTTTTACGCAGCGCTTGCAACGTCGAGCGTAGGGTGCAGAGAGTTCAAGTCGAAATGGTTGGTGGTTGCACTAAAGGCTCGTAAGCAGCGACCCTCTTGCTTAGGTTGCCGCAGCCAGTGCCGTAACTCTCGGCAGGAATTAAGCACCCGGGTTTCTTGGTGTACGAGTTCCGTTGCTCGACTAATTTCCAGAGTATGTCGAGGGAGGAGAGAAGAGACGCAGTTAGCAGGAGCAATGCCGACAGAAGGACGGAGAACGCAAGGGTAAAGAGCAAAGAGTGCAGTGTGGAGAGTGGAGACTAGATAGACGGTTGTACAAAAGCCAAAGACGCAGACAACAAAGTCCTTGGAGGATTTTACGGAAAGCCCGAGAATCTGGCCGCATCCGAGCAACGAGTGGCCGGAAGCTCAAAAGAATTCCGAGCTGGCGTAAACCTCTCAGCCGGTATGCCTTGCACTGGGATCGAATGGGCAGGTAACGTGAGGTAGCGCGAGGTAACCTAACCTAACGTAATATCGCCCACTGTTACAGCAACGTCTGAAGTTTAACCCAGTGGCCTTTTGGTCTGACCAAGGAATGCTTCTACGACTGTCTTCGCTTTACTGTCACAATGACGAACTGCCGGTTCACCCTCATTCTCATCCTCTTATAGCTGCGTGACCACCCCGCACTACCACTCCCGACCCCCGACCCTTCTCAGCCTCGGCCTTAGACTCTTCCTCTCCCTCTCTGCCCCGTGGCTTGCAAGTCCACTTTGGCAACCGGCGCGAATTATCACTCGCCACCATTCGTTCAAATGGCCGTGTCGCGGCTCACGGCCTCCTTTGTAACAGCTGTAGGTAGACTACGTAGTCTCCGTAAATAATTGGACCGGCCTCGGGCTCTGTAACAGGCAGAGCATCGAGAAGAAGACCGAGGTGGCAGCGTCGTTACCCAGCCACTCAAAGGATCAGGGAGGAATTTAGGATTCGAGGATGGTCTTTGGAGTTGTGCCGCCCTCTGCAAATGCAATTACAAAGTAAGGAAATCGTGACAAAGTGAAAATTTCAACTCATAAATTCTTTGGGCAAAATAGCTGCTCGACTGGAGGTTCTCCTGCGTAGATTAAGGTATCTCCCGGCAGGAGGTTCAGAGTGTACGTGGATCTAAGGCAGAACTAAGGGTGGCCTGAGGCCTGAGGGGACCGTCGAGGCAGCAAGGAAGCCGGTTTAATATTTACCCCGGCGACAGGGCCATTTCGTAGCTCAGGCAAGACCGTCATAAAAGCGATGCTATAACGCCCGCGAGGGCAGCCAGGCTCCCGCATAGGTTGGCTCACGTCGAAAGCGAAGAGAGGGGAAGCCCCCTCCGTCGCCCTTCCCTCCGCAAGGATCCTCGTAAAACCTACGGAGGTTCACCGCCGATATAAATGTAACCCGCTCATCCGTTTCCCGTAGCCCCGATTACGTTAATTGAGCAGTAATTGCGCGCTAGGATCCCCCTAGCCAGCCAATTCTCCGAGCCATCTATAATCGCCGTTAATTCCAATCGATGAGTTGGATCTTCACGTATCAGGAACCGAGTTTCTCCCTGAATCCCTCGGGAGATTCAATTTTTTTTATTTAGGCAGATCGATCTGGCTAAACTGTCCATTGATCAGTCCATTTTCCCGTAAACGTCTTGCGCCCTTTATAGGATCAAATGGAAAGTCATGGGGCTGCATCCCGAAGGATCCTTCGAGATTACTAAAGAACGTCCCAGCAAGATGAGAGCGTGCTGCTTTTGCCGAAAGGCCAGGACACGTTTACACCGTAGTCGTGTAAAGGGTGCTCCCAGGGTGCTATCATTATCCCGCGTGACGTTGGCTCCTGAGTGCTGGATGCCGAATGCTGGGAATCGTAAGCTGATGTCCGACCAGTCACGGCACAACCCACGTCGCGTCAGGCTCCGGGGAAGCCGATGGGCTTGTGCTTCGGTGTGGGGAGCAAAGGGAGTCGAGAGGGTTCAGCAGTTCACGCACCCTCCTCCTTCCCGCCAGTCCCTCTCTGGCTCAGGATGGAAGCTGGCCAAGTTACATTGCGAGAATTATGGGTCTGGTGGGCGATGACTGAATCAGAGGATCACTTATACCAGGCGATTTCAAAAGGATATCCGAATCCTGCCGGCGGCGCTGGCTGAGCGCGTCAGCACCTCTTCCAAGAACGAGTACAAGAGTGTTCGGGCGCGAGTCGAATCTTCGGGCTATTCTTTGCGTTGCGCAAACTATGTTCCGATCCACCACTCCCCTTCCCAGTAGATTATACCGGTAACGCAATTGCGTAGCTGCGCCATAGAATGCCAAAGAAAGTAGAACAACGAGGAATAAGCACACGCTGCCTATAACGTAGAGCGTAGCACGCAGAATGTAGGACGAGTAACGAGTATAACATGGCGCCCCGGATAAAGCACGATTACATTAGCGAGGCGCACTCGAGTCCTGAGGGATTTGCATTGGCGCACGAACGAGAATCCCGAGTCTGGCACTCAGCCGGGAAAAATCCACCCCCGGGGAAAGATTAGCAAACGAGGGACAGGATAATTTCGTGTAGGCGACCCTCCTCTTGTTCTTCCTCTCGCGGAAATAAAGCACCGAACCCGACGAGTTTGATGACTCGGCCTTCCCGCCATCAGGATCGCTCGTAACTTTGGCCTAACATGGTCGCCAGGATTGCGCGATAAGATTGTTAAGTGCACACGGCTGCCCAAACACATCCTGGCAACGTAGCAGCAGCCTACGGGCTACACACGCTGCATCCATTCCGCATCTGTTCATCTGGAGCGTTGCTCATTTTCACTAAAAGCTTACGAAATTCTGACAACAATACACCAATTGGATTGGACAGCTGTCGTCATGTGCTTTCTCCTCCACGTCCTCCATAAAGAATCAAATTCCTCGGACTCAATGGAGAAGAATCGGTGGCCGTGAGAGCACGTTACGTGGACGTGGCTACCAGTAGTGCTCCATAAACGTAGGAGCACCCCTACTCACCCCTACTCACCCCTAGAGGATAAATCAGGTGAACCTGCGACGGGATAAGAAATCCTTCCCTCGCAAGGGGAATGTTGAAATGGCGAATCACGGGATGGAGGGACGCTACGGTCGACGACAATACTCCTGGCCAATATTGAGGTTAAATGCCGTGAAAACAGCATGGAACCTTCAGAGATGGTGTGAAGCGCTGTGAAATGTGTCCTATGTGGGTCAAAGAGCATAAACGGAAATAGCCTCCTCCTTGGAATACCTAACGACGTAACCGCCGCAGCAAGATGGCTCCTACTGTTGCTGCTGATGACGACGACTGTACCATTGCTGACTGTGGTGCTAGGAAGTAGCAATATAGGCAAATAGGAAAGCAGAAAAATGGGAAGACGAAAGCCAAAATGGAAAGAGAGCCGTCCTCGAGCACCGGGTGGCTTGTTGCCTAGGTGAGTGGCTTTTCTACTTCAAAGGAAAGTAATAAGGACGTAACGGCCTGCGAGGTGAGGTGGGGGGAGGGGGGGGAGGGCGTGCACTACTCACCAGTAAAATAATGATCTCTAATAAATCATTCGGATGCTGGCATTTATTGTGCCGCTCCTAGTGGAGTATATAAGGAGACATACGTACAAGCACGACGTGGCTCGTACGAGGTGCCTTGGATTCAATTTTATGTGTCCCATCGTGTCTATGTGTATACACGCGCACCACCCGCCGCACGTAGCTCTCCCCGTCTCACAGTGCTCCGCCAGCATCCTCTGCCCCTGTCCGCCCTCTCCCCGCTGACTGATTCTTATTCATCGATCTACGAGAAGCATTGCTCGCACCTACGAGGTATTCATCTCGTTGCGAAGCCAAGAAGCTGCAGCCACCCTGAGCCAGATGCATAGTTTAAGGGAGAAGCTGCGTCTCAAGAGCACTGACCTCGTCGTGTAGGCTTCGACACAGCGACTGAACGTTCGCTTCTACATTTACGAAATATACTGGCTACATGGACTCGCAGCTTCATTGCTTATTTAGCGCACCGTTTCATAAACCGTTTTACACAAGTCTCTTTTATTTGTCCTCGGAGTCTCCGAACTTGCGAGTTCACTCGACAATGCATGTCGAGTGTGCCGATATCGCAGCTGGCCATTCTGTTTCAGAGGATGGAAGCGAGCGCGTGAGCGACCGACTGAATCAGCGAACGAGCTACAACGTTTTACCTGGGTGCATCGCCGCGTAACGCTAAAGCATCGACGTGTTATGGAGGCAGTTGACCATAGCGGCGCATCTGCTGAGCCCGAACGAGCCGAACGTGTCGAGGCTCGACACTGACGCGAATACGTCTGCATGCACTTGTGTCTCTCATCCTCCCATTGTTTCGACACGAAACTCTTCCACGGACGCTGTCTTCACTCACCAGAACCCTTTGGTTGCTCCAGGCTGCACTCGCATTCGAGCAAAGGATTTCCTCTTGTCGATGCAAGAATCTTCCTCGAGCAACGCAGCCTGCAGGCTCGTCGCCACGGACATTTCCGAATGGTCCTATAGCCGGCAGACGAAACGAACAGATTCTGCGTTACACTGCATGACAAAGAGCTCAACGCACAGGCAAAGTCCTATCGTTCTAGCAGTTTGTGCGACGCGTTACAACTTTATGCTGCCAAACAATTGGCTTTGTTTCACGCTATGAAACTGTGGCCTCTGCAACTTTTTCCGATCCTGTTGCCATTTCGTCGTTCAACAACTCTATTTTGTTTTATTTCGGCTCACGCAAGTGTTGTGCTCCATTGTGTAAAAGCTGCCTGCCACCCCGAATAGACTTGCGTGTAATGCGTGGCAAAGTAGCAAATAAAACCTGATCAAGGACCAGTCTCTACGTAAGAAAGATGACTGCGCGTGTCTAAGAAGCCTACTGCAACTGGTTGTTATCTCGCAGTTTCTCGAAAACTAGTATGGTAATGTCCTCGTATTGGCCGAGCCGCTTGAATGGACTTGCAAATGCTTCCCTGCCTTCACCTTGGCATGGACTGTTGGATTCAGGAACGTCGACATTGGACAGACTTAAAGAGGCAGATAACCGCGAAGCTAAGGGAGGATGTCCATTCTACGGTGGCACAATTAACTTCCGGCGTATCGACAGAGTCGTCGGCGAGCAAGCGAGCGTTTCTAGCTTATTATGATTTTCATCGAGCGTCGAGACGCGAGCACAGAGCGCACCCAAGGATTGCGACGCCCACGTGGTTCCGCGGCAACCTGTGGTCTTGGCCGATTTTGCTTCGAAGGAAAAAAATGGTAATGTCCAGAATTCTGCGGTAACGTACTAAATCGAAATGTGGGTAGCTGTGAATGGGCCGTTGCTTACGGAATATGGATGTAGCAGCCAGAGGCGAGTAGCTCCGTGCTCGCCGTGCACGTACATAATGTATTAACGACGGGCGACATTGCGCAAAGTTACATAATTTATATAGGCGAGTTGGCAGGCTCACTATAATCCCAAGGATTCCGACGCAAGTTTAAACGGTTCTCCTCGCAGTTCTCAGGCCGAACGAACAGTTAGACCCGAACTTTACAAGTACGTCGAATTCCCAGTGCACGCTAGGTATGCACCAACTAGGTGAGATCCCGGATAGCGCCTTCCTCGATAGACTCGCCTAGAGGCCCGAAAGCTCGTGTGTCACCAGCAACCTTCGCGGCGACTATGTGGATACGCTGGCGCAGCCTGTGTAAAGCACACGAATTCCATTATCGATGCACTTGCAAAGTCGAAAATGCTACATTGAGAAAATTAATTTCCCGAATTTTGCCTACATCCTCCGACTTCGCCACCCCAACAAATTGGATGTATTTTATAAAAAAGGCTGATACACGGGTGCAGAGTACACCGGGGATCATCGTGATAGAATCGCCCGACCACTGCTGAATTACAATCAGGAAATGAATATTTTACCATTAACTTTGCGCATTCCATTGTAGTAATTGTGAACACTTCCGACCAGCGGGTGCCAAACCGCAGAGCGCTATAATCAATTACGATAGCGTAGCCTCATGCCGCAGTCCATATTTTATGCAGCACATCGAATGTCCCCTCAAATGATACCTACGTGCCAGTGCAGCCGTGCTTCAACGTGTTGCACGGATCAGTATTAGTGCGAAGCTTCACGGGTTCACGAGTGGTGGATGCTGTTGATGCTGTTGATGTTGTTGATGCCGTTCAGCCTACAAATGGTAGGCTGGTGCCGAAGGGTGCGCGCACGTCACCCGATCCACCCCGATAAATTGCCAGTGTTAAATTTAACGTCATTCATTTTCCACGGCAACCAAGGCGAATCCACGCATCCTGCGTGCAGCCAAAACAACCGCAGCAACTGCGCGAGTCATCAGTGGTCACGGTTCTTCTTCCTCCTCCTCCTCTCCTTCCTCCTCTGCACTCTCGAGTCTTTTGATTTTTTTGTAAAACGAGAATCAGCGAGCGTCTTCCTGGCCTCTTGCGTCGCGACGCGTCTCGACTGCCGCTGAGTCAGCAAGGACCGCCGGCACAGTGCTTTCTCTCGGGCAATCTTCCTCGCTCGCATACTGACCCTCTGCTCCCTTTATTTTCCGCGTGCTTCGCCTGGTCCGTTCTCTCTGTCACGTGACTCAGCCAAAAAATCATATCTCCGTGATGCATTGCCTCGCGGAGAGGAGTCAAGTCCTTTCTAGCCTTTCTGACCGATCGCTTCTTCCCTGAAAGCCGTGCAGCAATTGACAGATCGTAACGGGCCAACGATTTCTTCGAGGGAAACGAAGTCGACCTTTCCGCGCGAGAAGATGCTCGCCGCGAAGATGGCACTCGAGGGTTCAAGGGTCCGAGGGTTCACGGGTTGACGGGTGAGTGTATCGAGCACCGGGGAATCGTATTTTCGAATGAACTTTTCTCGCGGAGGGGCATTCAGGGAGGTGCCATAAAAAATTGTATTCTCCGGAATTTATTTCGGGCACTAAAAAGCAAAAGTTAATTCCGTCGAACTAACGAGATGCCTTTCCGTATCTTTCCCATTCTTTCAGTCTCCCCCCGCCCGTCACCCTCCACCAGGTTTCCGCCTTCCGAGTCCTGATGCCAGGTTCCCAACAGCGCTCCGAGCCTTCTGTGCTTGGGACCCGACACCCCTCCTACCTCCCCCGGCCTCGCGGCAGCACCACACCCTCCACCGCTCTACGGAGTTTAATCCCAGTCCTTCCACCATCCCTTTACTCTCCAATGTCGGATAGCTACTGTAAACTAAAACGTAGAATTCCTTGGCTGTAACGAGATAGAATGGCTGTTTCGGCGAGAGAGAGGGAAGGGAAGAGGCCGAAGGGAGTTTGAGTATTGCGAAACAGCGGCAAGGCGGAAAGGCAGGAAGGTCCCGGGCTGCTTCGTCTCCAGGGCTAGAGACAATATGCTGAACCAGACCATTGTGCAAAAACTTTGGACCGTAAGTGTTCCAGGAAATCGCAGCCGTGACGATGGTGGAAGATTTCAAGGAGTCTTCCTGGAAGCCCAGAGTGAACGCCAAGCAACAGCAACTCCGTTCAGGAAAATGCGTCAAGCAGGAAGCAGCAGATTGTCCCCTGCCCCGTTCGAATGGAACTTTTCAAGCGTCCTCCTGAAGATGCGCTGATTCTCTGCACAGTCTCCTAGATGAGTAGCCGGGTAAAAATGAAAGGAGGAAAAGGCTGCTATTTCGCAAAGGGAATTGGGACCAAGTCGAGCAGATCGACGCGTACATGTGTATGTAAGCGTTAAGAAGACAGCAAAAGACGAGCCAAAGTGAGAATATAAGATGGCGAATGAAAGTGAGAATGGGTCCACGTCGACCGTCAATTTTGACGTCGACGTCGACCGTCAGGAGGCCAACATTATTCGTTGCTACGTGGAGCTCCCGCCCCTCTCGGCTAGCGAACTACCTCTGGGAAGCAGCTCGGCAGCTAAGAATTATCTCATGAAAGGCTCGTAAAATGTCGAGCATACGTTACACGATGGTCTTGGCACGTTTTTAACATTCCTGTATCGCCGAGCCTCCGTACGCGTCGAATAAGTCCTCCAGTGCCTTTTGTATCGATCTGCCTGTAGATGGATATGTAATACACCCATTGCAACAGCCTCCCAATTAGTCAGTCGGCGAACCAAGGCAACCAAGGCGACCTGGCGAAATACACGTCCTCCGGTGAGGCTCGCTCGCCGTTCTTAGTTCTCGCCAAGCCGCACGTCGAGCGAGACCAGCAAAATACCTTGAGGCACAATGATGCCGCGTAAAAAGGCTGCAAAGATAAGCAACGCCAGTGCCTTCCCATTCGATAATGAAATACATAAGAAGCGTAACAAAACTCGCTGTTACATCGACACGTGCCAGCCAATATCTATCCCTATTCTCCTGCCTTCCTCCTCCTCGCACTTGCCTTTCTTCGTTTTCTCTGTTCTGAATTTTTCAAAACTTTCTCAGACTCCCACGAGAGCGAAAGGGACTTTCGTCGGAGCAAAGTACAAAGTACAGCCTCACGATTTTCGAACGAAGCCCGTAAAAGGTTCGATCACTCATTATGATTCTCCACGCGACTCTTCTTTCCCTGGTCTACCCGAGACTTCCCTTCCTCCTGTTCAGTTTTTTATGACAAGCTAAGCCCGACATAATAAAGTTTATACGGACGTGTAGCACGGTGGAGGGCAAGTATGTGCTTTGCTCATGGTCGACTCCTCCTGCTCCGGCTTCTTGCGAAGCTCCTTAAAGCCTCCTGCCTTCCCGCTTCCTTCTTCCGCAGCATCCGCATCGCGACGTGTTCCGTTCCAAGGGCTGGAGCTTTCGTAATAACCGGTATCCCCCCTCAAGATTGAAATTTTTATGGAACTGCATTTTTCGGACTCAATGTTTTATCGGAACTGCAGCCTCCTTCCAGTGGTACTCTTGGGCTCTGCCTTCCGTGCTTCTTCCGCTTCCAGGACGTCTCGAACAACCCACTTTACAACCCCGGCGCCCCGATGCTTCGCCACCACGAAGAACCCTGCCGCCTCCCGCGGGAGAATTCCGTACTACCGCAAGCCACTATCGTGCTCCGCTCCATTCTATCAAGCGCCTCTATTCTCCGCGAAACCGTTAAAAGCAATCCATGCTTTATTCCGCTCGAAAAATGTCTCCCTGCTCTAGGCTTTCATTCTTCGATGGGAATTTCGTGGACCATCCCACCCCTACTGCCTCCCCCGCTGTTGCCCACCACCGTGCTCGAGCCTCTCGCAATCAGAGCATAGAGAGCATAGATATTGCCATGCCACGTGTAGGTAGCAGTTTCTCTACCGCAGTGCAGTATTGCATCATCTGGTAATATTCCTTCTTTTGCACATGTCCTCGAAGAGAAGAGAAGAGAAGAGAAGAATGTCTTGAGAGGGAGGCAGATCGGTTTAGCCGAGGAAACGATCGGTGCGGAAAAATGAGGATGATAAGAGCAATATGGAAGGAGCAGGTAGAGGTAGGAGCACACGGTGAACGACGAGAAGGAGAGCAGAGGTGGAAAGGAAAGGGCAGGAAGGAGCACGAGAAGAAAGCAAAGCAGGATTATGAGTTTATACCGGGTTTCCGTGGCTGCTACAACGGTTTATACAAGTATTCGATTTTCACGTCTCTCTCTCTCTCTCTCTCTCTCTCTCTCTGTCTCCCTGCCCGCTCTTTCTAGCATCGTCCTTCATACCCAAGCCCCTTTAACCACTATCGCAGCGGACCTCAACCCACCTCGCACCGACACTCATGAAAGTATATTACACTTTCCGCTGCGGTTTACACGTTGCATTCTCTGATAATTGGATTGGAAATCGATCGTCTATGATCACGTTATTGAAGCCGACAGTGAGGTCCCCGGTGCCCCTCGCTCTCGAGGCTAACGTGAAACGAGCAGGTGCACATCCTTTGTCAATCTCCAAGCCAAACACTCCGACTATTATACAAGCCCTGACCCACTCCTGTCCCAGACAGGCGAGCGTTGACCCTTCAGCAGATCCCTTGACCCCAACAGCCAAGCAAGTTCATTCGGCTGCGCCGTCCCTTCCTGCCGAGGACCTCCAGCTCCACGGAGCCACGCGGGCACAGCACACTCTTCGTCCTTGCGTAGTACCAGATTGCGGATATGCAGACTATAAAGTGCAGCTCAAGCAAACAAATGCCAGCGAGGTAGAATCCGGCATAAAAATGCAGGCTGCCGACTGTTCCCGGTTCTGGTGCAGCCTTTCCGCAATGTATTATTAAACGTGTCGGATGTGCACGTAGGTAGCGTGTCGCGCAACTGCGAGCTACCTTGAGTGCAAGGGCTACGGGCGTAACGGCGTGCGCGCAGACAGACGGCACAGTAAAGCGCGAGTTGGCAAACTTCAGGGGGGAGGGGGGGGGGGCATTTTGTAAAAACGGGGCTGACAACCCCTCTTTTTATATCATACTTTTCCACATAGTTGGCGGTGTGTTTCGCTAAGGTTTGCGTCATATGATAATCGCTACGTGTGCAGTAGCAAACTGCAGCCCGAGCAAGAGTCTGCCCTACCCTGCCTGAGACTTTATGCAGCGACATCCGACCCTGGTCGCAAATAATGCTATTGAACGACAGTGCACTGGGCTTTTGACAAAACTTTAATTAAACAGTCGCAACTGTCGCATCGACTGAACCCACTCAATCGATTGACCTGCCGATTGACCTCCAGAGTTATAATCATCACTCGATACACCTACGCATCATCAATGCGTTATTTACAACGCGTAAAACATCAACACGTTCAATCAGCGAAATTGGGAAGAAATGCGAGTTGCCTTTCCCCACGGTCCAGATCTTCTTCGGAGTCGAGACTGGGTTAAGCACGTATAATGAATTAAACATAGTTTCCATACAGTGAGCAGCTGGTCAGGCGGAGGAGATACATTTAGTGAGTCCCTCGGGAGAACCTCTGGATGTGTTTCCTCCCACACATCCTCATCCCCCATCCACCTAATACCAGTCCGAATGCTGCCGATTCTGCGAACTGTTCCCTAGCGCGGTCAGATACCTATCCTATACTACCATGTACTATGGACTTTGCACTTTCGGATTTTCAGTTTCTTCTGAATTAAATTTAGATGAACAGGTGGCACTTTGATCAGTAGCAAACTGCTAACTATACATAAACCCATGGGGAATATTCCTGGTGTCTTTTGGGTAATGGAGATCATTGCCGTGAATCCTCGGCGCTCGCAACAGGAAGAGTCATAATTTGTATTCAGGACACGATATGCCGCTGAAACTGCAAAGGGTGGCTGGCAGGCAAGGGTGGATTCGCGAAATAAACTCCTGCACGGTTCCGAGATGGCGAGCGAGAAGGTCTGCAAGTTCTAGAGAGCATTGGGGAATGGGGGAGGGGGAAGGAGGACTCGGGCCAAGAGGTCCGAAGGAAACTCAAATGCACATAGATATACATATGTACATACGTACACACGCTACTACCACTCCCGTTCAACTTCCGACAATAAAACTGAGCTAAAGAAGCTCATACGTACGCGACTACGTGGCTACGTGTCTAGATCGACCGTATTTTAGGTCGTGACTGTTCTATATATGTATGTGCGTGCATACGAGTCCTCGAGTTGGGTCCCAGCATAGAAACATTAAAAACCTTCGTCGAACTGCTGGGGACAAGATTCCAGTAACGGCCCACCGTTAATCCGACGTTTCATAAAGAATTAGGGGAATCCCTAAGAATAAAGAATCCTTCAGAGGGATGGGGATTAGGACAGACTGCCGTTTCTCAATGAGAAAATAAAGTTATGATAAAACGTATCGCGCGCATAACTGTTACCCGTACGAGCACCGAATACCCGACACTCCCGATGCATATTTCATTTTTAATTCCGAAAATAGTCCCGATGGGTTGTTGTTTCGCTTACCGTGAGCGTGCGATTGGTCCTGGACGAGCGACTGCGGCTATGGAAGAACGTGAATTCAGCCGCAACACCATTTTAAATATTGCATCACATCGTAAAATGACGTGCAGAAGCAGAAGCCCTTCTCGCATCCTACACCACGTCCACCTACATACATGCTTTCCGTCATTTGACCTCGAGTTCCTCTGCCAGCTGTTCCCTTCCTTCTTACTTTTCTCTTTTTACCACCTACCTCCAAGCACCTTTTGCCACCCGAGAAACTGACTTCTTCGAGCTCACGACCAAATGTACTTAGGTTGTCGACTGCTTCAAGTCGGCCAGTGCGAGCCTCTCCAGTTCTATGCCTTTCTCCTGGCTACAAGCAATTAAAAATACTCGCTCAGTTGATTTCCAAATAGGGTACAACCTGCTAAACACACCTACAATTTCCTCCGGTGTCCTTGAGAATTTCGACAAGTCGGCACCAATCCGCCCTAAAGCATTTGGCAGACATTCGCGCACTGCAACGTCATTTCTAATGTAACGAAGAAAATCGTAGAAGACAGATGCATAAGCATATTTTGAGCTTTCTCGACCGAACTGGCTCCCGAATCTCATCGCTCTACTCCTTCTACCACTTCCAAGATTTCCTCCGCCAGGAGATTCCAGGAATCAAACGGCCGTTACAATTATCGTTCTTACAGAAGTGACTAAACTCTTCTGATATATCTCGATGCTCCCAAAGTGGCCACTACCACCTTCGATTATAATGGTGACACTTTACGTTCGTGTTCTTATGAAAAAATAAAATATGGTTTCGCGAATTAGATTTGATATCAAACTGATCAGAGAACGGCCAGGGGGACAAGATAATTTATTCAGTCAAACAGCCGTGCGAAACGATCCCCACCCGCGAATTATAATTATATTCTCCACGAAACTTTACGGCCGCTCTTCATTAGAACGACGGCCGAAGGACGCAAGGGCGAAAAAAAATATTAAAGGCGGTCTTGATCGACCACCGGAAAGTCCCGGGATTTATCGTCCGAATAATGGGTAAAATAATAAAACAGCAAACGAGGCCCTGGATATTAATGGCACTTCCGTCATGAAAATCTGTTCGATGCAAATAATTTTGGTTTTATCGGCGCCGACTAGTCGTTCTGGATAATTGTAAAACTTTACGACGACACTTCACTCGTAAACGGAAGAGTTGTCCATAAGAATTGAATACCACCACCCGAAACAAACCCATCACCGCAAACCTCAAAATCACCAACAAAAATATTGCACGATCCCGGATAATCTTCCAATACACTTTTCTAAAGCCACGATTCGTAAAGACGTACGTAGAACTGTACTTTTTCAGACTGTAAATTGTAGTCTATCCGTTTAGAAACTATGAGAAATTTCGGTACAGCAGTCTCCTTTCATTTCAACAACCTCTCCAAGATGGAGGGGTTTTGCCTATTGTCGAAAAATGTTTTACGCTATAAAGACGGACACGATCACTGACAGAAGATAAATAGACTTGGACACGTGATCCTGGATGTCCAGGACACCCGCAGATCCAGTTACCGACTGAAAAAAGTTCATGTTACGAATGCACCGAGAGATGGTGTTGATTCCTAAACAAAATACCAATGAACGAGAGAATCTTATGTGATAACTTGACAACCGAGAGAATTCGCTAGAAGCGCTTTTAGATTCTGAGATGCTAGAGATTACGAATCATAAGCTAGTAAAGGAAAAAATTAAAAAATATTACTTTTATGTATTCAGTTAGAAATCATAGCTGATGCTCGACATAAACAGAGGGAACTAGAGAAGGTAAGCATAGAAATAATAAAACTTGCTGTTACATCTCACGATGATATTAAGGTTGATTTTATTCTCAACGAAAGCTTTACATCAAAACACGATTATAATATCGAAGTAATATAATCACCCAATCGATTTATCACAAAAGTACAGACTTTAATTTCTCTTTGATTCCGAGGGCACACATAGAAACGATATTTTCGCAATCTTGTGGTTTTCATGTGTTTCCCTACATACAGGCGTGTAATGTGTAAGGTGTGTACAAAGCTCGTTTGCAAATCCTAATTCTCTATTCGAAAAACCGAGAATTTCTTCAAATCTAAATATCTAAGGTTTTTAAACTTTAAACTAATACTGCACGGTATAATAATTACCAGAATATAAATGTAGCATGGATCCATTCGATAGTATTGTGTATGAGAGAAAAAAAGTTTGTTAACATGAGGTAAAACCTGCGCTATTATTTCACAATGTGGGTCAACCATCTCTTTGTTAATTTATATTACTGAAAGTTTCATAACTTCAGTAGACGTCATTAGAATCGATAACGACTAGTACAATTGAACTCGTTAGACATCCCGACCTATATTGCTTAACAAAGATGGCCGAGACCGTTATAGGCACAAATACTCGGCGTAGAAATTTTCAGTTTCAGTCAATGGTAAACATTAGAAAGCAGAATCTTATCATTCGTTCCTACGAATCAATATACATTGTACCGATGAGCTCTTGCATCAGGTACCTGGATAGTCCTCTTTATATAGATTCTAAAGTTGCAAGGATGTTAATGGATCTATCAAAGAAGTCTATGTCGACTTTGCTTTGAAAGGTGTACCAAAGTTAAGGCCACCTTTTACACATTTAATTGGTCCACTCTCAGCATCTCTTACGTCATCATCTGTTATCCCGTACTCTTAAATAATTTATAATTCAGTGCATGAGTGCCATCACAGTATCACTCTCATAACATCGAAGAGTCTATCCTAATCGGATGCACCTTATCAGTGTGACGTTACAGGTTTATGTCTAAAAATTCCACGTAAGTGCGTGAGACATTAATTTGAGTATTTTTCTCGAATTTCTAAGCCTGCGGATGTTCCCCATGAAGAAGGGTACATATGGCGTTTCTCAGAGCAATATTCAGAGTGAAACTCGTGTCGAGTAAAGGCGCGTTTGTCATGGGACTCGTATACTTTCCACTCAGGAACCATTCGTTTATCGCTGCCCGTTCGTAAGTAAATCCGTCTGAAAGAATTCCAGAATTAACGAAATCTGCCATTAAGTTTCACTGCTACCAGTTCAAAGATTACCTGAGCATTGTACTGGTTCTCTCATTATCTCATGCGTTATCGGACATAGAAATTCATGTGGTACTTCAGTGTCATCGGTAATTTCCCATAAGCTACTGTCCTCGCGTCTTAACCAATACAATTGTTTTTTGAAACTCTCAATAGCCTATAAGGTTAAATTAAATGAGCGACAATGAAGGTTCAGTCAATTCGACAAGTAATTCACCTCTTCGTCATCCTCTATATCGAGAGTTGATATCAAATCCTCTTCTGGGGCGGATAGCAAATGTCGCCCAGTTAATGAAGAAATGTGACGGTTTTCCGTTAATTTTGATAATTCAATTTCCTTAAGCCATTTCACGATCTCATCCAATGTCCAATCGGCAACCTGTAGTACAAAATGACACCGATAGAGACCAATCATGTGATACATTTTTATTTGACAATATTTACCCGTCTTCGATTGTGCCTTAGTCTATCGACTAAAATACTCTGAGATATTAATTGCTGTGGTAACTTCCAAATTAACACAGTCTTATCCAATGCACCTGAAAATCATCAGAACGGTTTAATTATTCAATCATTCATTGGCCGCAAGCATTGCAGTCACTAGTATAGCGGACCTGTTAGAAAGAGCGTAGTGTCCTCAGAGAAGGCACAGGCTGTTACGAGACTATCGTGACTTTCCAGCACATGAAGACACGCATTGGAATACTGAAAGAATCGATTTTACTTATATTGACATTCGCATTGAATTGTTAAGAGTAGACATTTAGCCCGATGTCACTTCATTATGTAACTCACGACACTCCAGAGACGCGCAGTTCTGTCCGTCGCAACACTACCAAGAATTTCGCCATGTACAGGAGAGAAACAAACGTTCATAACGTTTCCACCATGACCAGCCAAAGATCGTTTTTCTCTGTACGATGCGGCTGAATCGCGCGTCCCAACATCATCCTTACTCTTTGGACCAGAGACAGCGACGCTTATTTGCCACAATTTAACGAGAGAATCGTTACCGCAAGTTGCTAGTAAATAAGATCCTTCCCCACTGCTGGCGTTTGATTCCCGCGCACCTACATACGAATAAAATATATAAAAATCGACAGTCCTCGTGCATTATTATAATTAATATTATTCGTTATACCAATGGTAGGACTAAAATCGCATCCCTGCACTCCCAAATCGTGTCCCTCTTCGCACACGATGCGACTGGAGCTATTCTTTTTGTTGGTAACGTCGAACAGCCTCCACGTACCTTCACTGCAAGCTGTCACCAGATATTTGGAGTCTGGCGTAAACGCAATCGTAGTTATTGCATCTGCATGACCTTCGAAAACTCTGCAAATTGGACTGACGTTACACGGTAATTATCTTTATAGTTTAAGATTCTAAACTTAAGAGTACTATTTTATGGATGAACACACTGTCTCTATTGGCTTTATTTTTAATGCGTACTGTAATTCTTCCATTGTTTCGACATCCCACAATGTGGTCTTCTCGTCGTCTCCTGCCGTAGCTATCGTAGTGCCGTCAGGGGACCAACGGCACACTCGAATTCCACATCCAGAGTTAACGAAAGATGCTCTGACTTGGCCTCCCTGCTAAAATGCATTCAGAGTCAGACCCAAGTCATACCACTATTCTAGACGTTCGTGTACTCAACCTGAGCATCCCAAATAATGGTGGTGCCGTCCAAGGAGCATGACGCCAACATGCTGCCGCAAGGACTGAACTCTACATGATTCACACTGTACTTGTGGGACTCCAAGGGGCTGAAGTGTTTCTCTTCGAATTTTTTGCCATCCATGTCAGTATCTTGAAGCTCGACGGTGCTCCAAATTCTTACCAGTTTGTCTCTGGATACACATAACAGATTGTCGAAGAAAATTTGCATTCGTGATTCTACATAAGCATGTTCGTTTTTCTTCAACTGACCCAGATCCAGATGCTATCAAGCCATTCCCATGGAATGCAACAGCGTTGACGGCTCCGCTATGATCGTCCAATCTTTGAACTAGTCTAACCTCGTTCTCAGTACTCTCCGCTTGCTTTACAACTTCATCCTCTTGTAAAGACTTCTAAAGTGTAGAATAATATTTCTTATAACATATGCTCTGTAGAATCGAGGTTACCTGGTAGCTACCTCTCCGCGATCATTTTTGCGGATCATTTGCAATTTTGGACAGCAATGTCGCACCAACTCCGAATCCAAATTCAGATTTCCTGTGAGATCATAGACGATCACAGACTTGTCGTTCGATCCTAGAAACAACAGAATTTCAGAGGGATTCTAACGATCAATTTCTGGCTTATTAATAAACTGACGGCAATTACCAGTGGCCAGCAGGTTTCCATCCCTCGAAAAAGCGCAGCAAGCAATGTATCGATTGTGTCCGGTCAGTACAGCAACTATGCTACCGGTTCCCTAAAAATCCGTCAATTAAGCATTCAACTTTATTCAGTTTTTTTCCTGGCAGATTCTTAATTGTCTACCGTTTCCCAGATAACCGTAGTCTTATCAAGGCTGCAACTGGCAGTGTATATTCCATTGGAACTGAATCGAACGCACGTTAAGGCACTGCTGTGCTTCTCCATCACTCTGCAGAGATCGATCGAGGCAGCAGCCGGCTGAAAGTCACATTTTTCCTGGACCACGCGGACCTCCCAGAGCTTCACATCGTGGTCGTTGCCGCAGGTTACCAGTTGATAGAGTTTTGTAAAAAGCTCGTTGCCTGAAAAATGAGGTCGGCGTTCAAAACCAATACAACAGTACCGAATGACGCATTACAAAGTGTCAAACAGAATCGTACCGGTCACTTCTTGTAACGCGGAAAAGTCGCAACTGACTACACCAAGATCATGAGCATCATCGACCGTCGCCAGAACATTTATAGAGTGATTGGCAGAATTGCAGGAATCAATTAATTCACTAGTTGAGAATAGCTTGAGAACTCCAAAAGTACAAGAAGTGACCAACCAGGAGGAGTCAGGTGAGAAACAGAGACTCTGCACTGCACCCTCGTGTTGCTGAAAGCACCTGAAATAATCGCAAAGGCAATCTCACGTATGAAATGTTACACGGAATAAACTATAATTTGTCAAAGTATTTTGTCAATATCGTCACGAAGGTGCTATACAATAATACAGAAAATGAAAGGCTTGGCTGTCGCTATACCGTTATCGAGAGTAACGTTAATGACCGAAAATAGGTTCGACGATCCGATCGATTTTCGAATCGTATACGATCTCAATGACACTGTATGTAATGGAATGATTTGATGCAGTCATACGCATCTATACATCATCTGTGGTTCCCATGCTCATCGGATTCGTCGTACAAATTTTAGAAATACCTTTGAGAAAATATTACGGCACGTACCTAATCAAATTACGACGAACCAAATCCCAAAGACAAACCTGACCGTTGTCTCCAGCCGTTACGAGCAATGTAGAGTCTGGGGAGAATCTGCAGACTCTGACAGCCTCGCCGCCGACTTGGACCATTGTGTGAATCTTGCTTCCAGACTGGTGCAAAAAGCATTTATGGTTATATAAAGTGAATTCAAGCACACGAAGCAAATAAATAATTGAAGTACAAGTAGCGTACACGGAGATTCCAAAGTTGAGTGGTACCGTCTATACTTGCCGACGCCAACATGGTGAACTGAGGACTGACTTTGACACAAGTCACACCATACTTATGTCCTAATAATGGTGAATAGCTGACCTCCACGTATCCAAGGCCTCGTTGCCATTCCCACACTCTGACTCGCTTGTCCCTAGCGAAGTATGAAAAGTAAAATGCTGAAAGACCAGAAATGCTTGGCCACAGAAAGCAACGATGTCTCACCCAGAACCAGTGACGAGGATGCAGTCGCCAGCAAAATCAACGCTATTTACGTCGCTCGTGTGAATGGTAAGAGTTTGCAAAAGTTGCACGTCTCCTATAGGGGCAGCCATTTTTTCTTCTCTGATCCTTATTTAATAGGCATCGAAGGCACTTTTTGCTCCTCGTTCGACTTCGAAATGCGTCGAGTTTGCTGAACTTTCCTTAATCTTCTTCTTTTCTGTAAAAGCAATGAGATACAGTATAACGAGATAATTACCAGCTCGGATTTCACAGCCATACATTCGGTAACGCATGACGCAATACTTTATAGCCATTTATTATTGAGCCGAGAAACGTATCTCAAGTCTCGTAATGAATAACTGCCTACATGTAGAGCCATTATACCCATCTCTCTCGTTCTGCGGCCACGGGAGTGTCACTTATATTATTTATACCAATGGAAAATCAATTCTGCGTTTTACGTGTTTCGACACGCGCCAACACTTTGTATTCCTCGCGCTTAAGTACGTGTAATACAGAGTTCTATACGAGTCGGCGGTGTCGTGCAAAGCGTACATTTGTATTCCGCCGAATCATTAAACTTTAAGCAATATTCACGCTTACCTAGACTTACCTGCATATGACACACCTTATGAATACCTACGGAAACATTGCTCATTTCTACGTGCCGACTTGTCGGTATTCGGTCAATCGAATTGATGATGACGTGTGGTTTAACTCGAATGTACTTTTAATCTGTACAGGTGCTTTGCACGATGGCTAAACTACAGGTAGCGAAGAAATCAGAATAATAGTGTATTCGTTTTATATTGATTATAAGAACGATTACAGAACCAGTACATGTAGGAGCGTGGAATGCACAAGATTCGGTAAAGAACTAACGTAATAGCAATGAATGTCGGCAGGATGTCAGAGCTAATTCAAGGTTGCATGTGAATCCGCGTGTTGATTCTTTTAGATTTATCAACGACAGATCAACTTAATGTCTATGAATACGTAATGCTGCGAAGAAGTACCTGCTATGCCTATGAATATGCAAAAATTCTTAATAATAAACGAGCCGGAATTTCTATATAATTTCGCAGACATCAAGTTCAAGTACATTGAGTACTGACGTGTAGGTCTCTGAGAACACTTATCGACCTTCTCTCGTTCCGTGTATCGACTTGCGATTTGCAAAATGCGAATTAATGTAATGATAACATAACTATAAACATTGAATTGGCATCTCGAATTTCCTTTTTCAAATCGGTTATTAATCGTATTGTAAACGTTTTAATGTCATTTGTAATACATTGCTTACTTACCTCTATGAAAGGCACATCAATTCCTCGGGCAGTACGATCGAGCAATTCAACGGAAGATCAGTGCCGTAATATGTCACGATACAATCAGTACTCTAGGTTATTCCTGCTCTTGTATTCGCGGATAACAGCCTGCTTCCTGGTTTGTAAGGGAGGACGGAGGTACTGGGCCAAACACAGCAGCAACCAGGAGTCGCCGCGGAGGGCACGTGTCGCAATGAAGCTCAACTACTAAACGCATGTTCATTGGACGCTCAGATCGATATTATAGATACGTAGGTATTGTACCATTTATTTCATAAAAATCATTGCACTTTAGTCGAATCAATCTGCAAATAAATTATGTCTTTTTCTTATCCACTCGCCTATAAAGTCCTCAACCTTACTAGACGTTCGAAGCCAGGTTCTATTAAGATTTTAAGGTAGGTCAAAATTACTGTAAAACTCTATTGTATGCAATTTTTTACTTAGAGAGTACCAATCTCATGTCGGTGAACACATGGGGATTTTTTATTGTTTAACATTTTTCATATCACAACTTGAATACATATCAACATCGTTATTGATAAGTTATCCACCCGGTTGCAGAACGTCGGTAAAGGAGATCGAAAAGTAATCTCACTAGTAGGAACTGGCAAGAACCGTCGCGCACTGTAACTGAATAGTTTATGCCTGTAAACAATATGAGAGCCAACGAAAGTAATTGTCAAAATTAAGGAAGAAGTTTAGTGGTAATCTTTTATGTGGGTTCGACTAATCTGAATTTGTGACTGATGCCTCTGGGTGTGAAGCCCGAATGCGTACGGTGTGGGGTGCGTGAGACACCGCTCTGGCATGCAACGGATACTGGTAACCTATGCAATCGATGCCTCGAGGATGAGAGAAACGTCGGTGCTAACAGTAATTTAAAGAGTGAGGAGGATGAAAAAAACGGTTCCGCAAAGCCATCCAGAAAGAGCACCAGAGTTACACGATATTGCAAGCCAAAGTCCAACGCACCCTTAAAAATCATTCCTAAAGGCAAAGGACGCCGTCATATCTTTAAAAAAACGGTACAGACTAATGCTCTTCTTAAGTAATATTTTATAACTTACATAACTGTAAACTCTGTGAAAATATATACTGTATTTCTGTATTAATCTACAAAGCATCCTCGCTAGCATTGTATTTGCTTGCATTGTTTCAGCCCATAAAAGCACCAGCAGCCGTTGCAACTCCAGTAACCAGTGACTTTGTATTCTACAAAGGTTCCTATTTTCAAGTTGGAGATATAGTGTCCATGAGGGATATTGATGGTGGAATTTATTATGCTCAAATTAGGGGTTTGCTAACCGATCAGTATTGTGAAAAGAGTGCAGCTGTCACATGGTTATTACCAACTACAGCCAGGTAATACTTTGAGAGAGTTAAATATGTTTCTATGTTTGAAAGACATTCCAATTGAACATCTAATTGACAAAATTTCTTAATTATAGTCCACCTCCGGAAGATGGTTTTAGTCCAGAAACTTATATGATTGGACCAGAGGAAGATCTTCCGCGAAAATTGGAATCTATGGAGTTTGTAATGCACGCGCCTTCCGACTATTATAAGCTCAAAAACAGTCCGTATCCTCCGCCATTAACAGAAACGGGTACTGGTTACATATGGACATCACTTAGGCACGAAGTAAGCGCCACTAAAAAGTAATTTAATCACACAATCATGATAACGAGCGTGTAAATAGAATCGATTTTTATTCACTGTAAAATAACTGTCCACCGTACGGTATAATTGGTTATTTTATCAAAACATATATTTATACATGTTTATTGTTGTTTTGGAATATAACTAGCATACTGGCAATCGGTCGTAAGAATTACGCTGTACATCAAGTAAGATCTAGAAGCGATATTGTAAACATTATATAATTGGACATAATATTTATTCAATATATCTTTAATACAGAATAACATTAATATTTAGTATATCTTGTAGGTACACGTGCAATAGTGAGGATTATCTTGCGGGCTGGGAGGAATGGAGAATTATATTGTTTGGGAACTATGATTAATTATGCACAATGGAGAGTTGAAAAAATGAAATGTAAACAATTATTATTAAACTTTTTTTTAATAACTGTTCACCATTGATAAATCTCTATTTCTCTCACGTTATTTTATCTGTCCCTTTGAAATACCTTATCGCGCAATCTCATAATTTGAGAAAACCAACGACTTTGATTCACTTGCACGATTTGAATCCTGACTTACCGCTGATCCGATCTATGGATCGACGAAAGAACAGTCAGTCTTGGCACACGTGTCAGTCCACCTTCGGTGGCGGTACGGCGGTGTCAAGGGATCCTTAACTTTGGTAACGGTGAGAAACACCAGGCCATACGTAGGAGGAGGCACTAGGCAGCATAGGTGCGTTCTCGTGTACTTGACAGGAAGAGAAAAGGGTCGTTGTCGTGGTGTCAGCCATGTTCGTGGCAGAGGTTGCAACCAGTCAGCTAGGAGCCAACGAGGTCACGGCTGGTCAGAACTTGAGATCTTTGATTGCTTGCGGCAAATCCGGCAGCTTCATATCCTTTATCTGCTGCGGTATGTTCATGTTCTTCACTGCCGAAACGGCGCGCGCTGGCGCTGCGGTGATTCCAGCCTGCACACAGGACACCAACGAGAAAATGGAAAAAGAACGAAACGAAAGAAAGTCGTTAGGATCTCTTGTAAAAATGAAGAAAGTATTTAGCTAATGGGAATAATTCGGGACGACGATGGGTAGCTACACCGTAGATTATTTATTTAAAGAGTATTACCAGGTATACATTAGCATTAAGGCACTTAGTGTCATGGAATCGCGAATATCCATAAGATCTTACAACCATGCGGGGCACTTCGAAAGAAGTTAGGCTTCCACACTATAGAGAAATTGGTCAAGGTTTACACTCATAGGATCAAAAGGAAAACGTATTTTTTGTGGTCACTTAGTAAGAAATTATGAATTGCGGTAGGGATAAAATTGTACAGTGTGGCCAGACCAAATTACTATTGATGTTTTAGCTTAGGGAGGAGGTCCCAGAAGGACTATTGGTCGAGGTGAGCAAGATCGTCTTGATTTGTAAGTCCCCTAAAATTCATGTTAGCTCCGTCAGTTCTATCACAGTGCCAGGCTACTATGTTACATGCCAAAGCTATCTACCAATTAACTAGTGCTTGGAATTCAACAATTATAACATTTATTCTAATGACATTAAAAATATGACTTTATAAGATTCTTGCCTTTAACAGTTTTTTTTATTTTATGATTCTAATTTTTTCCACTTCTTTTATAACCTTTAACTGTTAAAACCAAGGTTCTTAAACGATAATGTAAATAAAATAAACCTTACCTCTTGTTTTTCAAGCTTATTCTGGTCCTCAATTCTTGTCAATATTTCAGTCATGTTGGTTTCCAAGACCATGCCACCCATAACAAGTTCATTGAGTATATAATGGACTTTATCAACATGAAAAATGAGATCCAACTCACACACATTTTCAAAACACTTATCAAGCGTTTCCACAAATACTTGAATCAGATCTAGAATTCCTAATTCAGATTCTGAACTATCGACGCAAAACACAAAATACAAGGTGGCATAATGACGGTATATCAACTTATAGTCTGAACCTCCAATGAGACTACCACCTTCTAAAAAATTACAGACATTGTCGTCTCTCTTTGAAACAAGTTGAAATGTCTCTTTAATTATTTGCTGCTGCATGTCCTCATTCTGAAAAGATACATCCAGTTGATTTGTATGATGAAGAAAGAAAATACTTTCACAGACAGAGGCAATTACCGCAACAAAATATAATAGCCAAAATAATAAAAGAAGTTAATATATTTCTATAATGTTAGAACAAAGTACATAATCTATGAAAGGAGAATACACAAGCTGTTACTCACAAAGTACTGATAAAATTTAGAAAGCCGTGGCTTCCCATGATTGTTGAAAACTAAAATTGCCTTGATCATGATGCAAGGATCGATCGCTCCGACCGATTTTTCTGTAGATGATTCTCAGATTTCTAACATTGGCGTTAAAAACTTTTAGCTTGATACAGGACAGGTTACAAAATTGTGTTAGATCATGAAGGATCTTGCTCGAATATATTTTGTATAATCTTTTAATCACTGATGACTACTTGCAACTACTTGTGACAGTCAATACATCATTAACTACTCCACCGTAGATGACATACTCTCTTTCCTCTTGAAAACTGTCCACTGCCGTCGACGCACAAACAGCTCCCTATCGACAATACAGAGTTTGAACGTTTTTCCCCTGTGGCCGCGTTGACCGTGATAGAAGTTCCGTGGGTAAGACACTACTTCACTAATCTATTGAATGCAGAGCATCCATCGAACCACCACAGTTCATGAAATAACAAGATATATGGCATAATTAGTACATCAAGAACTCATATAGAATCACGTTGGTCATACCGGACACGTCGCAACCACGTCGAGTAGCTCTAACTTGGAGTCTTGAGTGGCTCAGCGTCTGCTATCTATGTTAACATATCTCTACTTTACGAACAACAGTACATATATGCACACACGATACGTTCTTTATTTTATTCCGATTAGTTTTCCTGCTTCGGATTTACGGAGAATACTAATCTGCAATACTTCTGCTCATTACCACTAATTCAGCGAAGTTCGTTAATCTCTTTTGTGCAATGCAAAGTGTCCCGTAAAATTGAACAAATCGCTTATAGAATTGATGTGAGATTCAAAAGCTTTTGACGAACAAATTGTTTTCATGAAAAGCTGCAGAGATTACCAAAGAAAGTAGGTATAAGGAGAGATTGCTGGCACTGGCTAATCAGAAATTTGCCCAAATGCAACTGACAGTTATTACAGTGTTTCTCGTATTTCAGGAACTGGGAGTTAGTTGTCCACGTTGACTGTCGGTGCGACATCGCCTGATCTTCCGAACTTTGTTTTTCCATCGTTTCATTTACATTCCTTTAACTAACGAACGTAATGAAAAAAGAAGGACTGTACATCCAATGGAGTGTCTTACCTGTCGAACATCAATACGCATAGATGGAGAGAACTCCAATGCAGCGTAATTCAATTCACAAATCTCCAAGGTAAAATTGATAACGCTTACTATTTTCAATGTTTCATTCGGAATATCTTTGATAATTCGTTCAATTTTCGCCTTAAAGTTGATTGTGCTCACTGACAATCCTATTATGTATATCAACATAAGGATAAGCCCATCATCATAAATCTTATGATCCAAGAATTTATCTTAATTGGAAAAAAAAACTTAGTTACTAATCACCACCCATATTTGATAAGCCTGTGGGATCAATTAATATTTACAATTGCCATAAATTCGTATAGTTACCAACAGTATGATAACATGGACCATAATAATACACAATCCAATTTCTATGCCTTATCAAACAGCAGTATTGTTTTGTATTTGGATTTAAAATATGGTTTGTTATTCTACTGGCAAATTTGGTTGTAGATTGCATATGCACCCCTTTTATTGTATAACTTTTAAAATATTTTTTAGATGGACAGGGTACGCCTATTACCCATAGAACTGCCACATGCTAATAGCATTAATGGCAGTGGATTCTCCAAAGCCAAAGTCAAAATATCCTTTTTGAAGCGGCTCACACTAGGGTTTGTAGTTCTTGCTGCACTGGGTCTGTTGTATGTGCCGGCATACCATTCGGCACAGGGTTCATTCCTAGGATTAGGTGAGACCCCTTTTCCAGGCCTTTCAGGGCATTTGGACGCCTCGCACCATGTAGCCTCCATAGGTAGGAATCTATCAACACTGCTTCTCCTTTAGCTTACATCACTTAATATAAGTTGTTGCCTTGTTATCATCGCTAGTTAGTATTTTTGTATAAATATCTTATACACACAAAAGCCTTTGGTGAATACTTACTAATGAAAATCAATATATTATTTTTGCTGCCAGTAATGAAAATTTATAAAGACAATGTTATTTTGCATAGCATTGTAAATAAATATCTTCAATCTTAATGTGAACACTGTTCTTATCTTAGCGGTTTAAATTTTCCACTTAATTATTTTGCATTTGCTTAGTAAACAGTAGAAAGTCAAACATGTAATTGCTGGGTTCTTGAAGTGCTAGCCTGGGCACATCCACCTTTCGTTTTGCCATTACATTATTCCATAATGCTATATATGATACTCCAGTGATTTTATGGGATCATGTGAAGACAGGCATACTTTATAATATCTGTAGTGAATCAGCGTAATAAACCTAATAGTCAACACGTTGAAAACTCGAAGATACTACTACCAAGATACTTAACAATCCCTTAGGATTTCATTTTTTTTTTGTTCTAAACTTTCAGCTCAACTACCTGGATGGGCGTACAATAAATCGCGTGACTTATGCGTCTACATCCACCCCGGAAATAACACAACGATTCTAAGTCCTACAAGTATATGTGCATCTCCGCCCTATTTGTTAATAGTCATATGCTCGGCAGTTGTAAATAAAAAAGCCAGGGAATCTATAAGGAACACTTGGGCGAATAAACATCACTTGGATTCTCTTTATAATTCCACTATAAGAGTTGCCTTCTTATTGGGACAGAGTGACAACGACACATTGAATGTAGGTTCAAATATTATTAGGATAAGATGAACGGTTACTTGAGGTGCCGTTTAGATTGCACGTACAAATTATGGTTTTTTCAGAGTTCAATAGAAGAGGAGAGTCAACAATACGGCGACATAATCCAAGAGAAATTTCAAGACACGTACAATAACCTGACATTGAAGTCCGTAATGATGCTCAAGTGGGTCACCTCAAATTGCGAAAATGCCAAATATCTCATGAAAACCGACGACGATATGTTTGTCAATGTTCCTGTGCTGTTGAAGATTCTACGTGCCAAAGTTCAAAGTACTGGCACTCTTCTTGGATCTCTTATATGCAATGCCAGGCCTATACAGGATCCCAAAAATAAATGGTACAATAAATGTCATAAAAATGTGTACTTATGATTATTCGTGCAATGCAAATTATGTGTTTCTATCGTAGGTATACGCCAAAGTACATGTACGCCGAAAGAATGTACCCGAATTATCTGTCAGGTACTGGATACGTGATGAGTTTGGACGTTGCGGGGAAACTTTACCAGGCCGCTCTCTCCACTCCCCTGCTGCATCTAGAGGACGTTTACGTGACTGGTGTCTGTGCCCAAAGAGCAAAGCTAAGGCCCGTTAATCATCCTGGTTTTAGTTACGTTCCTAGAAAGATGGATCCGTGCGTATTTAAGAGCGCCATTACGGCACACAAAGTCAATTCTTCTAACATGTATACCATTTGGAAAAAATTGAACGACGCAAATCTGACTTGCATCAGTCATCCTTATCAAGAGAAAAAATTGTCTACTCTCAGTAGAATTGGAAGGAACGTTGGATATTATGTGGTGAGAAGACGAAATATGAACAAATGCGTCTAACGAGATCATCGAATTATCTGATAAAGTAGTAGTACGCAACAAAAGATTGTTTCATTGGAATTGTTATGAGACAGCTTGTTGTTCTTTCTCCTTTAGAATCTCCGTTTGGAATGTCGAGTGTACAGCTAAAGGCATACGCTTATGTCTATTGATAACATGAAATTCGAATGGATTTCGTTGCTGAACAATGCTTGTGCAGAAGTTTGTAGTGAGTTGTCTAAAGAAGATTTCGAAGTATATTTTTTAACATTTCGAAAAGTTTAGTGTATAAGAAATCATTGTCAATTAGGAATTATCTATAATGCGTCAATTTGAAAGAATTGAACGACAGTCTCAGCTTACTACAGTGCAGTGTTCGCAGCTACTATATTCAGGGATGCCATTGATTCGTGATTCATGAATTAATGGCTAAGTCTCCACCCCAGTTAAGTCGAGAGCTGAAATACGTGTGTTGCATATCTGCAGATTAATAAACTGTAGGTATACATACCATGTATTTCAACTTCCATTCGATTCGGATGGAAATCTGTTCAATGTTTTACTGCAGCAATATGTGATTTTTCTTCCATTTTCATCTTTTTTAGTCATATCTTCTAATATCCGCAAAATAACAACCTAACATATTTGTTAGCGATTGAATGGATCTTAAAATGCATTTTCTTCGTTAAATGAATAATAATTTCTCTGTAAGGTTACTGTAGATATTGGTACAGTTTAGGGAAAAGGAGAAGCAGCCGTAACATATTTGCTATGAGATTTCGATACTTTGTTGACATGGTCCATTGGCACTCGAGCATTTCACATGTTTATACTACGTATTAGATCTTCATTGTATTTTTATAAGAATCTAAAAAATTTTTATCGAATCGACGATAGAGTGTAACGCACCTTCGAGTTGAAATATTAATCTTGACGAACAAAAAGATTTTTAAACCTTTCATTATCATACGCAAAATTATTGTCACCGAAAATCTCGTAGGTGCGGAACCTAATCAGATATTACAATGCAAGTGTGTATATACTGTAGCGATGAAACAATGCAGTAGCGCATTGGAATATTTTCCGATCTTAATGGCTCGAAATTGGTTCGACTACTAAATGTCATTAGATAGGAACAAATTTCTCTCCGTTGTAAGTGCGATCTTTGTTAATTCCATCTTCCCTTTTATATTTAAGACCGTGTTCTTTTTTTACGTGATGCAGGCATATGGTGCATCAAATAATTCGGGAACGCTGTCCAACTGTACAGATGCATTCTAATTGCATTCGTAATCTCACATTATGAAATGCGATTAATTTCACAATTTGCGAACAGTTGACCTTAGATAGAAGATACGTGATATAACGAATGAATCTCTAATGCGGAACCCTAGTGGCCTTAGAATTAATTTATCGTATCTAATAAGTGTATATTGTATTTAAAAATTCTGCTTTACGAACTTTACATATACTATAGCCCATTCGCTATGGGATTTGGTGCTATACTTAAAAATTAGTGCATTCCATTTATTATCGACGCTCTGCATCCTAATAATGAAGAAACGAGGCAAATGATACCATTTGGTGCAGTACGAGTGTGATCAAGCGTGCGTACTTTGCTAAATTATATTCAGGCGAATAGAAAAGAAGAGAAAACTTAAATAGGTAGGCTAGCATATTTCTGTATTGGCGTCGACTATTCTCATATAAAGGAACATATTCTTTTTTTTCAATGTAATTCCAATAAAGTTAATGGCAAAATAAGAAGGAACGAGAGACTGTCAAATGAAAATGTACATGATTGAATGTATTTATTTTAACGCTCTATTCTAAAAAAAAAAAATAAAGTGCCTAAAATATGATACAAGTTATTGAGGTAGGTTAAAAATTGAGCACTTGCAGTTCAAATTTTTGAAGAAGTAAATACGAAGTACGTACTCTTAATAAGTTACTTTCCACTCGTTGCTCACGTGTCGATTATTCAGAGACATCGTAGAGATTTCTTGCGCACAATGTCAGCCATTATGGACAATATTTTCAACGCTAGCATTATTATTTTTATGTGGGAAGATAAGTTTAAGGCTGTTGCAGATAATGCACGCAGACATATCAAACAATTGTTCATACGAAAGATGCATTAGTAAGTGCATCGAATACAAGTATATACATCTACGTATATAACTTGTAAACTTTCAGTTATATATTTTGCACATTTAAGTTCCTACCTGCTTTACAATTCTTATTCCCTAATCTAAAACATACAACTAATTCATTGTTTTGCAGATTGTTATATAAAATCGTACAAAAGTCTATATGAAGTGGTATAGGTACAAAAATATTTGAGGATACAATAAACCTTCGCCAAGTTATCTGAATTCCGCGAACTCCTTTTCTCTCAACTCTCCGCAGCGTCCTCCTTCAGATTAACCGCCATTAGACCTTGTAATAACATATCCAGTTTCGTTCTCTTATTGCGACGCGATTTTACCACATTCCAGGATTCAGACATAGCCTGAGATTCAGATTTGCACTCAGGTGCAGCATTACCTTCCAAATTGACGGCCATTAGGTTTTCCGATAGACGTTCCAAACGTTTCTTTTGCCTCCTGCGTTCTTTATATTTCTTCCTTTTCGATATTTTCGAATTTAATCGTGAAGCTTCCTGAAGTGCATTGAGTGATTCTGTGTACGGGACACCGTTCTGGGCGTCGCGAAGTGTCCGCGTATATCCCTCTAGAAGATGAAATGGAATATCGGAACGAAAGTCCCTCTTGTATCTCTTTTTCGCTCTACAGCTGCTTATGTCCAGCGACAATACATTGTCCAGTTCACCCGTCGAAATGTTTATATTGTTCACAGTCTTTGCTTTTGCTTTTTTACGCCTATTAGTCGAAGCCGCCTGCTGTTCATTTACTTTCTGTTCTGTGGGAGGAGGCACTGAACAACCTGAATCAGACATAACGAAATCCTTCTTCTCCTGGCTACATTTCCGTTTTGAATTAATTTTTTTCTCAACGCTTGCAATATACGAACAACTAGCCTGGGGTTCATATTTCTCATTTTTGAGTTCACTCCTGATCTCTCCTTGTCTTCTTACATTCTTCGTTTCAGACAAACAGTTGTTTGACGTTGTATCGATGGAAAGTTCACTATGAGATCCTTGTGGTTCACTACTAGTCCTGCAGACGTCGCTGCTATTATCATTACTTTGACTGTTACCTCTACTTTTGCCCTTATTTTCTTTTTCCTTCAACCTCGATGGTTTCTCTTGGACTTTATTGATATTGTCTATATTATAAGAACAACTGGGCGAAGGTTCTGCATTGGCTTCTATTATTTTGCATACTGCATTCATTTGCAGCGTCAAATCAGTTATTTGGGTAATTCTTTCCTTTTTTATATATTTTGGGACTTTGGCAGGTTTTTGCGAGGGAGAGAGCGTTAAAGGCTGTATTGTATTTGCATTGTTGTCAATTTCTGATAAATTATCCTCAAGAATCATTTCTTTCTCAGTTCTATCTTCACCTCTTTTTCTTTTAACTATCAATTTATTAGAGGGAAATTGCTGTGGTGCTTTTTCTTCTAGATTCTTTCTAGTCATATTCATTCTTGCAAGTAACTCTTTTTCTTGCTCTGCAATCCTTGACAATTTTCCACTTTGCTTACAGCCATGTCTCGCTCCTTTATGTGCTGTTCTACCACCACAAGCTTTAAATATTTCTTCATCTGTTAATCTTGCAAATGATGTTTCTTTCTCACAATCATGATCAATTGGCTCCTTCAAATCATTTGCTGGCGTTAACGTACCATCACGTAAAGTTGAAGTCTTTAAGAAATTCTCATACTCTAAGGAATGGTTTTTCTTTACAGCTTTTAAATCAGATTTTGTTGTGGAAATATGAATAGCATCTTTATCAATAGTATTTACAAAAACACCATTGATACCTGATTCAACATTAACATTTTTAGCAGCCTTGTCGAACATAGATTCCCACCAATTATATGTATATTCTTCAGCAGCATTATGTCCAATACCTGCATTATCAAATTTTAATTTAGGTTTTATAGCCTCGACGATGCCACTCTCATTCTTGCCCAATCCCTTGCCTGAAAATATAACAAGCCGCACAAGTAAGTTACAATTATAGATTTCTGTGATTACATGTCTATTCAATCAATAAATTAAGTAAAATATGATCAGTTACAAACTATTGATTTTTTCATTGCAGCATATAACGATAACAAGAAACTGAATTTAAAGACAATAACAGGTATTACTATGTAAAAAAAAATAGAGGTTATGCTTTACAGACTAAAGTATACGTTATTTCTATAATATTCATTGCAGTAACAAATGCAACAAGAATATACTAAGTAAGATGAGAATCTAATCCACGTAACAATACCTTCAGTCCACCCATATTTTAAGAGCTGTGTTTTTGCAAAATTAGCCATCAAAACACTATCGGGAACGAAATGCTGACTATATCACTCTCGCCAACCCAAATGGATGTATATTGATCACTAGTGCATTGACTAACTTCAAGGTACTACCTCATGACGCTCGGAAAATGGATCGAAAAGGCGAAATGGTGGCGGATCAACCAATCAGGATTGTTCTATATAGAGTGTTAATATACTGGTTCTGCATGGAGTATATTTTAAAATATAATCAAAAATTATACAAAATTAATAAAATTATTCATTGTTAAGTTATTTTCTACAATAGTAATTATTTTTAATCGTACTAATCAATAAGTACAGTTAGAACTTGCTCCATGGGGAACCAAGGTATTAAAACTCGGAGTACAACAATCCTGATTGGTTGATCTCTCACCATTCCTCCTTTACGATTCCGGGTGTGTTCTGAAATTTACTGACAATACCGCAAAGTAATACGTCTCTCTCAGATACGTATGGATGAATAAGGACACAGCGTTGATCGCAGTACTGGTAGAAAAATGTCGGAATATACCCTCCATTTTCCGATCGTCATATGGGGTAGCACCCTCCCAGATGTTGTGTACGACTGTTTTCCGTTTCCGGTTAGCCGTAGCGTGCGCAGTTGTTCTACGACGCATGATACTCAACGATACTACATTTCCAGTGACATCGCCAGACATTGCCAGACATCACCCAGAACGATGTCTCAAACAATTTGCAAACACCTATATTTTATCGTATTTGGGTGAGATGTGATGAACTATTGATTCTTATAAAACAACAATGTTTAGGCGATCATGATATCGATTTCATTAATTGCTTAGCAATTACAAGCTCTTAAACCATGTTAATACAAAACGTCCATTTAAAAGTGAAAATTTATTAAATAAAAACCATTCCACGCAGTAGAAACATTACAACGATGCCCCTCGGATATCCTGTTCGCATTCGACGTTTCACGAATATTTTATGCTGTGCTAGCAAACTGGCACAGATAACTTTTAGACTTTTGCATATCTTCAACGGCATGGATTCAGTTGTAGATTATATATTTTTGTCCAAAGACGATTATAAGTCGTATATTGTCAATTATTTGAAAAATCTTTATTATTCGAAGCGATCTTACAGTATGCATGCAATTATAAATTACAATATTAAGTCTTCGCTAGTCTTTCTAAAGACGGCAAATCCGTATCGTTCGCGCGTTAATGCACCGACGTAACAAACGAATTCCTGATTGATGTAACATTAAACATAGGAGGCTGTTTGAAAATACCATTGATTAATGCAAGAGTCAGTGAGCGAGTGACCCTCCAACGAGAAAGAGTGCTTCTGTCTTGAAATCACTACGGCAATCAGAAAAATACACTTCTTCTGAAAGATGTTAATGTATTTCTTTCTTCTGTTAAACACTGAGCTTCTCATTATTTTAGGTTCTTCCGAATCCCCAAGTGAGTCCCATTGTTGAATCCAAAAGGCTTTGTCGAACGTTCCGATTCTTCCAAAGATACGTATATCTCAATGAAACTTTCAGATCCTGAATATTCAATGGCGGAATCTTTCGTATTTCAAGATATCGAGTACTTGCTCTGTGGCTATCGCGTCACCTGGGATGAAGCACATATCATTTGCTTGAGCTATAAAGCCCAACTGGCCACTCTAGACTCTGAGCTGAAAAGCGATTTCGTTGTACGAGCCATCGCGGAGAGTAGTTTTGGTAAATCATTACCAATATCGCCCATCGCCTTTTATAAATACCTATACACTCTACAAGCCGATCGGTTTTAGGATTCGATGACTTTTGGATTGGTGCTCGTTCGGATCTGGCAGGTTCCTGGTCTTGGGTGTCGAACCAGCAAGGACTCGCCACCGAGAAATCACTATACGAGAATTACCCACCGTGGTATCCGACTTCTCCTCCGAGAAAGATGCAGTGCTTAACGATCGCTAGAAGAAGTCACGACTTGCCGATTTTCATTCCTTTATCATGCAGTCGGTTCAAGCCTTTTGTTTGTCAAAAAGGTATATTCCAGAGTCTTTTTTATTAAATAATGGAAATATTTGAGCACTTTAAAATAAACGATATTGCTTTGCGTAGACGAGAATGCGATGTTCGCACGAAAAATCAACATGATTGCAACGACGCGAGTTGGCGATGAAGAGTTCACGGTATACTCGGCACGCATCACCTGGGCAGAAGCCGTTGTTCAGTGCCGCAAGGAAAAGCTTCAAATCGCTGAAGTGAAAAGCGTAGTGGAGGCCCACGCCCTGGCGATGAGCATGTTGCGTGCCAGACCTGGTAATCAGATAGTAGAATATATTCCTTGAGGCAAAACAAGATAGCTGGCCAGATTATGTAACAAATATTGCACAGCTACTTCCTTATTGGTCCTGAAAATCTCCAAGACTATTTCAGAAGGTATAGAGAACGCTTGGATCGGTGGATATCTTAAGGATGCTACTTGGACGTGGTTGCCCTCCGCCAATGAAATTAGTCAGGACAGTGGATTGTGGCGTAACGGCAGCAGGAGTTCTCACGGGTGCTTGATGCTCGACAGGCACATATGCGAGACGCCGGTTTATCTGGAGGCGAAATGCGATCGCAGGCGCGACGTCGTCTGTCAGAAACGTATGGATGACCGATACTTCAAAGTCAAATCAATAGTTTTGAGTAGTAACAGTAAATGTACCTTTTTTTTCATGCGCAGCTTCTAAGAGACTCCTCAGTAAGGCGCCAGTCCTCGTGTCTGTCGAAGGATGCAAATATTGGCTCGGATTTCATCCCGTGCAGTGGCTCGTGGCACGAAGGTCTTGCTCCGAATTAAATGCAACTTTGGTTCGTTTGGATTCGGAGAGGACCATCAAACAGATGATGAAATTAATGCTTGACAACAGAAAGGGTAGAATAGTTTATTATTTGGTTTCATTGTATGAAACAGTTGGTGCACCCCTGTGTATTTGCTGCGTGTCTATAGAATTGAAACACGTATGGACGGATGGTCGGCGAAGGAGTAGCCCTGCACGTAATTCTTATGAAACACTCGAGGGCGAATGGCGGTGGGAGAGCACGCAAGAGCGTATTCCTCAAGCTGGAGAGAGTTTCATTCCCTGGTGCAATACTGAGAAATATATTAATGGCTCTGAATGCTTGAATTTAGATAGGGAAGATTACGACACCCCGATAGTCTATGGTCTGGATTGCAACCACAGTCAGACTTACGTTTGCCAACCGTGTAAGTATTATTCGATAAATAATTGGCTGATTTGGAAGATCGCGTTACTTATCTTCATAATTAATTTCAGTATCTGGTCCATGCGTGTCCCACGAAATTCGTTCTTCGTCCATCGATGACAATATTTCCTCACCGAAGGAATTGGCAAAGGTCGCGGTTTTTTCTTTGACAAGAGAGACAACGACTTCGAAAGGCTGGCCTCCATATCAGTCCAAGACCAGCGAGAGGCCAATTGCAACTCCTCGTGAGAATATTATAAATGCTAAGACTTTTCACATTACTTTAACTTTACCAAGCAGTACGACATACCCGAACGTCCAAGGATTTGCTACGTTGCCCTCGAGTGCACTTTTGCAGCAGATCAATAAGAGTTCAAAGAATGATTTGAGGGTCAATATTGAACATATCAGTCATGATAACGTTGACACGATTTCCAAGACTGGATTCACAGATTTCCTTCGCCCATTTTTCCAGTTGTCATTTCCGACTTTACCACAATTCGGTATAAAGCTCGCAAGTGCTCAGACAACACATGCATTCTCAATTCTAAAAGAAAAACCACCCGAGTCTACAGACGAAATTACAAAAGTTCCCTTCGACATTTCTCCATCGGGGCAACGTTCTACGACCGCAAAATCTACCATGATTTCATTATTAGCATTGACTGTATTGTCCGATGTTGATTTTGAAAGACCAAAAGAATTGCTGGATTTCGTAACTCCTTCTAGCGCTGAGCACACAAGTGGCACACAAGGAGACAGCGATAGGAGGCGTACTGGTCAGGATCCAAGACTCAGTACGAAATTGCCTAATTTCTCTTCTAATATAAAAGCGTTTAAATCTACAACACGTGCACAAAAGAAGCCAAGCACGAATGTCCACAACGGAGGAGTAAAACTGCCTTTGTTCGAACACAACGTTTCCGAGGAATCCGATGAGACCTATTTACCGTACTCATCAACCTTACCAATAAATCTCGAATCAACAACAGTGTCATCGGTGCCAGCAGTTGTCAAAATCAGTACGATGTCCAGTCTAATGGCTCCTAATCCATCTACTAGATGGATGCAAACCATGACTAGCGAAAAGCATTCGAATAGCAATTCTGTCTTGTCGGCCAAGACTGAATTCCAGCAAGTGACGAGTAGTCCGAAGAGTGTTGATCCAGTTATTTCGAATGTCCCGAATAGCCGCTGGCACTTCGAGCAGAAAACCCAGAGTAATGGGTATAATTCTTCGAAAGTTCCAACTGGTGCAACCGCGCTGAACAAGTTATCGTCGATGAATACGTTGACAAATTGGACCAGGGACACCATTAATGTGGGCAGTCACCCAATTGATCATCAAAATCAAACGTTCTTTCAATTATCCCCTACGGCATCACGATCAGCTTCCAGTAGCGCAAGTCCAATGGTTACAAATTTTTGGGACATCAAGACAAAGGTTTATTCCATTGGCAAGACGATACACTGGAAAAAAGGTACTGAAGCAATGTTACCCAAAAAGATAACAAAAACAACGAAGGATCCTTTGAAAGGAACTAAGAAAATTGCTCTTGGACATGAAAATGTAGAGGACGTTAGTACAATATTGTGGGAAGGCAATGGGTCACCTGATAAAAAGAAAAAAGGGAACAAATTGAAGAATCCGTTCGAAATTCACGATGATGCAATAAATTTTCAACGAGAAGAAGAAGAAAAGGAAGAAGATGAAGATTATGTGTATGACGATGAACTTGCGCCCATCGGGACTTCCGCCGCAACAACACCCTATATTACGATTACAGGTGGAATAAGAAAAAATTTTGAAGGCATCGCAGAGTCCATGCGTGGAAAGGATTCGGAGACTGAGAATTGTGATAAGGTTGAAGACAAGTCACTGCTTATAAAACAAATATTACTTTACGCGAAGAATAGGGACGATAAATGGAAAAATGAAAATCATGGGAAAGTCGAGCAGACCACTCTTCCTTACAGCAGAGGAATAAACGTCCAGGCGTTCTCCCTTCGACCTTATTACGTTCTCGAACGGCCCCTCAATCTTAATTTGAGTGTAAATGGCGGATTCGATGAAACTCGAGTTCTACCTATTTATGGCGCCGGACACGAAACTGCGACTTCAACTATTAATAAGGGAACAAGTGGTGAGGAGGATCGGATGGGTCACTATACTATCTCACAAAATTTTGAACCAAAATTGACGAATGTTGACGTACCGAACATTTGGGATGTGGTGAAGGGAGTGAAAATCGACTTCAACAGAAATGCCTTATTAAAATTTCTTCAACATCACAATATAAAACAGTCGAATGAGAATGGAGAGAATAACGTTTCTCATGACGAATTCCCACTCTTTCCCAATGCATTAAATGGGATGAACACTTTCCAAATTGATTTTAACGGCAGTCCAATTAGGGTCCGGATTAAGACAAGTCCACCGGATGATCTACCCGCACTTTCTGAATCAACCAAACTCACCAGAGCGGGGAGGAGCATGTTGAATGATAATACCGGGCCCTCGAATTTCCTTCAACTTTTCTTAAGGACCGATACAAAACTAGAAAATTCCCAAAAATCGCCAAATTCATTCCACAATTTCTCAAGAAATGTCACTCATGCAAACGACTCGTTAACGCGAACTGCTCAACTGTATTTGAATATTCACAGCGACCCGTACACTACCAATGTCTATACGACACCAATTACCGGACCTGAAAGCATTCGATTGAATTCATCAAAGAATGAATCCCTCCTCGAAAATTTAATAAATCCAAGAAATGAGTCTGACAACTTCTACTACAGTATATTTGAAAGTATGGTCCACAGAGGCCAACTTATTGGTTTAAATAGAAAGAGATATCTTCTCTACTTGGTTTTGCGGCAATTGATCAATATGACGGAATCGGATTTGAAACTATACAATTCTGATACTGTTAGGTCGAACGAGTCATTGGCAGGTGATTCCTTGATTGATTTCCAAAAAAGGTTACACCAAGTTTTTAACCAAAGGAAAAATCCGAAAATTATAGTTTCGGAAAGATCCCTGGCGGATGGGACGTACTTGAGTAATCAAAGCATTAATGAGAATTCTGCAAGTCCTATTAAGGAAAACGAAGTGCCTACACTTTTTATAAGGGCGAGTCTTGGCCTCGAGAAGAATTCGACGAATAAAAAACCCTCAAGGAATCTTGACCGACACTGATCGTCCCCTATCATCTATAAAATAAGAAAAGATATAATTATACATTTACCTAGAGAGAATGTACAGGTAAATGTTGCTTCGCTATGCTACTTAGTTATTAAGTGTACGATGTGAAAGAATTAATTACATGTCTTAAAGAATCGCAAAATGACATTTTTCAAATAATTATTCTTTCTCGTCCTTTGCTACTAATACTCCTTAGTCAATAATCTAGGAGCCTTAAAGATTCCCCACAATTGTACGAGTGACTTGAGTCACCGCGGCACTATTTCCGAGATAGCGAGGCCACGCGTGAGAGGAAAGTCGCTATGGATATTCTGCCAACGAATTTCAAGATATTTCAACTATTTGGATTGTGGTCGGAAGTCAGCGCAGAATATCGTGACTTTTCCACGATTCTGCGAAGAGTCCTTACCGTGGGGCTAATCCTTCACTTCACCGTAACTCAAACAATCGAACTCGTCCTCAATGGAGGCGAAGTAGAGAGCCTTACGGAACAGTTATTCCTGGCCATGACATTTATCTCAATGTGTTGTAAAATTTTCAATTTTTTTTTCCGGCGCGATGAGATCTCGAAGCTCCTGTGCGATTTTCGAGAAGATCCTTTGAAATTTGAAAATTTAGCCGAAGAAAAAATCATTGAAAAGTATCGTAGCAGGTGCAAGAAAAATGTTGCTGCGATTATGTGTCTCTCCCAAGTGACCTGTTTCACGCTGCTCATCAAGCCGTTCCTCGTGACCAGAGAGGCGCCATTGCTTCCCTTCAAGACCTACCAACTGTACGATACTTTGAGTTCAATTCCTTACACCACATCTTATATTATCCAGGCAACTTCAGTCATTGTTTCCGTATTTCTTAACGTCTCCTGCGACACGCTGGTTTACGGATTTATTCTTCAAGCATCCGCCCAGTTGGATATGCTATCATTTAGGCTGGGCGAACTCATCGACCAAGGTAGTAAGAAGGGCGTCGGAATTGACAGAGCGAAGGAAGCCCAACATTCTCTGGGCTCCTGCGTGGAACATCACGTTCGTATTAGGAATATCGTTGGACAAATTGAAACGCTCTTCGGCGGAGTGACCAGCATCCTGTTCACCTCTAGCCTAATCACGCTGTGCACCACTGTATATCAGATTTCAAAGGTTCGTTAAGTCAAAGCACTCGACAGCATAATATTGTAACCCGCTACTTTCGTTCAACCAGCAAGATCTCCTGAGTGTCGAGTTCTTCGCACTGGAACTCTACCTGACGTGCATGCTCTTTCAAACATTCTTTTACTGTTGGTACGGGAATGAGCTCCAGTCGAAAGTAAGTAGACCCATTTATTTGTGTCTTTGTCGCCATTTCTTTCAGTACATTTATTACTAATTTCATATCTACCTTCACCATAAGTACATTAGACTATCAGGTTATAATGGAATAAACTGCAGTGTAGATAATACGGTTAATCATTTAATGTACGCATTTGCATAGATTTCGCATTTGATCCGTAGCAGTGCATAAACTGGTTCCGCATAAATATTCATGAATTCATAATACTGGAGACAACGGGTTCGTCTGATCCTTTGCTCCTCTAGTCCTCCGAGCGTTTGCTACGTGCTGAGTGCGCTCGGCCACTTGACGCTCGAAAGGCTAATTGTGCATCTCGATAAGAAATTTTACCATAAGACTTCCTTAAGTGTGTCAATAATGACAAATCAGAGAAGAATAATAATCGTATAATCTTGCATGATTGGACGAGCAATCATTCCTGTAATTATTAATAATGTAACAGCGGTTAGCAACAGTTGGCGCAGTCTGTATAATTGTTGTGCGCCAATGACGATTTCATCGATGCGAATAATTACACGTGACATATCATCGATTGTGCCTCATGCCAACAGAGCACAAACGTAGGCGACACGGTATACAAGAGTAATTGGATTCAATTTTCTCCAAACGAAAGAAAAAGTCTACAGCTCGTAATCCTCATCAGCCAACGGGAGCTCAACATCTCCTGTAACGGAATTTTCACCCTGTCTCTTATTACTTTTATGTGGGTAAGTATCATGCTTCAAGTTATTTTTAAAACGCTGGAAAAATCTAATGATGTCTTTGCAGATAACAAAGACGTCTTATTCAGCCTTTAATCTTCTCCAACAAATATCGGATTGAACTTTTGACTCTTAATCTTTAAAATTTAGAAAGAAGAAGTGTGACGCCAGTCTTCATGCGTAAACGACCGTGTTACCGTCCACCAGGTCACCGATAAAATTGGCCCACTTTTTTTTCCAAAGCGTCAGCGCTTTGGCTCTCTCAGTGTAATCCATGGCGCTGAAGATGATGGAATTGAGCGCGAGTTGCTTCAACGACCTTAGATCAGCATCCCTGGACATGATTCCTATGAAAGCTTCGTAGAAATCGTAGCTCAGAGCTCTGGCGCGCCATATGCCAGGATCGTCATTCGACACAACCACAGGAACATTCTCAGCGAAGAGCGCGCTGGCAGGATGGTTTCGAAAATCCTTCACCAGTCGGAGTACTTGATTAGAGATGGGATTGACTTCGATAGCGATTTTTCTTTCTTTTATAATGTCCAGAACCCTCGGATGCTTCGTTAAGGCGAATCTGATTTGACAGAATACGTGAAAATTAATTAAAATCTCAATGTCTTTAATCGAAGAATTATCTTCTAACTTGAGCACTCTCTTTGCATTTCGAGTATCTAAGGAATAGCGAGTTGAAACTTGAGTATGTGAAATCAACTTTTTCGTAATCATAATCTCGAGCAATGTACAACTACAATAAGATAAACTGTATCTGATCTGTGAGATCGATCGTGATTTTCATATTAACATATTTGAAATGCGATTCTTCGTAAGAATAAAAGATAAAGCAAATGAAATGGACATGGAAATAGATGTACTTATCGAGTTGAGCTGATCTTACCCATGGCCGATTCTCTTGGTGTTGAGCAAAACAGCATCGAGTAAATTGTTATCGGTCGAAGTGCCGGACCAATCAGTTTCTCCGGCATGGAAAAAGAACTTAATGTCCGAATGGAGAGTTCGCAATTTATCTGCAAAGTACGAGAGAGGGTGCCCCGCATCTTCTTCGCCAACGAGATCGAATCCGACCACAAAGCCTGGATAAGTTCTTATGGCTTCGTTCAAGATCCTCGCGTATTCATCGAACACAGTGAGATCGACCTTCCTCGGTGGAGCGTAGATCACTTTGAGGCCAATGAAATCCGGATGATCAGCGACGAACCTTGAAATATCAGTGGAATATCGAATATCGGTGAACCATTCCTAATTTGCTATAGTCAGTCGGTATCATTGGCCTATTAATATAGGGCCAAGCAAACAGGCATCGCCTGATTTTACCTGTCAGCAACTTCCTTATAGACTCTAACCGTCTCCAGGGGCCCATACTCCGTGCCGTTCAGCTCATACAAATGAGGCAACGTTGTCCTCAACTCCAAGTAAAAAACGTTGTCATCGTACAACTCCTGCAGTCCCTGATACACGTAATCAAAAAATATCGGCCTATAGGTGAGTAGAGGATTGTTGGTATCAAAGATGTTGTTGAACTTGAGCCAAGCCACGCTGTTGTTCGCATAGACGTCGTCGGGATTATCGACGTTCATTGTAGTCTGCTGACGAATACGTTCGTCAATCTCCTCGGCAAGGGTCGCGTTCTCCCTCAGTGCACTCAGCAGTTCCCAATTGCAATGGTCGTCCGGACTGCCGAAGAACCTGAACGACAGGCTGCCATTGACATCGCAAACATAGAGATTATCACGGTAGGTGATATTCTTTATTAAATAATCCTCGGAAGTCATGGCAGTGTCGTGACAGTGAAGCACACCGCCTTTCGGCATCTTTTCTATTATCTTAAAGACCTCAGACTGCATAATGTTTTCGACGACAGTCATGAAATTTTTCGTCGGCAGGAACGTCGTCAATTCGGCGAAAGCTGCAATGCAATTTTTTATACAACAGATCAACAGCTGAGCGACTAAGCATGCGTTCATAGTTGTCACATTAGGACTGCACAGTTGACAATGTTTTTAATTGAGAAAATGCAAGGTACATTACGGCGAGCATGCGTATATACCGTCGGCTGTTTGTCGAACAGAAATTATGCTCAAAAGTTATTTACGCAATTTTCGAACACGACGAAACTACGATTGTGTAGGAATTTTATGTATATGAATGGGTAATTTGTTGTTTCAACCTCGTGTTATGCAATGATGCTTCTACGTCGTAGTACATTGGCTTACAATTTTTTGTCCTATATTACTTAAAATATCTGTTTTGGGAGTTTGATTAGGACAACGATACTTGTACCTATTTTTCAGACTAAAAATCAAAACAAACAGATCGAGTGTACGGTAATACCGCCAATCGTCAAAATAGTAACTATGGAGTAATGCGTATAATAGAAGTAGGGTGAATCATTGCAACTTTACTAACACCCTCGTGTTCAATTAACAATGATTGCGAAACTGAATACTGAGAAAAAAGATGAAAACAATCGAGCAAAAATAGACTAAAAATTAGAATACATAAAAGGGATTGACAAACCTTCATCGATCTCCTTCCGTTTAGCACTCATCAATATATCGTTAGCCGTACGTTCACCAGTTTCAAAATTGAGTCTCCCGCCCAGGTTAGTGTGCTGCTCATCCGCAAGAAGCTGCCCCCTGAGCTCCCAATACATGATTGGCTGAGCAGCGGCGAGGAATATCCAGAGAGATAGCATTACAGTGAAGAAAACCTTCATTTTTCGTTCGTGCAATGACTATTCGATTACTATAATGTATTTGAGTGAAGAGGGTGGAAAATGGAAGCTGAACTCGGAATGCAAGACGCACGAGTGTCTGCTCACGACTGCGAGAATAGAACTGAATAGAACTGTGATACCTCTCGACTATTTAAGCTTCTCGCACTGTCTCACTCAGGCAGCCCCATCTCTTGCTTTCTCTGCGTGACTCAAGACTCCTAAGATTTCCATACGACAGGCTAACTTCTATAACTGACCAGAAGATAATGTCGTTATCGGCACTGTTAATCAGATAAGGATAAAAAGCGAGTAGCGAGTGCTTTATTATTCTTTTATGAGCTTGGTCTTGGGACCTCTGAGGCCACATTACAAATGCACAATAAAAGTCCTAATTAGATCACATTAGCTTAGGATGCAACGTAAGCTACAGAAAATCTGTGTAATGCGTGCAGCGCACGCTGACCGAGGCCCAAATCGTTTCTCTGCGGAGAGCAGCGTTGCCCGTCTCACCGAGACTGTGGTAACTGTTATTGCCTGATAGCAACAGAATCAATAAAAGGATACAATGTGCAAAAGAGCATAAGATTTATTCCACAACGTTCTTTACAGAATGTACTTTGACTTGTCAATTACTCATGAAACTCGCAATAGAGAAATTTGTGAGGAATGGTTAAACTACACCAAAAATACAATAAATTTAATTGATCGTCAAACTTGTATTTAATGGTAAAGAATTTCATGGAATGTTTTGTATAACAAAAAATTCCTCCAATTTATAATTTAGACAATTATTGTTTCTCGATACATATGTTCATAGGAAAAACAATGTCATTACCTATCGTTTATCGTCAGTGCGAGGTTGCCTAACCTTCAGGCCCTTATATAGGAGTAACGGCTATCATTTTTTGATAATGAATCCTCTAAGACATGTGTTACTCGTGTATCCTCGAAATCACTAGATTCGATATAATAGCCAAGGGTCTAAAGATTAATGATCACTTAATCAGTTGGTGATTACTACACAGAACACATGAAATTTTTATAATCTACTAATTTGAATTCTTATTTGATTCGACTACATTCTCAAATGAGAAAATTCTATTATAAAAAATATCGAATAAGCAGTTATGGAAAATAAATAATTATCTGGTGGATTAACGGGTGTCCCAACGTTTAATCCTGACGAAATTAAGTATCGATACATTGTTTCTTAACGTTAATCACAAACGAGTTATTTATTAATAGTCTCTCGAAATATTGTAAACTCTCTTTCCCGCTTATTCAGCCCAATTAAAGTGTGTGTAGTAAAATATGGAATTGTCTTCAGCAGTATTAAGTTAATTTCTATCTGCATCACTGCAATCAAATCAACATTTTCATTCCCCTATTCATTGTTGCGTGCACTTGAAAGAATTAAATACAAGTAGTTTGAATGAAATGAAAACAAAGTTCCTTTCTTTCAATAGAATGCTCGTAGGCCTCATATGAGGATTATCTAACGTTAAAACTGCGCAAGGTGAAAATAGAAAAGCGCAACGATAGGCACGCTCTACAAATGAATATATTACAATAATTCAGTGATCCAGGTACATTATACGCTTCGTGTGTCTACTGATGAAATGACCACTCTGACATTCAATGGATTCGTCGATGAGAATCAATGGATGACATTATGTTGTCTTATTTGTACCATCGGTGTAATTACAATATTGCTCATTCTGGTATCGCCGTTAACATTCGAAAAGTCGGTAGAAAGATCCTTTCAAAGAGGATATCTCGACTAATTAAACTTATAAAATGGTTGTGGCCTTTCGGTGACGTCGACATTTAATTTGGAAATCAAATTGTTAAATGAAATTGATCCATGGACTTGCAACTCCATGAAAGTGATCTTTAGCATCCATAAGGCCGAGGAAATTATTCGATTACCAGCAATGTGTGTGGAACAGGATTTTTCGTCTGAATAAATTGTTGAGAGTACCGACAAATCAATACCGTACAACCGATACAAGATTTGTCAACCCAACCAGGTCAATGGTCCTCACTAAATCTAGTGTACGATAAACTATAAATATCTCTTAACCGTAATACAATATAATGTGTACTATCGCTGCAGAACGTCCTGTCTTGTTACTGTCAAAGCTGGAATTTTTGCAACTGTAGTTGCTGTATACATATACAGAAACACGTTACATGTTCTTTACAGCTCGTTGCTCCCAACGCAACTAACTTATGAGCAATTGCAAAAGATACTCTGTATTAAGTAATAAATACATTTGACATTTGAGTCGTTACAATACCCCAACGATCCATGAGAATCGACGAATACTTGTAAATTTTTGAAGCCGCATAAATCTTATTTTCTGAATAGAATTCCTACGAGAATCTGTCTTCGGGATAAATGTAAGCTGGCTTTGTGTTTTCAGAAAAGATATTTGCAGTTAACAAATACTTATTTGACGATTTTCCAGAGGAGTCTCGAATTAAGATTTTTAAAACAATAGTTTAAAGAAAAAACAAAATGTCGTTGACGCAGTCAATGAGAAATGTAAAATTGCGAGATTCACACAAATCTTCGAAAATGATAATAACATCAGAAGAATCTATATACATACCGGATTATGCAGCCGAAATGCACCACCTAAAGTTAGCGCCCCCATTTGATTCTCATGGTAAAACCATGTTCAGGTGGTGCGTTTAGGCTAAATAGCCAGGTGTGCGTGTATATATATATATATATATATATTTTTTTTTCCTTTCACGAATATTCATTTATCCCGAGAACTTCATCGTGTTATAGTTTTCACGGCCATGGTTCCTTTCATAGAAATACAGAGCACAACATTTTACTTTCAAGTTCAAAGGTCCACAGTAACGGTGAAAGATGGATGGAACTCTGAAGATGAAAAATGGTGTTGGATCTATTAAGAGACCTTGAGTGCTCTGTCTGCGTGTACCAAGGTCAAAGATCCCACTAATGATACCAGAGTGCGATCCAGCCACGTTATGGGATTCGGATACAGCAAACCTCCCTCGTAGAAACCAAGATGGCCTCCATGCGCTAGTTCGACGTAGAGCGCGTTAGAGTGGCTGGCTGTAATCAGACATAGAAACTTACACATGACTCGAAAGAGTCAAGAAACGAGAGCCAGAGAACGGTGCGCAGACTTACATGCGAAATCTTTGATTGGCCGTAGAAGCTGCTCAGGAACAATCGGATCGTCGAGAGCGTTGATGAATACCATAGGCGTAGTAATATTCTCCAGATAGAACTCACAGCTGCTCCATTTGTAAAGTTCTTTTACTGACCTAAAATTGTGTACCTATAAAAGAAAGGAACAACAAACAAGAGTTATAAAGCTTCAAAACTGCTGTGTACGGATCAGATAATTGAAATTCCGTTTCTGCTACCTTCCGCGTATAAGCTTCGTCTAACTCCGGCAAGGTAGCCGCAGAAATGATGTCCCGTTCGTTAAGACTGTACCTCTGCTTCACGTCCTCCGACAGAAGGACGTTCTTCTGCTTCAGGATGATATTCTTCACAGACTCGGTCATAACGTAGAGATAGAAGCGTCTGAAGTTCTGCCAGTTCAGTAGGAACTTTGTACCCCTATTCGAGGAGCATCGTACAAGGTTTCATGATAAATATCGACCAGCGAAATCGATAATTTCTCTTTACTAAGTTACTTACTCGATAGCATTGTAGCCTTGGCAAACAGAGATGCCACCAATAATATTCGCTAACTTATTCGAGCCTCTCTCACCCATATACTTGGTTACTAGATTTCCTCCCAGACTAAATCCGATGCAGACTATCTTTGTGTTAGGATGTTTATCCACGAGACTTTGCAGCATCGCGTGATAATCATCAGTGTGGCCTGTTAAAAACAATAAAGACAATAAACATGCTGCCAGAGCAGTAAGTAAAAGGAATATTTAGTAAGGAGACAATTACCATACGTGAATATCCGAGGCGCAGACACTTGGACACTCGAGAGGGCCCCGATGTGATTAAGTACAGCGCACCTGTAGCCATGACATTGAACAAAATGCACGAACGTTCTGATATAAACGCTCTCCGAGCTATTCCCAATGCCAGGGCAAATTGCAATCGTTATGTCATCTGAAATTTTAGCAGATAGTTTTTTGCCGATTGTCAATAAATCACTAAAGCCACTTAACGTATCACAGGAAAAGGAATTCCTACAGAAAGCTGTAATCACTTGCAGTTTCCGAAATTACTCACCTTCGTGGCCATTCGTGAGTGGTTGGTAAAGGTCATAGGTCAGTGTGGAATCGTCAGGCAGAGTAATGTATACTCTTTCTCCGATGGGCCATGGACACCGTACGCGTCCTATAATGCTGTGAACGATTGTCTGCACGTGTCCACTGAAACCCCATAGCCGTGTTGGTTTGTACCTGTAGCATCAACAGAGAGAAGAAGGATCTTACATCGCATTAGAGCTACAAGTAGCACGTCAAAAGAAAATACACAAATTTCTGAACAGTGATTGACTTGACTGGGCCAGGATGACGGGAACGGTGATTCAACCAACTGAACAACTTCTCTCCATGACACAAGAATTCGTTTAGGCGCTTACTATTTAAATAGTGTGCTGGTTCGAATTCAAAGAGAAACGCTAGAAGTCACTGAACGCCTTTCACACCTACTGAATCTTTAATCGCAAAAACTCCTCAACTACGTTTCAAGGTCTAGGCCGACTGCCACGCTCGCCACGATTGTCGCAATCGATCCTTCAATTTGTCCTCTGGTAAAAACAATATAACTCGAGAAGATCTACATAGCAGGCTAATCCGACTCATAATCTTCGATCTGAATAAACTGAGAAATATTCGCGTCAGCATTAGTGATCCAAATATAATGTGCAACGCATGTGCCTGTGCAGTCGTCGAGAATGTATCGAATCGAAATTACTTAGCACGCAAATAAAAGTTATTACAGTGTGACTTGGAGAACTCGCATTTCTATAAGTCAAAAACTCTATAAGACTATGAATCTTCGAACTTTCAAATACTTTTCACCTCTGTAACTTGATAACCCCGATAGGCCGAAACGACGATAACTCGAAGCATATTTTGTTTCCCTTGAGATTCAAGTTATAGAAGTTCCACTGTACAACGACTCTGTTACTATCGTCGACTAAGCGCTCACGCAATCACGCTGAAACGTGGTTAAGGAATCTGCTCATGGAATCAACGGAATAGCGGAACTTCTGTCTAAATTCTACATATTTAGAAAAATCCTGCGATAACTGTAAATCCACGAGTTTAATTCCCTGGCACAGCGTATGATTGTGCGACATAATGCGTGTCCTGTACATGCGAATTGCAAGGGAATTTTCGAAAGATACGTAAACTTACGCGAATGGGCACGGATCGCTTGGATCTTCAAGCTGGGCAGACGCGATGACGATTATTACCTATCGGGTCAGTGGCTTTCTAGAGTACCAAGAGGATTCATTGAACGTCGTCTCTTGACGAAGCAAATAATTTTGCGCATTCGTTGCTTCCAAGATTCATAGTAGATTTAGAATGGCCTCGTGTCCTGAGATTGGAAACAGCTCCCAAGTCGCCGTCTCTATGCTTTACGTGCTCGATCGACATCAGTTAATGTTCCATCGATCGGCATAAGCGCAATTATAGCGCGTGGCAAGCTGACACCGTATGACCAATCGATAGGTCCCATACAAATTATATGAGCTGGTATCGAGCCTTGTGAATTTCGAAATATTCACAGGAATCGTGTAGGACGAGGATTCACCGCCATGCGAAGTCACATAAAAACAAAGCACAAGTCACTCATAGGGTTGCTAAAAAATCCTAGATGCGGCTCCTCCACTTGCGCTTGGCACTTGGGTCTGTTGCTGCACTACAGAAATCACGTGAATAACACATCGAATACGCGCCACGTCTTTTATGAAATGCCCAATCGGTGTCTAGACGGAAGAAACTTCAAGCGCTCAGAGAGACAAATCATTCCTTCTTCCATCCCAGACGTGTTGATAAGTGCAGCGTGTGAAGCATACCAAGAATTACGTTCAATTGCGTCAAACCTATTATTAGACGGAAGGAAGAGGAACGCGATGACCGGTTTTTTTAAAAATCGGCCAATACGAATCGGCAGAATACGTACTGGTGATTATGCCTTCTTAATCATATAAATTTCGGTATCGCTCTATTTTATTAGAATACATGACTATTTAATTTAGCTTTGATACCCTCCGTCTATACGTGCGCATCTGTGCAGTGCGCGCGCGCTAGTGCGTGTACATGGAGGGCGGACGAGTAAAGAGGTCAAATCAGAATTATGTTGACAAAAAGATTTCAAACAAATGATTGAAATTAAACTGGGCGCGAGGGTCCATCCGACTCTCGGTATTCAAGAGCTTCGTATCTTATGCTTAACGATCTGCATGTCAAGAAGAATCGAATAATTATTCTGCCGAGTTGTGTTTGGCCGCATCCTGCCATCTTAAGGCTCCTGCTCGTTGCCTTCGCGATAGATGATCTAACGCGAGTTAATCGAGCTCCGTGACGTCATCAATTTCAATGACACGTGAGTAATACGTACTGCATTTATTATCGATATATGTAGGTACCCCTATCTTTCGGCGATAAGTGCGATTAGTAAGACTGATCGATTGCCAACATCCTATTAGTTCAACGACACAACTCAAAATACTTTGAGGCTCTGGGGGAATTCCTTTAGTTTCATTTGGTTTCATCGCAATGGACTCATACATTTTTTTTCGTGTAGCGCGATATGATACTCTAGAAGACACAAGGCTACGGATGCATGCACTGCAAACTCGAGACTCGCAGCTATTGACATTTTAATTTTAATAGTCTATATTTACTGAATGGTAGCTGACTGATCTCGAGGCGGGAGCGAATGTGTGCACGATTGGCGCGTTGAGTCATCCGCCATTTGTCCCACGATCGCTAGCAATCCAAAATATCTTGCCGAAACGTATCGTATACGTATTGGCGAAATTGTCCAATTTCAGAGGGCGAATGCCATTTTAAGTACAGAATATTTTGTCACTCGAACATGAAATTATATCGTATAAGGGACGGCGCAGCTTGGCTCAACTAAAAATCTACGTTTAGCCCGTCAGTCAATAGACCACAAAAAGGGGAACGGTGCTCTAAATAAAACTAATGGTCGAGAACTCTCGTTCCGTTAGCCTAACATATTTAACTAATTGAGTTTCCTACTGTTTTTACTATCGGTCGCGTAACCTTATTTACGAAAACTACCTTATGTTAGTATGTTTGCACGAAACAGATGACCTACCGAAACTTCTAAAAGATTGTAAAACGCTCCTCTCAACATCGTCCTGCGTCCACCCGCACACGTGGATAACACTTCCAATGACCAAGAGGCCGGTCGACAACTCCTAAATTGTGGCCGAATAACGGGAAGACGTGGCAGACCCGTGTCTTAGGCAAAAATTGCCTAAGGACAAGTCTGACTGTTTTACTTTCAAGCGATTCGAACGATTTGCTTTCGTTTCGTTTCCAACTGCTGGCTTTCTTTACTGCGGGAATAACTTTTTTCTTGCTCTTTGAAACTCCGAGGAAGCATGGCCGATCGTCTGTTGAATAAGCGCACGTGTTCTCAAATTGGACGATTTCCAAAAAAACGCAGAAGCAAGAGTATCCTATCAAATACATGTGAACATATAAATATTATACGTTTTCATATTTGAAAAATCAGTGGTCAACTTCATGCAGCATGCTCATCAGAAATGGCATTAAAACTGGAAAAACAATTGAATGCTCTACAGAATCCGTTAATGAATCAAAATGTTTTCAGATGAGATGTCACTTAATCTGTAAATTCCATAAGGGTGCGTTCGAAAATTTCATTTCCAGTACATCTGGCACGTTCCACCTCTTTTTAATCTGCGTTATTACAAGAAAAATAGAACGATATCGGTGTGAGATTTCTAAAAATACCCAAGAATATTGAAACTGGTGATACTAGACTATTTAGAATATTAGCGCATCGTTTACTGCCGTAATGAAATATTTAACAGAAAAATACGTGTATCGACAGATACGCACTGCTCTCATATCATATATACTTTCACAGCTATACAAAAACTTGTGACTATTCCCAGTGCATTCCTGCGCATAATTGAAAACTAAATTTGCACGCTACTCGACGATATTTTCTACAGGTGATAAATGAAATTTCGAGTAATCTCTCATTTCACTGACGTAGTATACTCTTCAACAATTCTTAATCGCGAATATTCTACACAGTGGCTATTCGATTGTTTGAGTTTTTCATAAAAATCGTCAAACTGTTGATGAGATTAAATTCACTGACACGTCCGTACCAGAATGCAGCCTACCACAATCTATGTACAATGTGAATAAAAAAAATTAAACGTTAAGCAGTAACATTTGTGTGACTTACGGTTCGGCTATAACGGGTGAAATCTTAAGGATTGTCGTGAGGAAAGCTTCATCCTGACAAAGCACAACCGGCTTCTTGGGCGCGCTGTTCACATTCAGAATTCTGAAGAGGATGCAGAGGATAACAGCAAAGACGGCGAGTAATGCCGTGGACATTTTCTCATCTAGTTCCTGAAACGCTCCTTTCTGATCCAATGTTTTGTAAGAATTTGAGAACAGCTGGACTCTTGCAGCAACGATGATTGCTACTCCGAGTGAACGATCACAGAAAATCTTTCCCCGTGTCTAAGAGACTCGCCGGCTGTAGCCGCTACAGTCGATAATTTCAGTCTCAATATGAAGATAGATGCGTTTCGTTGGCGTATTCCTTTCTCCTGCGATATATTATTCATCGGAACACAACGTCATACGACACCCACTGTCAAACGTCTCGATTATTTCGTTCTGTAGTTCTCGACATCAGTTCGCACAAAATCAATTCGTGTACCAGCAGTGTATCAGTTGCTTGCCACGAGCTGGCGAGGTCTGGTATGGACACACCGCACGAAATGTTCAGGGATATTCTTGTTTTCCGTTTCTCGTTTCTCACTGAGGCCGGCAGCCGGCACTCACAAACCGATGCGACTGTAACGGCTGCTAGCGACCTAGAGTTGAGTAGACAGCAGAGGCCGTGTAGTCACGCAGACGCAATGGTGCAGCTCGAAGCCTACCTTACCATGCGGGCCACGAGACATTCCCCTTCGACGTGATATTCGTGTCGTCTAGAGCAGAGCCATCAAGGCACACATTATTTTACACCTCATTCTGAGTGCAGATAACTGGAGAATATATTACAAGTGCAACTAGTCTTTTTATATTTATGTTTCAGGACCTGCACAGGTTGTGGACATGAGAAGTTGTCAGCTGTTGTCAATTGATAAAATTAGGAATGAACTTCAGGGAGAACCAAACGATAGCATCTTCTTGCTAGAATAACGAAGGAAACACGTCATCATAACGAGAATCACCGACGAGATATCGGTAAAGAAGATCAGCCTTTGTGTATTCTACATCTGAAATGAACTGTATGATATTTCAACCGTCTCTAGAACTTTTGTTAGTTCCAGCATATCTCCTGCGTTCACTAGCCATAAAACACAAAGTCCTATAAGGTTGACCCTCGTTACTAAATTTTGGACACGGACCACACGAACAATTGCTTAAAAATTCCAATCACTAGAATTATTTCCCGTGGCAAGTACTTGCACACGCATTATGTTTTCGCTTAATTACTGCATCGACAGTACCAAAACTGGCCACTGATTTTCATGGGATTGCATTTATCCCGTGTATGATCAAGAGAAAACAGGTGGCATCGAAGCCATTGTCGAGGATCGATTGAGACCCAAAATACGATCGATGTAACATTTTTAACCATGCATCTTTATTGATATAATAAGACACTTAGCAACGGTAATCGAAGGGCGTATCATAGGTCCACTCACAAAACATATAAAACGTGCAATAGCACTGCCACGAGGTTTTAACAAATTATCTCAATTCTTAAGACAATTTTATATTGACGCATAGAGGATAAACCTGACTAGGATGTGAGTACAACACAGACATGCTTATTTCGCAGTACATCAGTCATCAGCTTCTCGAATCTAATATTTATCTTATATTCTAATACGTAGATGTTCCACAAGAATCCACGATTTCTATGTTCGATTAAGTGAAATCAGAAAGAATAATCAGAGGATTTCTATAAACGTCCATTTTTCTCTATTTTCACATTAATAGAACATAGAAAGCGTTGCTTTAATACTTGGATAATCTCTGAACAACCTGAAAGTTCTTTGTTGTCTTTTTGTACTTATTTCGTATAGGTAACAGAGAGTATAAATGCATTAATAACGAGATATAAAATTCATTATGCTATACAAACAGAACATAAGGCTTGACATTGTCCGGCAACGTGGAAACAGAATATCATGGGAGGCCAAGGCAAGGGCAAGAAAAAAAATGGTAGCAGCAGTGGAAAAGGAAACGGGAAGAATGGTAAATTGGGTAAAGGAGGAAATGGAGGAAAAGGTGGAAAAGCATCGAAGAAAACGTCAAGGGGTTCGAAGAGGAGCGGAGGAAAGGCAAGATTCGCTATGGATATTTTCAACGAAGAAGTCATGGAAAACGCTTACTATACTTGTCACAACATCATGGATGTTCTTAAATGTCGTGGATTTCCTTGGCCCGAGGCACAAAAGAAAAAGAAAAAAGGCAAAAAAAATTAAGCACTTCATCCCCCTTTCAAGAGATCCATCATAATGGCTACACTATTTTCTGAAAACTAAATAAATATTGTATTAATTTAAGCCGTGGCAAAATAAAAATCTCTGGATGTGTGCTAAAACTTGCTCGCGGACATCACCGACATCCTATAATTAGACTCTTTTGAGTCGTTCAATCCTCCTCTGTCACCTTTTTCCTGAAGAGCCTATCTAATTCCTTAAAATACTGATTACTCTCGAACTGCGTATGTGAGATCATGAATGGTCCATTATAAATGCAATGAATAGTTACCGTGTCGGTATACGTCATTGCTGACAGTAACTGCAACAAGAATAATTCATTTTTAATTATGTAAGTTTAGCATCTTTTATCGACACGCCAAAATAATTGTCTTACTTTTGGCGTGAGCAAAAAATACTGTGAACTATTGGGTCTTCCGGTGATCTTGACAATCAAGTCGAAGATTCTTCTTTCATTAATGCTATCCATTCCCTGAAAAACAAAAGTAATTCTTTGACTATCTGACTCAAGATGGATGGAGACGAATACATATACTTAAGAACCAAGACATTAAATTCCAAAATGGCTGACCTGATTAATCTCATCAACGCATCGAAAGGGGACTCTAGACAGCTCCTGTAATGCTATCATATAGACTGCAGTTGTGACCGCCCTTTCACCACCGCTTTGACGGTGCCTCGTTAGTTCCTGAAGTTCATCAGAATCCCGAAACTTCACTTTAATCTTGAGGCCGTACTGAGCAAAGTCCATCTGTTCTTACGCAAGAAGATTATGAATTATAGATGTAATCCCTTTGAACGCGTGAAACGATAAGTAGACGATTGATTTACAGGATTTTCATCGTGGACGAGCGAGACCTCTCCTGCACAACTCATCAAGCTAAAGTACGAGCTGAAGTTGTGGTTAATTCGCTCGATCAGATTGCCCAGTGGTAGCAGCCATTTCTCGCGAATATTCTCAGTGATCTGCACATTCTTTTCAAGTTCTGTCCTTTTTGCGGCTATCTCTTCTGTCAAGCTCTTTACGTCCGCTTTTACTCTTTCGAATTCCTGTAGTACCTGTATTTAATCAAGTTAAAATAACTGCTTAGACATTTAATCAAATTGAAATACATGTAGTGAAATTTTTGTATTATTGGTTTTTGTTGCACTTACACTCTCACCGTCTACGTTATTGGCCAGACAATATACTTTTCCTTGTGCTATCCTCAGTTCCTCATTTATTTCATCAATAGTGGCTGGCAGATTTGCAAAAGTATTATTTATCTGACGGAATCCTGCGTCCTGCGGCCCAACACCATTGGTACTCTCGAGTGCCGCCTCAAGGACTCTTTTCGTTTCATCTCTTAATGGCTTCAGTTCCTCGTCCAGTGTCTTAAATTCCCGTTCTACAGCTTGAAATTTATTTCTTAATTCGGAAGCGAGTTCTTCCTTCAGTAACTCAGTTCTTCTGTGCATATTAATCTCCAAACTGAATTGTTTGCATAGTGTAACACATTTGAACAATTCCTCAAGCAGTACATTATACTGATTATACATTTTGATTTGCTTTTTCAGTACAGCCTGTAAATTAACAAATAAAAAGTGCAGATACATGTTCGATCGACCGAAAAGAAATATGAATGAAATGATGGAATACAAACTCCACCTCGGAGCATAAAATATAACGTACACGAACTTCAATGTCGTGAGATTTTTTTACATCCCCGACTGCCTTCTTTTCGCTTTGCAGTTGCGATACTTTCTGCTCGGCTAACAGAATCCTCGAATTGAGAGATCGAATTTTATTGAGATTGGTCTGATGTTCTGCATTTGCTCTGCGATATGCTTCGGTCTTTCCGTCGGCAGCTTGAAGAGTTTCCTCGATTTGCTTGATGTCTTTCAATGTGTACTCTCTTTTCTCGTGTAACACTTTCAACCTGCAAGGTAAAAAAGACAGGATAAATGTTTTAGAAGTAGAAAATAATGTCATTGATCGCCGTACCTCTCGGAAGCTAACTTTAATTTCTCATTGTCTAAAATAACCGAAAGTGTTCCATTGCCACGAACTCTGTATATTTTAACTGATTTCTCATTCGTATACCTAGACCAGGATACGGAGTACGTATTATTTTCTAAAACACAAAATCAGGTAAATAATTGCGAGTAACATAAAGGTTAAGTGATCCGTGTATAAAAATTAATCTTACTGCTGTAAAAAAGGCTCAATTTCCTGGGAATATTATCAACATTCTGGTCGACAAAATCATTTCCAACGGGAATATTGTTAAGATTGTACATGTTAATCAAAAAATTCTTGACAGCTACAGGTGCTTCAATGAGTGAGGTAAGATAGTGCTCAAAACCATATTGCTTGATATTCTCTAGAGGTATATTAGGCTTTGTCGAAACGCAGTTATTAGAATCGGAATACACCGCGTTCACTTGCAAGTTTAGCTGTTGCTTCGTGTGCAAGACCAGTTGCTTCATATCCTGCTTGTCCTCGCAAACAAAAGCAATCAAATCGCGGTTGGGTATCAGACTCTCAAAGTACTTGGAATATTTAGTACTCTGAACGTTAGACTCCATGAGTATTGGCTCATGTATTTTGCTTCGAAATTTACTGGTATTTTCACGGAGCCAAAGAACCGCCTTGTAGGTGTCCGGACTTCTTCGCTTTAGCATCTTAAGGCGCTCTTCGTCAACGAGCTTTGCCGAATTCAATTGAATCTCCTGGGAGAGTATTTCCCGATTAATCAGATCCTCCTGCTGTTTAAAAATCGTTCTCTGATTATCCAACCTGGCGACGACATCTTTCTGGATCTCAACAAGCATTCCAGACTCACGAAGATGTTCCTTGATTTTTTCCTCTGAAAGACATGCCTTGTTTATACAGCCAATCACGTTTTTCAAGAACCAATGAAAGATTCCACTATACCGGTTCCGACTTCCTTCACAAAGTAATCGAAGTCATTATAAAGCTTGCTCTTCTGCTGTTCCAGATCAGTTATTTCCTTATCGCGATTTTGCTCGCGAAGAATCGCGCGCTGGCAGGCATTTTCGATATCCCTTATCTTCTCCTCGTGAAATTGGATCTCCTCAACGACTTTACTAATTTTTGAAACTCTCGTGGACACTTGATGTTTCTGAAACACAGCAACGTGTTTGTGAGCTTCATGTGTGTTTTGTTAATAACGGATTTCCATTGCCTGCACTTACATGTTGCTTTTCGATTTCTTCCAACTGTCTGATTTTGACTTTTATCATTTTTAAAACTTTATCAAACGGTGCCAATTGCATGTCGAGCTCTTTCATTTCCAGAGCTATCGCGTCTCTCTCCTTTTTTGCCTAGAAGGAAACAGAGATTTAACATATAATGAGTTTGTATTTCAAACTTTATTCTATTTCATGCATATTTTTGATGTAGCTCTCTTGAAATTTTCTTACTTCTAATAGTTTTGTTCGTGTAGTGTCATATAGTATCCATGCTTTCTTCTGTCTTAACAAAGTCATCTTCTTCTTAATCAACTTTCTCTCTTTTATGCTGTCTACTGTCTCTTTTAGACTATTGTATTGTTGCGTTCGATTTTCTAGAAGGTTGTTCTTATTTGCAATAACCTTCTCTAACTCCTGCTGTGTTGTACGAAATGATTTCAGTTTTGCATGATACTCAAAAAGCATTGGATCTCCAACACTTCTCTCTGTATTTTCTAAGAGTTCTTGCGAATTCATTTTGGAGAAGTCTTGTACTTTATCTTGAGGCAAAAATTGACATAGGTTATCCACCTAAAAAAATAAAAATGGTTAATTCCATTCCTATCCTTCTATTTCAGTAGCTTATTGGCATCATGCTTTCAACCTGTATATTCAAAGAGGCGGTTAACTGAAATACGTCTTTGGCAGCAGCTTGCTTTCCATTTATTTGCCATGCTGTATTATTTGAAGTGTCAAATTTTCTCGTTATTACTATACTTCCATTAGTATCTTTAAGTTCTATTTCAATTTTAGAAGACGAGCAACCAGCTTTAACATATTCCCCAATATGAAGAGCACGTCCAATGATTTTTGGTTTTCCACCTAAACCAAGTACTATAGCACAGACTATAGTGGATTTGCCAGTACCATTAGGGCCAATAATCAAGTTTAAATTACGACCAGGCTCTACAACGACTTTATCATACGTTCTAAAATGAAAGTAGAAATATTGTTAATATATTTTGTCAGGGTATATTTTAAAAAATTGAAATAAAAGTCTTTGGCGCGTAAATATTATACGCAGGTACAGCGCCGAATAAGCGAGCATTATCATAAATCTAAGACGTTATATAGAAAATTTAATATTCTTGTTTTTGCTTACACAAAATTCTCAACGTATAATCTTGTAATAATTCCTCGTTCGATGTTTGCACTTTCCATTGTACATTGAAGTGTCTTGAATCTCATTCAAGTTCTATAAATTTTGAAAGACTAACGACATACATCCACAAACAGGGAGTGTGTCAACTATCACAAACTAGCCACTGCCCTCTGTGTTTGGCTGCGTTCCTAAATCTCAGTCGAACAGCATTTAGCTCTGATTTTTTTTTATCAACATCATGATCATGTCGGCAACAAGGAAAGAGAAAAATGGGCGGCACTAGACGCTGCATGAAATCATGATATACGGCTACTCACCATTCACTGTGGCGCGAAACGCACAGTGTAGTACAACGCAGTAATACAGTTACATGGAGGGAGCATCAGTATGCAACGTGACGTCAAGAGTTTTCCCGCCAAATGGGTTACTCTTGCAATTTGTATACTTCCTGACTTCGTCAATCTCGAAAAAGTGTAAATTCCACTGCTGTTTCCAACACTATGCCCAAAGAAATGTCAGATCTCAATTTCATTTTAAAATATACAATTCGCGATTATTATTTATAGATAAAATGTATTCATTTTTAATCATGCCAATCTTTACGTACATATACTATTCGCTTCTCGTGCAATCCGCCAGATGACTTTGGATTCTAATAAGTTCTCACAAGTTACAGTCAACCATCATACTAATATATAATCGAATTTGGAAAACGTACATATTACACATTGTCAGAAGTCCGATGTCTCTGGATGTTTTTCATCGAAGAGGCGATTGTGACTTTTTTGCCATGGACTAATGCAAAATCTATAAATATTTCACTATCCTCTGTCCTCTCCCATCCTCCTATTATTAAAAGATGATATTCCATTTCATTGTGAAACACTCATTTACTTTAATCGCATATACTTTGTACGGTCCTGGTAGATGGACTCCAATCAAATAAAACACAGACTTAAAGGCTGTTCTTTTATTAAAACCTAGTTACAAGATAAATCTTCATCATTAGCAGGATGATAATAAATTCACATTTACAGCATATAATCGGCAGCGAGTCTCCATCGATGAGTCAAAATCGTTCTCAGAATTAACGAAGTAGGTAGAGGAGTCTATGAAGAACATGAATATCTGCTGCGTAATAGCCTGCGCACTGTTCAAGGTGACCGTAATTCGTCGAAGACGAGAAGAAGTCTTGGCCATGCTGCGCATAATCGCCGATAAGGAATGTTTGCCTCAAAATCCAAAGGAAGAGGAGATCCTTAAAAAGTACAGAAAACTAGCTAGATTCGTAACGAAATCATTTTTGACAATGTCTTCGGGCACTGGGACCATTTTACTGACTGTACCACTGATTTACAACAACGGCGA